>OX465283.1:146930114-147530114 GCA_949987705.1 Thereva unica
ATTAGTAGGAAAGCTGCAAAATTGTGTGATAATGTACATTTCCACAACAAAAGACTAAAATGAAATTAAATTTTGAATACCAAGTGAGATTAGGGAAAATTCATACTTAGACTGTTTGCTAACAGGTTATGCACTGTTCAGTGTAACAAAAAACCTACACTGATAGAAAAATTGTCTTGATTCCAGCAATTCCATAGTCTTCGTTTCGTTGTCTTGAGTAGAGACATTTTTCAGTCTTAACGTCTCGGAGTAAGACACTAGAAATTCTTCAGCCCAGCAATTATATTTCTTCGCTCAACACTTATATTTTCGAGCAAGATATTTTTTTTCTCGAAATAAGATTGTTGAAATTTTTACTCAAGAAACTAAATATTTTTTATTCAAAACAAAATTTGTATTAATTCATGACACGATGAAGTTTTAATTCGAGAATATTTATTGAGGCAATGCACTATTTTATTACCTTGAGTTGCTTGAATTAAACTAGTGGGATGTTGTGCCTAGAGACTAGCCACTAATTACGCTTTTTCATGGTATTCTTTCTATTGAATAACACTTCAGTCTGGATGACAATATATTAAGTGAAGATTGTGAAGAATTGCGAAAATATTCAAACAAATAACTCGAAAAACTAACGCATCTTTCATGGAGATGCTGCTGAAAGAATTATACAATAATTGCCCGCCAAGAATTTGAGAGAATTGATATATTTTAATTGCACCCCATCTATGACAAAGAATAATGAACACCATATGGCAATATTACATTACTCTTCGTTTTACCTATGATTATCAATTTCCATAAAATATACAAAATACATTTCATAAATAATAGAAAATCTGTTGTCATAAATCAGTTGTTTACTTCCTTCTAAAGTTTATACATATCTTGCATTGGAATGTACCTTTTTATGAAAGCATGAATAAATAGGTTTATTGCCACATTCGTCCGAGTTAGAGTTTGGAGTAATGGGTTGGTGCTAGCTCGGGGTGCGACAGGACCCGGGTTCGATACTGGTGATGGCCGCGTACTATTTTTTTTTTTAAGTTATGATGATTTTGGTAGTGTTTGTTAAATACTTTGTTAAGTTTTAGATTACGCAAAGTCTCACAACTTATAACCTACATAAGCCTTTAACAAAAACTTTGCAAGATTAATTATATATAGCGTTGGTCAGTGTAATACTTATGTATGAGTCTCCATGGCCAAACTAGGATACAGCATTATGACAATAATTAAATCAATGCAACGTGAAATAAAAGTTTTAGTTAAAAACGGATTTGGCTTATTTAGCTTATTATAGATTGAGTTATAGCTCACAATTGAATATGTCCCAAAGGTTTTAATTAGTCGCCGCTTTGAGATTTTATCATCAACGCAGGCTTAGTTTATTATACTACAATAAATCATCATAACTAAAAAAGCTAAAAAAAAGTACTTAAAAAATTCATCAAGAATCGAACCTGGTCCTTTCGCACCCCGATCTAGCGCCTTCCCATTACTCCAAACACTAACTTGTAGTAATGTGGCAATAAACCTATTTATTCATGCTTTCATAAAAAGGTACATTCCAATGCAAGATATGTATAAACTTTAGAAGGAAGTAAACAACTGATTTATGACAACAGATTTTCTATTATTTATGAAATGTATTTTGTATATTTTATGGAAATTGATAATCATAGGTAAAACGAAGAGTAATGTAATATTGCCATAGATGGTGTTCATTATTCTTTGTCATAGATGGGGTGCAATTAAAATATATCAATTCTCTCAAATTCTTGGCGGGCAATTATTGTATAATTCTTTCAGCAGCATCTCCATGAAAGATGCGTTAGTTTTTCGAGTTATTTGTTTGAATATTTTCGCAATTCTTCACAATCTTCACTTAATATATTGTCATCCAGACTGAAGTGTTATTCAATAGAAAGAATACCACGAAAAAGCGTAATTAGTGGCTAGTCTCTAGGCACAACATCCCACTTTTGTTTTGTTATTCTGAAGAGATACATACAAATTTAGTTAATAAAAACTTAAAAATATGCTTTTAAACAAAAGGCTGCAAAATTTTTTAGATATGGGGCAAATCTTATATTCATGGACTATAAGGACGGTCTTAAATACATCGTTCGTGAAATTTATAAATTTTCATTCATTTCAGTAAGCGTTTATATGCCCTGGTAAAAATTAGATATCTACTTTTCGTTTTAAACCTACCAAATGTTTCGTTTAAATCATACATATTTTTTGTGACAAATCCACAGCGAAGTTCGATAAAATTGAATTTTTGTTTTGGTCTACAGCACCACCTACATAACTATAAACTATAATAAAATGAACAGCATATAAAATATGCATATAAACAAATAAATACTTTATATTATTTCCGCGAAATTTCTTAATGATTTATAAAGCCGCCGAAGAGCCATAAAACCTCAAGAAAATGATTTTTTTGCACTTCTAATTAAATAAATGTTTATGTTCTCCTGAGTATCATTATTAAATAATATAATTTTTAGTGAGAAATAGAATTAAAACATGTTACACCGAAGTAAAAAAAAAATTTATTTCACCATTTTGCGGTCGGGGATTGAACTTGTTTCGCCTGGGATAGGACCCAAGACCCTTACCTCTAGGCTACCGATAAATGAACTTTATTAGAAATCTCTTTTTTGTTGTTAAATATACTTTTGTTGTTAAATATACTTCTGGTTGAAATTTCCAGACCATTTTCTCAGTTTTTGGTCTTTTGACCAAGAGCTACATTTTGAGATATTTCCCAAGTCTGTATCTGCAGTACTTTCAGAGATGAAAGTAGGCTTCAGACGGACAGACGGACAGACGGACAGACGGACAGAGCCTCTGTATAAGCTTTTTTTTTTTGAAAAAGCTAAAAAATTAGTAACTCAAACCAAGAAATTTTTTTTCTTACTTCTAGTCAACTTTTGTCTTCATCCAAGACAATAAAACCAAGACTATGAGTATTGCTTATCCGAAGACAATTTTGTTTTCGTTATATCCAAAATATTATTTGCTTGGTTCAAGAAAAAGTCTCTTAAGCTAAGAATTTTTTTTATCAGTGTAGATTGGAAGAAAGACGAAAAATATTGTTTTTTTTTTAAACTTAAATAGAAGAATAGAGATAGTAATAGCTTTTTGGAAAATTTAATACCAGTATACGGTAAGAGGTTTAGATCAAACCTACACTGCAAATCCAAGTGTTTAGCAGGTGTTTAGAAATGGTGTGTTATTTCTAAACGATAAAGTGTTTAATGGTGGGAAGTGCTTACTTTTAAAACAAAAGAAGCTATTAATGGACAAAATCTAACCGCTAAAGTGGTTTATTCTTAAACACTTATAGTATTTAACAGATTAAACACGTTAGGTGCTTACCAAAAACTTTAACCAAAGCACAAGTGTAAAACACAAAGTAAAAACCTTATTCGCCAATTAAACCCTTGGAAGGTAAGCACTACAGTACACAGCCAGAAGTGCTTAAGTGCATTTTTGACGTTATTGAGTTTATTGCATTTTTATATTCAGTATTTTATTCTTAATAATTGTTATAATTCTTGTCTCAAACTGAGCTGTGGTTGCTGAGTTATCGGACCGGCAAAAGTGGTTTTGTGCACAATTCTGTATCTAAAAAAATCTTTGAAAGCGATTTTCTCGAAACACATATTTTGCACTTAGACTCTTTTGGCTGTGTACTGTAGAGCAGTTGTTGCAGCAAGTTACATATCGCCAGGACCCTGGGTAACCAGAAACTACTGAGGTCTGCTAACATAGATCCCGAAGAAAGCAGCCGTGTAGACGATAACTATTAGGACGAGCAGGAGAAAATGGATTTAGTGGGGGCCTACTACCAGGAAATTTATTCGGTGAACACTTTTAGAATAACTAAAGCCAATTGAACCATTTTAGAATAACTAAAGAGATCAAGGTCTGGAAATCCGAGAACCGAAGAATCATCAAGTTCAGTGAAGACTGCCCAGCGAACAATATTCCTGAGGCGCAAGCAAACCCTCTTCTCATTACGAAAACTGATATCCTGCTAACATTTCGCCATCTAAACAATAAGAAGTCGTCTGAGGATGGTGTTCCAAACAAAGTATTACAGCATTTGCCCCCTGGTTGATATACACGCGTACACCACAATGCGTTAAACAGTGCTCATTTTCCAGGACACTGGCAGACGGCAGCGGTGTACCCAATACCCAAGAAAGGTAATGATAAAAGTAACCCTGCTAATCTTCGGTCAATCAGTATGATTCTGAATATAATTAATGTGTTTGAAATAGTGATTAATAGACCATTATCCAAATAGGTTAAGGATAAACAGAAATTCCCGATAACCAATTCGGAATACGGGCAGGGCATGACACTATTCATGCCGTGTCGAAATTGGTATTAGACATACACTGGAACTTTAGGAAAGGCCATTGTACCTGCCTGATAGATTTTGAGAAGGCATTCTACAAACTGGTCAGACTCGGCATGTCAGGACCTCAGCTATACTATATATATGTAATATGATCTCAAAGAAGAAGTTCGTTGATCAAAAGTGACAACTTCACATCCAGTAGGGTCTTTGATATTAAAAATGGTCTGCAACAGGGTGCGGTAAACTCGTAATAATTTCACTCCGCTTCGCATAGCGCACGCCGATGACCTGATTGTGTAGAGGACGCGGCCAAATATAGGAGTGATCCATACACTCCTGCAACATGACTACGAAACAATCGAACGCTATAATGATGATTGGAAGCTGAAGATCAATTTTGGCAAATAAGAAACGATCCATTTCCAGACTCCTCTAATCAGAGGACCTTTCAAATTTCGAACTACGCTGGACAAGCGTTAGAACATAAATCTGAAGTGAAATACCTTGGGCTTTGGCTGGATCAGTACTTGTATTTCAATAGAAATGTAAGTGCTGCTCTTGACAAGGCAAACAAGGCGTTTCACATGACTAAAAGACTTTATAGCAAACACCTAAGCTCACGGGTAAAGGTAAACTGTTACCAAGCCTTGGTCAACCGATTTTAACTTATGGTTGTCCAGGGTGGTTCAACATATCCCCTTTTTATATGGAAAAGTTTCGGGTTTTCGAAAGACAATGTTTAAGGGCGTGCTTAAGGTTGTATCTGAAACCCGAATCTGGCTCCACGAAGTTTCACGCCAACAATGCTCTTTATTATAACGCATTTTTCAATAGGATCGACAACTTCATAATCAAGTTGATTTAAGGCCATATTGCTAGAGCGACGGAGAGTGAAAATCCTCTTATTCGGGTAGCGTTCTACCCCAACCCTGAGTATCACAGAGCTGCTGGTGAACGCAGCTTTATTCCTCCAGAGGCATTTGTCTTTCTGGGTAGAAAAAGAATGGTCCAAGATGGGGTGGCCTTTTTTCTACCTACATCGTCCCGCGACAGATAAACGTTATTTATTTAGTAACGAATAAATGGAAGCTCAGGAGTTCCTGTGGTTCTGTGCTCGAGTCTACATCAGTCATAATCTTAGACGGCAAGTTTTCTGTCAGTTGCTGACATGGAAGATTTTAGAAATCGTTCTTTACTATATTAGATATTTCAACAAAAGGCCTCATACACAGTCAAATTGGATGTACGTCCAGATTTTCATCAAACCCATCCGCGTAACAAGTTTTGATCTTAAGGCCCCCATACACGGTCAAATTGGTTGTACATCCAGAATTTCATCAAACCCATAAGCGCAACGAGTTCTGATCGGCCGATCGGCCCACACTCGATCGTTTTGGTTGTACATCCACCCTTCGATGTACATCCAATTTGACTGTGTATGGGGGCCTTTACGACCGGCTCACAATCGATCAATTTGGCTGTAAATCCGCACGTCGACGTACATCCAGTTTGACCGTGTATATGGGCCTTAAAAATCTTACCAGCCCACCAGGTGGTGTAGAGCTAAGGCTAAAAACCCTACCAAAACCAACAAGGAAGGCGGTACTCAGCGAGTGCAACAAACAAAGACAAAACCGATAAAAGTGCTTGAAAAGTGAAAATACATGATGAAACTTGCGAAAAAAATATGTAAAGTTATGGGCGGATGTACAACCAAAACTATCGATTGTGGGCCGGTCGGTCGATCAGAATTCGTTGCGCCTATGGGTTTGATGAAATTCTGGATGTACAACCAATTTGACCGTCTATGGGGGCCTTTAGACTCAAAATTCTATAAAAAAATCGTCCAAGCAATTTTTAATCAGTTGAGGTCTAGCGCTGGCAATTGCCACCGCCACCGCAATCGACCCCGCCACCGCAACCGCCAAGTGAGCTTTCTGTCCAGGTGAACACCGAGGTATTTCACTGATTGTGCTTGTGCTACTTGTTTATTATTGATGGTAATTGGATTGCAAGTGATCCTTTTGAGTGCGAACGTAATCTGTTCAGTCTTCGTTTCATTTATTTGAGGAGTAGAGCTGTGTCATCTGCGAAAGTGGTGGTTGTGAAGTGTTATATAGGGGTACATCCGCTGTATAGATTAGGTAGAGTATCGGTCCAAGAACGCTGCCCTGTGGGGCTCCAGGCCTTATATGCTGAGGCTGTCTTTGCATTTCACCCTGAACTTGCAGTTTTCAAGATAGCTGAAGATAATGAGATATGATAGAGATCTTGTACTTTAGTCCGCAATGCAAGACTTTGTAGAACGCCGCGTCACGTCCAAGAAGAGCCCTACACAAAATTTCTTTTGGTCGAATTCATAATTGATGGATTTACAATTTGTGCACTATATAGTGCTGTGTTTGATTTCCTGGAGTTTGCCACTTTGTAGATCATGACCAGAAGCTTTGTTATTGTTGATTTCGCTTATATTCTTAGTTAGTGGGAAAAATTTTTCAGGATTGTAGGTGGTAGGATTTGGCTTTGGGGGATCTTGTTTGTTGCCAGTCTGATTCGGTTTTCTTCTTAGCGCGTAGAAGTAGCAGTATTGAGCTATTATAGCGGTTGGGGATTCTATCCCCATTTGTTGATTCTGATGGGGCTAATTCTGCGGATTCTGTAATAGTTTCTGTTAGGTAATGTAGGGCGTTGTCGATGTCACTATTGTTTTTGGTTTGATGAGCGGGCAGACAGTCCTGTTAAAGACGATCTTATACTTTTTCCAGTTAGTTTTTGAGCTAGTAAGTCTTCTTTCTTACGTCATGGGTAACGGGTCACTGGTGATTATTATGAATGTTGGTGCGTGGTGTGATGAGAGGTTGTTAGTGGTTAGTGCACTTATGTGGGATTGATTCATATTTTTCATGATCCCGAAGTCAATGATGTCTAGGATTTTCCGTCGATTAGCTGGCCAGTATGTTGGCAAACCCCTTATATACATTCTAGATTTTGATGATATATTGATTTTAGGAGTTGTAGCTGTAGGAGAGGTTAGTCGGAAACCCCAACAGGGGGATTTTGCATTATTGAAATTAGGAATCGGTGGCCAAGAGCCGTGAAAAACTC
The DNA here is from genome assembly GCA_949987705.1 of Thereva unica. NCBI lineage: Eukaryota > Metazoa > Arthropoda > Insecta > Diptera > Therevidae > Thereva > Thereva unica. The sequence goes on from OX465283.1 coordinate 146,937,604, forward strand.
GTTGAACTATGAGGATGAGATTGTGTGCTTAGGAGGGCAGTACGTTGACGCTATGCAGAGAATACTGGAGTGCTTTTGAACATTGATTGCGGTGTAATGGATGGGGGCTGAATTATGCAATTTACTGGGTACTGCTAAATGCGATTTCTAATGAGGATGGCAGTACCTCCATGAGGTTTGTCTTCGGGGTGGTTAATATTGTAGCAGATGTATCCATTTATTTTGAAATAATTTTTGCTAGTAAGAAGGGTTTCAGCTATGAGCATAATGTCGATTTGCTTTGTAATGAGGAATAATTCTATTTATAGTTTAAGACTTCAATTAAAACAAAGTTTTAGGTAATATAATTAATATATTGTTTACAAAAATGTAGTTCCTAACATTGATTATAGCAATCCGGACAGCGACCGATGTAAAATGCTCCCCAAACTGAAAATTACAATGAAAATAATTAATTAAAATATGCAATATTTAAAATCAAATATTTACTATTCGACTCCTGGCAGTTTCCTAATTTAAATAAGCATTCATTTGCAAATTCCCGAAAAAATTTTCCATTATATGCACAAATTGGAAAATATTCTCTTGTGCACCCCTGTGGACATTCATCAGGTTCATCTATTGGATCACATAGCTCGATATCAACTGTTTCAAATTCTTATAGAACAAAAAAAAAATAATAATATTAATTAAAAATTTATCTCAATTACTTATAATAATATTAATACCATCATTTGTTTCACAATTTATTTTATTTAAAGCGCACTGACTGGCGAAAAGTCGATAGGTTCCGTCACCCACACCCACATACCCACAAACTGGATTATAAACATTTTCGCATCTTGTAGGACATTCACATGTTTCATTTGATGCAATTCTCCACCCTTCAATTAAATTTCAATTTTTATTTTTCGTTATATGAAAATTGTCATTCTTACGCCTTTGATGATTTTCCTTTGCAATGCAATTTGCAATATTAAGATTGCATCCATTGCAAAACAACTGTTCACATAGTCCATTACTAGCACAGATTGGTGTTTCACAGTCAGATGAACAGTCTATGGCCGGGTAATTAGTACAATCAAAATCATCCTTTGTTCCATTAGTAATTGCAATTAATAAAGGAATTAATAATACTTTTAAATAATTCATAATTATAAAAATAAATTATATTTTCGAAGGTGTAAGTTTTAGAGAAGTACTGTCAAGAATTTATAAATGTTCTGGCTTTTATTGAGTGAAACAGACAACTTTTAAATTGGCACGAAAAAATGAATTACAATAGCTACAAAATTGTTGAATAATGCACGTTTCTACAATAAAAAACTAAAATAAAAGTAAATTTTCAATACCGATTACGGTTTAAAAAATATATAGTTCAACTTTTTTGTTTATGGCTTAAACACGATTCATTTATCACCAATACAAACCCAAAACCCTCGATTGGTTTATGACATAAACTATTTCTTTCAAACTTAAATCCATGATGATGAAGATTATAGAAGCCTTCACTTCATTTCATTCACTTTAGATCAAAATTGTAATGCTATTCTTCTTCTTTTTTTTAACGGGCATCTTTGCTGACACTATACCTATTTGGTATATTGTGCCCCTCACTAAAACCTTCAAGGGCAAGCCTTAAGTATAGCATAAAATTGATTTAGGTTTCTTATCCTAATCTCCATTGAACAGGGAAGCCGTGATGGAGGAGATTCAATCTCGTCCTAGCTGTAGGCCCACAGTAGCACAATTACCCCGTTTATGACTAAGTTTAACCCAAGTTCAACCCAGGTACAACCCAATCATAAACTCCCACTCAACTCAAGCCAGCTCTCCTACCTGGGTCGAATTATGGTTTGATGTCAGTTCAATTCTACTTCAACCCAAAGCTCAGTCGGGGCAACTCTATTTCGAACCAACCCAAACTTAACTTAATTGAAATTTCCACTCAACCTCGACTCAATTTTTCAACTTCAGTTCGAGACCAGTTGGGCGAACTGAAGTTTGCTTATCATCAGTTAAATATGTGGACTTTGTATGCGAACTGAACTGAGGTTGAGCCGCCCATGCTTCCAACCCTAATGTTAAAACCCCTCGGCTAGTAGGCTAAAATTTTCAGCAGTGGAGTGGCTTCACTATTGACCCACCATATATGTACATGCTTGAAACCGCCGTCGTTTTCAGGAGAAATGGAGAGAGGCTGATCGGTTGATAGGATTTTGCTTTCTAGCACCTCAGAATATGAATCAAAATTAAGCCTACGAGTTCACTGATCCGTATACCCTACTCTTTTGAGTACCTCTTCTAGGTCTATTAAGGGGCCGGCCAAATATCCCACTAATAGCCTAAAGTTGGAATGTATCCTCAATTGAATCTGGGTCTAAAGAGACAGACAAGATTGTCGAGAATCAGATCGAGAAACTTCTGAACGAGTGCAGGAAAATGTATCTACTGTAACGGTCGCCTGTAAAAATTATAAACCGATACAACCTCAACCATAAATCTTCCAAAGAAAAAAAAAAGATAGTTTGGCAACCTCGCAGACTGGCAGACCTTTTCTTCATTTCATCATTCCGCGACAATTTTTATTAGCTGGCAACCCCACGCATTAGCTTTTCAGTAGAATTCGGCACTAATACTACGCCAAACTGTCCGTACCGTTTGACGAAAATTAACTCCGACGGCACTGAAACGTCGAAAAGGGATAAAATCGCCAGGAATGCGGGCTAACGGTTTTTTTTGTTCTCTGTTCGTTCCTGCCTACGAGAGATCGCCTGATCGGGCGTTTTTTTTGGTTGGGGGAAGAGAGCTTCCCGAAAGTCAGCGGGCAGTTGAGTGATGACCGTCGTTAGAGATTGATGTCGTGGGTAGAATTTTTTTTTTGAAATAAAGAGAAAAAGGAAATTAGGAGGATAGAATCTTATGCTGTAAACATACTAAGGGCGAAAATAGTTCCCACAGCGACTGGCAAAAACGAATAGAACACACAGCTTTTCTATGAGTATGAAGGGTGCAGCACAATATGCAGACCACTCGACGACGAGGTCGCCGAGCGTGGCGGCTCAATCAATCCAAGTTCTATTTCGTAGCCGTCGCCCCTCAAAGTTGCCTGGGCGGTGTGACATGAGATTGTGTTGCTATTCTCGTATGTTCCTGTGCGCGTGTGTAGCATTCGGATGTCGAAGATGATTATTCTTGTGTGTGCTTTTTAATATGTGTGCACCGTCGCCGTCGCCCTTAGTATGTTTACAGCATTAATCAACGTATCCCGGAGGACTTTCGAGGTAGCTAGAAGGGAATCGGAAGTGAAGGACATTTTGTTACTTGGGAGATTGGAGGTGCTACACAGGTAGTATTTAATTTAATTGAGTGGTTTATTTTTCTTTTTAGAAGACCGGTAAGATTCGGCCTTAGCGTGGCCGTTCGTTCCGTCGAGCGATTTTTTTTACATATGAAAGGCGAGTCCCTTCCGCCAGATACCAAAGGGCACTTAGCTTTCTCGGGGATGACCGTTTCTCGCTAACCGAACCACCCCTTCCGACTCTTTTGATCGGTCCCCTCTCGTTGACCTCGATAGGCTCTTTTCTCTCCGCCGCCGCCTCCTTTCATAATTTCGTATTAGGCACGAGTTTCGATAATCATAAACTGTCACATTGCTACATCCCTGCACCGCGAGCCCCACCCCATCCGGCGAGCTAGTTTGTGCACCGCACGTCGTGCCGACAATCGGTGCAGCGGATGCATACCTTTTTCGGCGATAATCCTTGGCGGTCGAGCCTTCCCAGCCACCTCCTTTTCAGCCCCTGTTCTGAACTTTCCTTTTTTTTGTAACCATAGTCGTTTTCTAAATCTTTAGGTACTTTTACTTCGTGCTACAGCACCCCCCTTATCCCGACAGTTACACTACTCCATGGTGAAAAGAGGTAAATGCTCAGTTAACCCTGTCCCGGTTGAAGGTCTTCCCAAAAGGACTCCAGGAATAGCGGTCTGTATCGATTCTATTACTGTACCTAGCATATCGGGAATAAACGGTCTGGAGGATTGATCGTGAAAAAAGAAGTTTGAGGTGTATGAATCACCCTCCTTTTCAAGAAGGCCCCATCCGTTGAAAGAGTCTTTGGAGACGAGCTTTAGGAGTCTAGTTGCCTATGGTAGAGCCTGAATGCTCTCACAATGTGTTTCAAGCGTCTCAACTCCTCATTGTAATCTTTTAGGGTGAACGTTTATCCTTCCCTTTGCATGTTGTGTCTTATTGAAAAATTTCCTAACTTTCCTCCGCATTGCAGCCGGTCTGTCGTTCCACCAGGCCACTTTATGCGACGTCTGGCAGGAAGAAACAGTGTTGCTGGATGGTAGGAGGACCTCAGCACTTCAGTGAGTTGCGATGCAGTCATCTACAGTTCACACACTTAGCTGATAGAGGCGGCGAGTAGAACTGATTTCGAGGCCTGAAAGTTATACCAGTTGTTTTACCAGTTCCTAGGTAGAGGCGCGTATATGTGGGAGGCCGACAAGTGATCCCTCATTCAGAACACACCAGTTTTGGTTACTTTTAGAGACTAGCCTGCTAGTGACGAAGGTGGGTTTGTATCCCCTATTTTCAAAATCTATGCTATTAAAAAAAATTCTAGGAGACGTTCACCTTCCTCATTTACATCGCTAATCCCGAAAATACAGTGGTGAACATTTGGACGACAACCGATGACGAATTGTCGATTCATCTGGCGACAGACGTGCTTTGACCTCCTTTTGAGCGCCTTTAAAGAGATTCAAATTCCAAAAAATCTATTACTAAAAAAATAATTAATAAAGCTACGATTACTCTGTGTGCTAAGAATAAGTCCATAAATTTTATTTTAGAGCGATGCATACTTGGGGTGCAAAACCCTGACTGCTTGACGTTCAAGGGGTTTGCACATTTTGGGCTTGAATCTATTCCCCCCCCCCCCCCCTCTGATTTGGAGTGACTTGACAATCATGAAAATACGGTCTGTCGGTGATTGTCTTACATTTTCGATGGTGTAGGAGAAACGCAAAGTGCCATAATAACCGAAGCTGTACCTTTGATTGGGGTCAAGTAAGATGAAGTCGCTTATGAAGATTAGGAAAAGGATGGAGGATAGATCTGAGCCCAGGCAACGACGCCTAATACTGCCTTGATTGACTACCAGATCAGTGTACCATATTCTATCAAAAGCCAAAGGGATATATAGAACAGCCATATTGGAGTCAACAAGCCTAGGCCAAAGAGATGTCCTATACGGCGCAATAAAATCCTGTCTGAAGCGTACTGTTTGCCACACCGTAATTGTTTGCATTCAATATTATATTTTTTATTGTCTCTAGGACGGTAGTTGTCAGTACTTTCTTCGCCTTTTCAGACTTATTATTTACCAGAAATCGATTCGACATGACACCATTCTAGTGGTATTCGTTTCCTGGACCAGCATGCTTCCCGTCATGGTCACATCAAGCCACAATAAAAGACTCTTCGTCTCGTCCCTTTGGTCATGCTCTGCGACTTAATCCGTAGCTATCTGTAGAGTAGATTTTGCTGTCACTGGTTCATCATAACAACAATGCCTCTGGGCAGGGATACAACTGTCCCGATAGGTATCTTTCTCGATCTTGAAATTGCCTTGTCTCGCCCAACATGCATTTCAAATCATAGAACGCATGCTGAGGATACCCCATAATACCTCATTCGCATCCTAGCTACAGGCCCCGTCGTTCACGGCCCGAACAGAGTAAGGAACTGAGGATATTTGAGGGTCGTGGGTCGAGCCACAGGTATTAGTTAATCGCTCTAACAATGCCTTTCCGCTTCCGCTCAGAAAGTTAGCCTAGAAATTTAACAAAAGGTCAAACATATTTTTAAAGACTAGAGGCGGTATATTGTCAGGACCAGTAAATTTAACACATTGATAACTCTTTCAGACACCTATCCTTAGTCCTGCGGAAAGTTCCGTCTATTTGACAGACACAACTACACTTGACATGATATTTAATAAGAAATGTTGCATCATCTTTAATTATCGAGAAAACGTTAACAATTTATGATTTTAGCTTGAATGAAAAAGAATAACCAATTATAATTATTAAATTGTGTTAATGAAAGATAAAATGTTTTACAAATTACATTTATTATAACAAACAGGACACGGATCGATGCTAAATACTCCCCACACTAAAATTAAATCAATTAAATTACAATAAAATATATAATGAAAAATATTTACTATTCAACTGCAGGCAATTTGCTAAATTAAATTCACATTCATTTCCAAAATCGCGATAACACGTTCCATTATATGCACAGATTGGAAAATATTCTTTTGTGCAAATCGTTGGACAATCATCCGGTTTATATATTGGATCACATAGGTTAATATCCACTTTTTTCCAATCTTTCATAAACAAATGAATTAATAATTTATCTCAATTCTTTATAACAATATTAATACCATCAACCGGTTCACAATTAATTTTATCTAAAGCGCATTCGTGGAGTAAAGTCGATGAGTGTCATCATTTAAAGAACCACAAACTGGATTATAATCATTTCGGCATCTTTTGGGACATTCACATCTTGCACTTGGTACAATGCTAAATACTTTTATTGAAAAAAAAAAAAAAAAAATTTAATATTTTTTTCGTCATTGTAAAATTGTCATTCTTACGCATTTTGTGAAATTCCTTTGCAAAGCAATTTTCAACATGTATATTGCATTCGTTGCAAAACCACTGGTCACATTTTCCATTACTAGCACAAATTGGTGTTCCACAATCCAATGGACAATCTATGCCCGAGTAATTGGTACAATCAAAATCTTGTTTTATGGCATTAATAAGTGAAATTATTAAAGGAATTAATAGAATTATTTGAAAACAAAACATAATTATAAAAAATAACTTTTTTGTGGAAGGCATAAGTGTTAGGTGTAGTACTGCTAAGAATTTTAAAAAATTTCTAGCTTCAAGCCGACGTGTTTTATTATATTTTGGCGTAAAATTAGTAATTACTCATGGAACAAAATTGATTGGTTATTGATGATAAAAGTGTGAAATAAAAGTAAGTAAGTTAGCGAGTGACTTTAAGAAAAATTTGTAGTTTAACTGTTTGTTTATAGCTATGCACTGTTCAATATAACAAAAAATCTAGATTGGAAAAAAGACAAAAGTTTATAGTACATTTTCTTGGCTTTCGTTCCAAATTTAAATCGAGGAGACTGATCATAAAAAAGTCCTTTGGATACGTTGAAAAAAGCATTTCCTCGACTTACAAAGGAGTAGTAAGTCTAGGGGGTTCAGGCACCATTCCTTTGTCGCGCTCCATCCCCTTGCCTATAAGCTGGGGGTTTCTGTCTGAGGTGTGGGGTTTTGTGTCCGCGGTGTGGTGAAAGCATTTTGTGCCTGGAAGTATGCAATGTGGTTTAGATGCTTTGGAATTGTGACCTGATGGGTATGCTATGGGTTTAAGTGGATTCAATGATTGTGAGCTTTTTGGTGCTAGGGCTGGGTGATGCATTGAGATTTAAAAGCAATATTTTACTAGGACCCAGTGGGAAAACCTATGAGTGCTGCTCAGGGGAGCTTACTTTGGACGCTGTTAAATATGATCCCGAGGTAGCGTTACTGGAGTTTTCATAAATTTATTAGAACGTAGAAAACGGCCGATTAACTGGGTGACCACAACGGGGTGACATCAGCATACTCAATAGGCCGGCTCTCGTTCGTTACGGAGGGCAAGTAGCTTTGGACTAGGTTAGAATTTAGTTGGGGGACTGCGTTGGTAAAGTCACGCTCGCGATTGGAATGCAAAAAGGCAATTGGAAAAGTTGAACAAAATAAAAGCTTTTTTATAATTCTCCTAGAACGCTTCTGAAGGGGCATAAAAAGGTATATGGAACTGGTATGCGAACGGGAGCGCTGCAATCTTTAATATAGCTATTGGAACCCTTCATTTCCCACTGGGAAAGTTTAAGTTTGCGGCGGGAGGGATATTTTTTGATAAAAAAAAGTTATTTTCGGTCAGTATATTTCGGAGGAGATTGCTATGAAATTATTTTGATATCTGTTTTGGTTTCGAGTCGGGAAAAATAAATAATTTCCCCACAAAAAACAAAAAAAAAAACCAATCGATTAGTGGTACCTCAGAGGTCTCAACACTCCACAAACCCTAGGCGAGTCAATCCTCTTCGGTGGCCCGAGATACCGCTTGGATGTTCAACTCACTTGAGATTTTTGGTCTGAGCTGCGTTGAAAGTTAGTTCTGTTTTTCTGTATGTGCATCTGCGGTTGGCTCTCCGCGCAACCAACCAAGGATTCACGTAGAAAGAAGTAAGAAAAAAGTGTTTCGACAACGTAGTTTACAATCACACCTTGCTTCATTTATCTCGATGCATGCTCATATACCAGTAAGACATTATTTTTGTACCGGTACATTTCTAAAAATGGAGGCCTCAGTACAATTTACCATCTTGTAAGGGAGGTGTATTGCCGCATGTAAGTCCGGCTCAACTCTACTTCTGAGTGATGACTCTCAGCGGAGTCTCCTGTTTTTGGTATGGGTCTTACAGGTGGTGGAGTGTACACCTCCCCCGCCGTCGGTCGACTGATAGAAGATTCTCACAGCTCCTTCGTATTGTATTCTAGGCGGCTTGTAGTAGGAATTGAAGTTTGTAGCTCGATCAGTTGACTACATGAATCTCTTGAGATATCTCAGTCCTTGGGCTGCATGCTTGGAGATATGAATATGTGGTCGTTCTATTGTAGATCCTCGTAGAGCAGTTGAAGATGGGTAAGCGGTTAGATTCATTCCGTCCACTGAAATGGAAGGACTGTTGGTGCAGGTTTTATAAGATATAGGACTGTTTTTCGTTTTGGAGGGCCTAATTTCTACATGGCTCATGCGACTCAAATCATAAATTCATTAAGTTTTGTTCTCTTGGGATCATGAATACATGGTGGTGTCTCAATATCGTTGCCTTACATTAGCGGTGGTTGTTTTACATTATTGAAGTGATTACGATAAAGTTTTTTATGAATATTAGGAAAATCCGGGTGATAGAATTGAGCCTTGACAAACATTGACACCGTATATGTGGAGTGTGAGTTCGCCCACGTCCAACACTGCCTACTGTGGAGCTTTCGTTCTGAAGCTGTACTGTTTGCCGTGCCAAATTTGTTTGGATTCGATATATTCCATATTCTATTGATTGCCTCCACTATTTTGAAGAATATAGAAGAAGTGATTGCTATTGGGCGGTAGTTTTGTTGAAGTGCCTATTATAGGCGTTCAGCTCTTTGGACACCTATACACTTCGCATGTCCTGAAGAAAAATTTGTGTACCGAGTAAGTTTCTGAGTTGATCGTGTCATGGCTAATGCTGATGGTTCCTAATTCAGTTTCTCCTTATAAATTGAGGTAAAAATTTATAGAGTTGTAAATGGTTTGTTAAGAACATATTTCATATAAGAAACATATCAAGTTCATGGAAAAACTCTTCTACAGCGCTTACATACTTATAATCCTGTCTAAATTTAAAAGATTAAAAATTGCTTGCTTTACGTAAATTTAATTTTTTATTTCATTTTATTTTAATATATTTCAATGCCATAGTCGGATAGGCACTTTGGACATTCACCTAAACTGAATATTCCCACGTCTATTAAAGAAAATTATTATTTTTTTAGAGACAATACAATTTACAAAAATACTATTATTTACCATAATCATTTAAGCAATTCAAGAAGTCCAAGAAACAGACATTGGTCAAAGTCTCGTAACTATATCCATCATAGACACAAACAGGATCATAAAGTTTACTGCAAACAATTGGACAATTATCCTGTCCTTTTTTATCTCTGCATAAAAAGTAAGGGACTTCTTGCCATCCTTAAAAACATATATTTTTATTAAACTTTTTTATTTATAGTCATCACGACTAACCTTGATTTTCCGCACAATTTACTTCATTTAGCGCACATTCACTTGAGAAAATTTGGAAAGTGCCGTCTTTATAAGCACAAACTGGTTGGAAAATTCTTGTGCAACGTCGAGGACATTCGCAATGTTTGCTGTCTACTTTATGCCATACTGAAAATGATTTTTATCTATTATTATTTACAATTTAATAATTTATTAATATTATATAAAAAACACTCACTTCTTTCATATAATTCTGTAGCAACGTAATTCCGTGCATCATAGACATTTTTATTTGGGAAAATTTTGAAGCAGGTTCCATCTGTGGCACAAAGTGGCTCATCGTTCAAAGTATAACAATCATCAGTGCGCGGTTGATTGTACCTGAAGGTTTTTGATATTATCTCATATGTTTCAACACGACTTAAAGCAAATAAAAATATTTTTAATAAAATTATTCTTTTCATAAAATTCATTCTGGCGGCTGCCACTTTGAATTATGGAAGAAAAGTGTCTGTTTCATAAAAGTTCGTTTGGTTTTTAAATGGTTTACCTACTATTCATATTACAGGTGTTTTTCATTTAAAACAATGGAATTATGAATTGTATAAGAAAATTAAGCAATAATCGTGTCAGTAGTAAATGACTATTATTATTTTTATACTATGTACTAGTACACACGATTTAGTACTTATTTAATATGTTAACTTTCTCCATTTAAAGTTTAAATCCTGAACAGACACCAATGCAGGAACAGCTTTGTTAAGTGTCGACAATTTTAATATACGATTATATTGAGATTATATTATAATTTTTTGTTTTGAATAAACAAGTTTTATTCAAATAAAATAAAAAAAAGTGTTTTGTTGTAGACGAGGTTTTTTATGAGGTCATTAAAAGTAAGTTTACAACGAGGGTGGTCTGAAAAGTTTCCGACTTCAACGTAAAGATGGCAGCAATCGTCAATAAAAGCTAGTGCATGTAGTTGTGCATCTTTTGACAGTTACTGGGGTGACATACACGGATCATAACGTCAAGACTAAAAAACATACTTATCCTCCTATGACAACCTTTTAGAATTTGAATTTGAAAAATATTTAATTCACACTGAAAGTATGTATTTTGCTTACGAATTTCGACTACTAAAAGCATCCAAGGAGAAATCTGATAAAATTGTTAAAAGAAATTAGACAAGGACTACCGAATAATTTACAATTACTTACAATGATGAGAAATTTGCCTCCTAGACAAACATTAATTGCAATGAATCCTGAAAATTTCATTCTTTCATTAACAGAGAAATTTAAATACTTCATTTTTGATATAAATAGTTGTGTGACCGAGTGGCACAAATTAGGCGATGAACCAACATTAGTTAAAACTGATCCAAATACTATCGTTGAATTTTGGGTTCAAGTTTACCAAATTGAAAATGCATGTGGTGAACAAAAATATAAAAATATTAATTAATTAGCATTACTTGTAAGTAAATAATGGGTTATATTAGGGCTTATCTAGCACCAAGAAAATAAGGGTACCCCTTACCAGATGACTACTTATTTCAGTGCTCCTTTGGTAAGGCCTTCCTAGAATTCCTACTGGGATATAACCCATTTCAAGAGAAAGCAGATGGTAAGGTGTAGTCCAGAATTAGACCCAAACAAGTGAAAACTTGCAGGATGGCTCATTTGTTTTCGTATTTTTGTAATTCCCCATTGGGACTTGAAAGCTAACAAAAGTACTGAAAAGAACACTTACTAGTAAGGAGTAGGCCTTACCATACCCCTTACAGATGAGCAGTTCTGTAAGTGCCCTAAGGTAAGTACTTACGTATCTACTCTAGGGAAAGTAAAAAAGTAAGGCTTTACCTCCTATGACATCGTGTGCACTTCTATAAGGGGTATGGTAAGGCCTACCCCTTACTTGTAAGTGCTTATTTCAGTACTTCTGTAAGCTTACAGGTCCTACTGGGATAAGGGCTCATCTAACACCAAGAAAATAAGAGATACTCTTACCAGATGACTACTTATTTCAGTGCTCCATCGGTAAGGCCTTCCTAGAATTCCTATTGGGTATTTTTAATTCTATCATCTATAGAAAGTATATTTACTTCTTTTCAAATAATTCAAATTTTCCCGGGAATAAGAAGCAGCGGCACCTGCCTCATCAGTCGAAAAAGTCTAGAGCAGTGGTTCCCAAACTTTATTTCGTACGGAACCTTTCTACAATGTATAAAATTTGGCGGAACCCAACGATGAAAAAATAAAATAATACATATATGATATACGCATATATTTATCCTTTAATATATTTTAAAACGTTTTTATTAACTCGCTATCTTATCTGTCTGTCCGGTACATATCTTGCAATCGATTTTTTGAATACTTCCGGTTACCCGATCACCCTGAAATTTTGCACACAACTTCAGCTCCGATGACCATGCAATATGGTATACCGAATATACCTTTAGATCCATGGCGGCAGTCTCAGGAGGCGGATTGAAATATTCTTCACAACCCCTTCGACATGGGTATCAAATGAAAGGGTATGATAAGTAGAACACCATAAGCAATATAGTGTACTCAATATATCGTTTGGTCCATGGCGCCCATCTCAAAAGGGCGGATTAGCATTTTCTTCACAATCCCCTCGACATGGGAATATGGAATGGCGGCCAAAATGTTACGTGGCGTGACGTAGACCAAATTTCAAGGAAGAAGGGCCACTCGCACTTTCTGATTAGAAAAAAAGCGTTAAACGGCCGGCGCAGCGCCAGTGAGTCTGCGAATGTATTTGCGCTTCGGCGCTGGTGACACGGAACCCTAAAATGTTTTCGTGGAACCCTAAGGTTCCGCGGAACCCACTTTGGGAACACTGGTCTAGAGGAAAACTGAAGGTTTTTGTGCGCTGCCTAGAGGGAAAGCAATATACAGATCTGGCATCACTGCGTTTTGGACGTGCAGTTGTTATTTACCAGTCGTTTGAGTGAGTCGATGTGAGTGTTTTTGTGAAAGTCAGTAGTTGCAGTTTTTGGACATCCCGAACGCCCAAGCTCTCGGCGACGATTAAATTCAGCTGTCCCAAATCTCCCAATGGTAAATGATAGTGCAAAGCCCCCGTACACAGAGTCCAACTCATCATATCATCATCACAACATTTTCATTTATCGCACCTACCCAGGACAACGCACAATTTGTCCGGTGGAATTGAAATTTTTTACGTATGTGCAGGAGAAGGTAAAATGTGCTCGGCCAAGACCCTCTCAACTACAGGCCTTGTTGGAAATTTTTGCATATGTGTGACGTAGTCTAAAAGTTCCCTGAAGAACTGTCAAATTTATATGAAAAGTGCGGGAATCGGAGCAGTTTGTATCGTTAGTAAAAGAAACTAATAGGTTTTTTCGGTTAAATATAATAATTTAAAGGTGACACAATAAAGATAAATAGTGGTTAATTGTGAAACTAAAGTTAAATAGTGAAAGTGTTAGGAAAATTCCTGATTTATGTGAAAATTTGAAATTATTGTGCAGTGAAAATGATTTTTAAAATAATATTTATTTCTAATAAGAATATTTTTATTTTAAAATTATATAGGGAAGTGATTAAAGTGTTTAAATTGTGCGTTTACGGCAAAACGTCTTTACCATAAGTCAGAATTACTTATTACAGAATGTAATCAAAAATTTTGAGATTATGATGAAGGCGCCAAATGGAATTTCGTCGGGTTCGGAATTTAATAAAAATGTAATAATTTATTGCATCGTGAATAATTGACTTCAATATGGAAAGTGGAAATAATTAATCAACTTTTATTTGATATTATAAAATCATTTAAAGAACAATATAAATAAGTTTATACTATTTTAATAGAAAACAATTGGAATTTGTAATATGAAAAGAGGTTTTTAATTATACTTATATTTGCATGTTCATTTTTTTTTATTTATGTAGACACGTAAAAGGAATTATTTATTTCTTGTTTGTTGTTCATTTAATTTTATTGCTTTTTTTTATACATATGGATATGTATATATTGCATGTTGTATATATTTATTAGAATTTTATTTTGTTAGTTTTTATTGTTATTATTTCACTTACGTGAAACGTTTTTTAAATAAGTCTTGTAAATGCTAACAATAATGTAGCTCCTAAAAATGTCATATAACATTTTTCATCACTCATCATTCAAATTACAAAATACATTTACACCTTTTTTGATGAATTTTTTGCTATTTATTATGCATTTCTAAATTATTTAATAAATTAATCGATTACTGATTTTTATAATAAATAAATTCAGTATTACTTATTCATCTAAAAAGGAGAAATCTTAAAAAAAGTTATTGTTATGGATGTGATTCCATATACATAATGTCAAAAATCCCACCACTTGCCTACTTCGCTCAACAAAAATTTAGACTACGTTTGCGCTTAATTGTGTTAGTGCCAAGATTTACAGCAAGGCCTGTAGTTGAGAGGGCCTTGGCTCGGCTTGAACATTGTAACTCATGTGCAGGACAACTTAGAATGTGCGCGTTGAACAAAAATATTTTGTAACTTGCGCAGTATTTTAAAGCTAAAGGTCCATTCAGAAACGGCAGCAGCAGCGGCAGCAAACTGTTCCTATTGACTAATGGTGGTCATATGACAACAAAAGCAGCAGTGATTGCTAGTAAAACCAAATTTGCTGCCGCTGCTGCTGCCGTTTCTGAATGGGCCTTAAGTTTTGAGATATCTATTTGGTTTTTTGCAAAGGCAGCAAGAAGGATTTTATTTTCGGATAATTTTTAAACATTGTAATTGGCTAGTTGGCAGATGGAAAAAACGCTAAAAAGTGCATTTTTGTCCAAATGTGGGATTAGTATTGGAATCGACTCGTCTTAGGGTGTAGTTTAATACCCTAAGTTTGCCCACAATTTGGATGACCGCATAACTTTTTGTGTTTGTGTTTTTTTTTGTTATTGTGAATAAAATAGGTACGCTTTTAATATATTTTTTTCAATATCTTCATTCCTGCTAACTTTTAGTATAACATATGTTGGGAAATTTCTTTGCTATGAAATTCTCTAAAAAATAATTCCTTTTAGAAGTCCCTAGGGGCAAGTGTGATCTTGCAAGACGTAGTCTGAAAAGATTCCCAAAGAAAGTATGGTGATGGACGGATTCAAAGATAGCTTTGTGCTGGTTTTTGGGAGATGGAAAGAAAAATTGAATTAACGAAATCAGAGGTCATAGTAACTTAGCAGACTGGAGACACTGTCATATTTCGGAGTATCCAGCAGTAACTAGAGGTATTAAGGCGAATAATTTATCCTAATCCACTTTTTGGCTATCGGGGCCGCCATAATTATCTCAAGGTGAAGAAAATTGGCCAGTTTTGGACCGTCTTATCAACTTCTTTTTTATGGATGGGTACCATCTCCTACGGGATTTACTTCAACCAGATTTGACAGAAACCCGCTTCGTAGCCTTTCGCACCTCTCCCAATGGATCGTTTAAATCTGGTGAGAGCATTAGATGCAACTGGAGTAGTCTTTGCGGCATCACTGTGAAGAGAGGGAAAGCCAAAAAATTCAGGAGATAAATGTAAATGCTACATACTGGATTTCGTATGGGTTGTTATAAAAGCAGTTCGTGCAGAGCTAACTTCATTTTTGACGTCAGAGGGTTGCCTTGTTGAATTTCGTAAGTTCATCGCGAGCAGAAGACCACCATCCATTATATAATCTGATAACGCAAAAACGTTTAAAAAGACGGTATTCGAGTTAAGAAAGCTCGAAGGGTTTATCAATGCGGAATACCTACAAGGATTCATCAGTCAAAATGATATAGCCCGGAAGTTTATCGTGGAGCGAGCCCCTTGGTGGGGCAGTTTCTGGGAACTCATGGTACGCTCTGTAGACGGATCTTTGAAGACTGTCATCGGTCGGTCTTCTGTTGACTACAATCAGCTTAAGACATTGATTACCGAAGTGGAGAGCATGGTTAACTAACGCCCATTGACTTATATCGGTGAAGACCCCAAGTTGCCGCTTACCCCTGCAAATTTCCCTAAAGTTGTGTTCCTTCATGTGTTCATTTCGTTCTATCGCAACCGGTATGAATAACAATGTCAGTGCGGACCGAGCTAGGCAAATTTAGAAAGCTGGTTTACGCTTACTGGTCTCCTTCAAAAAACGATTCTTCAACGAGTATCTTCAGCATTTATGATACCTCTATCATAATAAGGGTAAGGGCGCTTCAAATATTAAAGTAGGACATGTAGTACTTCCAAATTGGATCTAATTGAAGAGCCGTGTCCAGGTAGAGATTGTAAAGTTTGTTCATGTCAGATACGACTTGCTAATGCTCGATATTCTAAAGAACTGTACAATTTCTTTACCCGTTAGATAAAGTTAGTTAATATCGCCGCCCAGAGGATGTTAAAAATTACCACCACCAGCGTCCAACAACTGAAAAATCGACAAAAACCCATTTAATCCTAGATAGTAGTCTTTTGAGATCTCGAGATCTCATGGCCTACAGACTGTTTAATTGCTTAAATAAATTTAAATATCGAGTGAACCGGTGTGTTAATTTAAAGAAATTCTTAACAAAGATCTTCAAGCACCTTCAGCAACGGCACGTTCATTAATAAATCAAAAAAGTATAGGTAATAGTTATTTGTAATTAAGTGCATTTTCTTAGCTTTATGTGATAACACAAGGTTTCAAAGTAGTAATGTATCCATTCTATATAACTTGCTCCTTTATTTTTTTATAGAAAAAGTTTTCATTATTCTTTCCTAATACTTAACCTTTGATATTTTAAATCTAATTTATTTACTATTGCTTGCCACAATGACGTTCGCCAAAAATTATTATCTGTTTCTTTAGTTATCTAACAAATCATTACGTATCTTCACTCAACATGAAACTTCAGTGGTATCTAAATCGTCAATATTATCTAATAAAACACCTGACTTGATTGACTTATCTCTGCCTGCTACTAGTATATAAGAAGCAAATGGGCTTGTTTCAAATCACTTGTGTAAGTCAATATCTGCTCCAAGTAGTTCAAGCAATTCCAAGCCAAACACAAAATGAATACCGCATTTTTAGTCGCTGCAGTTGCAATCCTTTCGGTTGCTTCAGCTGAAAACGATAGCTTCGACAAGAGATGTCTTCGTGCTTGTCCTTACGATTATCGTCCAGTTTGTGCCTCAAATGGTCAAAACTACCGAGTTTTCCCCAATGAGTGCACCATGGAAGCTGAAAATTGTGATGCTGGATACAAACATCAACATTGTAAGTATTGATTTGTAATTACAAACATATTTTCATGTATTAATGATATATTGAAAATAGTGTGGGTGAGCTCTCCATTGAGGATGTGTGTTAGTGCATACAGCACCGAAATGCACCATCCAGTTGCCTGCCCCAAAATTTATTTGCCAGTTTGTGGATTTGACGGAAAAACATACAAAATCTTCAATAATGCCTGTCTCTTGAAGGGTCAACAATATGAGGATGGACACAGTAAGTGCATTATTATAAGGACTTCAAAAATACATTTTACAACGTTTACTCTTTTTTCAAAACTCTAGAGTGGGCCCAAACACGCATGGACTTATGCCAACACCAAACCCTCCAGGCTGATCTTGATCTCAACAACAAATGCATGAAAGCTTGCACATTCGATTACAGGCCAGTCTGCGGTTTTGATGGAGTCAACTATATCACTTTCGGCAACCCTTGTGACATGGAAGTTCAAAACTGTTTGAGCAATAACAGTAAGTTTTAATTTTGTTGGAAAAAATTATATGTTCTAACAAAATTTCTTTACAGGATATACCACATTTAGAATGGGAGAATGCCCACCATCTTACATCAATTAAATGCAAAATGTCTGTTGTTATGTTTATAACATTTGTTTTAAATGTTTCTGTAAATAAATAAAAAATATTTTTTTTTGTTTATAAAATTAATTTTTTTTAATTTGTTGCTTATTAAAACAATTTCGTGGAGAACAGTTTTCGGCACAAATAACTAGCACTAAGTTAAATTGGTTTGGTCAATTTATGCATTCATGGATTGCAGCCACGGCTAATGGATTAAATCATCCTCTTCAACTTATCGTTTTACAAAGTGACCCAAGATATATTGTCACATCAAAACCACAATTCTCCACAATTCTATACTACATATTATTGGCTTACCCAGGCGACATAGCCATCTTTGGAAAAAGATCATGGCCTGTACAAGATATTTTCACACAAATTGGTTGGGTGAGACGCAAAATAAAGTATGTACGTTACTGGTCCTCTGTGCAAGATGTCTTACAATCAATGTGGAAGAATAACAATTTGAAGTAAGGTAACCTCCCCTGGATTGGTGACATAGACTAGAACCCATAGGGTTTAGCAATGCCAAATTGGAAGGCATGAGTTCGGAAACATAGGGAATATCGAATCTATTTAATCTTGGAGAAGTCCTCACACCCCTTTATTTTTTCTAGAAAAAAATTGTATTTACCCTCTTCTAATAATTAACCTTTGATATTCTAGATCTTATTTATTTACTAATATTAGCCACAATGAGGTTCTTCAAAAATTGTTATCTGTTTCATTAGTTATCTAACAAATCATTTCGTATCTTCACTCCACGCGCAACTTCAGCGAGATCTTAATCGTTACTTGAAGCGATTGAATTATCTCTGATTACTATTAAGTGGCCCCTAGACCATCAATAATATTTTGCAATAATATTGTGCAATAATATTGAGCAAAACATTGGCGATTTCCTTTTTTTACCCAGACAATCTTTCAATATCACCCACAGACCGTCAATAATATTGCGTAAATCAAAATATTGCAGGATATTATTAATTGTCTAGGGGCCCTGCGGTAAGACCTATGGGGTGCGACATCGAGGGAGGCCCAACCTTCGCTGGAAGGATGGCGTGGACCAGGACGCTCAGAGTTTAGGGATGCCAAACTGGATGACATCGCCTCAGAATCGGGACCGGTGGAGAGAACAGTTGCGCGAGGCCAGGACCGGATCCCGATTGTAGAGCCGTATAAGAAGTCTAGGGCCCATTAGTATATAAGAAGGGTGGGATTGTTTCATATCACTTGGGTAAGTCAGAATCTGCTCCAGCTTCATATTCAGCTGCTTCGTAAGCTAAATATGCAAGAATTAAAAAATTTTAATAAAATTATTATGATTATTATTTAGTCCATGTCATTCAGTATTAGTAGACCTCCAAACTGCTCTAGCATTGTTATTATTCGGAGAATCAACCTGCCTTGTCAGCTATTAAATCAAACAGGGTTTTATCTAACTCCCGTACTCTAAAAGCAGTCATAAGTCACAATGCAATCATAAGTGTGTGGTGATACTCAACTTGAAGGCATTTACTAAATGAAAAGTAACGTAGAAGCGAAGTGGAAATGAAGTAAGCGTAACAGTGCGTCGCGTCGCGTCGCTGTGCGTCGCAGCGGTTTTTGGAGCAACAGACGTCAACACACATTGAAAGCGCTGCGCGTTGTTTTGACAATTAGACTATAAATTTTTAATGCAAATAATAGTATAATTAATTATCAAATAAAACATAATGTTGAGACGAAACCAGATTAAAATTTTCACAAGGTTTAATGCTCCAAAAACTGCATTTGCCGTCCGCAACACTATAATGGAATATCTAGTAGATTCTAGTCAATAACACAATAATTTTGACATTGTATAAATAAAATACTTATTCAACAAAAATAAAGGCTTCATTTATTTAAATTAATACAAAACATTCACAAAAACAAACTAAGTAATAAATAAACTTAACAAAGAGTAAAAAAAAAAAAATCTAATTCACATAATTTTTCACAACATTTAACAAAAATGACTAAAACAAAAAAAAATTGTAATTCACAACTGTTGAATGAGCTATGAGTTATGCTGGGACTGTGGAAAGGTAACGGGCTTTTTAAAAATCGAACACTTGAATCTTGAGGTTGTTCACAATCTAGGTTTATTCGAGCTTACTATGTTTTTGAAATTACACTTTATTAATTTTAAATAAGTTTTTAAAGATAAATTGTTGTAACACAATGAGAGCACTTGCTTGAGACGACGTCTGAAAAGTTGAACTTTTGATATTCGAATGGCGTTGATTTTTAGCCGGCAGGAAGAAGAAGAGCGTATAAATTTTTCACGTAATAGATTTAAAGTTGAGCGTAGTAGACTTGAAGTCGAGCTAAATTAAAGTTGAGGCTACATTTTCTCAACACACAACAAAAGAACAACTAAAACTAATATTTATTTGCCTAAATCATCTTCAGTGGCCCATTTTGTCCCGAAGTAACTGGAATACCTGCCGTTGGAAGTCCAGAAATTGACTTACAGGTAGCTTGGCTTCCTCTAATTGAACGCGAAGGCTGTCGCAAAAGACTGCTTCTTTTGTAGCACTTCGGTCGTAATCGCTCTTCATCGAACGCATTAATTTTAAAATTTCTTCGTTACTATTCCTTATTAGGACATCATCAACCAAACTTCTTTTGCTGCATCGCGATAAAGTTGCCCTTGATGTTGACCTTTCGTTGGAGGAGCTGGCACTTGAAGAATTTCTCCCTGTATCTGCACTACTACTCGCTTCAGTTGAATCAACGTAGGGGTCAATATCGCAATGCATTTCCTCCGTTAAGGAATCTTCGCATTCCTCAAAATTGAATTGCTGGATACTACAATATGTTAAAATTAAATTCCGGTTTGCGACGTAAATTTGCTTACCTTGCATTAAAACTGCTCTCATTATCCGTGAATATGGCAGATTCGTCGAAGCTGCAGTGTGTTCTAGAAGATGGTACAATTATATGCCAAATTACAATGTTTTTATTTTATAAATATTTACCTTTTCTTAATATTGTTGCAGTCATTCAAAAATGACAGCATTTCGTAGAATTTGTAATTTTTTAATTTTTCCCCTGCACCACTCCCAGAAGGTTTATTTTCTTTTTGTTTGAGCCGAATGTACCGGTCTTTAATTGATTTCCACCTTTTTTTAACTATATCACCTAATTTAAAATTTATGTATGGATAAGTACGACAATTACTTTTTAATATTTTAACTTACTTTCCACGCATAATTCTTTCCCAAACTCTTCCCATGCTTTTTCTCTTTTGTCGTTTTTCTTATAATCGCGATGACTTTTGTTGTATAAAAATTCTTTGCCTCGCACTAATTCTATTAGTTTCTCGTCATCCATTTTCAAACAAAAACTCAACCTCATATGTCAACAGAAGCAGTGCGAAGCAGTTTTTTAGAAATTAGCCTAAAGGAGAGCTGTGCTGTGCAGTGCAGTGCAGTGCTGTGAAATTAATGGAGTTGCCACATTCAGCTATGAGAAGTCTAAATTTCACTGCGACGCGACGCACTGCCTCTTAATGTATTTCAGGCTTTAGCATTAACATAAAAACCTATAACAACAACCGCAAGTAATCGTTTGTTCAAGTTTGTCCAAGCGCAATTTTGTTTTGTCCAGGCACCGTTAACAAGTTATAAGCAAAAAAAATATTTGCCAGACACAGATTCGTTTGTTCAAGCCAGAATTCGTTTGTCCATGGACAGAAATCGCTTGTCCAGGCACAGGTACGTTTGTCCAAGCCAAAATTCGTTTGTCCATGTAATTAATTAAGTATATAAGAAAGAATAAGACTTGTTTCAAATCCCTTGTAGTAATTTTACTACAAGCAGTTTAAACAATTTCAAGAAAAATCAGAAAATGAATACCGCATTTTTAGTCGTTGCAGTTGCAATCCTTTCGGTTGCTTCAGCTCAGAATGATGGCTTCGACAAGATACAGAATACCGAATTTCACCATCCAGTTGCGTACCCCAAAATGTATTTGCCCGTTTGCGGATTTGACGGAAAAACATACAAAATCTTCAATAATGCTTGCCTCTTGAAGGGTCAACAATATAAGAATGGACACAGTAAGGGCACTATTATTAGATGTTTTAAAAACAATTTATAAAATTTTTACATATATTTTTTTAAACCTCTAGAGTGGACCCAAACACGAATGGACTTCTGCCAACGCCAAACACTCGATGCAGAATTTGACCCTTACCCCGAATGCAACAAACCTTGCCCATCGGAATTAAATCTAATTTGCGCTACTGATTCCTTCTACTTTGTCACCTATAGAAATGCCTGCCAAATGGAAATTTACAACTGCAAAAACAAAAACAGTAGTCTTGGTTTTGATTGAAGTAATTAAAATTTGTAAACAAATTTCTTTAAAGGATGGCATGTATATAAAATGGGAAAATGCACAAGAAAGCACGTCTAGAGAATGCGAAATGTGTTTTATTATTTGTAGTAAATAATGAACCATTTTTGAAAAAAGTTGTCTGGCTGACAATTTTTGTTAATTAACTTCTGACAGACCTTATCTTAAAGACTGTTTTTCTTAATAAAAATACACACACACATACTTCCTCCCAATTTTTTGCTTAAAATGCTCCTGGGACCTTGAAAGATGAAAATACGTTGGAATTTTCGATTTCGATTTTCGGACCGATTACAATAACTTCCTATACTGGGAAGTTAATAAGCCTGTCATTGAAATAATGTTGTTTACCATGTCAGATTAAATTTTTAGGCACCGTGACAGCATTTTTTTTAAAAGCACCACTTAAAAAATGAAGTTTGTCATAGTAAAAAACGTCTTTTTTGCTGACAGACCAATTTTCATTTATAAAATAGGTGACACACCTTCTTTCAGAAAAAAATTAAGATGGTGTTTTGACAAGGCTCTTGCAAAAACCCTTTTTTAATGATGTCACGGCGCTTAAAACTCTATCACATTGAGTTTAATACTTTTCAGCATCTTCACAACTTCCTCTAAAACTCATCACACACAATTTGAACCAAACAAGCATTCATTACCTTTCCCTTTTTCAGGTATTTATATGATTTTTAAAGATAAACAGCTAGCTAGAAGTTCACCTATGACATCTAACTGATAAACAGCTAGCTAAAGCTACCAGATACCCATATCCCCACTCGCCTTAACCCACTCTCACAGACCCAATTCTTGGAACCCTGGATCCGATTCCACCCAAGGTACAGCCAAATTCAACTGCCGAGTCCCCACAAAATCTCACCCAAGACCTAGTGAACTAAAGATCCGATCCTCAGCGCAAAAGCTCATGCAAGACGCAGCTAGTTGAACTAATTACACACAGGTGGCGGTAACCGTCCAGACCACATCCACACCTGAGACCACAACCGAAGACATCATTGCGCTCGTACAGGCATAGCTACATATACTACTTAGTATGACTAATACTATCATGATTTTAGTGACTTCACAATAGGTATTTTTAGTGTAGCCTCATAAATAGGTATTTTTAGTGTAGCCTCAATAGCTGGAACGCGTTCAAAAACCTTACTATGGTTAACCATGGTTAACTATGGCAAACTTTTGTCGTTCAAAAACTCCGTGGTTAACTACAACATAACCACGAGCATAACTTTTTGGCGTTCAAAAACTCCCGTGGTTAACCATGGTGTAGTTAAATTTTAACCATGCTCGGGAGCATGGTTAGCGATAGTTAAGAAGAAGAAGAATAAAAACAATTTTTTGACATTTGTTTTAATGTTAATAATGAACAAATCAAAGTGGGATTTGTGAGATTATTTTAAATAAATAATAATTATTGGAAATAATTGAGGCAAATAGCCGACACTATTTTATGGAAAAAAATTTTAAATTCCCTTTACCACGAAGTTAACCACGGTGCGTTCAAAAACCTCCATGGTTAAACATAAACTTTCGTGGTTAAGTGAAGTGATGTAGCATAACCACAGCTTACCTCGTGGTTTACTATAGTAAGGTTTTTGAACGCGCTCCTGTACGCCGTATGTCCAAATTGGTTTTAATACCTTGGCTTGGATCAGGAGGTTCGAAATTTTTTCCAAAGGCCAAGATAAAGCTTTTTGTATTTTACTAGATTTTAAGAGGCCTTTTATACTAATAATATTACAAAGTTAAGACCTATACCTTTTTCTTCTTCAAAAGCTCTACAACCGGGATTCGGTCCTGGCCTCTCATAACAGCACTCTCCCCACAAATACCGATTCCCACCCGAAGTCATCCAGTTTGTCATCCCTAATATCTGAGCGCTTTGGTCTACGCTTGCCTAGATTTGTGGAGCATCCACACTCGACCGAATCGGCCACAAGGGTTGCCAAGCTTACACAAGCCAAGCCAAACGCCTTATCCAAACGTTTGAATTTGCGAACGGTTGCCAAGCCTTGGCAAGCGTGTGGATCCGGTATTAGCCTCTAGTACAATATGACTTTTTAATAAAATTCTTTAGTTATTTCTGTTTACATAGTAGTTAAATTTCATTTTTCCAAAAAATCTAAAAAATACGAACAATTCTACTTTTACACCCTCCGTAACTCTGGAACCGTTCACTTTAGCAAGATTATGCAAAGACCATTTTTGTTCGCAATATAATGTAGATTATTTTTGTATATGGAACTTTTTGTGCTAAACCGCATAGCTTTCGAAATATTCAAGAAAAACTGATAAAAACTACTAATTTACCAACTTCTCCCCCCTCCCCCGCCCAAACCCGACGCTCAAAATGGTGTAACTTTTTACCAAACAATATGTGGACTGTATAGAACAATTTGGAGTTGGAGGGAAACTTTTACTTTGGATGTTGAGGTTAGGCCCTTTTTTGGACTAATTGCACCGTACTAATCCTCAAATCCGGGAAGAAGACACTTTTCAAAAGCACATTATCAATTTAGCACACCTGACAGTTTTAGACAAGATAAAAAACTAGATTCAACGCGAAAGAGATAAAGTTTTGGAAAAATCTGAGCTGCTATTGAAATCGATAAGTCGGTTACTGGCAGACGTTATCAAACAGCAACAAAACTTCTTCATAAACGACAAATTTCAAATTAATGTCGACGCTATCTTAAAAATCTTCTGAAGCACTCTATTGATTAGCTACAGTTTCTGCCTATAAAAAGAGATTGCTTTCTGCTAATAAGACACTGAGTAAGTCAAGTGCTAACACGAAGCAAGAACTAAAACTAGAGAAACACGATGAAATCCTTAATTTTGATTGCTGCCTTTGCTGCCGTTGTTGTGGCTAACGCTGAGGAGTTTCTTATCGACAAGGAGTGTATGCGGGGATGTCCTGATAACTTGGATCCTGTCTGCGCTACAAATGGAGAACGACTCCAAGTTTTCGACAACGAGTGCATGATGGAGATTGGAAATTGTGAAGCAAAACTTAGGCACCAGCACTGTAAGAAAGAAAAAATATTATTAAAAATAAAATTCATTTTAACGATTTTGTTTTATTGTAGCTTGGACAAGATCTTCAATGTGTGGAAAATTCCGCACCGATGTGAAGCCACATGCACGTTTTTGCCCCGCCATTTTCAAGCCAGTTTGTGGGTTTGATGGACAGCATTATAGATTGTTCGACAACGAATGTCTACTCAAGAACCAGCAAAACGAATTTGGACATCGTAAGGATAAATTTTTGTTGTTACAGAATCGAAATATTACAAATTTTAAATTACAGAATATACAGTTGCTACCATGCCCCACTGCCTTATGAGGTCGAACGAAATTTTGGAAAAAGACTGCCCTACTGTGTCAGAACCCCTCTGTGCATCAAATGGAAGAACAACCCAACTATTTCTTAATGATTGCGTCTACAAACAATTCCAGCAACTTCCAAGAGGAAAGGACTATTACAAAACATACCTTAATTTCTGTGCACCCACTTCCAGTGTTGATTTGGAAAAGAAGTGCCTGAAGCCTTGCACCTTGGAGCTCGCCCCAATTTGCGGTTTTGATGGACAACGCTACTATAACTTCGGAAATGTTTGTGATATGGAGGTGCAAAACTGCTTGAATAATTATAAGTACAGCGTGATCAGAGTGGGAGATTGTCCTGCTGTTTAAGCCAACGAGATTCTTTAGAAACATTTTAAATTTTAATATACATAACATTTGTTTTTAAATGTGAATAAATATTATTTAACTTGAAATGTACTTTCTTTTTACAATCTATATTTGATTCGATTTGTAACTTAAATCATCAAAAGCGCTTAGTTTTAAGATATAGTTTACATGGTCCTATCTTTTCCTAGATTGGCCAAAGAAAAATTTCATCAATCGACCCTTTCATCGACTTAGTTATGTTTGAGTTTATTTAAGTGTGATTTAGAGGACCACGATGGTATAAAATAAGCAGTATGGTGCCATTATACCAATGTGATCACCGAGATGTTTTGACTAAGGCAGGTTAGGCTAGGAAGAATTCCTTAAGGGCTGAAGAAGGAGATGATGAACTTTAAGAGCGAAGTGTGCAAGTGCAAGAGAGTTTTAGGATGTAGAAGTTAGCTTGCGGATCTTACTTTGGGAACTCAAAAAAGGTCGCTGCATGAAGATATTCAGTGTGTAGACCAGAAAACATATTGTGTGTAATGACATATAATGCCTTGGTAATATATCAGAATAAGAACTTTGACTCTATAAGATGCAATCCTGGCTCTCTTATTATCATTTGATCCGCGCCATTGATCCAGATGAGACTAGCCTGGGTTGCAATTGCAACAGTATTGAAAACATCTGGTTTTCAAGTTTAAAATATTTGCTTTTCAAGCAATTATGAAAGTGTGTCATTGATAGTTCCACCAAATAAAACAACACAATCTTTACTTGTGAAATCTTTGAAGCTGTTCTTTCGTGTCATTATTAAAGAACTTTGGTTTACAGAATTCCGGGTTGATTTTATGTGGGGTCAGGTCGTCGAGACAAAATTTTGACTTCACCTCCAATTTTCGGAACTCTTTTGAAAATTCAGCAAGAAATGGTAAGAAAAATGAGAGAAAGAATAATTTTAAGTCTAAATTCTAAACTGCTGGATGGTATTATTGGAAAATACATGGTTGGCCCCTCATTATTTTCTCCGCCACCGGCTGAACTTTTTCTAATATGTTCCGGTACTGTGCCCCTGT
Source organism: Thereva unica (assembly GCA_949987705.1). Taxonomy (NCBI): domain Eukaryota; kingdom Metazoa; phylum Arthropoda; class Insecta; order Diptera; family Therevidae; genus Thereva; species Thereva unica. The sequence goes on from OX465283.1 coordinate 146,964,568, forward strand.
CTGGATTCCTTCAATGATATGATCTCTGCCTGTGGTCTAACTGAAGGGGTCCCCATATCATTATTCCTGCCTCACGGGGGTGTTGACGATTCAAAACCCTCTCCCCCTTAATATGTCTAAGCATCGCCGTCCAGTACATCAAGGCAAACCCTTTTTTTCTGAAATGGTGTGGTTAAAACTCTTCCTTCTAGGCTATGTGACCTTGATCAAATTTCAAACTTTTTTCCTTATGTCTAGGCTAGGTAATAGTCCAAGAGCCAGAGACATATTTTGGCGACCTATTTTATTTCGTGGAACGTTCAAGTCAGGTGTACTATAAAACATCGTGAACGTGCTGGAGCACCGTGGGTGGGTGGGACAACGGAGGCCCTCCAACCACATAAAAGAAAAGAATGGCTGATTGGCATTCCGGCTGAAAATTTGTTAAATTACAGTGGAGATGATACTAAAATTAATAAAAAATCTCAGCTGACTGTAACTTAGTGGAATACAAAATTTATTTTAACAACGTAGGTACTCCAGGACGCCATAAGACTGGCCTTAACAGAACATAGGATTGATGCATCGCTGTTTTCCCTTATCCACCAAATGCTTACTCGCGGGATGGTGAGCTTGATCATGTCCAAAGGGCCGTTAATAAAGACACTCCGCAAGGAGGAGAACCTTCCCCTATGGGTCGTAACTATGAACCAGCTGTTGCGACGCGTGGAGGCAGAGGGGCATCACGTCCTGGAGTACGCGAATGACGTTGTTATCATCAAAAAATAAAAATTTCCTTTAGTCCTCTGTGATCTCATGGAAGCGAAGTACAAACCCTCTCAAGCTGGGCTGTCACCAGGGGGCTCAGCGTTAACCCAGTAAAAAGGGAAGTGGTCCTCTTCACAAGGAGGTATAAAACCCACTCTTAGAGCCCCGGCTTAACAATAGCTGCGTTCCTTTTCTACTATTTAGTACTTGTGAGCAGAGCAGAAAAGGAACGCAAAATTTTCTGATTTGAGTAAAATCTCACTTGAAATTTTTGACGTTACTTTAAACTTTACAAATAAAAAATTCTTAAAAGAAGAATTTGTGACACAATGGAGAAATTAATGCGATCATTTCTAAAGTAAAACGAAAGATAATAATTTTTGATAATTATACGACTGAAGTTTTATTTATGGACGTTTTTATATGAGTAAATCAGCTCGACACAAATAAAAGCCATCTAGCGGGTAATGGCGTAAGTGAAAATAATTCACAATAGACTCGAAATGGCCGCTTTCCCCTTAGCGGATTTCAATTGCGTAATTGCAAGTGATATCTACTCGTTTATAAGAGCAAGTGTAGTTGATAGTACGCAAGTGTAAAAAATAGTAAAAATTAGCAGAAAAGGAACGCAGCTAATATTAGACGACTTAAATTTAGCAACAGTGCCAAATATCTTGGAGAAGTTCGGGACAAGAAGCTCCTCTGGAATGAAAGCACAGAAGAGCGCTTTTGCTTGCAAAAATTCGGAAAAATGGGACTTCTCCCCTAACATAGTACGATGGATCCACACAGCAATTTTCCGCCCAGATCGGGTCGGGTGGAAAGAGGAATATTTTCCCCAGAACTTAGGATTGAAGGCTCCTTCCGATTACTCGATCACTGCAATGAATACCAAACGAAGGTTTTAGCAATACATGAAGCTGGATGCCTGGTCACCGAAATACATATAGAGGGAAATTGTAAAGCTAACGAACTGGATAGGAAAGGCACGACTGCCACTCTTTTCACAGGAAAGGAAAAGTTTGGTATGCCTTGGGACACTTTTAAAATTCGATGCAAATAGCATACAATGCAACAAGCAAAGAAACATTGGAGCGATGGCCCTCTTATGATCTCAGGCGGACCACTTCACTACTAAGTCTCGGAAGACAAGATCTCTAGTGGAAGTGCTGACCGGAGACTGTTTGAAAGGAGCGCATGCGACCCGTTTTTTTTTTTTTTTTTTTTCAAAAAATGTACTACATATCCTCAGTCACTGTCCAGCCTGCGTGAAGAACCCTTTCTAAGTACGATTGAGGAAATCTCAAAGATTGGGAAACCGCAACTTAAAAGATTTATTACTTACTCGAGATGGTTTTGCGAAGAAACAATACTTTAACATCAGGTAAACATCAAGTAAAAATAAAATAGTGGGCTTATAGCGGGCGAACACCGACCGTTTTCCGAGTGGGATATGATGACCGTAGAACTTTTAACCAATTTTAATGGGAACTATGGCCAATGATCAATGAACAATGATCTATAAAGAAAAACAAACAGAAGAAAAATCTTTAGGTAGGCTTTAACCTATTTAAGCATTATTACCCACGAAGTAGTCAGATCATAACAAGTTCAACTGAAGAAAGGGGTGATCAAATAAGTGAAGTTAGAGGAGCCGCTTTTAACCACTGGTACCACTAAGGAAGTTGTCCACCAAGATCGACGCCAAAAATATTTGAGGACCTACCAGAATCTGAGAATATAGGAGATTACTCAACGTGTGTTTTGATATGGATAGTATTTAAATTCTTTTTTATGGTTTAATCTTGATTTAATACTATTAGTAATGGCTGAATGGTAATGGGTGTTTTTAACTTGATAATAAAATTTAAACAAGGTAAAAGCGTGCTGGTACCAGGGAGGGTTTTTTTGGGTTTCTTTTCTTTAAGAGAATTATTGAAAGAAAAGTTTTCAGTGTAAAATACGATGTCACCATGCCGCCTGAGTTACTCTGTAGGATATAGAGTATAGGATGTTTTTGGTATTTGTTGGGGTTAAGCCTCTGTTGAAGTTAAGATGAGTTCGTGTAATTAGAAAAAAATTGTTAATTCAAATTTCAAATATTTAACCTTGAATTCAGAGTAGAGAGTGTTTGAAACATGAGTAATTAAAATATTAATTTTTGTCCTAATTGTTGAGTAATTTGTTCGTTGGTTGATGAATTTCATTAGATTGCCAATCATGCCCGGTTAAGGTAATTGCAGGATGGCTTAACGGCTGAATATACTTTTCTCTATAGGACGTTTCAGTGTTTTTCAGGTGCCATCCACTTCCTGTAAGTCCTCTTCGTCCGACGTGATGTAGACTCTCCCGTACAGGTAAATGGTGGTGCAATAGCTTAAGTGGTACGATCGCGACCCCGCCGGTGAGCCGGCCCTCCTCCTCGTGAAGCCCGGGGTACCGCCTTGACAATGGTCATTTGGTTTTGAAGTTTTTGTTAAAATTTTTGGCTTTTGTATGTGAATCTGGGGTGGGCTTCTTCGGGCAACCAATTCAAGGTTTACAATTACAATCTTTCACACACAGTTAGTATTTCCGAACTTCCAGAACAACTAAAAATTAAAACCTGGTGGTTATCGCCATCTCCCTCAACACCATCTAGGCTTATAGAAGATAGATTTGGCATTCTTTATTTTATTCTATCTTGAGTCACCATGAAGATACTAATAATATGACTGACTGTTATTATAGAGGGTATTTCCTGCAATAGCCATCACTCAAAATCAGTTCTATTTAACTATGTATAATAAAATTTCACTGAAACTTAAAAAACTCATTTCCTGCAGTGATATCTTTGTGTGTTGCTCATCATTCTGAAGCATTTCCGAAGGAAAATTAATAATTTTATATATTAATAATATAAAATTTGCAACAATTCAAGAAATATTAAAAATTTCACGTAGTAACTATAAACATAAAAATCAAATTGCGCAAATGGAAGATTATTTTCGAAGTCTTTAGAAAGTGCAAAGTTTCACAGAATAAATAATATCACCTTCATCGAAACTACTCCAAAAGATTTGTTGTTTTATTTTGTTGCTACTATATTCCTCTGATCGGTTAAATCATCATCAAAAACTTGAAATTGTCAAAATACTTCTAATTGCAATTGAGTTTGCTGATAAGATTTGAGAAACGTTTAGATAACAACAATCGATAAGTGATACGAGGAAAGATATATAAGCCCGTTCACAGTAGGAGGTAATCAGTGAAATTCAAGAAAGAAAGTAAAACACATCAAGTAAACGATGAACTCAGTACTAGCAATTACTTTTGCCATATTGGCTGTGGTCAGTGCGCAGGAGATCAAGGAGTATCATAGACAATGTCTCCGTGCGTGTCCAGATATCTACTTACCAGTTTGTGCGTCCAATGGAAATACCTTCAAGGTTTTCCCAAGTCCTTGCGATATGGAAGCTGATAATTGTGAAATGAGGCTGAGACATGAAAATGGTAAAAGTGAATTAGTTTTGAAGTTGTAATCAAGAAATAATGAAAGATTTTATTTGAACAAAAATAGTTTGGACCAAAACTTCTGATGACAAATGCCCAGGTCAAGCTTTGTTTGCCAGTGCTCTAGTTAAGAAGCATTGTCGTCTAGGTTGTCCAAGAATTTTGATGCCAGTCTGTGCATTCGATGGAGAGAGCTACAAAATCTTCAATAATGACTGTATTATGCAGAGCGATCAGTGCCAATTTGGTCATAGTAAGTACTAAAAAAAATAAATAAAAATACAAATTATTTAAATATTATTTTTTAATTTTTTACAGACTGGCAAAAAACTGAAATGGCACGCTGTTTGGCAAGAAATGATGAAAACAAAGTAGATCATTACTGCCCGAAAATTTGCCCCTACATCTACTTGCCTGTTTGTGCCTCAAATGGACAAGAAGTTCGCCTCTTCGCCAATCAATGCATGTTGGAAAATGCTCAATGCGAAGACAGCCGTAAGTTTGTTTGATGTTTTGCCGAATATTAAATATTAAATGTAATTTTTCCAAACAGACTGGCAACGTACTCGTATGGACTTATGCCAACAAAAACCTATTGGTGCAAAACCCCTTAACCAAGTGTCGAACTGCCCGATGGCATGTACCATGGAGTATAATCCAGTTTGCGGATTCGATGGTGAAAAAACTGTAACATTCGGAAATAAATGCGAGTTTGAAGTACAAAAATGCTTACATCCAGACAGTAAGTTTGTGTTTAACATTGAAATATGAAAGGATATTAAAATCCTTTTTTTTTTAAATTTCTAGAATACACGCAAATGAGGGTGGGAGAGTGCTAGGATCTTCAAAACATTAACTTTAAGTGACATTTTGTTAGAAATGATGATTAATGTTTTTAATAAAAACGTTTTAATATAAAGAATTTACTCTTTCATTTACAAATATACTTGCAAATTTTTAATTCGAATAATTTTTGTATTATCACTTACAGAGGCAGTTTAATGTCCTGCTACCGTTCGTCGCACTATAGTATCTTTTAAGCGGGGCATATAAGCGATCATAAAGGCCTACAAAGTACTTCAAACCTACACAAGGGCGAAGCATTGGAAATTTTATAGATAACTCTAGACTTGGTGATTTTGCGCTCCAAGGTAGTGGAATAATACAGATCTGACCTAAATAGGTTCTGTAAAAGGCATAACTGTCTACCACCTCGTTTAAATTAGCCCATAAGGAACAAACATTTAAATCCTGGGATCCCTTTAATACAAATCAATCGTGTATCTAGGTGTCTTGTGTATCTCGAAATCTATACCAGTAACGGTCGACTTGACAAAGTACAAGACTGCACATTAAAACTTGTGAATGCTCTCCTTTAGACTCACTGATCGATCCACCGTAGAAATGTAGTAGCTTTAAAAAATTATATCTCTATTGCCATAAGGGCTTGTTAAGCCAGCCCTTGTTTGGTTGCCCGAAGAGCCAACCGCAGATGCACATACAATGATAAAAATCAGAAATTTCAACACAAATTAAACCAAAAATCTCAAATAAATGAAGCATCCAAGCGGTACCTCGGGCCTCCGAAGCGGACTAGCTCGCCTCTCTATACAGGGAGACGCGAAGTACCTATGAAGGTGATACTGGAGGGAGCCTGCAACCGAAACTTGATGCGGAGGAGGAGTTCATACCATTGCTAGCTCATCCGGTACGTTTTAGTCGTTCATGCTGAAAGCGTTTCTATTGTAAATAACCACAAAAATCCACAAGTTCGATATACTTTTATTTACACAGCAAAAAAAAACAACAACCATATAATATTCTGATACAAATCAAACTAGACAACCTTATTGAGTTCGGCAAATGGGGCTTAGATCACTGTATAAATGTTGTATGGTGTGCTATAGTACCACCAGAGCGGAAGGAACAGCGTATACTCCGGTATTCCAAAGTTGATCCGCACCATCAAAACACAAAAACAAAACCCGCCCTGGTACCAAAGTACGTATCGTTGCACATAAATTTACCAACACAATATTTTTTTTTTTTTTTCAAAAACTATGCTTTTCTCCTAGGCGCTTTCATAAAAATCCGCCCCCTCCCCCTTTTATGTTTTTCCCGCCTCCTTAAAAAATTTTATTCGCTAACCTCCTTTTCAATTACTCAAAAACTGTCACGTGGGTCCTTACTTTCAAAGTGGCTTTTGGGTGAATATGGAATTAGGCTCGCCATTACAGGCTCCCCACTGAAATAAGCACCCTCTTGACTATACTGCAAAATTTGCCCCTCAATATAAGACGAGACTGTTTGGCTAACCCGCACACCCAACAGCTCTCCTTTTCACACAAACTAACCTATCCATCCGATCTTATCTTTCAAGCTTGGTGCTAGACATTACACCATAATTTGTACAGCATGACGAACTGGTCATACAAAAGGGTGATTCGTAAGCGTTGTTTATCACATAAAACCAAAAATTGTGGAATAACCAGCAACTGATTTATTGCTGTTGATACATATAATGTAATAAGAGAAACGAAATTCGTCATTTCAATATGACTATTTTTAAAAGTGTAATTATCAGGATTTTTGAAATAAATTAAACAGATTACGTGGTTATGACTGCGAAATGAATTACTAATAAGATTACAGATTAAAGGTGTATTATTCTATTTATTTACGTTATATGTACATATTTGATATCAGAGTTCGTCATGCTTTATCTTTTATTTCGTCATATAGTGATTACTAACTCGAAGTTAGAGTACTGAGCTTTTGACCATTCCACAAGAAGCTTTTACCGATCGTAGATAGCATATTAGGTAGCTGTCAATGTGGCTTTCGGCCAGGAAGGTCTACTACAAACAGCACTTCAACCCTAAGAAGAATTTTGGAAAAATCATGGGAATTCAACATAGATATTCACTTACTATTTATAGACTTTCAGCAAGGATATTACAGCGAAAAGCCTGACGAACTATCTAAAGATATGGTGTGCTTCTAGTTACCAAAACCCCTGATCAAAATTACAAAAGCTACAATCAAGGTAGTAGGATGCAAAGTTAGAGTTGTGCGATACCTTTTATAAAGTTTCACATTACAGAGGGGCCTAAGACAAGCTGACGCCCTTCAATATAGTTTTGAAGAAGGTGGTCAGAGACTTTGGGGTAGAAGCGACCGGATCTATCTTTAAAGGTCGGTTTACACGCAACGATTTGTTTGTGCAAGCTGGCTGGAGCAAGTCAATTGGTGCGAATAAACTGAGTGAAAATAAATCGGTTCACACGCAACGAATTATATGTGCAAAGTAACTGGCGCAAGTCAATAAGTGTTTCTAAGGGTTTCTTCTCTTCCAAAAATATAAGGCCACTTGATTCTACCTAAAAAAGTGGGTATCCTTGATTATAATAAGGTCAGATGAGCAGGCGGTAAACGTTCATTCCCCATTCACCCAAGGACATGCTGAGGGTTGTAGCCGAGGCTTGAACATCGTTAAGATGCTCATGCCAAAACCCCAACCTCAAGCCGATTTTCTGTGAACACATATTTCAAGCCAAATGCAACACCCGCAAAGATTCACTTGTGCAAATTGACTTGCACAAGCCAATTGGGGCAAGCAAATCGTTGCGTGTAAACCGCCCTTAACAAGTTGACACAGACAATGACCTACGCTGATGAACGATGATGACGTCTACCTAATAGGTAGATCTTTTCCAAGTGCAAAAAAAGCCTTCATCAAATTGGAAGCTTCTTCTTTCACGGCTCTGCAATCGGGATCCGGTCGTGGCCACTCGCAACTGCTCTCTCCACCAGTCTCGATTCCAAGCCGATGTCATCCAGCTTATCATCCCTAAGCTCTGGGCGTTCTGGTCTACAGCATCTTTCCAGCGAAGATTGATAATCACGAAAACGGCTAATCCGAGGGGGCTTTCACGGGAAGATCAATAATTTCTTGGGCATGTTTCAGGCTACGTTTTCATTCGAATCCGACTATCAAACGGAAAACTTAATCTGATTGTCGCAGTAAAGAGATTTGAAACTATTTTTTATCTTCCAATTGTAAGCCTCAAAGCCTGGAAACGGCTAATTCCGACTTTCACGGGATGATTTAGTATTTTCTTAGGCTACTTTTTCACTCTCATCCGATAGTCGTTAGTTCCAAATAAGGACAATTATAACATGAAAATTGCTTATAACTTCAAAAGTAAAGGCCGCAGCATAAAAATTGTGGAAATTATTCATAGGGATTTAATTTTGAAAAAAAAGGAATAGGTTAACTTCGTATTTTTTGGATGTTGAAAGTTAAATTTTAGTTAAAAAAAATAAACTCTTGAAGTTGGTAGGGTACGGTATACTACGGTTTTGATCTACAGCTGCCACCTTAATTCGGGATAACTTACATAATCGATCTCAAAAAGCATAGCTGCCAAATTACATTTCTTATCGTTTATCAATCACGCATGGTGTTCCGCAAGGGTCCATACCACGACCGCTGTTTTTCAGCAGGTACATAAATAATAGCAAATTGTAAACTGCACATAAATGCAGATGATGTCCAAATTTATTTAAATAGTCCTTTTGGATTGGTAGAGAACTGTGTCACCAGCATTAATGCCTATCTTGAGCGTATCAATCGATTGTCTCTGTCCAACCAGCAACTGATAAATGATCATATCTCTATGACCAACCACCAGAACCTTATTCTCCTTTTGTTCATTCTATTCAGTAATGGGAACTATTTGCTTGCCAAATCCGTGGGAAAAATTTGGAGCGCTGCTCAGGTGAGCTTATTTTGAGCGCTGTTAAATATGCTCCCGAGGGAGCATTACTGGAGTTTTCATAAGATTTGTAGAACAAAGAAAACGGGCGATTATTTTGGTAGCCGTAAATGGTGACATTAGCATACTGAAAGGACCGACTCTTGTTCGAACAAGCAGCCTTGGACGTGGTTAGAATTTACTAGGGAGATTGCTTTGGTAAAACTAGATAACCGGAATCACATATTTTCTACCAGTCCGTAATCTCGTTTGTCACGTCGTGCTATGTCTGAGCGTACACAGGGCACGACAAGAGTCGGCTGCAAAAGTGCTTTATGGAGAAGAGGAAAAAGCTACTATCAGATTGTTCCACATTCTAGCTACACCAGATCCATACTTTATAAAATGTAACGAAGCGAAACTCACCTTGGCAATGTGAACTTAAATTAAGGTGCTCTGTAAGACACACTATAAAGTTGGCAGTAGACATTGTTCCTTTCTTTTTTTACTGGTTGTTTAACATTATTTCGATTCTAGATACCCCATCAATTTTTTCATTATTGTCTCCATGTTTTTGAAAAAATAAAAAAAATAAAAATAAATAAAAATAAAAATAAAAGAAAGCAATCTTGAGCGGTACTACTGCTTCTTAATGAGAAAAATACAGTCCAATTAGTGCTATCACACTAGCACTCCTTTTACCAGTTCAACTGTTAAGTTATGGTCTACTGAATGTAAATGGGATCGAACAAACGTGTAACGGTCGGAATTATTAGTTATTTGGGTGGGGAAATTTAGTTGGGAAATCACCTTGTAGGCAATGGGAAATTTATTGTAAATCACTTTTGAGGAAAAGGAAAAATTTAAAAAGAGGTAGGCGAGAACAAAAAAATAATTGAGTTAGTCAGGGAAAAAAGAAAAATTTGGCAGTTCAGTTCGTGTGAGTGAGCTCGTAGAGTTTTTTTGGAATGATTTGCTAATATTTTTGCAATCAGTCAGGAGATTCAGTTTTTTTTCAATCGGTTTTTTTGCAATTGGCTTTTTTGCATGACGGAGTAAATAGTGGCGGCTACCGTGTTCGCTCCCAACCTGATGGTAATCAAGAAGCTACCAAGAAGTCTTCCAAAAAACCAACCAGAAGGGGTCAAGAAACCAGCGACAAGGAATCCTGCTTCTCATTTCCTGGCGATTTGCAGCGTGCAGACGAAAAAGGCTTTCATCGTATGTGTAGCAAGGCGGTCATTGCTCATCTAGCAGCAAATTTCGAAGGAGAATATTTGGGTGGTGCTATTCTGGTGTACCTTGGATTCCACGTCTGTTGGTCAACCTGAGATCATCGGCGTTTCTCAAGAGAGTACAAGAATTTCGTCACATTAACACGGAAGTGATTGGCTGCCGTGTTGATTCACATTTTTGGTCAATTGGCTTGGTGTAGGAAAGGAAGAAGAGGCACATGCATTGCGGCTTCATTTCACTAGTGGTCACCGAGGTGTTTTACGGCAGTGTACTATTAATGAATTGCCTGGTGGCAGATTTGGTCATGAAGCGTTGCGCCTGGTGAACACTTTTCAAGTACGGATATAGATGGTGAAGTCGGCCTAACTTGATTGGACTAAGGGCGATAAAGGTATCGTGCCAACTTAAGAAGGAACAAAGAAGTATTGATTTTTCGGTATGGCATTTACTTTGTATATTACTTTTGCAATATATTCGGAAAGGTGGTAGTAAATTTGGGTTTCAAAAGAAAAAAAAAATATCTAAAATAGCTATACACACATATATAGATTTACACAATACAAATAAATAAAATAACACAAATTTTTACCTTCATTTATTAACTTTAACTTTATTACTCAAATAATAATTTTAACGGTATTAAGCAAATACTTTATAAATTGTTGTTCTTTCACTGTTCCCGTACAATTGTTATGTAATAATTTAAACGAAATTTCCTTTTTATTTGTTCTAATTTTATTATAAAATATTGGCTTAAATTTTTTTATTTGCAAAATAATTTTCTGGTTGTTTTCCAATAACTTATTCGTAATTATAATTGGACACGATATTTGTTGATACCACTTGTGAGTAAAACGAAGCGAAATTGGTACCAATACGAGACGTTTTGCAAATCAGTTAGCATACGGAAGTATCCCTACCGGGGAAATTGTGAATGTTTTTATGTTGAAACTGTAAATGTATTGAGCTATGATGACATTGTTCTAATCGTGTCCCATTGAATATTGATGTTACCTATTGGTGTTTCTAGTATTTTGTTAATGTGTCTGAAATAAACGAAAACAATTTTTAAGTTATTAAGAATGAACTCAAGTTGTTAGATTTTTTCTTGGGAATGGTTGGGACGGATGACTTCCTTTTCAGGGTGTGACGCGTCGCAGACGATGATCGGAAAAGGATGATGGCGGAATTCAAGTTACATAGTCACAGGTAAGTGGTGAACCAGCCTCGGTAAGCCCCGGCCACACACCCCACGACCCCTCCGGCGAGCTAGACAACTCCGAGTGGCCGGCGTAGGAGTTCCGGATTTTCTTTTTATTTCTTATGTATGGTGTTGGCTCCTTGGCCATGCTCTTCCGGGCTTTTGGCTAAGGGGGTAACACCTCGCATAAGTGGCGCCCACTATTTAGATCGCGCCATTATGCTGTTACAAACGTAGTTTATGATGACCAAATGAGCCAACCCTCTCAGAAAACATTTCATCCTTGAGATCTTGAGCTTGATTCCCCTTCACTTTTCTGCCTAGTTTTGTTGCGGTAGTAACTTTTATTGGACTCCATTGCAAAGATGGCGTCATGAAATTACCTTAGTATGTTTTTATCAGATTAACTTATGTATATCGATGCTCTAGATTAATCATAAATGGCTTAACCAATTGAATAGGAATTATACAAATAAAGCTTTTTTGCTATAAAAGAAATATTAATTCCTATCTCAATAAATCGTATGGTAATTCAAGTAGAAGGTGTGCGTCCTTCACTTGTATTGTATTTGTTTATGTATTATTACCAATTTTAGAGCTGGACTAAAGCGTGAAATTGAGTTGTCTTTTAAGTAGGTCTAACTTTGGAATGCAAATGTGCGAGAACCAATTTACAAATATTAAAAGATATAAATAGTGTTATTAAGGTGTAATATTTTATTGTATGTCAGATAAACTAATAAAAAGCCTTCTCTAGATAAACAGTTTTGGTATTTTTTCATCATAAAATTTTATGATTAGCTTTTTTTAGATTCCGAGACTACCTAGTAATAATTTATACTCAATTTATGTCAATAAAATAATAATAAATTTAGATTGCTGACATTAGTTTTAAAGGCAATTTTACGTTTACGTTTCATGTGAATTATTTGTTATCTCTAAAATTCAATGTGGATTAAAACTCTATTTGGGTGTAGTTTATGGTTGGAGGAGTTGATGTTGATATTGAAAAATTTTCATTTTGAGAGGAAGTTTAAAAAAAGTTCGGGATTAGAGTTTCACGAGATGCAACACTAGTGCACTTGTTTTGATTCGTCCTGCTCTGGATTGCTGTATCACCTTTGCTATTCTTTGTTTATTTTCAGGCCTATGTATTTTGTCGCCTCTTTTAAATCGACATTAACTTCTTTCGCTGCCCAAAAAGGACATTCCCACGATGTTCACGTCATCCGCATAACCAAGTAATTGTACCGACTGAGTAGATACATAGATATTGATGCACTTCTCTGGAATGACGTTTTCCTTATCCTTATAGAGCGAGGTTGAAGAGCATTGGGGCCTGCCCATCATCATTGTCTAAGTCCTTATCGTGCTTCGAACTCTTCTGTTACAGGGGCGGATCCAGAAGCAATTCTGGGGGAGGGAGGGAATAAAGTTTTACTCAAAATCTGGAGATGATGTTATCTGAAATATCATTCAGTGTACAGTAAAAATTATAGAAAAAAAAACTTGACCCCCTAAGAATAAAATAATTCAAAAAAATTATTGTAAATCGCGAAACGCTACAAAAATGAAGAATATTGAATTTTTTCTCGTCTTAGAAGCTACATATCTTCTGCATGGAGTCACCCGTAAAAATATAAGCCACTTAATCCTCATGTCGAATAGCAAAGATAAAAGGGCTATGACAGGCTATTTCTGTTTAGACTAGGGTTGCCATCCGTCCGGATTTCCCCGGAGTTTGGAGGGCGTCCGGGGCCGCCCTGGGGATTTGAAAAGTGTCCGGGTAAAACCTACGCACTTTTTATGTCAGGGGTTACCCGAACAATAGAATGATAAGCAATAAATTAAAACAAATCCTAGTTAAAAATTGACCCGTATAATTCGCAACCAAGCAAACTTCGGCGTACCTGATCCGAAACCAAAAGAGGATTTAGTCCAGTCGTTCAAGGAAATGAAGTTTTTAGTTATCAAACGACACAATGTCAAACCGATTTTTCAGATCAAAATTACCAAGCAGGCGCCAATCGGTATAGGAATTATATATTCAGGGTTTCCTTGAGAAGGCAGTGAGCCTAGCGGTTGAGCTCTTAGATGTTGTATGATTTTATTTTTCTAACAGCCGGCTGAGCCACATCGGTCGGGTTAAGCATGCGATAGGGGAGTGGTATGCCCAGGCCCGCCACAAAGGGGGTCAACTGGGAGGATTTGCTCTGGACCCCAGGACAGATGGAGTCCGCGAGAATAGAGTGAAACTCAAAAAGTGAAAACCCCACAGCCCTGCGTACCATTCGTTTAGGGGCCCATAACTAGCTTGAAATCCTAAACCGCTAAACCGCCATATCCCTGCGTTCTAATTGCCAAGCAAAAGTAATCTAAAACCTGAAACACAAACGCGCTAAAAAACTGTGTACACGTAAAGTTTAGGTGTGATTGTAACCTCCTGTTACCTATTTAACCCTATCGGTATCACGAGAATTGCTTCTTCAACGAAAGAAATCCACTGAAAGAGTTAAAATGAATGTGACCCTTGAGATTCGTGGGCTTGGGCTGGTGATTGTGCGGGTGTCTACGGTCATACCAAGAGTAGTGGGGCATTATAATTGAGGTACTATTTACCGTCGTGTAAGGGACAAATGTACTGCCTCGCATAAGTCCTGCTCAACTGTAACCGTAGGGAATGTGTTAACCAAGTAGCTTACAGAGTTGTACCTAGATGTAGCTTCTAAAATGAGTTTTCTCTTAAGCCGCGATTTTGAAAATTCAATAATCTCAGATACAGACCTATTTTGATTAGAAAACATTTCAAACAGCTACAATTTAAAAATTTGGTTGCTATTTTTTTCAATTTTTTTTTTTCGTTGATGAGATAAAATGTTGATGAAAAAAATTTCCTAGTTCCGTTGGTGATTTTTCAGAACTAAAGTAATCCATAAATGATAGAGCTCTTCGGAGGCGAAATGTCCCTCGTCCCCCCCCCCTTTGTAAACGACATTGTGTCAAGCATCTAAGTGAACTTAAAAAATCCTATGCTAACAAATCGGAGGTGGTAGGGTTGTTTATTGTACAATAGGCCTAAATTGCGGCTCCGAGAGATCTTGGACCCAATTTCTCACTGAAGGAAATAAACGTAGAGCTACAATAGCGATAATTTGAATTTTGAATGTCTGACCAACATTTTTTTTTAAGTACATACCTCATGCCAGTTATGAAACATGAAGTAATCCACTTTAAAGGGACTCCTAACAAATTAATTAAATAAAAGACCGAGACGATTACCACAGCACTAAACTTTTCCGTGTCATCTTAGCTATCAATCCGTGCTCTAAAAAGAAATTACCAGTGGCGCTGGCCTTACAGTAAACTTTGGTCTAATCCTAACATGAAAGAGGCCTAATTTTGCAACTTCTTCTGTCATCTTCTATTATGAAAGGGTTCAGGTGGTCCACAATCATAAAGTGACTGCTTTGCTACCGTAATGAACATAAAATGATTGAGCACTCCTCCGCCGGGGGTTACATCATCAATTAAAAAGTCAGTTGTGAAATTTCATAGTGGCAGACTACAGATTCCTCACGATCAAGACTCTCTCTCTCTGCACATATTTCTCAAGTATATGAGCTGTCCGACAACAAAGCCCCTCTTCAACCATTTGTCAAACTATTCAAAAACATGCCGAACTTAACGTCGGCCAACATTAGTTTTCTTGACAATGGTCCAGTAAACGATCATTTGTTCAACAGCTTCAGGATTAATAGTCAGTGTGCCTGATAGAATTTGCGATGCCATCGTACGGGGCGAGAGTCCCGCTGCTAAAGTAACGAAAAGTGAATTTCGCAAAATTTTATTATGACGCTTTTTATTGAGCGCTAAACCGCTGCAGGAAACGAAATGTCAGTAAATTAGCATTAGGTACACTTGGCCATTGTGAGACCTAATTCATGCCATGGAAGTGCACATATTTATAGCTAGTGGCTGTCGATCTTGCTTTCAGTGACTTTTGCACTTTTGGGCGGTACTGATCCTATCGGAATCGTTTTGCTTGATACTTTGGACATGCAAAGCTTAAATGGAAATATCTGACACTAGTACTTAGCTAGAAGGAAAATGTCGAACATGAAGAGAATTATGTGAAAACGTGACTAGTGTGCAAGAGGTCTATGTATGTTCAGCAAAAACGGACTTTATGCTGTTGGTCAATTACAATCAGGAGATCATGGGAATCGGCAAAATATCTTAAATTGCAACCAATAAATTTTTTTTTGTTTGTTGCGAAAATATGGAACAGGAAGTACACACAATTTAAGTTTTATTTATGTATTTCTTTTACTTTTTGGCAGCCCGAAAAAAAACACACCTAAACACAATCTCAAGACCTTCATTCATCGTCGAGTTTCTTTTTTCTCACGTTTCTCTTTCTACTTCCATGAAACAAAATAAAAAAACTGAATTTGTTTCTTTTTTCACCAAACTTCCAAAAAATAATCGGAAAAAAATCGCCATTGAATCGCAGCTAATTTTATCTCGAAATTTTCCAATTATGCACATAAAATTTATTTAATTGATTTAATTAATATTAATATCAAGTCTGCGCCGAGGGCTGAACTGCGCGCCCAGCATGAAAAGCATTTTCGGGCATTATTTAAAATTGAACAAAAAAAAACATTTCAGCAAATGAATGCTCCGCGTAAATTATTTATTTAAAGTGGAGCAAGGTCACGTAATCAATATATTTATGCAACTGGATATCAGTTGTAGTATCGTAGTAGAGTTGGCGGTTTTATTGAGATATTTTTACAAATTGTTGTTTTCGTTGATAAATTGTCGCTAATGCGATGCTATGGGTCATGGTTGTTGAAAGATACATATTTAGTGCAGGCTTTTAATTAACCTCGAATCAAATGAAATTTATGACCCACGTGTGGGATACAAATCGGAAGAGTCTATGGAATTTGAATAAAATATTGAAAAATTTAAATAAAATTGTTTCTTTTTTAGTATTTGCCTATGATAATATGGCTATATATAAATGCTGACATCTGCACTTCCGCAGATATTATTGAAAAAAGGAAAATAAAACAAAATTTTGTGGACATGCAAAAACTATTTTGTTTAGGCGTATTTTTTTGTTAGTCTGATACAAGCAAAATGACTTCTTAAATTTTCATTGATTTCTGTACAGCCAGCTGAAGGTCGGTCTTTTGCTTTTTGGTAAGGACAAGAAAGCACTGAGAATTTGAAGAGCGGTAATACAGCCAGGGCCGGCAGATCGTGTTGGGCCCGGGTGGGTAGTTGTCAGACAAAGAGATCCCCTCATCCGAAACTGTTATTTGTTAACAACTTTTGCTGAAACGGAAGGAAGGTAGGTCACTATATTGTAAATCGTGGGTCGATGTCGTATTATGTGGTGTACTAGTATGTGGTTCGTATATGTGGTATCCTAGGATAGGTACTCCTGTGGATAATAATGTATAATGATGTACGCCTCGATGAGATCTATGTGCAAACGAAGCTACCTGAGATATTAAAGCGCACCCTGAAAGCGCTGGTCTACCGTTTGATGAACACAAAACCTGAAAGGCTCGCACATAAGGAGTCACGTCGGGCTGCATCGCAAGTCGGTAACAAATTACCTAAGTTACTGTTGTGGAACATCGAGTCGATAAATAATGTAAAATCACGAGTAACAACGTCCGTTAACTGCATTTCCCAACGCTGTAGCATAAAACATCGCCGCAAAAATACGCCTAGCAAGCCATCCGGCAGTGCGGCCTGTCTGTAGTGTGCGATAGTTAATATACAGGGTGCGAGAATATTACCCATTCACCCACTCGCAGAGCGTGGGGAGTGGGCAAGGGGGTGAGTGGGTGGGAGTGAGTTTTGTGGGCAAACGATTCTCCCCTCCAAGCTGAGCAACTTTTGTTATAAACTTTTTTCACGAAAACCTACCGTTCAAGAAATATCGAACAGTTGCCGGACTATTCTCGCACCCTGTAGAATGTACGAAAGTGATGTAGGAGGATTTTTATTATGCGGTGCGGTCCTCCCTAATGTGCGCGAGCCTTAACCGTGCTGGTCAGCAACCTGGGAAAACAAGTATCCGTAAGAATCAAGATATGGGTACAGATCATGGACTCACAGCTCGCGTTAAGGTACCTGGGAGTGATGATCGACCAAAGGCTTAATTTTATAATACACTTGGAGGCGGATGGCGGATAAAGCTGCTATTATTTGTGCAGCATTTCCAAGTATGCTGTCCAAAGTGGGGGCTTCAACTGCGGACGCCTTTTGATGGTGAGGGTGGCTAGCTAAGTCTAGCTTTACGCAGGGCCAGTGAGGCCAGCAGCATTGAGCAAGAGGGCTAACAGCAGAAAGGAGCATCGCATAAAAATTGAAAAAGATACGTGTGTGCGTACAGTCCTTGAGGTGTATGAGACAAATTTTCGATGACAAACACCCCAGCAAACATCATCTCGAAGTTTAGAGTGCTTCGAAAAATTCTCGAACAGGAAGAGAGCGAGAAAGAAATACTTTGGAAATAAAATTACGGTAATATTTCGTTTTTACGAAAAAAAATCGAAATTTTAAAAGAAGAGAACCGCGTACAATACTAAAAGTAAAATTCGCCTTTAAAAGGTTTCGAGAATTTTTCGTTTTGGCGAAAAAAACGAAAGAAACTCGAATCGCTTTTACGATTCGACCTAGCGGTCCTTTTCGTTCTTTTTTACTTCGATTTCAATTCGAAAACGGCTTCGAGATCGCAATTGTAGTTCATTTTAACGATTAGCTTTCGATTCGATCTCAAATCATAATGTTTGCTGGGTGCGAGGCAATGCGGAAAAGTTGTGTTGGAAGTAGATCAGCTTTTGCTTTGCGAGAGTTCCGTTCATGTAACTATGTGTCAGTTTGCATTTCTATTATATCATCATATATCTGTATCCAGCGTAAGCGCCCTTCGGGGGTACTGCGCATAGAGAACCATATCCAGCGATGTGTCGTGCGTGGGAATTATACCCATAGAGATATTGGCGAGCAAAAAGACTTGCTTCACAACACTCAGTTGACGCCCTGCGGGTCTGTAAAGTAAAGGCAAATGAAACAAGTCAGTTAGGAGTTGGTTAACATCAGACTTACCCCAAACGTAGATGGCTTACAAGGGAGTGTGGAGAAAACTTATGATCTCACGCTGTTCTTGAGTGGATATAGAGGATATGGAGAATACCTCTATAGTTTCAAGCACGATGGCTCTGCGCTGTGACTGATGACTAGGTATCAGAATAACGCAGAACAAGACTTCTTTTATTATGTGAGTTTCAGCTAATATGGGCCGAAACCAGAGACATTCTCTATATCACACGCTCAGTTACTCTCAAATTCTGGGTGCGTATTTTACCCGAATTTTCCGGGTGGGTAATGCTACCTACCGCACCCACAATATCCGCCGGCTGTGGATACAGCATTGTCAACTCTGGCCAAGGTTGTGTGAGGATTACATTTTAAGGGGGTGAGGAGGGTAGTCTTTAGTCTAAGCAGGAATAACATAACCATGGACAGGGCCTTACTAAGATATTCGGCGTCTGTGGACTACTAAAACTAATGTCTTCCTCTTCATTAGAAAATGCATGGAATGTTCAACTGTAGCTGGGTGACCGCCAAATTCCAACCGATATATGAGCGTTTGGCGGTTAGAACCATCAGCACTCATATCGTATGCGTTTATGCGCCAAAGAACAGCCCGGACGCGAACAAGGGCGAATTTTACATTCAGTTTCAACAGACGTTGGATACGATATATCGAACCGAATTAATCATACTCGCGGTGGACTTTAGGGCACATTCAGGCGCAGATCGAATCGGCTGGAAAGGAACGATGGGACAATTTGGACACAGAGAATTTAACGGCTTACGCCTCCTTTTATTCGCAGTGTCAAACAATTTAATCGTTGGCAACAGCATCTTCCGCCGCCCACTCAGACACCAATTTTAGACTACGTTTTTATTAAAACGCAACTTTCGATCGACACTCAAAGACGTACGTGCAATGCGTGGGCCCTATTACGGGTTGGACCAATATCTTGTACGAATGAAATTACCGAGAGCGAGAGTTTCAAATGGCATTATCCAATAGGTTCGCGGCAGAAGTTTGACAGAAAATGAATTCGGAACGGTAAGCGTACTGGAATAACATTGCGGCCGACATGGAAGAAGCGGAGTTGAGGCACGAGTGCCGGATGCTGCTCCAGACAATCCGGCGGTTAGGCGGCAAAAACAGCATCAACAAACGATAACTTCAAAAAAATCGGATGGAAATTTCGTGGCATCTCCCCATGGGCGCCTCCAGCGGTGGAGAGAATTCTTCCACCAGCTGTATAACCACGATTCGCCACAAAATGCAGCACCCGAAATGCCGATTATCGCACAGCCGACGAATCAGTTTCTCGATATCGAACCGACAATTAGTGATGAGCAAAAATGGTCTTGTTCTTGCAGTCTTGTTTTGTTCTTGCACATTTTGCAAGACCAAGAACAAGAACAAGACTTAGTTATGTAACGGTCGGTTGTAACAAATATTTTGGTTGGGAAATTTATTTAGAAAATCACTTTGTAGGAAAAAGGAAAATTTTAAACGAGTAGGGGAGGAAGAAAAAATAAAGGAAAAATTAGGAAAAAATGGAAAAAAAAGTCAGTCAGAGTTGGGTTTTGGATTTTACTCGTATGGAGGTTTAATTTTCTCACATTAATTTCAGAAAATTAAAATAATAGAAAAAAGTTTAAGAGTTGAGTATTATTAGTACAAGTGTCTGTCCACATTAAGGAGTTCAGCATAGAAAACTGTTGGTGTTGTCCAAGCGTGGTTTCCTGCTTGCGTGTCAAGGAAGGCTCGGTGAAGGAAGGGGCTTACCTGCACAGGTTTTCAGTCGCAGATGCTCTGGAACCCATCTATCTTTTTGCGTGGCATTTATTTTGGCTGGAAAGGTGCATATTGGATCATTGGAAAGCAACAAAGCAGGAAAATGCTTTAGAATTATTATTATCTTATGGCCTGAGATATTGTAAGTTATGTAAAATTTTTATATATGTTCAGCTAAGTTAGGCCAGTGCTGAAAATCACTGACGTAGAGAAGAAAGAAGTTTAATTAAAGCTTATCGAGGCGGCAATGGTAACCACTCCATCCTGGAGTTAATTTATTATTATAACATCCAAGAAGACGTCACGTAACAGCAGTACCTTCAATTGGTTTCAGAGGTCTCTTAAATTTATGAGCTACTTGTTTTATGAATTGTATGGATCAGGCTCTCATTCACGTTCGATTAATTCGTGATTATTTTTATCTGAAAGAATCGGTAATAAACCATCGTTCAAAGGTTTATTTCCGCGAAGCTATTAGCTTATTTCAATTTTAATCTGGTGTTCTTGAGCGTTTATCACTGCACCGCTTAATACTGGTAATGTGGACTTATTGGCAGTCACTTAGCGGCCTACGGACCACGGAAGATTGAATTTGTTTTAATAATATTAAATGTTGTTTTTTTTTCTTTCTTTATTAAATATCTTCACCCAAAAGGTACAGAATTCACGTATACCAATGTTCATTAAATATTACATTTTATATTATATTTTATTAATTGTCTATTTTCAACTAGTTTAAGAATTCTTTTAATACACACTAACTTTATTCTTTGAATTGGGTATGTAATTTTCATGTTGGTTTAAACTATTAGAGAATTTATAATGTTTATATATTTATATTGAAAATGAATGTAAAAAAGTCAACGACTGGCGCCAGGGCGTAGATTTTTGTGTTGCGAGGTTATACTTGTATAAAGCGTAGGTTGTTTCATTTTCGTTATTAACACTTTTGTTAGTGCCTATTGTGTTTTGAGGAAAATAATATAATATAATATAATATACTTATAATTACTTCTTTTGAAATCGACTTCTTCTTTTGAGTCATGCTGGCCTAGGTTAGGTTAGGTTAGGTTGAAATGGCTGCCCCCACCAGGGAGCCCACTTAGGCACGCCATTGGGCCCATTGTGATGCCATTCTGGTATTGGGACATAGTTCAGGCCATTTCAAGCCATTTCGAGCTTTTAATAAAGCGACAGAGTCTAGAGACACCAATATTTTGCAGCTCGCTCAATCCGTCAAGGAAAGGTGAGCCAAGTAGAGTCCCTCTTTTCCTTGCTAGGGCGGGACATGTACAGAGAAGATGGGAGACAGTTTCTTCCTCTTCTTCATTACCACAACTTCTACATAAGTCGTTGTGGGGGAGTCCTAATCTTTCGGCGTGTGGGCCGAAGGGACAGTGACCAGTCAGCACCCTTACCACGTGGCTTATCTCCTTTTTGTTCAACTGAACCAGAGATTTTGAACGCTTTGCGTCCAAAGTTGGCCACATTGCATGAAGAGTGCGACAAACCGTTGCTGTGGTCCATCTCAGCCCGGCTCGAGCTAAGCTGATTTTTCTCACAGCTAGTTTATAGGTGGCTAAGGGCATTCCCATTCGGGTTAAGTGGGGTGTCCTTTCCACTTCGGTTCCCTGTCTAGCAAGCTCATCTGCCCTACAGTTTCCCCTAATCCCACTGTGTCCAGGAACCCAACACAGTGTTATATCAAACTGAGTGGCAGTCTCACACAGAGACCTGCGGCAGTTCAGAAGAGTCGTGGATGTTGTGACGACAGAATTAAGAGCCTTGAGGGCCGCCTGGCTATCCGATAGAATACATACATATATTCTTATGAGATATATTATTTATCTTCAGCCATTCGAGAGCCTCCCAGATCGCAGTGACTTCCGCTTGGAAGACGCTGCAGTGATCGGGTAGACGAAGAGAGGTATTTATATTTAATGCCTCGGAAAAGATACCAGAGCCTACATTATTCCCAATTTTTGAGCCATCTGTGTAAATACATAATGACCCAGTTGGGATAACACCATCTGTCCAGTCATCTCTGGCCGGAATGATGGTATTGAAACCTTTCTCCAAGGTCCACGTAGGTGTAGTATAATCTAGGTTGTTCGCAGTGATGGCGAATTTCCTAAGGATGGATGAATGGCCATATGAGTATGGAGTCCATCCAAGAGAAGCCTTTGTCCTGGCAGCCGTCCAGGCTGCCATTTGCTCGGCGTGTATATCCAAAGGGGTAAGATGCAATAAGACATCCAGCGCAGCTGTAGGGGTGCTTCTCATTGCACCACTGATACACAGCTCAGCTGTTCTTTGGACCCTTTCCAGTATCTTGCGATACGTAATCTTCTGTAATGCAGTCCACCATACCGATATGCCATGCATAAGTATAGGTCTGATTACGGCTGTATAGAGCCAGTGGACGATGCGGGGTTTAAGGCCCCAGTTGACTCCGATCGTTTTCTGGCATAGGAAGAGAGCTGTTTTGGCCTTATTTGCTCTTTCTATAAGATTCGGTCTCCACGTTAGTTTCCTATCGAGTATGAGACCTAGAAATTTCGCATCCTCCTTTATATGCAGTGTTTCGTTACAGAGTCTTAAAGGAGGAAAATTGGGAAGTCTATGCTTCTTTGTAAAGAGCACTACTTCAGTCTTGGTTGGGTTGACGCCTAGACCCTTTGTAGTGGCCCAATGACAAAGAGTATTCAATGCTTGTTGCATTATATCTCTTATTGTTGAGATGTACTTGCCGGTCACCACCAGCACAATATCATCAGCATAGGCCACCGTGGTGCACCCAGACTCCTTTAGAGTTATCAATACTTCATTGACTGTCATATTCCAAAGGAGCGGCGATAAGACCCCACCTTGTGGTGTGCCTCTTTTAACCCGTCTGACTTCTTCCGAAAGCCCCAGGCTAGACTTTATGCTGGCCTAAATAGCCAAACTTGTTTTCCAGGATGGTTGATCGGGATTTTCGCTCCGGGGTTCTTTACTTTTCCTTGGTATTCTTGTAATGATTTCAGGTCCGGGAATCGTTGGTGTCGCAGACATGGAGTGACGAAGGAAGATTTTTCGCATCGACATTTAGGTAAGTGGTGAACCATAAAGGTATCGGCCCGGCCACACACCCCACGACCCCAACCGGCGAGCTAGCATTCATCGTGTGGTCGGCATAATGCCTCTCCCTAACGGTTATTTAGGTGGTTTAGGGAGAGTGATTTTTTTTTGGAATTTTTTTATGTACGTGCATGTTCCTATAGTCAGGTTCTTCAGGGCTTCTGGCTCCTGGGAGCATGCACAGGCATAATGGCGCATCACATGGCTTTTCTCAGCACCTTCGCGTCATCGTGCCGTTACAGTTATGCTTGCAAAAATAAGAACAAGACAGACTGAACAAGAACAAGACAAGACCAAGACTAGATTAGTCTTGCTTTGGTCTTGCGTTTGCTCATCACTACCGATAATTATTAAGAAAAAGACGACAATAAAATCGTTGAAAAATGGAAAAGCGCCGGGGATGCGTTTAGAAATAACATCGTAAGGAAAAGTGGGTGCTTTTTTTACTAATTTATAGAAAGGATTATATTATTCTAATGATGATTAAAGTCAGATGATCATTCATTCCTAATATATGTACATATCTACTCCTTTATGGTCGGAAAATTTGTGCACTAAGGTGTAGGGGATACTTGAAGACGATCTTAATACGTCGTTAATATGATAAAATGTTATCTTAATTTCTGTTTCAATCAATCTATACATTATTTGCGTCGTGATTTTTGTCTAGACGACGCGCACTTTCTTAATTTAGAAAATCAATCACATAAATTATGCTTCGATTTTTTTTCCATCAATCTATCTACAAGATTGTAATGACATATTTAGACATGAAGAACAGAAATAATCAAACCAAACTGGCTGAGATACAAGACAAGATAACAATGTTTATCTATTTCACCAAAACGATTTTTCTTACAATGTTCAAATTTGTATTTTCTATTTTTATGGAATTAATCGTTTTCGTGATAAATATTAAGTAAGAATTAACAACTAATAATTAAGTCACAATAAATATAAATAACAATTTGTTTGGATTAATAACTACATAATATTATAATTTTTAAGTATATTTTGATGTTATTGAGACAAATTTAAAAATAACTTTCTTTTTTTTATTTATTTATGTTTTCTCCTTCACAATTTCCAGGTCAATTTTTTACGCGGCACGAGGGTATATAATTAAATAAAATCAATAGCATTTCCTAATGGCTACCACATACACACAAAGTGAAACCCTTCATTTAAATTCATGAGGTGAAATTATCATATCTGTTTTTTTTTGTCAAACATATTGAATACATATCTAGAAAGGAGCTGTAAAAATTTATGTTTCATTTTTTTTAATTTAAATTTCCGTAAAAGTGCAATTCTCCGGTGCAAGTTTTTAGTGGTGATCGGCCATTATTATTCAAAAATCGCTTAACAATTATAAAAACTAAATCAGATCATTGTAAATAATTTATCATATTTATACGAGATGTTTTTTCTGTCAATCTTTCTTATCTTATTTATATATCTTAAGTCTGTTACGAAATTTCTCACGTCGTTCCATGTTAATTTATTGTTTCGAAAAGTAACACTCAATCAAAATATTTGAAACAGAAAATTTCCTAACCGCAGTGAAATTGAAAATGTGCATAAATTACTTGAATATATCTAGATATACATACGAATACTACGGTTTCCTACAGTTTATGTGATATAGAAAATTTCATGCTGTCAATTAGGTGGCGAAAAATTTTACTCGGCCTAATACCAAAGAGCCTACCTACATACCTGGCGTAGGTAAAAGTTCGACATGAAAATATTACGTTTTTTTTGTGTTTGTTCGTTTGGTTTGTGCAAATTTATAAATGCCGGACCACAATTTGACTTTCAATAAGGAACGATTTACTTGAGGCCAATAGCCTAGTATTTTACACTTTTTGTACGGTAGTGCAACGTTTTGCAATCGGTTCGGCATTTTTAAAAGTCGAGAAAAAATCAAATAATATCGACCGAGAGAAAAATGGACGAAAATAATGTGGATCGATCCAATGTTATTAAAAAATATTACGACTATACTAAATCAGTGAATGAAATTTGGATTTTTTTAAATATTGAACCTTTCCGAATATTTTATCATACTTTTTTCCGGCAGTCAGGGAAAGTTGTGCAGAATACATAAAAAATGTTATTATGATTTCGTTTCGCAATAATTGATAAGTGTGGGAAAGTGCGGAAAAGTATATTAGGATGATTGAAGTGCGTAAAATATTAGCACCGAACTATGAAATTACAGAAGATTTTTTTACGGTTACACTTAAGCTTTAGTTGATTAATTTAATATTTTTTAACTAACTTGCTGCATCTTGGTGTAAAATTGTTACATTTCTCTTCAATTTTCTCTATTCCATAATTAAGAAAAATTACATTCATACTACTAAACTCTTTCAAATTATACTTACTACTGGAAGAAGGTCTCGTATTTGTCTTTTTAGGATTGCTGTATGCTGAGCTGACTTATGAAAGAATCCGGCGGGAAATAAAAAATAGCGCTGCCGAAAGAAGCAAGAACATAGTGCTTCCAATTCATTTGATATGGAAGCTCTCTGGAAGCATGCACTCTATACTGCCATTATTTGCTTTGTTTTTTTCCAGTTTTCTCTTATTCGCCTTATTTGGAAAATTTGTAGTTTTGGTAAAAACGCATCAGTTGTGATATACTATTTCTGGTGAAAACAGTAAGTGAAATTTTCTTATTGAATTAATGCTGTTGAATAATTATTTTTATAAATGTATTTCACCTATTTGTGTAAAAATTAATTATTGAAACAAACATTACTATAGGTTTGATTTCAGCCAAGCAGCGATAATAGCTGCGTTCCTTTTCTACTATTTAGTACTTGTGAGCAGAGCAGAAAAGGAACGCAAAATTTTCTGATTTGAGTAAAATCTCACTTGAAATTTTTGACGTTACTTTAAACTTTACAAATAAGAAATTCTTAAAAGAAGAATTTGTGACACAATGTAGAAATTAATGCGATAATTTCTAAAGTAAAACGAAAGATAATAATTTTTGATAATTATACGACTGAAGTTTTATTTATGGTCGTTTTTATATGAGTAAATCAGCTCGACACAAATAAAAGCCATCTAGCGGATAATGGCGTAAGTGAAAATAATTCACAATAGACTCGAAATGGCCGCTTTCCCCCTAGCGGATTTCAATTGCGTAATTGCAAGGGATATCTACTCGTTTATAAGAGCAAGTGTAGTTGCTAGTACGCAAGTGTAAAAAATAGTAAAAATTAGCAGAAAAGGAACGAAGCTAATATTGAGGGGCAAGAAAGTTTCAGGAGCTTCCCAAGAACTTCATTTGCGCTTTTTCAACAACAATGTGCTGAGAGCCCGAGATTAGTTGTCCAAAGAGGCCAACCTCCGACTCTCATACAAGACCTATCAATTTAACTACCGTCATCTCCAACAACCACACAACGGCGGTACCCGGGTTCTCCATGAGAAGGGCTGGTTTGTCGGGCGGTCGTAGTGTAGAGACCCCGGAGGTACCACCCAGTTTAATGCTCCACCACTTCCCTGGTTGTGAGCTCCTCCTTTAGGGTAGACGCGGAAAACCTAGTTGAGCAGGGAGGATGCTTGAAACCTAAAAGTAAGGGCCAGATGAATCGCCCGCTGCTTCGCCATCAGAACGCCTTACTACTTCAACATATCAAAAACTTTTATCCCAGAGAAACGCAATGGCTCGTACAATATCAACATAAGTTCAATTTTTATTCAACACCAAAGAACAAGATCATGTTTAGCCTAGGAACTAGGGTTGTGTAGCAAATTGTACTACCAGCAGTTAGAGCTGAGACAATTACACCCCCCCCCCCCAAATCAAGACTGAAAAGATAACGCAACCCACCCTGCTACCAGGGCCGAGTTCCGATGAGCCAAAACTTACAAACATACTTTCTACAAGAATCTGGGTTTGAGTCCCGTCAAAATCAGGGATAACTGTTGGTATCTGGTGGTACATTCAAATATTTAGGAACTTGCGTGTCATTATGTAGCAATGAAAAAAAATGTATCAGTTAATAACAAAAAGGAGTAAATATCAATAACAAGTATAGGGTAAGTTAAAACAATGTAGGAACTAGGAGTAATAATATAAACACGAATAATTAACGTGTGACAATGTAGAACTTAATAACAAAATTTGGACGATGTAACTTCTAAACAAGGTAAAAATGGAAGCCAAAATTTTGTAAACGTAAGTTATAAAAATGTGAAAATTAACAAAAAAAATCTTGCATACGAAATGTATAATAAGGTGGAAATTGATAGTATTAAAATAATGCCTACGAAATGTATCACAATGTGGCACTAAATAATAACAACGTGCAGGCGTGAACCAATGCTGGAAACCAACGTCTTTTTCCTCTTATTAAGACCCGCCATCTACTCCGGTCCCCGACTGTATGGAAGTTTCTTTCACTCATTGTAACTACTTCCCGAACGTTCCGAAGATAGCTTCTTGCTGAAGAAAGTTTGTTGCTGTGATTGTATTTTGGATCTTTAGAGTTAGCCGCACGAAAGTCTTTTCACACATTCGGTATACGGCTCGGTACCGATGCTTTCTGTGTCAGTGGTTTCCGTGGTGAATTTTTCACTGACATTCATACAGCACCGCCCTTTCCGTATTAGTGCTCAATGTTTAATGGCATCTGTGATTACTTTTTATTTTTGAAATTTGGTTGAATTTAAAAAACACCTGAAAAGTACTGAGAATGTCGGTTACCTTTGGCGTAGGATGTGTGGGAACGTGGCAAGCTTTTCCCAATTTGTTTCCGTGGCGATATTTTTTTCACTGATGCTCCCCGCTCTACACTCTACTATGTGGATCGACTTTAAAACACCAATAATTCTATCCGATTGATCTTGTGGATAACCTATGCTCTTCCAAAACAATTAGCCCAAATATATAATGCCCCCGTTGAAGACCATTGCCAAGGTGGCCATTGGGTATTAACTTCAGCATAGAATTTATGCGAGAATTTTTCCATTTTAAGGATGAGCAGTACCAATCATTCACACAATGACAATCGATGTATACGACAAGGTGCGAATGACCCCGGCGCACAGTGGGGCGAACATACTGTTTCGCTGGCCAAAATTCGAGAAGTTGATGAATTCGTTTGAAACTTGATATTATATGGTTTTCGGGGTCGCTGATTACGAATCTGATATCAGATTTTCAAATTTTAAAATGGCGGACCGGAAGTGACATACTTTTTATGATACATGTCGGACATAGTTTTCCCATTTTCTTGCAAAATTTTCGCGATACCGACGAATATCTTTATTTCTTGCTTCTTGCGTATCCTCGGATAACTGACCAATGTGTAATGGAGCCTTCTTAATAAGGTCAGTTCCGTGCATCAATACAATGTGCACCGACGTTGGCATTGGGTACCAGGAATACAACTGGAGGTATGACTTTGCAACGTCCAAGCAATATTTTTTAAAATTCCCAATATCTATAGCAAAACCGCACGATATAGTTTGTACAATTATTTTACAACTTGCTATAAATTGCTCGTCAATATTGAGAATTTTAGCTGCCAAAGGAACGTCTTCAAAAAAGCGCCGAGCAGTATTCCTATCATTCGTATTACCTGAAGCCTGCTTCGGAGCATCTATATTGAGTCCTAAAGTTTTTCTGAATTCATTTTGAATATAACCCTTTCGATAAGATACTCGTTTTTTATCTTCAGCAGAACGAGCCTGCCATTTTCCACTGCCGTCAACTTTATACGCTAAATGCAGCAACCACTCCATAAATCGAATCCAGGTATGCAATGAAGCAATTCGAGCACGCCGTAATCTGCAGGGCGCGACTCTTTCTACTATAACTTTTTTAGGGAGAGATCAAGAACGAGATATTCAGGATACTAAAACTAGACACTTTAACGAACATTTTAGTGCAAAAACCGTGACTGAACAAAAAACTTATCACTACTTGAATCTAAAAAAAAATTAGATTTTTTCGATTTGCAGCGTAATTGTTATTAATTAGCCATATAAACAATTACACGTTTTTCGTTTTTGTAACTATATATATCTCTATTGTACATACCTTCATCATTATGTTCCAATTCAACAGAAGTCGAATTCAACACTCCGTTCCAAAAATATACACTATACAATTTCACGTTCGCGCAATGGCGGTTGAGCGTCGCACGTGGAGGTCGGATTTTGATGCACCGGAGCTCCCCCTAGGGGACTGTGGCGGTAAAAGACGAAGATTCAAACCTTGATTTTTCGACTTTTGGCCAGCGAAACAAGCGTTTCGCCCCACTGTGCGGCGCTAGACATGCCCTGGGTCTGCCTACTGAACCGTTAATATTGCCATCCATCCTGATTACCCGGCCGGTTAGTCTTAGTCTGTTGATTTTTATAAGGAGTTCTGGGTCGTCAAAAATTTCATTCAACTTATTATATCTTTTCGCCATATTCTATGCGCTCTCGTTGGGCCTATTATGTAGCTGAGAATGTTTTCCCATTCTACAGCGTGGATGAAAAGCTTTGGTGCCAGTACATCCCCTAGTCTAAGACCTTGTCGAGCTTCGAACTCTTATGTTATAGCATTTCGGATCATTACTTTCGTCAGTGCATTTGATCAGTCGTACAAGCTCTGTTGATCCTAAAACCAGCTTGATATTCTCCTATCTTCTTCTTCGATCTTTTAGTCTGTCTTACAGAACACCTCAGCCGTAGTCTGCATGGATCCGGTGAGTCTAGTCTGGTTGCTCTAGATATCTCCAAGGCTTTCGATAGAGTTTGGCACTCAGCCCTGTTAGCTAAACTCAAAGCTATTGGAGTTGACTCACTTCTACAGAAGTAGATCGAGAGTTTCCTTTCCGGCCGTTCAATCAAAGTAGTATTGGATGGCGTCAAATCCGCATCCCACCCGATCTCTGCGGGGGTCCCCCAGGGGTCAATTTTATCACCGGCCCTATTTCTCATCTTTATAAATGACCTTCTTTCAATCCCCTCCAACCCACTTCTCAGCTTCGCTGACGACGGTACTCTACGTTACTCGTACAGCTTCGATACAAGACAGACTCATGCTAGATCCTGTTTTGATGATCGCGAACTAATGTCCAACTCTATTAATAACGACATTGAACTCATTCTAGAGTGGCGAAAGAAGAATCGTGTTGAGTTCAACTCCGACAAAACCAAGTACTGTCTTATCTCCAAAAAGAAGTTCATCACCCCTCCACTCTTGAGAGTGGATAAAGTTCAACTAATGGCCGACCCATCCCTACACATCTTAGGCGTGACATTAGCGAAAGACTTGCGATGGAATGACCACATATTCCAAATCGCCAAACAAGCATCCCAGTGCTTGGGATTTCTTAAGAGGTGCAAGTTCCTCCTCCAGCCATCGGCCCGTGCTGTAATTTATAAATCCTACATTCGGCCTCTTCTCGAATATAACTCCCTCGTTTGGGGCGGCGCCCCAATAACCACCTTGGCGTGGTTAGATAAGGTGCAAAAAAGGGCACTCAAGTTAATTGATGACGATACCGCCTGCTCCACCATCGACCCCCTAAGCCACCGTAGGAATGTAGCAGCACTGACAAAATTTTATCGCTTCTATCATAGTGACTGTTCCTCCGAGTTAAACGCTCTCCTCCACGGCAATCTTATGCCCGCAACACCAGATTAGCCCACTCGTCTCATTCACTTCACCTGCAACTACCCCTTTCACGCACTCAACAGGATATGAATTCGTTTGTTAATAGAACAACTCGACTGTGGAATAATCTCTCGCAGTCAGTATTTCCGAGCTCCTACAACATCCAAGAGTTCAAACGCAGGGTTCATCACCACCCTTAACCTATACCCCTCCCCATCCCCCCGTACTAAGCTTACTGCTAGACATTGCACCATGACGTGACAAATGACATGACGGACTAGTAGTACAAAGGGTGACTCCAGAGCTTAGCACTGCCACATAAAAAAAAAAAAATTAAGGGCTTTCCGCATATGCTCTAAATTTTGATTCACTAGAATTGTGACGGTGGATTTGGAGCTGAGAAAGGAGATGCTTCTCTAGTTTTTACAGATTAATTTAGGTCCTGTTTTGTATATTGGGCGTAAATTCACTTTTTTTCAATCATCTGGCATTTCTTCCTCCTCCTAGATGCTGCTTGTGAGTTCGTGAAGTTGATAAGAGCAGCTGTCCTCCTTCTTTACTGGAGATATGTGGCTCTTTTGCCTTTTTACAGCTTCAAACGATTCATCCAGTGACGGTGATTCCATTATAACATTATCTGGAGGAATTGCAAATGTGTCCGATGTGGATCTTCCGGATCAGATTCAATAAGATTTGAAATTATTCTCTCCAACTGCTAATAGGCTCCCATTCCCATCTATGTCTCTGCAGACTCCCGTTCCTGGCTGCTGGCCTGATGTGGTGCTTTATACGTTTGTCTGATTCTCTGATGATCTTGTCGATCAACAAGCCAGTCATAGTGTCTTAAACGATGTTTTTCTAATTTGGAAGATCTATCTCAAATCGATCATATGGTATTCTACAACTATTCTGGTAAGTTGAAGCACTCTTATTGGGCAGTTCATTTCAATAAGGCATGAGTGACATTTGTCTATTGGATTTCCTATATCTTGTTGCTCTTTTTATCCGTTGATAATAGTAATATGAGTAATATTCTAGTAATCACGTTATTGAGCACAAATGCACAAATTGAACGCATTATTTTCGATGATCAGGAGACATTTCAAATTTCATTTTATAGTGGTTAGTGCCGCGAGTTCAGACAACGTTCTACATGACTTACTAGCTTATAACTTTCCTTATGTAATGGTAGAGATATCTGGAAGTTGTGGTGGTAGTATGTACATTCCAAACTTCACTTAATTAAGAAATAATAAAATATTGTGTAGAAACCACCCATAGTCACGCATATTGGTTTTCCCAACGCAGAGAACATAAACATTAATATAAATTTACTTCAGAGGCAAGAACCGTCACTGATTTTTGAATTATTTTATGAAATTTTATGAAATGTAATTAATTATCTCAAATCATTCCTTCAAGTCTGACAAAACACTCACAAAGCGCCAATTCTTTCCGTATTACTTTAATTTAATCTCTTGCATAAAATACTTCTTAGGCAAAAAAAAGAAAGCGCAATAATTCCTCAATTGCACGTTGTTGAATAATTCAAATCGAATTGTAGAAACGCCTGCTGAATCCCAAGATTAACGCAGAGATTCCCCGTGTGCGATAATAAAAATGAAATACCTGAGCCCATATGCCCGTACATAATTTTCGCTGTGACAGACTCAGCTCCCAAGCCGAACTGATTGAGCCCAGCGATAAGCCTTTCTCTAGTATGTCATGCGAAATTGTTGATATCTAGATAGCAATGAAAGGCCGCAGACAGGTGTTTAACTACGCTATTAGTACACAAGATGAATAGTAGATCTTGTGCGACGGCAAATAATCCCAGTGGCAGAAAAAATGTGGACGGAATCATTTCGACACTGGTTAATAGATGATTGATTGATGCGCCGTTGTCATCCTGATGTCTGAATACAGCAGCAGACAGAAATAATTAAGAGGAAACTTGGGAAACACTCGCATGGTACAAATGAGCATCTGCCAAGTGTTGACTTAATTCTCATGGTGCAAACCAGTCGCCGTTATGTGGAAGGTAAAAGGCTTCAATCACAGGGTTGCGCAACAAAGCACACAGCCGAGACTCATGCAATTTCCTACTCTATTTCTGGGCCTCGCATACTTCACATTTGGCTCTGGCAAAGCCACCTGTAGACCGTTTAATCGCGCCATAAATCTCGCAGGAGTCACAGGGCTCGTGCTCTTAGCACGCTACAAATTAACCATGCACCGTTGTCGGGGCGGGCAGGGTACGAGGACTTCTAAACGCAATGGAAACCGATCGAAAGGTATTATGGCCGATAGGTGCAAAAATTCGTTACTTTCACTATTTTAAGTTCTGTGACATATTTCTAAACGATGGACGGCAGTATGAGCACGCGCTGGCCAATACCTAGCCGACCGATCTATGCCCAGGTAAATAATGAGCAAAACTGGTTATCGCCGCGACTCGAAATTAGAGCAGACGCCTTAACTGGTTTGCATGGGTCGAAGGTAGAATTGAATGGGGCTCGGAGATTTTATCCAAAAAAGTCGTCCACTCTGATTGCATTGACCAACGTGAGTTATGCTTAGGCGATGCTTGGCAGCGATATCTCGATGCTCGTTAAGATTCCGTTTGGCAACATTTGCAGGATCGTGTTTGGCCAACATTAAGATCGCCGCAGATTATAAGAGATGCTGCTTAACATAAAAGATTGCGTGCAACAAATGCCCTTGATGGTGGTTTCCTTAGGGCAGGTCGTTACAATTTCAAATTTTCGGAGATATTCAAAGCATCTGCTAATCGCACCAATTTACCCACCTCAAAAGGTGGAGATTTTTGACAGTCCCGGTCACGCGTTGCATGTCAGCCCGGTATTTCCCCATTCATCACATAGTTGACGCTCATTTCTGTCCGGCATATCGCGGGCATGCACCACGCCGCCACTAGACCATCACAAATTGTTCCCCTGTGGCCAATTGATTTTCATGAGGCTATTCTTGTGCGTCGTGCGCATTTGAATCAATTAGGGCTTAACCCGACCAGGTGTAATTTTTCGCGGCTTTTGTTTTGATGATCGTAGATTAAGATAGCAACAAGTTGATATGAATTGCATCAACATCAGTTATTTTATGTGGTGGGTATTTTTTCGTTGTGGTTCGTAAAATTTTATGAGAATTTATATATGGGGAAGTTGAAAGGGAACTTCATAAAAATCATTCAAAGAAATAGTTTGAAAGGAAAAGAAAGGAAATTGTATAAATAGAAAGAGGCATAAAAATATTGACGATAAATATATATTATTTTAAAGCGGTAAATATCGTGACTAAGTGTACTAAGTAAGCAGTGATAGTGGTTTTCATGATAATTTTGACACATGGGTTATACAAGAAATACATAATGTTTCCGATAATTCATAGATATTTTTTTGCTGTTAAGTATTCAACAATTAAATCCAATACGAGGTTATGAATGACATTTACATAGTAGTTTTGATAATAACATGGATATTTTGCAGTATAAAAGCTAAAGATAAATTGCAGTTAAAAATGTCAAACTTCTTTATGACATTTATAATTTTATCTTCTGCACTGCAAATTTTACGTCTGTCTGTCTCGGTGTGATCATTTTTCATTTCCTAGTTTATGTTTAGTACTGACTACTAGTGATGAGCAAAAATGGTTTTGTTCTTGCACATTTGGCAAGAGCAAGAACAAGACTTAGTTATGACTGCAAGAACAAGAACAAGACAGACTGAACAAGAACAAGACAAGAACAAGAATAGATTAGTCTTGTCTTGTTCTTGCGTTTGCTCATCACTACTGACTAGATTAATAATTTGTAATGGATAATGGCGTATAACAAGAAAAAGTACGACAATGATTGCTATCAAAGCGAAGACCGTACATCATGGTGTTATATTGCCTGGTAAAACGGTTTATTTTTATAATTTTTAGTCATTTGTTGAGAGAGGTCTATCTTGTTTCATCAGGCAACTATTTACTTCGATCTCTATAAAAGTCCTGCAGAAGAAGTTTCTGCTGAAAATAAAAACAGTCCACATTTATCAAACCAATCAACAACGTTCGGAAAAGCAGTCTATTCACTGTCGACAGTTGTTGTTATAATTGTGACTGCTTTATTTAATTCATTTTACATTTCGACATTTCATTGATATTCTTAAAGTAGGTTTACACTTGCTACTTTCTACAGATTCTTAAACTATGTTTACACATACTACATCTCCCCCTTTTAATTATTATTATTATTATTTCCTATTTTTCTCTACCTCCTTTTTTGAAAAAAAAAATGTTACATGATCATTCCCAAAAAAAAAATTCAATTGTATTCATTCATTGTTACCAAAAACCATTTTTTTTTTTTTTTTTAATTCATCTTCCAAAATTTGATAGTTCCAGTTTGTAAATAGATTGATATTTACTTATTCTATTATTATAAGCTAACCTGCATATTAAGATAATATAAGAAAGTTATTGATAATTATAATAAAATTCAAGACAATAGGATATATTCTTATTCTATTTGTATAATCTAGGCAGCATGTTATCAAGACCATTTAAATCTGTCTATTTTCCTCTCACTTTACGCAATGTAATTGTGTTTCGGCGAAGAGTGGTACCGTCTGGCAATTCTATCCAGTATGAGCGTGGTGATTTATCTTTATCTTTTATTTTGACAATAACCCATTCTTTACCATTTCTAAACCAAACTCTTTCACCTATTTGAAAATTAGTGTTTCTTTCTTGAGTTTTTCTATTATAATATTTACAATAATTATTAATCCTTTCCTCAAATCTACTTTTTACTATTGAATCATAATCATGTTTAAAATTTTCATCTTTTCCTGGTATAATAGACCTTGTTTCCCTTCCCATTAATAAGTGCGTAGGAGCTAATCCTAGTTTGTGTGTTGGGGTATTACGATATTCTAAAAGACTTAACCACAATTCATTGTGGGTACCTAACGTTTTCCTAAGTAATTGTTTTGCTATTCCAACCATTCTTTCCGCAAATCCATTTGATTGTGGATAGCGTGGACTGGTGGTATTGAGATCTATATCTAATTCTTGACAAAAGGTTCTAAACTGAAAGGATCCAAATGGTACATTGTCAGCAACAATAATACGCGGTATACCAAAATAGGAAAAAAGTGTCTTTAGCTTACTAATCACTTCCAATGCCGTTTTGTTTTTTATAAATATTATGTCTAAAAATTTGGAGAAATAGTCACCAATGACTAAATAAAACTTTCCTCTTAACTCCATTAAGTCCATACCAATTTTTTGAAAGGGACTCATCGGTATATCGTGTGGCAGCATTGGTTGTTTTGGAGGTTGTGCTCTATATTTTTGACAAATGGCACAATTGGTAATCATGTTTTCTATATTTTCATCAATTCCTGGCCAATACACCAGTGATCTAGCTCTTAATTTCGTTTTCTCTATTCCAAGATGTGATTTATGGAGTGCTTCTAATATGTCTTTTCTTATTTGAATAGGAACCAATAATCTGTTGTCAAAAAATATAATACCTTCCTCAATGTATAATCGATCACGGAATTTCCAGAACCCTTTTATGTTTTCCGGGAGTGTCTTTTTTGCGTTAGGCCACCCATTCATTAAGGTATTCCTCAGCTCATTAAGTTGAGGATCCTGTATAGTGTATAATTTAATTTGTTGTTTTCGACTGGGACTTACATTGATTGAATGTACGACATCATTTAGATCAGATATCTCTGGTTCATTGTTTGTGTTTTGTATGTAATTTCGTGACAGATAGTCAGCTATATGCATGTATTTGCCCGGTAAATATTGTACATTGAAATTATATTTTAATAATTTAATTTTCATTCGTTGTAATTTAGCTGCAGGAATTTTACCTATATCTTTATTTAGTATTCCTAAAAGTGGTTTATGATCCGTTATCACTGTTATATGGCGACCATAAATATAATTGTGGAATTTTTGGCACCCGAAAACTATGGCTAACAATTCTTTTTCAATTTGTGAATAATTTTGTTCTGTCTCTGTTAGACTACGAGATGCAAATAAAACTGGTTTTTTATTTTGCATTAGACATGCTCCTAAACCATTCTGTGAAGCATCTGTTTGAAGCGTAATTTCTTGTTTTGGATCAAATATTTTTAATGTAGGGGCTTTAGCAATCAATTCTTTTATTTTGTTTAAGCATTCTGTATGCTGAGGAAGCCATTGATATATAATATTTTTCTTTAGTAAATCACGAAGTGGTTTTGATATATCTGCTAGATTGGGGACAAAGTCTCTTATATAATTTATAACTCCAAATAACTTTTGTAACTGTTTTTTATTTTCAGGTGGTTGCAGCGCTTCAATTGCTTCCACTCGGCTCTTATCTATTTCTACTCCATTACTACTAATGATATGTCCTAAGTATTTTACTTTAGTAACGCAGAATTGTGTTTTATCCATGTTGAATTTTATATTTGATTCACGTGCTCTTTGTAGCACTTTTCTTAGAGTGTCTTCATGATCCTCTAATGTTTCAGTAGCGATGAGTATATCATCGATGTATATGATGACGTTCGGTATCCCATTGAAGTTTTTTTCGTTTAATAGTTGGAAAACCTCTGGGGCTATTTTAAGACCAAACGGTAATCTTTTATACCGATAACAACCAAAAGGTGTTGAAAAAGTACACAATTTACTTGATTGAGTATCCAGTTGCACTTGATGAAATCCGTCCTTTTCATCAAGCACTGTGAAATATTTTTTATTTGTTAGTTTTGCGATTATTTCTGATACTGTAGGTATATAATGAACATGTTCTTTAAGAGCCATGTTTAGATTACGTGGGTCTAAGCAGATGCGTATTGACTTATTAGGTTTTTCTATTATTACTATATTTGAAACCCATTCTGTTTGTTCCTCTACTTTTTCCACTACTCCTCTTTCGCACAATTTGTCTAATTCTCTTTTAACTTTTTCTTTCAAAATTAACGGTATACGTCGAGGTGGCGATACAACCGGTGTGCAGTCACTTTTTAATTGTATTTTAAAATTATGTGTGAATGTTCCTATGCCCTCAAATACATCTGAATAAATTCTACTTAAATCCTCTTTGCTTTTAAGTTCAATAGTTTCAACTCTTTTAATAAGATTTAGCTTTAAACAACCCGGAAGACCTAATATTGGTGTTCTGTCACATGATACCACCAAAAAATCTAAGATTTCTGTATTGTTATTAGTTATACATTTAAGTTTTACTGTTCCTAAGGTTTCTATTAGTGAACCTCCATACGCTCGCAATTTGATTAGTTTTTTATCAATTTTAAACTTGGGAATTTGATTTAGAAATGTTATAGGGATTGTATTTACATCTGACCCGGAATCTAATTTAAAGTCAATATTTAAATTATTTATAAAAAGCGTTTGATACCACCCTTTCCGATTAGTATTGTTTAAT
Source organism: Thereva unica (assembly GCA_949987705.1). Taxonomy (NCBI): domain Eukaryota; kingdom Metazoa; phylum Arthropoda; class Insecta; order Diptera; family Therevidae; genus Thereva; species Thereva unica. The sequence goes on from OX465283.1 coordinate 147,003,118, forward strand.
GTATTTATTTGTAAACTATCTATGTATAACGTATCAAGTGATTCTTGTATTTCACATACCTCATGATTTTGTCCGCACATAGAAGCATAATGATTTTTTTTGTGACACTTTCGGCATTTTATTCCGTATGCTGGACATTTTCGCTTTAAATGGCCCTGACCACATGCTTTACAATTGTTTATCCAATTATTTTCCTGTTTTTGCTTATTCTTATATTGTCCCGTTGGTTGTTGACCTCTGTGTGCCCTCGCTGGTGATGCTGTTATCATTTCATTTATTACGATTCTCGTTGCGTCATCTTGCAGTCTCTTTGTTTGGGTTGTCGTTAATTCCGCTGCTCGTGCCATTTCTATTGCTTTTTCTACAGTTAAATTGTCTGTTTCCAATAGCCTCTTTTGTAAATTTTTGTCCTGCACCCCAAGGACAATTCGGTCACGCAGCATGCGGTTTTCTTGATCTGCGAAATTACACCGCCTCACCATCTTTTTAATTTCCATCAAGTAATTGTCGAATGGTTCATGCTCAGTCTGCGATCTTCCAAGAAATATGAAAGTTTCATAAACTTCATTTGTCTTGTCTTTACAGAAATTATCAAATGCTTCAATAACTTTTGTATAACTTTTTCTTTCTTCTTCGGTAAGCGTTAACGAGTTAAAAACTTCTACGGCTTCTGTACCGATCATGTTTAGGAAAATTGCTATGCGCACATTTTCACTTTTCTTCTCTAATTCAGCTGCTATTGTAAAAATTTCATAGCTTTGTCTGAATTTTTTCCAGTTTTCTGCTAAATTACCAGTTAATTGTAATTTATCTACTGGCTTTAAAACATCCATTTTGGTATTTATGTATATGTACTTTATAGTTTTTGGTGGACGGCCACGCGGTTTCTTTTGTTTCACTTTTGTTAATATCGTTTTATTTAATTTTGCTTTTGTCATAAGTCACCCGTTTTCTTATTTCACTTTTATTTTCACTTTTGTTAATATCGTTTTATTTATTTTACTTTTATTTTCACTTCATTTAATTTTTCACATTCACGTCTCGACTGCGCCATGTTATAATTGTGACTGCTTTATTTAATTCATTTTACATTTCGACATTTCATTGATATTCTTAAAGTAGGTTTACACTTGCTACTTTCTACAGATTCTTAAACTATGTTTACACATACTACAGTTGTAGCAGCATTTTCAAAAGTGTATGGCGCTACTACACCGCCAGCCCAAAAACCACAGTTCTGCTTTTCAGAATAATTTGGTTTAAAAAATCATGATCTCTTTCATGCACTTTCACCAGGATTTTGCAGTATGTAACGATCCAAACCAAAAAACTTCCCCATGCTGAAAAGTCGTATTTTCTGTCATGTGAAGTGAAGCTCGTAAAGATTTCATTAGCTTCACAAGGCTCAGTATAGTGGCCTAAGTTTTTACTAGTTAAATGTCATATTAATGACAGGATTGTTGACTTTTTGTTGGTGTTGCACAAGAGCGAGACTACCTATGTCTAGAAGACCAAGCCCTACATAAGCCCCCATACATTTCAAGGTTTTATATGCGTTGAATCATGTCCCACATCTAATAAAAATTGCCACCTGTATGACGGAGCGCCACTTCAGAACGGCTCGGCCGATTTTGCTGATTTTTTTTATTGTGTTCGTAATTGTCTGGACATAGTTTGTATAAAAGAAAATATTGGGGAAATGCACGTTCTCGGCTCTCGTTTCGTTTTCGGCTAAGTTCTTTTTGAGCAACAGACCGGCGCGCTTTGTCAGAATGCTACTGGCTACTTCGCGCCGCCCTGTCGGGTGTCAAAATATCGATCAACGCGCAACGCAAGAGGAATACATAATTGTCGGATCTATGAGATCGATGAAGAGCATACGTAGACAGTGTTTGGAGGCAAATCTAATAAGAATTTCTGAAGCTAGACCTAGTATGATTTCGGAGCAGCGGATACAGTCTAGTCCGACTCGCTCAGCTAGAGATAACGTATTTAATAAACGTAAACAAAACAGTCGCCAAATGTAACAATTTCATTAATCATTTGGGATAAGTGTATGATGGCGCATTGGAGGTACTCGATCGAACCTTGAAAGATAATCAGGACTTCTTTGGAGGTAGATAATTCTGCTGGCCGGCGATTTTCGGCAAACGCTGCGCTGGCAGTCAGTCCAACATCAACAGCTACTTGCCTAAAGTCATCGTATTTGTGCAGATACGGGAAAACTCTAAAGTTAACAACGAATAGGCGATTCGCGTTACAGAATGACGAATCGGTGGAAGTGTTTTCTATATATTGGCTCACCCTCCGACGTTAGGAACTCGATGGTAGGACGCATTGTGTGGCTAATGCTCAAACTACGGGTGGCCAATGTCATGAAGATATAAGAGAGTTAGGAGAGGTCTGAACCGCAACCACCCAAGATGTAAAGAGAAGGACCAGCTATAAGATTTATTGCACCCACTGAGACAGAAGGAAAGTCAATGCGGGTCTTATAAAAGTAATAAGAGAGTGCTTCGTTTCGAAGGAGTTGAATTCAACAAATCAATCGTTTGACTAAAATATATCAGATTTGAAGCCCTGCAAACATGCAAAACCAAGGCTCCAGGTATTAAACCCACGACACCGCAATGGTAGCTACTGGGCTAACCACTCTACAACACTATCATAGAGTAAACAAACAGTTTAATTTTAAAAAATACTAGAAACATACATATTTTGTATATTTTTAATTTACTAAATGTTGAAATATATAAAACAAAAAAAGCAAATAAATTACAAGCAAGGATATCACTTTCTCTAAATCACAAGAAACAAATTACATTTATATGTATTAAAATTAAACTAATTAATAGATGTTGGTGCATTGAAGGAAGTCGGTTTTTTTCCATTCTATGAAATAAAATTATTTAAAAATCAAGAATATATTAACAAATAAAAATTGTAACTTACTATGACCATCTAAGCAAATTTGGTTTCGTAGCATACAATCATTGTTAAATATTCTGAAACTTTTACTATCAAAACCGCAAACCGGATTAAACTCCCTCGTGCAGGGCTTTATACAAGGCTTAGACTGTACAGGCTGTTTTCGTAATAACATATTTTTAATAAATTTTAATTTGTGCTGGGTTTCGGATTGTTGTTGACAGTCTTCAACACGCTGAACTTTTTTCCATTCTGAAATATTTTTGTTAATGTTATTTTAGACTAATTTTTTCTTAGTTTAAACAAATCATACTATTATTTTTGTTGCAATTTTCGACAGTAAATTCACAATCATTTGAGAAAATTTTATAATTCTCGCCGTCAAAGCCACAAACTGGATTATAGTCAAGAGTACAGATTTGTGGACATTCCTTAGTGTTGTCTTTTATCTGTGGTGGGTTGCTTCTCAAAAGACATGGTACCATATTGGTTTTGGTCCATTCTAAAAAAAAATTATATGTTATTAAGTAAACATTATATTAATTAAAATTTAAAAGTACATTATATTAATTAAATTTTAAGTTAAATAAACTTACTTTGTTGGTTTTCTTCGCAAGACTTTTGCTTCAATACACACTCATTATAAAAAATTTTATACTGCTCACCATCAAACCCACAAACTTCTGCTAGGATTCCTGGACATGGAATTTTGCAGTCAACTGATTCAAAATTCCCAGCTTGGGAAGCAGCGATAACGGATACAAATCCAATGAAATTTAAGAGAAACATTTTTAAACTAAATTTTATAAAACTTTTATATTTTTGTATTTATGTATTTTCCCAAAAACGTTTTGACGATTTCTGTAAAACATTAAAACTTGTTCCTCCTTATATACTAAGCTAACTACAAAATATCTTTCAAGTTCAATTGATAAGAAATTGTTTTTGCACCTTAACGATAAGTAATCGATATAAGGTATTAATTATGTAATTGTTTACAATTTCATAGTGGTGTAAATAAAAAACAGAGATATGAACTTCAGTATATCAAGTTTCAAGATCTAAACATAAATTGTATGTTTTTTCTAGAAAGGAAATTTTGTTATTGTGACTGATATCACGTCTCTTTATTTTGAAAAGAAAGAAAAACAACTTTCAAGGAGTTTTTTCTAGTGTTTTAAAGTCAAAGGATAAATTACTTAAAAGTAATTAATCTTTTTGAATTGAGGAAATGCATTTAAAGGCATTTTACTAAGAAAGGAAGTGGCTTAGATTACTTCTGTGATTAAAACACTTCAAACTTCGAGTGTATTGAGTACTTAAGTGGGTATTTTGTAATAATTAGTTTTGTATTCCGGAAATAATTGAAACTATTGATCTTAGGCAATATTGTCAATCAAAGCAATAAACCATCAAAAAGCAACTTGGAAGTCACCAGATGGTGTAACCAACAACGCAATTGATCATGTCCTTATAGATGCACGCCACCAATCCAATGTACTGGATGTGAGAGCATTCCGCGGCGCAAATATAGACTCTGACCACTTCTTAATAGGTACGAAAATTAGGGCCAGGATATCTGCAATAAAAACCAGAAGAGGAAACAGAGACCGAAAATACAACGTGGCAGGTTTGAAGGAAGAGCAAACTAGGTCTGATTACGAGAACCTACTCAACGTTAAAATTAATGAAATCACACGTAACACACACGAAGACTTGAACGATAAATGGGATGATATAAAAAGAACGATAAAAGAAACAGCTGAAGATGTTCTAGGCTTCGTGCAACAAGGGCGAAGGGTTGAGTGGTTCGATGAAGAATGCGCCCAGGCGACAAGGGAAAAAAACCGAGCGTACCAAGTCATGCTTAATAGACACAGAACAAGAAACTCTGAAGAGGAGTACAAGGAAAAGAGGAGAGCTGAGAAGAGATTGCACAAAACGAAAAAAAGGCTTTATTGGGAAGAACAAATGAAAAAATTAGAAGAATCAGCAAACCTAAATGATGCAAGAAACTTCTACAAAAGCATAAACCAACAAAGGAAAGAATTTAAGCCTAGAGTGACAATGTGCAAAAATAAAAGTGGGGAGATATTAAGCAATCATGACGAAATATTGGCTAGATGGGCAGAGCATTTCGAGGAGCTATTAATGACCCCAGAGCAGGAGCACAGTGGTACCCCAAACGTACAGAACATGAATCCGGACAATGAGGATAATGGTACAGCAGCCCCTACCATAGAAGAAGCACGCCAAGCATTGCGAACATTAAAAAATAACAAGGCATCAGGATCTGACAACATACCTACTGAACTCATTAAACAAAGCGGAGAGGAAACTATCCAAAAATTGCATGAAGTAATAGTGGAAATCTGGAGACGGAAAGAAATGCCTGATGAGTGGAACGAAGGCATAGTGTGTCCTTTACACAAAAAAGGAGACCCTCTATCTTGCAGCAACTATAGAGGAATAACGCTGTTGAATACAACATACAAAGTGTTCTCACGTGTACTCTATAATAGACTACAACCATACGTGGAAAGAATACTAGGAGAGTATCAATGCGGTTTTCGTCCTGGAAGATCCACAACAGACCAGTTATTTGTACTCAAAGAAACCCTAGAAAAGGCCGTTGAATTTAACATAAACATCCACATGTTATTCATCGACTACAGATATGCTTACGATAGTGTGAACCGCAAGGAGTTATTTGAGGCTATGGAGCAGCTCGGAATATCAAAACACCTTGTAGAGCTGACAAAAATCTCGATGAAAGATGCAAGGTGTAAAGTCAGAATTGATGGTGAATTATCCCCACCCCTCAGAACAAATAAAGGATTAAGGCAAGGTGACGCACTCTCCTGCTTGTTATTCAACGTGGCCCTAGAAAAAGCAGTAAGAGATGCATCGATTAACACATCAGGGTGTATCTTTGACAGGTCAGTGCAAATAGTAGCCTTTGCCGACGATATTGCTATCCTTGGAAGATCATTTGAGAGCATGAAGGAGGCCTTTGTAGCACTTGAGCAAGCCGCAAAAAAAATCGGGTTGGAAATAAATGAGCACAAAACAAAGTATATGTGCACAAAAAACACCAGAAGTAGCAGACAAAATATAACGATCGACACCTACAACATCGAAGCAGTGGATGAATTCGTATATCTAGGCACGATTATAACGAAAGGAAATGACACATCGGCCGAAATCAGAAGACGAATAGCACTGGCTAATAAATGCTACTTTGGTCTACGCAAGCACCTGACGTCTAGAAATATTTCAAGGAAGACAAAATTGGCACTTTATACAACACTAATAAGGCCTGTCCTACTATATGGTTCGGAAGTGTGGACATTGAAAAACGCAGACGAAGCATTGGTAGGAAGATTCGAAAGGAAAATCCTTCGTTCGATCTACAAAGGAATACAGGTTGAGGGCGTTTGGAGAAGAAGATACAACTCAGAGTTGTATGAAATCAGCAAGATTCCAAACGTTGTTAAAGTGATCAAAATAAACAGACTACGATGGATTGGTCATGTACAACGAGGTGGAGAACGAAACCCGACAAAGATAGTGCTGGAGAAAGCTCCACCAGGAAAACGGAGACCAGGTCGTCCTAAGAAAAGATACATAGATGACGTCGAGGATGACTTGAGACAGTTGGGCATAAGAAACTGGAGAAGTCGGGCCAGGGATCGAGAATCATGGAGGCAAATGCTGGAGGAAGCCAAGGCCAACAATAGGCTGTGGAGCTCCTGATGATGATGATGACTATAATCGGTCTAGAAGTTATTAAAGTTTAAGTAAATGGCAATTCGGCCATACAAGTTGCAAGTGAGGGGATATGAGTGCTTTATGTAAATCTTTAAAACGGCGATATCTCATGAATGACAATTCATACGAGAAAATGTATAAGATTCTTTTTTGTAGGTAACCGCATAATCTACAAACTTTGTAAACACTATTTTATGATAAAAGTTACCGTTTTGCTGAAAATCGCAAAAAACCCGTTTTTGTGACCTTTGACCCCGAGTAAATCCAGGTTCCAGGTGCCGGATCGATGGGGACTTTTTAGATTTCATTTATAACGGTGCTTTGAACAATCCTACCAATTTTCAGCTAGGTGCGAATTTATGTACCTTCATACCTATTTTTTGGTCTAATTTGACCGGCCTATTAGTGAAGCAAGTTTCGTCTCAAGTAAAACTTGCTTCACTAAATACGAAGCTCTATCATCAAAATAAAAGAAACAAATTCACCCTGGATACTGCCCTAGCCTCTCAAACGATATCATATCATCACCTTTCAGAATAGATTTGATCTACTTCTCTGTCGAATCTCTTAGTTCCAATTGTGAAAGTCTGTCGGAGCAGTGATTATTTTAGGCTGAAACAGATAGCTCCGTTCTTCTTTTTTCGTTCGTTCCTTCCGTTTCTTTCGTTCGTCTTTATTCTTCTCCGTTCTTTCTGATGTGGACACTTCCATATAAAGTGTACGACAAAGAACAAAGTTATGTGATTCAGCCGAACGAAAAGGAACGGAGTTATCTGTTTCAGCCTTTAGATTTAAAGTCACATAACTTTAAATCTTAAAAATTTTAAACACACTAATATTTTTGAAATAGAACTATGTACCAAAGAAAATGAACTCATCAAAGTTAAATGACAACTGACTGTAGCAGAAAAGGTACCTACTCAGGAGATCGACAAATGGAAGACATTAAAATACTAGAAATGGATTAGAGAGTGCTACAGGTTAAAAGGGAAGCTCTGGAAAATAAAAGGCGTAAGTAGAAAATATGTACTCCTCCACACTCTGTCTAATTACCAACATCGATGACGTCGAAATCTAAAAAGGTAATATCTTGGTTACGGTCAGAGCGTGAAGAATCTTCACAGCGAAATATGACGTCACACAAACAAGATGCATCTTTAAAAACACAATCTCTAACATGCTGACAAGGCAGACTCTCAGAGGTAAGCATTTGGAGGTTGATGAGTCGGGTCATCCGCATTGGCTTGGCAACATTTTCTTACTCAATTCCAAACAACAAGTAGAGAATACGGGTTTTCTAATGAAGATGGCGTGTTTAGATTGAGAAAGGAATTGAAGGAAGTAGCCCGAGAGAACTGTACCAACATCAAAGGCCTTCAGTGGGTGGGTGCATTACAAAAAAGAAAAAAGGTTTGTTAAAAATCTTCCTATACAAATTGACGTCCCAGCAGGGTCGAAAGAAATTATTTCATTTTTAGATGAAGGTATCACAACCACAATAATGGATTTGAAGGTGGCACATGAAGTAGGGATACAGGGTGTCATACTCCCATTCTGCTTTAGTTGGACAGGAGGAGTTTACCGATACGAGCCCACAGCCGAGATCGCAAGTATAACGAATTTGCGTTAAAGGATGTTCGATTGTTAAACGATTTAAACACAACAAATCGATTATAAAAAGCTATCACAAAAAATACCGCACAACCTAGTTAACCTAAATAAGCTGTACAACGCACAACCAATGCTATTGAACCTGCCATGGAGGGAGTGGCAGAAGAATAACATGGGGTTACTGAACATTTACTAAAGAGCCAATCATATATTTTGGAATTCGATGATACCAAACGATGATATTGGAATCTGCCCAAATGATATCCTCATACAACAGAAGGTACCTAGCCCAGGAAAATTCGACAAATATGATTCAAAGGAGAAACGACGGTGAAAAGTTTCTCAATTATTGATAAGAGCATTCTGAAAGAGGTTCCTGAAGGAATATGTACGAACTTTAATAAATCGGTCAAAGTGGAATCGGAATGTTGAAAATCACGTAGAAGGCGAGCTTGTAATCATGAAAGACATCTCAAGAGGCGAATAGCCGCTAGGTATTATTCATCCAAGAGATTACGGAATAGTTCGAGTAGTGGGTCTACAGACCGCAAAGAACACATACCGCAGACTAGTAAATAACCTATGTAGGTTGAGGCTTCAACGTGTCGACTTTACTGATCGTGCTGACGGAGTTAGGGTCCAGCACTACGGGGCGGAATAAGGCGCAGTAGTGATTATTTAGATCAAAAGTCACTTAGCTTTAAATCTTAAAAATGGTAAACATAGTAACATTTGCTGCGGTTTCATATTGAAGCACTGAATCACCACCGGCTCACACGCAATGAACACCGTCTCGTTCAGGACTTGTGAAGAGGTGTATACAGCTTAACGTCACCAAATCCACTGGACCTTAAATTTAGCTATACCTCTAGGGAAACTTTTGCCTTTTCATACTTCTCTGGAGTTTATCCAGACCCTTGGAAACTGTTACAACTCAAATGCCTATGCTTCATAATGGACGATACCATTGCAGTTGCATCCACACAACATCACCTTTTACGACATTAATGCTGACTTCACGAAGACTTGTTATGGCTCACCATTCTTTGTCCATGATCGTTGATGCTTCTGATAATCGTACGTTACCCAGTTTTCATTACAAGTTTTGTTACGTTTCAGATTGATGGATGATTTCATTAAAGTTCAACAGTGCGTCGCAGATGTTAGTTCGATCAATCATATTTTTTAGCTCGACTTATAAGAAACCATGTACATAGAGCTTCTTTTTATATTCAGCTTTCCGTAAATGGTTCAAAACATGTGTTTAGCTAGATACCAATATCGATACTGATAACATGCCTATCTTACTGGAGTTTTTCAAAATTTAATCGACTTTTTCAATGATCACAGCATGAGTCATATTTTATATCAATATTACCAGAACAAAAGCGATCGAACTATTTCCGGCCAGCAAATTTTGATAAGGTGCCTTCACAGCACACAATTTTTCACAAGTTTCGCAGCGTTCTTTCCTTTGTCGTAATAATATTGCAAAATATACCGTAATTTTTCATTATGTATTTTTCTCCATTTTCAACCGAAAATAACTTTCCAATCACTGCACGAATTTCAATGGACTTTCACATTTTATGACTTCGTTTAGTGATGGCGCTGGGATCAATGGTTCGTGATTTATTTGTAATTGACGCCATCTATCGGAAAACGCATACGAACTTTTTTCCAGACCTGATGATTCATTTAGAGGTACCTTTTTCAGTAAGGATATATGTATGCGTTCTAGTGGCGCTCATGTCTTTTTTTGTATGTTCTTATGACTGATCCATATTATTAACCTTCAAATTTTTCTTTTGTTTAAAATCACCCTACAAGTTAAATATATGTAGTGAAAGCAAAACAACAAGTAAACGTCGAAAATTTCTGCACGAGCAAATTCAACCTGATTAACGACTTCCTTTATAGAAACATGAAAACCTAAACATCGACCTTGCATATTCTCGCGATCTTTCTTTACAAAAAAACGATCTTCATAGCAACTCTTCCAAGTCGAGGAAGTGAATATATCTGAAATGTCAACCAATTACAAAATTCCGAAGCACTTCACCTCATATGAATACTTCAAGTGGCCATGTGAAGTAGTTTAAACCAAACTTTTAAATAATATTAGTCATAAGGAACCAAGTGCCAGATGTACATATGTTCATTCTTTCTTAGGTGTAGATCAGCTTCATTGAGTTCTCAGCATCACAAGATGGCCTCAAGCAAAGTGAATGGTAAGATCTAAGCGCGTAAATTGTGACCTAAAAGACCAAAATTGTATGCTAATGATAATTATTTGATTTGGAGATTGTCTCAAGCTTGATATCAATTTATTTTCGTTCGTTCAATAGTAATCATTCCCGCAGTTCAGAAATAATTCATTTTTTGGACCACTGCTCGCCATTATGAAATGAATCAATCACGCTCAATGTTTCAAGCAACGCAGTTTTATCGTTCGACCCTTGTCATATCTTTTGCAATTGGTATCAATCCTGGCATCTTATTGTCTGCTTGATTTGAAATAATTTTGCAATGGGGGTCCTCACGATTTTTTAATTTTCATACTGCCCCATTGTTGTTATCGGTACAAATATGAGAAATTATTACAAAATTTATAGTAAAAGAGATTTTTCGGTGATAACAGTGTTAGGTATGTGGTATAGACTAGCTTAAGTGAAGTCGATGTATGTAAAGTGGTAGCGGGACAATTGACAATTGTTCGTCTAGACATTGATAATATCATTATGGCCATTTAAATTAGGTTATCGTTTTATGAATCATAAAATAATTTGAATTCCAGCAACTTAAAAAATAAAAAGCGTATCTTTCAAAATTGGAAAAACATTTGGCAAAAATAGTAAGATCCTATGTGCAGTAAATGTTGATGCAAGATCGCATGAATCGCTTCAAAATCGATTGTTGATAGTTTATATTCTCTTATATTATTTCCAAATATTTTAGGAAGCAACACTTCAAGGAAAGCACTGGACTTATTTGAAACACTAGAACTAGGTAATTTATCTACCCCCCCTACCGACCGGATTTAACGTTGGTACAAAATCAAATGTAAGGAGCATGACTTTGAAATAATTCAATCCTGCGCCTACCAATGAAGTAATAATATCAGTCGAGACTGATCAGTCGACCGCATAGAAACAGAGACACGGGCAATTCTGATAGATGCCTAGAAATCTCACTACTGTCTGTCAAGGCTCTTCAGATTTATGCATATATGCACAATTTGAAAATTGCTACTGAATCAGATGATGGTTTAACCCGTACACTCACGTATAGACCCGAGACTTGGGTGCTTAGCAAAAGCACTTTGACCCGTTTTCAAGAAGAAGCTCTTTTGGATAAGTGCACACTCCATCTGCGAGGAAGGACTATTTCGGAGACGCTACAATTTCGAAATTTTCATTTCATATGAAAGAAGAAATTTTGTAATAAGTTAAGCTCGAATATAGGAGAAGTGTGTAGTCTGGACGATGCACGAGGAGGAAGCAATGAACCTCGCGTTTGAGCTCTTGGATGTTGTATGAGTTAATTTTTTTGCAGATAAAGGGCTATGACACAAGAAGTACCAGCCTACCAGGTGAACAAAGAAGTGCACAGCTCGCTTGGTGAAGACCCGATCTAAGCGGAACTTTGTCATTGCTGTTGAGTCGATGAGCATTGTGTGCTCATTTGTAAGACGTTGATATACAGAAATGAACCCCCGTCACCAGAGCCATTGCGCTCATTAGTTTCTGGAACACGAACAGATTCCACAAATTTCCTGACTCAAATACAGATATTCAGCAGTTACTTCCAAATTTGCTTTTACAGATTCAAGGTCAAATATATCGTCGAGCAGGATCACTTTTACCACCGCAGGATGCAGCTTATCAATTTCTGCAAATTTATTTCATGGGCAATTCACCACCAGAGTTAGTTCGTTGTTATGCACACCACAGTTCGGTGAAAAAACCAATTGTCGTATAGTTGCAAACTTTTTTCATCAAGTTGTGTTGAATAATCAACTGATAATCACAAAATTGTAATCAGAGCCGATATGACCCTTCAGGAGCAAACGCACGACGTTTCAATGTGCCAACAATTCGTTCTACTTAGATGGAAAGAACAGAGTGTGTACGAAAGGCACCGATCATATGATCCGTTCCAATATCCCATATTCTCGATAAAAGAATCTGAAGGATTGCTTTGATCAAGAAGATCTGTTAGACACCCAAAAGGTGGCCACAATATATTTTTGGTCCAAAGTCAAATCAATTCAGCTGCACTACGCATTGAAACAGACAAGAAACAGCTACGGTCATGTGTTAGAACCCGCGCTCAGAAAAGTAAGTCCTGGGGATGAGATGTCGGGCATCGGCGAGAGCTGAATTCGCCTTAAAATACTTTCAATAAAGGTTCAGTTCAATCCACATAAGTGGCTTCACAGGATAGACTCCAGTTTATGTTCAGTTCGTGCTTGAAATTGTTGATGCTTTTTCGCTAGAAGTCAGAAATGCAGAAGCCCACTATTCCAGTTGATTACTATTTTTTGAGCGAGCTTTTTACGTTAAACTTAAGTTCGAGACCAGGTTTGTTTATCCTCAGTTGAATATGTGGAAATTGTATGCAAGCTAAATTGAGGTTAGAAATTCAATTCGCCAATTTGCTCAAACTTGGTGAGTTCAGCCGGCGAAGCCAGGGTATTTCTTTGAAGCTTTTCAAATAGCTTTCCGAATGCGTAAAGCAGATATTGCTCCATTTATTTTGAAATAAGGTTTGCTTACTTGGGTTATTATGAAAAACAGATAATGCAAAACAAGTGTTATCGCGACCTAGATGTTGTGAAGAAAATGAAGCTCGGTAGGCTCCAGTTGGCGCCATCTAGCTGGTGTGAGTGAAGATGAGCCTGGTCGGAAAGTTCTGTGCGGTAAGACCTATGGGGTGCGATATAGACAGTGGTGTTGTCGAGCCGGAACGCTCCGGAACGTCGTTCCGGTACTTCCTTTTTGGACCGGAACGCGTTCCGGAACTAAAGATGATTTCTGATAACGAGATTTGGCTGACGTATTGAAAAAAAAAAATTAAAAAAAATTGCTGATTTTTTTTTTAATTATTGACGAATTTTTATATGTATTATCATCATCATCATAAATAGCTCCACAGCCTGTTATTGGCCTTGGCTTCCTGCAACATCCTCCTCCAGAACTGGCTTGAAGTCTCCAATTTCTTATACCTAGGGTTCGTAGATCTTCTTCTACGCTGTCTATATATCTCTCTTTTGGACGTCCCGTACCTCTGTGTCCGTCTGGTCTCTTGTTCATAATAATTTTTGTTATGCTGTCGTCTCTGCTACGTTCAACATGTCCTGCCCATCGGATTCTGTTAATTTTTATAGTTTTAATGATGTTTGTATCTTTATACAACTGATACAATTCGTGATTGTATCTTCTCCTCCAAACACCGTTTTCTTTGATTCCTCCATATATAGTGCGCAGGATTTTTCTTTCGAAGCACCCTAGGAGGTGTTCTTCGTTACTTCTTAATGTCCAGGTTTCGGATCCATACAGTAGTATTGGCCTTATAAGAGTTCTGTACAGTTTTACTTTAGTGCTTCTTGATATGTTCCTTGATAAAAAATGTTTACGTAGCCCAAAGTAGCATCTGTTTCCCAGCGCTAATCTCCTTTTAACTTCTAATGTCGTGTCGTTGTCTTTTGAAATTAGCGTCCCTAGATATATAAATTCTTTTACTGCTTCGATGTTGTATGTATCAATTGTCATATTCTGGCGATCATTACGTCTTTTGGAGATGTACATATATTTCGTTTTCTCTTCATTAATTGCTAGTCCGAATTTCTTTGCTGCTCTTTCTAGCGATATGAAGGCTTCTTTCATTGCTACGGGGAATCTGGCTAGTATTACGATGTCGTCAGCGTACGCCAATATTTGTACCGACTTGTTGAAAATACTGCCCGCGGTGTGAATTCCTGCGTCTCTTAGCATTTTTTCCATAGCTACGTTAAATAGTAAGCACGATAGGGCATCTCCTTGTCTTAGTCCTACTGTGGCGTTGAATGGTTCTGATAGCTCTTCTTCAATTCTTATTCTGCATAATACCTCTTTCATTGTCATTTTGGTCAAATTTACGAGGTGTTTGGGGAATCTTAGGTACTCCATAGCTTTGTATAATTCTTCACGTTTTATTTTATCATAGGCGTTTCTGAAGTCTATGAATAGCGAATGTATGTTTATGTTAAATTCATTCGCCTTTTCTAGGACCTGCCTAAGAGTGAAAATATGGTCTGTGGTAGATCTTCCGGGACGGAAACCGCTTTGATAGTTTCCCAGAGCTTCTTCTGCGTAAGGCTGCAGTTTAACGTATAAAATATTTGAAAATACTTTATATGCTACGTTCAGTAGAGTGATGCCTCTATAGTTACGGCAGTTTAGCTGATCTCCTTTTTTATGTATAGGGCACACAATGCCCTCGCTCCATTCCGATGGTATTTGTTTCTGGGTCCATATTAGTGTTGTGATGTATTGATGTAGTGTAGTGATGTATTATCATAGACAAATAAAAGGAAAGATGTTCCATTTCAAATAAAAAAGTGTGCACTTTCCTGATGACTGAGAATTTAATTGAGAATATCCATTAATAACCATAAAGTATAATTTCCACTTCATATTTTTAAATTTGTTACTATTTTACATCTGAATCTTTACGAAAATTAAACATTTCCCAATCTGAAAAATAAACATATTGCGGAAATGTTTTTTGTAAATCAAAACGAAATCAAAATTCGCACAAAACAAACGGTTTTACTTACTTTTGCAAAGTAGTAAAAACCGAAAAGTCTGACCTGAAAAAACAAAATTGTAACTGCCTCCAAATGTGCAATTGATTTTTGCCATTCAAACAACTAGTTGGGATGTGGGTTCGACCCTTTCGGTCCACACGATCAACTTCCCAGTATGATGGATGTTGAATATATGATTGGATATTTTAATAATAAATGAACAATAGGCTATATAGAATATATCTATAATACCGAGAATTTGTCACAATTGTTTATCAATATTTTCGCTAAAATGTCAAACCAAATGTGCGCACTTACAAGATTAGGATGACGAAAATGTATATAAAATTGATGTATTAATGTTTTTCGGCACCTCAATGAAGTCGATATAGTTTTTAGTTCGCGCGGTATCGTGCAGGTACAAAAATCACTTAAGTCATTTAAACCAAAAACCGCTGGACCGAATATTATAAAAATCTTTTCAGATTATATTGTCGCTAATACGCTTCGAACGGCACCTCAAGTAAGTCAATATCTTTCGTGGTTCGGGCGATATCGTGCAGGTACAAAAATCACTTACGTCGCTTAAACAAAAAAACGGCTGGACCGAATTTCATGAAAATCTTTTCAGATCATATTTCGGTTAATACGCTTCGAACGACACCTCAACGAAGTCGATATCAGTTTTGGTTCGGGCGATATCGTGCAGGAAAAAATGACCACATCCGTACGCACATACACACACACACACACATACTTCCTCCCAATTTTTTGCTTAAAATGCTCCTGGGACCTTGAAAGATGAAAATACGTTGAAATTTTCGATTTCGATTTTCGGACCGATTACAATAACTTCATATACTGGGAAGTTAAAAATCAAACAGCTGTTTTCTTTATTCAAATCGATTCCCGCCAACAATTTTATCCATTTAATAAAATTTTCCTAGAAAAAAATTTAAACATTCTTATATATATGTACGTATGCCGATATTTCATAAATAAAAAAACCTGTAAAAAAAGCGCATACGCAAACAGCTCGACCATTCTCCCATGCTACCATCCATCCCAAACATTTTCTTTTCATTTATGTAGTTGTAGGGCCTTTTCGTAAACGTAAAAGCAACAGAACAACTGAGCAACAACGCATCGGCAACAAAGCAGCGCAAAATTCTTTTCGCATACGTATGCGGTACATCAGTCCGTTCCTAAACGCAAAATTTTTAATAAGAGTGAAAACGAAAAATATAAAAAAATAAACATTATAAACAACTAAAGCCAACATTTGTACTTAGTAAGAAAAACTTCCATCCACTACTCAAAAGCATACATTCGAAAATAGCTGCGCTGTTGAATCTTGCACGTTTCCGAACGAATGACTTTGCATCATCTGCGTTTACGAACTCGTTGCAGCGTTGCAAAGCATACGTATGCGTTTACGAAAAGGCCCTTATAGGGGGTTCACACTGACACCCAAAACATGTTTTATGAACCAGTCGTTTTGAAAAGCTCAAAAGCGTTCACACTGAATTCGACGTGTTTTAAAATGTTTTCAAGTGTCAGTTTTATCAAAAAATTCAAAAATGACATGCGCACTACAGCTGAGCGAGAATTCAGCATTTGTCAGCAAGTGTTTTGTACGCGTTTTATTTTAAAACACGTCAAAGCCAACTAGTTTTGAAAAGCTCGCTCTATATAAAATATATGGGTAAAACACATGTTTTACCCTGTTTTGCTCCGAAATTTGAAGAGCTTTCTAAAACATGTTTTGGGTGTCAGTGTGAACCCCATATTACTCTCTCCAAATATGAAACTTACTCAAGTGTCTTGACAGTGCCACCGAAAATAATGATTTAGCGGGGGCAGCTTTCGTTTGGAGGAAGCTTAAATGGAGGAAATGGAAAAGCTCTTTCATCAGGAAAGTGCACACTTTTCTTATATGAAATGAAACATCTTTTCTTTTATTTGTCTATGGTATTATTATAAACAAGGGTTTGAACCGAACCCGAACCGGAACGAACCGGCTTGTTTTTCCGAACCGTGAACCGGAGTCCGGAACGTTTTTTTCTGTATTGGTAGATAAAATTCCCATCTTTATAGTTTTTACATTTCCCACCCATAGTGTACGAATTTGAGTATGTATGTGAGTAAATTTGGGACATGAGACCGCACAGAGTGGCCGCCTACCCAGGATCGGCCCTGTCTATTGTAATTATATATACGCGTTCCGGTAAAAGAAAAATTAGCACAACACCACTGGATATAGATGGACACCCAACCTCCGCTGAAAGGATGGCGTAGACCAGGACCCTCAGAGCTTAGTGATGCCAAACTGGATGACCAAAAAGTCACTCATCATCTGTTTTTTTTTTTTTTTTTTTTTTAAATTGTATTTTGTAGGCAATAATGTTTTGTCTTAATGGTTTTTTGAAACTTTGATCTTGAATAACGTCGAAAGGGTAAGAGTTTTCGAAAAAATTACAGCAGGGCTTTTTTAGGCAATAACGTTTCGTATTGACTGATCAAAAAAAAATTTCGAAAAAAGTTTTTAAGTGATTTTTTTGGACAAAAATTGATTTTTGATAAATTTGACCTTGAATAACCTTCGAAGGGTCAATCGGGATTTTGTAAGAACTAAAGTTGTAGAGAATTTCATTGTCAACCGGCGGCCACGTTTTTTTTTGTAATTCCGAAATTATTTTCTTAAAAAGTGCCAAGGACCAATTTTCAGCCATTTTGGAGTTTTGTCTCCTTAAAATGCTAAGTTCCCGGACGATTATTTGTTAATAAAGTAAAAAAAAAATATTACACAAAAACGGTCGTGATATTTTAGCCAAATTAATAAATGCAAAAAGTGGTAATTTGAAATATTTTCACGAAGTTAATGATTTTATAAATGAAAATTTTTAAATATATAAAATAGTTCATTTCAATTTAATTAACAGAGAAATATTTACTATGTACTCATATTAATTGCAGGTAATATGATATTTTAAATCTGTGCTGATATTTCACATACCTGGAAAATATTCTCATAGAAAATTGACCAATTTCACAATATCGTAAATGATTGCCATCATTACTTAACAAGCCTCAACATGTTGATCTGCAACATAATAATTACTACCTACTAGACTAGGCATGCCTTAAAATAAATCATTTTCAACTAAACACAAGAAAGTATACAATTACGATAAAATATCGTCTTAAAAATCAATTTGAACCAATTAAGGAATTTTTCGAGATTTTATTAATTATAAAAAAAATAGTGTATAGCTAAAGTTTTTGTTAGCCCAGATCTAAGGTAGCGCCCTGTGCACGATTTTTATCTCTTGGGAATGTGTTTCTCCAGAATCACTTTCACCTTGAGGCTGTGAAATGCCAGACAAACAGACAGACAAACTGACATACATATAAAAAAAATAGTGTGTAAAGATGTAGACTGTTAAGATACGGATACGGCAAAAACCATGGCCGAGTCAGAGATAAAATTAATGAGAAACTCTGGTGAGCTTGATTGAAATTGAATTGCGGCTAGTTTTGTCCATTCTGTAATATTGTCTCAGGCGATAAAGTTCAACTGGAGCCCGGGGGAATTGTTGTCGACCTGTGGGTGACTAACATCTTAAGGAATTTTCAATTTGGTATCAATACCCAGAATGCTAATGAGACACAAATAGAGTTTTGGTAATCTTTTGTAGATCGCTCAAGAATTCCAGGTGAAGGCTGCTTTTATTGATATTTGAAAAATAAATTTCTGTTTAGCACACATTCTGGTGTGGTTGTTTGCTAACCTGGAATACAGGTAATTTTGCTAATTAATTCTGAGATACAAAGATGATTTACGTAGGGGGAGGCACATCCATTCCAATTGCAAGATAACCTCCCTGACTACAGATAGTTGAAATTGACTAGGCATTCACTTAATTATAACCGGCAGGCATTGAACCTATGACCACGGCGACAACTATTCGAACTATCGTGCAAGTAACATAATCTCTCAGTCGCAGGGCAATAATTATCCGCCGAAAGGTATGACAACGTATAATTAGGTCATCGGGGAAAAACAGTACTCGTTTTACCATGCTGTGAATTAGAAGCTAGATTTTCGCGGTTTTTCGTTTTTTTAATTTCCAGCAGCTCTCAAAACGCGATCGTTTCTTCGTGTCGATGTACCGATGGGAAAATAATTGAATTAAAAAAAACACCTGATGTACCTGTACAAAAATAAATAAAAAAAAAACAAAAGAAAAAAGAAACACAAAAGCCACTAAACATTGTACTAGACAGCGATGTGAAACATCTTGTGCTTTTCCGTGATCAGTGAATGATTCTTCTAGTTCCTGACTGAGTGTGTCTCGGTACGGATAGTTCAATTTGTCATGATCACGCAAGCGCTTCCAGACCAATTTATTATTATATGTTCAGCATAATTATAATCATTGCCGTCAATGCAACCATATTATATAACGGTATCGTGTGCATAACGTTCAGCATTTTCTAGCGAAAATGTATGCAAAATGCTTTCAGGTCGAGTGCAGTGTTAAAGTCTGTTGTCTTGCAAATTACTTCCTACAGCTGATAGTAATTGTGCATAGAATTTTAAAATGCATGCAATATGAAGTATAATTCATTTAATTTACAAATGTTGGTGATTATAAAAAAAAAATAATTATTATTATGTAGTATTATCGAACTTAATCACCAATAATGGTGGGTGTTTTTGTTTTGTATGTCTAGGTTGATTGGTTTAGGTGATTTAACTGACATAGACAGTTTAGTCATTTGGTATGCAAATAATCCCATAACGATTGTGAATCATAAAATTCCTTAGTAGCTAAACCCAACAGTGACTTAACTTTCAATTAATGTATTCATTCACCAGTCGAGTCGAGGGTAATATCAGTAGCGAACAAAAGCAAGAGTAAAAGAACAATAACGAACATAGGTAAGTAAAATTTAAGGTGCATGCGCAGACGTAGATTAGAACTCTGGGACTTTTGTTGGTAGGCTGCAAATGTTTTGAAAAGTGAGTCACAAAGTTATGGTAATTTCTTAGTATAATATAGTATAATGATCTGCAGTGCAGTGTATTATTGACCTTGGCTTGCTCGAGTATATGTATCTCTCCATGCTAATCAGTTCCTAGGCAAATGCCTTACAATTATGTACGCCTAATTTCACTAAGTCCTCCTCAACGGAGTTCATTTATATAGCTTTTTTGGTCGACCGGGGTTTCTCTTTCAATCAGATATTCGATTTGTCGCTATTTTAGCAGGACTGCTAACGTCAAGCCTTTGTATATACTTTTGGCAATTTCGGGAACATTGTAAAGTTTGTACCTATACTTCATGATTATATCTCCTTCTCCATTGACCAATTTCTCAGAACCCGCCAAATATTGTTCGTAGTAGTTTTCTTTTAAAATTGCCTAGAATAGTTTTGTCATATGTTTTCAAAGTCTATACCTTTGATCCAGACAGCCTGTCAGCCTGTAAGCCTGTCAGCCTGTCACCTGTCACCTGTCAGCCTTTTAGCCTGTCAGCCAGTCAGCCTGTCAGCCTGTCAGCCTGAAGAAGAAAAAAATCCCCTTATAACTTATTGAATCCCATTTCACCCCCCTCAACAATTTTTTTCTCCATAAAAAGTAGCCTATGTCCGTCTCCATGCTCTATACTATGTCTGTAGCAAATTTCATCAAAATCGGTCCAGTGGTTTAGGCGTGAAAGCGTAACAGACAGACAGACAGAGTTACTTTCGCATTTATAATATTAGTAAGGATAATGGACTTCGACAAGGGGACGATCTGGCCTGCTTTCTTTTGAACCTGGCGTTGTAGGAAGTGATTCGTAATTCGGGAGTAACATCAAGAGGCACACACCTCAACAAGTTCACAACAAAGTACATGGTGGTCTCGTCTGCAAGAACATCTAACCCCACAATCAAGGTAGAGGAACACGAGCTCGAAGCGGTAAAATCGGAACACTAGTGTCAAATTCTCCTTCCATCTTGATGTTTTTACAAAACTAGTAGATGTTATTATCACGTGAACTGTGCACATGAGTAAAATCTAAAGTTGATCTCTTGAGTGAAAGTGGGTCAAACGATATGCGAAGAACCATATCGATGTTAAGGCGGACTACTGACCTCGATCTTTATTTGAACCGTATACTCATTAAATAGCATATATCCTGTTCATGACTAGATTGAAAAGTTGAGTCGGGGTTGACTTGAAAATTTCGTCGAGTTGAAAATTTCATTTATGATGTCGAGTTGAGTTGAGTTTTGAGTTGTAATAAAGTTGAACTGAAATCAAAACATAACGTCAAATTTTTGTATGGAATTCTAGATAAAAATTCAGAACGAAGTAATTTTTTATTCATGTGCAAGCAAAAACGCCGAACACAAAACTAACACCGAGCGCGGACTTCACGAAGGCTAAACAAAACAAATGTTACTTCAACCCAATTACAACTCAACCCGCGTATATGGGGCGAATTATCAACTCGATTCAGGTAGGACGGCTGAGTTGGGTTGAGTGGAAAAAGTTTCAACTCGACCGCCGTTTATAACTGAGTTGAACCTGGGTTGAACCAGGGTAGAACCTATTCATAAAAGGGGGTAATAAAGGATGGCCTAATGACGCTTAGACCCCAAATCGAAATAAAAATCCCTACAAAATCAGTGTTCTCTACTATTTTCTGTACCTGTAGTAGGTAGTGCTATTCACCCAAAATTGCATCTATAAGAAGAATATTCGTCATAAAAACTAAGATCAAGAATTCTTGAATTTATTGATTAGATTAAGTCGAGGTTATTAGAAAAACTCTAAAGCAAATCTCAATTTGAAGGGCTTAAAAAATAATAGGGCAGGCAACTTGTTGCTGTAACGAAACAAAGTCACCTGTTGATGTATACGATTTCCAATTAAGGTCATACATCTAGAAATAAAACAATGCGGAATTATTTATGAATAGATTAAGCAACATTACAAGACGTTGTTTTTCTTGCATGTCGTGAAGTGAACGCACCTTCCCAATAATGTATACGTATATGTTCGATGTTATTGCCCCTTATTCCCTATTGACTACTTTACCAACCTTAGTGTGGTAAAACTTTTGGGATATAGTCACTCTACTAGAAAAATCAATCCAGCACCAATAGTATGTATTATGTATTTATTTATTTTACAAGATTACAATTTTTCGAACAGATAAAGCTACTGAACCTTTATAAAGTGTCAATCTAATAAAAAGAAATATTCAATAATGGCGCAGAGTTTTACATAAAAATTCAAAAGTGGGTGTTCAAAGACTTATCACAACAATAACTTAATGCAACGCCTGCAAAGTTAAGCCGCTTGCTCAATAGTATTTCATTTATGGGCTCGGCTGGACTAGTTTCTTTTAAATTTTCCCCTCTGGTCGAAACTCAAGATTAATCGTTCAAACTTTCAGTTCATTAAGTTATTGGGTCAATATGTAATCGCGATTAATCCAAAGACAACGACATTGACACTGACTCACTTTATGGCGTTATGAATGAAAGTATCTTGAAAAGATTATGTAAAAAAAATTGTGTTTTTCTTTTACGAGTATTGTTGTTGCTGTTTGTTGTTTGTTTAACTTAAATCTCATCCACAAAAGCTACCCAAAAATATGCTCATAGGACCATAAACCAGATCCATTAAGCAAATTCGGACAAACTGACCATTAGAGTGTTTTGGAGGTTGCGTAACTTTGAATGGGATCGCACTTTCGGTGAACGATCATAAGATCGGTTTAATTTCCGCCTATTGTTTTCACTATCACCGATCTAGACTAGGCCAGCTGAAACTGAATTGCAAAAGTTTTTGCACATAATCCGACTGAAGCGGTTTCATTACTTGCACGCCACTAAGGATCCCAGCGAAAAGTGGTTACATTCCAAGCAATTGGATTAGATCTACGGTGGCCAGCGACTAGCAGCAGCATCATCCTAAAAAGAGAAGCAGGAAAGACGACACTTTAATGGGCAAATGCAGCGGCGCGCGCACGCAGATATTTACTCTTTCACTTTCTCTTTGCGGATTAAATACTTTTGTTTTTTTTTTTTTTTTTTTGTTTTGATGTCTGTAGCTGACTGCGCGCGCATCTTGATTACGTTGAACTTGTTTGCTCACGGAAGATGATGATGATGATCTTGATGGCATTGTTTCATGTAGTTTATGACCAACTATAAAATGGACTATTTTTCGAGAATAACTACGAGCGAAAGGGCTGTATATGGGTTTTTAAAAATTTTAAGCATGACTTATGTAAATGGACGTGATTTAAGAGTTTTAGGAAGTGCTTTTTCAACTAGCTAATAAATACTTTAACGACCGTTTAATACCACAAATGAAAGGCTGTATTTTTTTTAACGAACGCAAAAGAATGCCAATCATTAAGCGATTTCGATCATAAAAATTGTTTATTTGCTCGCACATTTGCAATTGATAAATATCTAGCTAAAAATTCAACAATTTTTTTGTTTTTTGGAACAGGTTAATTAAAATGTATCTCAGAGCTGCTCTACCAGTCATAAGTGTAGGCAGGCATAAATATTCGTTTAAAAACATGATCTCGTGTCTAGAAGTTGAAGTGATTTAAAGAGTTTGGGCACGTGTTTAAATTTTCGTTGAAAAAAGGATTGATCTACTGACATGATAACGTTGTTATGACCTTATATATCGTCATGTAAACTGATACATCGACGGGCTCAGATTGGTCCAATACAGAGCTGGTGAAGTATTCATTTATAGTATTTACTAATGAAGATATCGGAATTTTAAGGCCGTATGCACAAGTTTAATGTACTGCAAAAAACAGTTAAAGAATGATATTTGTTTTTGGTAAATGACGAAATAGTATTGCTGTAGAAATATACATAGTATGTACTTTATTTATATTTATTCGAAGACTGAATAATGCGTGAAAAATGCTTTTTTTGTACAGAAACCAAAAGACTTAATTTGAAGACTCGTGTAGATGCCGGGATTTAATAGCACGTTATTAAGTGAATAAAAAATTATTACGATTCCAATCATATTTAATTAGCTGCAAATGATTCGCTTTCGATTTCCATTTCTATTTTTTATTATTTTAAATATATCACACCTTTCTTTTCCTTTCACAAACAGTATACTGCGTTGTATTTAAATCTCTCCACGAGAAAAAGGAATGGTCCGTACGCTTAAACCAAATTTCAGTAAGATAGTAGCTCAGTTGCTTATTACATAAGGGGCGCTTATATCTAGTGACCATGTTCAATAGTTTTAAGATATTATTCCATTCTGCTTTTAGCCGACGAAAGTTCTTAAATATATTCCGTTTTGTGCACTTTGCACATATTAATAATTCTAAAATAATTATAACGTTTTTTTAGTGGAAGACTACAGCTCAGAGGTATACCTAAGATGCTAAAATTCAATTATAGAGTTCAATCTAGAACAGTTAAGTTCTAGTCGAAAAGACTGCAGAGAGAATAATGGAAGCTCTATCAACTCCAATACGAGGTTTTACAGCATCGGTTTCAATTTAATATTACCGCAACAGAATAATCATTGAAGTCAGGATTGTACAGCAGCTTGGTTTGTTTCCTCGTTATGCTTAAAGATAAAGACGTTGACAAAAAAGAAAAAAATTTCAACAATAAACGGAAACAAGTAGGAAAGGACTAACATTAGAGCAGCAAATTCGACTTTAAAACGATATGATGAATATGATTTGGGCAACGACCTAAAATCTACGAAGCATTGGTTAAACTGAACTTTCCAGATCAATAATTCCGACTTACCAAAACCTTAATGAAAAACTATTGGCATGCCAATTCGAAAGTCACTGTGGAACGTGGTCCTGTTGTCGCATATCTAGTCTGGTCTCCGCAAAAGGAGTATTTATGAAACTGCTTCGCTGAAGGTGACCACAGATCTGCGGATAGCTCTTAACTCTTCTGTTGAGATTGCCTTTCGTGTTTTTATTGACTTGAGTGAGACATTTGACAGAGAAGATCTTGTAGAAACTAAGCTAATAGACCTTATGAGATTTTCATCCACCGCTGCCACCTTAATTTGGTATTACTTACATAATCGATCTCAGCAAGCGACCTTAGCAATACTTGCTACAAAATTCAATTTCTTATCATTTGCCAATCACGCGTTTGGTGTACCGCAAGGGCCCATACTAAGACCGTTGTTTTTCAGCATATACAGTGAGTGTCAAAAGTGAGTCAACACCTAAAAATATTGAATACAAAATATTGGTTAAACTCCAAAAAATCCTCAAAAGTCAATCGACACTTTCAAATTAAGATCAGTTATTAAACATTATAATGTGCAAGTGTTGATTCGCGTTTGAGGCCTCTTTTGAATTTTTTTTTTTTTTTTTTTTATGTGACAGACTAGAGTGACTTGTCCAATATTTTCAAGTCAATATTTTTAGGCGTTGATTCACTTTTGACACTCACTCTACATAAATTATCGCAAATTGTAAACTGCACGTATATGCAGATAATGATAAATTTATTGATATAGTCCATTTTGGTAGAGAGCTGTGTACCGAACATTAATGCAATCAATGGTCTCTATCCAACTGATAAATGCCTCTAAATCCTGTTTTCATTCCAATATACTCGTATATGAAACACCCTTAAGATATAATTTCATTAGATGCCATGTTCCAGAAAACGCGCGATTTCAAATCGCAAGTGAATTCAAAATCGCAATTACAATTAGTTTTTGATAGTTTCGAAAGTGAATTCAATTCACTTGAAAATCACATGTGACAGCAAAAAACTTAAAAAATTTGTGTTATAAATTTGATTGTGTGTGTGTGGTGTACGTATTGCATTGGATTCCACTCCAAAGATGGGATAATGAACTTATACATCTATTATGGCCATAGAGCTGTGAACTATTTTTAATGGAAACACATACGACCGATAACTGCCAAACTTAGCCAAAAAAATTTATATGTCCAAGTTATGAGCTGTAAAAACGGGCATACGAAGGGAAATTCGAGCCAAAAAAAGAATCTGCACCAAATGTATTGTAGAATTTGTTTTATGGGGATTTGAACATTTTCGTTATGTACAATAAGTTAAAAAGAAAAGACATTTAAACGAGGTCATATTATATAGGTGCATATCGGCCCTTTACCTTCAGGTACTGGAACTATTAAAGATAAAATCATAAATTACCGAAATGTGCCCAACAAAAAACAAGCCAGACCAAAACGTTTTAAATTCAATTTTGTAATTTTGATCGTGACAGTTTTCACATTTCAAAATAACACCCAAAAAATTTATTTTTTCTCGTTTTCGTTTAAATTTTAAACCGATTTTTCCTTCACCAGCATAAGCATAGCATGTCCACTTTTAACTGTCGTTTTTCTGTAATTATATAACCCAAGCCCACAACCTCAGAGCACCAACCGATATGTTACCAAATTAAAGTCTACTTTACATGCGCATAAAGTACAGCGCGGCTATCGTGCGGCCATAGCTTGTTGCTGTTGTCGTCGTCGTCGCCGTCGCCATTGCCTGCGTCACTGCCGCCGCCGCAACGCAACGCAATGTACCCAACCCAGATACTTATCTGCCACACTAAACCGCTGCGGTGTGCATTACGGCACGATTGTTTTGATTTCTTTGTGCGGTTTTTCGTGCAAATCTTAATTAAACAATTTATCAACAACGCTCCAGATAATTCAGAAGCAAAGGTGATAAATATGTACCACACTATTGAGGTCTGCAAGGTATATATTCAAGACTTGCGATTTTCTTTCAAAAGCCAAGATCTCAAAAGAAAGTTGAGTCTTGTTTGTGTGATATTGGTCCAGGCTTGTCTCACCGAAATCCAATGGATGAAGTAATCTTTCTTCGGCCATTATTTCAAGTATCATCAGTGCTATATAGAGTTAAGTAAGGTTCAACTATGTGACAGCAACATTCCTGAAGTTTGTTATACATTTATACATATACATATGTATATGCGTTATCTTGAGCACACCTAGTCAACTTAGCGACTTTAATTTTATAATAGAAAATAGCGGCAAGGCCATTTGCGGATGTAGCCGCGCTCTGTAGAGAAATTGATAGTCACGTGACCTTTAAATAAAAAAAAATGATTTTACATTTTGATTTGATAAAATATCAAAAGCATCATGCCGCGTGCGCTTTCTGCACAGAATAGAGTCACCTCAGGTAATGATCCACTACATAGGTGTCCCGGTGTGCCTTAATTAAGTAGTCCATTTCCACCTTCTTGGGCAGTGAAAGTTTCGCATTCGTGTAAGATGATTGTGGACAGTAGTTGCTATACCAACAATCCAGATATTTATCAGCTCGAATCAATATGAATCTTATCTCAACTTGACCACAAAAAGCACAGAAAAAATATTTTGCATGTTTGTCAATAATTTCAGTCAATGTAGATTAAATAATAAAGTGGAAAAAAATGTTGTGACAGTTTAACACCGCTGCGCAGGTCATTAAGTTTGATGTGAGCCCTTGGTTTCACTTTCAGACTACGTCATGGCACATGATATGTTGACTTTATGCAATGATACCTGGACATTACGAAACAGATAAGGAATTTCTGTGTGTGTGCCCGTAGGCTTTTATTTACGATCATCGAATTTGGATCACTTGTGCTGCTCGTAATTGGAGCTAACACCTGGTCCTGGAAATTGCTACCACATTCGCTTAATTACAGCCTTAATTATATGTTTACAAAGTAGAAAATTTTAATGATTCGATGTTTGACAAACTGAATTTTGTTAGTTTTAAGAATTTAAAAAAAAAATTTAATTTCATTAAAAGTGAAAGTTAACCATCATCTAAACAAAACATACTTCATAATTTTTATGATATCTATCAAAAAAAAAAAAAGAAAAAAAAATTTTTAAGAAACTCTTTTCTTTACCTTAATATATTGATCAGTTGTGAACACAAAATTAATATAAATACTAAAAAAATCGACTAAAAGGTAAAAAATAAGAAGATTTTAAACAACATAAACTTTTAAATCAAAATGGAAAAAATCTCACACATTCCTTAAAGAAAAGCGTGGGGTGCGTTTTTATGAAACAAAATGCTCAATTAGTGAAAATTCGTAGCTGTCTGAAATGTTAAAATGTACTCACGGCAGTCATGTTTTTTTAAGTTCAGGTTGGTATGGGCGCCCCACGCTTTTCTTTAAGGAATGTGTGAGATTTTTTCCATTTTGATTTAAAAGTTTATATTGTTTAAAATCTTCTTATTTTTTACCTTTTAGTCGATTTTTTTAGTATTTATATTAATTTTGTGTTCACAACTGATCAATATATTAAGGTAAAGAAAAGAGTTTCTTAAAAATTTTTTTTTCTTTTTTTTATTTTTTACTTTTTAGTAACGAATAGCGTTAATTAATACATTACAATTTCCAAACTTTTAATTAGATTATCATGTTAAATAAGGAAACTTTTTTACATGTTTTGTATTTGTTTCTTTACAACAGTTCTCAAGTGCAGCCCAAAAATGCACAATTTGATGACCCCTCAACAATCTAATAGCGCTCTACGTTTTTTTTTTTACATTTTGAAAGGTTGTGTGCTCGCGTATACTGGCTGGAGCAATAAAAACTAAAAACTGGAAACATATTTTTTTGCATCTTTTTAAATCATATTTTTATTTGCTATTGGTAGCTATGTTATGTCTTCCGCCATTTTTTAGTGAACGCCATATTTGATTTAAAACGACGTCATACAGTTTACTTTCTTACTCACTTTAATACACTTTCATTTGATATCCATACCGAGAGCGAAGTAAATAAAAGGGTAAGCCGCCATTTTGTGTTGGCCGCCATTTTGAATTGAAATGACGGGACACAGACAACAGTATTCTAATTGTCACTCCCTTCCATTTGATACCCATGCCGAGCGCGTTGTAAAGAAAAATTGATCCTCTGTTTTGTGTTGGCCGCTACTTTTATGCCGCCATTTTGAATTTAGGATGACGCTAATTGTATTCAACTTGTTATAACCTTTCATTTGATACCCATATCGAACGAGTGGCTTGTAAAGAAAAATGTAATCCATCATATTTTTTTGGCCGCCATTTTTAATTTGGAATGACGCTGCACAGCTAATAGTATTCTACTTGTCACACTCTTTCATTTGGTACCTAAACAAACAGGTCCATTTTGTGTTAGCCGCCATTTTGTATTGAATTTGTAATGATGCAACACAGCTAACTGAATTCCACTCGTAATACCCTTTCATTTGACACCCATGTCGGGGATCGGGAAACACAATTGCAAAACTTGGCCGCCTTTTTGGAGCCGCCATCTTGATTCTTTTATAAAAATGTCATACAGCATCGTCACATGAACTATGCATATGGTAAACATTTTGGGCTGATCAGTTACACTACATTGAGTAGAACGAATAATTCCAAGCATTTTATATTAAAAATCGTTTTTTGTTACTCAACAACAAAATCAACAACAAAAAATGTATCAAAATGTCATATTCGTGTATTGTCATCGGGAATATGTATGCCTGCAAGGTTTCATCCATTTGCATTGAGTTAAAGGCGGTTAAATTAACGTTACAAGATTTGATGCTCCGAAGTGAAAGTAAAGAAAAGAGTTTAATAAGGCACGCGTTTCATTCTCAAACATCATAAAGCCAAATTTTTATGGGTCGGAAGGCAACATACATTTTGGGTAAACACTTGATTTCCTACTAAAGATAACACGAAAAGTGTCAAGATTATCTCACAATGTTTGTCTTAAAAAATGATTTCTTGTCGGCACCCTTTTTTCTATTCGGAGGAAAAAGAGGAAGTTGTCAAGAAAATTTTAATGACGGTTAGATTGTTCATTTTATAAAGTAGTAGAGACAGCATCAGAGCCTGAACGAAGATTTATTGTAGATCGATGTTTATAAATAATAAAGATACAATTTAAAATTTACAGCAGCAGTAATTAATTTGTGTGATGAAGTGATATTTCCCGAATGTATGGCGCCAAATTTGAATAAATTTCTTTATGTGGGTGTAGATAAATTTTTTAACGAATGTGCAAGTAAATGTTTTATTAGTGAATTATGGAATACATATTTGTTCTGATACTTATTAGAAAACAGTTACGAGATCTATTTTTTATCCCAGAAATATTTCTAGTCAAGCCAAGGATACAATAAGATCAGTAATCAATCAGGACAAATTATACCTACGCAATTACTTATTTACTTATCCGAGTTTAAAGCCAGGGTCCTCTCCTAACTACTCGCAATTTCTTGCTTAACGGGCTTATACTATGTTTTCATCGCACTTGAAATCCGACAGTTTCGATGAAACGATTTGGCGAAATCTTAAATGTGTTTACATCGCACCAAGCAGTTTTCGCTTGTCATAACAAACTTGCACACCAAATTTTAAGAACGTAATTATATCAACAAATCTGAGGAATTTGGAAAGAATAGGCTGTAAAATAAGGAAAAAGTATGAACATTCATTTAAGCTCCATTTTAAACGATAAAAGTTAGAAAATTTAAAAATAACAAATTCGTACTGTCAAACATTTTTTACAGCTGAGAAACCCCATGCTAAGTACACATGCTGAATAGGCTGAATAGTCATTAGCAAGGTTTCTATCGAGATTTCATTGAAATCTCCCCCGTAAGGAGATTTCATTTTATATGCTAAAACATGAGGTTTTTGTTCCAGAACTCGAATCGAATGTGGGATCCCGCGGGACAAAAATTTATTTTCCCAATTTGTGTTTCTTTACTTTCTCATGACAGAAAAAGCGGGGAAATTTTCACTTCCCCTCGTGCAGGAATTAGCCGGAGGTTTTCGGTCCTGCGATTTCTTGCAAGTTGTCAATTGACAATTTTTTGTATGTGTGTGGGTATCTTAAAGCGGAATACACATATGTAGACAATCGACATTTATGTTATCTTCTTCTTTATTTGCAAGAAATTGCCCAAAAGTCGTTTCTTTACTTTCTGAATTTTTGACAAAATTATCCCCACCATTCAACTAAGTTTTTGCCCAACAAATTTTTGCAGGAAAAGTACGGGAACAAAGCTGAGATTTCACATGAGACTTCGTCCGAAATCCTCATTTTTGCCGAAATCGGAGGATTTCGAGTGCGATGGAAACATGGTATTAGTTCCAAACCATCTAGTTTGATTTTTTTTTATGTGGCAGTGCTAAGCTCAGGAATCACCCTTTGTACTACCAGTCCGTCATATCGTTTGTCACGTTATTGTGCAATGTCTAGCAGCAGGAATAGGTTAAGGGTTATGAGGGTTAAGGTGGATATGGACCGACCCTGCTTTTGAACTCTTCGATGTTGTAGAAGCTCGGATGTATCCACTGCGAAGGATTGTTGAGTGCGTTGAGTGCGCGAATAGAAAGGCTACAAGTGGTGAGAGTTAGACGAGGGGACTAATCAAGTGTTGCGGGTATAAGAATTCCGTGAGGGCATTGAGCGTTTTTTCGATGGAGCAGTCTCGATAAAATGTCGCCAGTGGATCTTTTTATGTCGGAAACCATAGTTCCTGTCGTTTATGAGTAGGTTGGATTCTAGACGTTAGTCTTTAAGCCCCAAGTGACTCAGATATTCGGACTATTCATTTGTAGCAATTCAGTTTTTGCCATTGGAACAGCACATCCCATGTGCTTTTTGAAATTTTATCCAATCATAACATTGGGGTGCATGGGGAGGTTGTAATCGTGATCTTCACATTCTCAACGATATCAAATAAAGCCAATGTTTAAAGTGATAACTTTTAATTAAAAAGTGAAATCAGTCTGAATTTTTTTTAAGGATAAATATGAATATCGTATATCCATAAATGCATACAAAGCCATTTTGACTTATAATGCATATAGGTTATTTGTTCGTTGCACGGCAGATTTGTTGATCTACCAATTGAATTTTTCTTTCGTAACATTGTGATTAATTTCACGATATCAAAAGAAGAGATTTCTGACGATACCAAGCTACATAAGTTGTATTAGTCCTTCGTTGTTGGCTGGACATAATTCTTTAATTATGATCAAAGCTTCATTAAAAATACTATGCGAAAATTAGATAGTATTGTTTCAGCTAACGGTGCGAACGGAATATCACCAATCGCTTTCTCGTGCCTAAAACCGCTAATACAAAATCTCAGCAAAATAGAAGGTTCATAGCAGCGCCGCCTGGCGGGGATTTGGGAAAATAATAAGTTTTGATCATAAATTCGTTTTTTGTAAACGCTGGACATTTAGAAGTAACGAAGAACAAAGAAGAAAAATCCTGCGCACTATATACGGAGGAATAAACGAAAACGATGTTTGGAGGAGAAGATACAATCACGAATTGCATTAGTTGTGTAAAGATCCAGACATCATAAAAACTATAAAAATTAACAGAATCCGATGATAACAGCATAACCAAAATTATTATGAACAAAAGACCAGACTGACACAGAGGTACGGGACGTCCAAAAAAGAGATATACAGATAGCGTAGAAGAAGACCTACGAGCCCTAGGTATAAGAAAATGGAGACTTCATGCCAGGGACCAACAGTTCTGGAGGAGGATGTTACAGAAAGCCAAGACCAACAACAGGCTGTGGAGCTATTTATGATAATGAAAAACTTCCAGTTACCGATTTTCATTGGAATCGGAACGCAATTGATAAAATTCGTCCGCCATTATGACATTTTGAATTTTTAAACTTTTATCATAAATTCGTTATTTGCTACTACTATTTAGTACTTATGAGCAGAGCAGAAAAGGAACGCAAAATTTCCTGATTTGAGTAAATCTCCCATAAAATTTTTGACGTTACTTTAAACTTTACAAAAATAAAAAGTTCTTAAAAGAATAATTTGTAACACAATGCAGAAATTAATACCGTAATTTCTAAAGTAAAACGAAAGATAATAATTTTTGATTATTATACAACTGAAGTTTTATTTATGGGCGTTTTTATATGAGCAAATCAGTTCAACCCAGCGGGCGTAAGTGAAAATAGTTCACAATAGACTCGAAATGGCGACTTTCCCTCTAGCGGATTTCAATTGTGTAATTGCAGGTGCTAACTACTCGTTTTTAAGAGCAAGTGCAGTTGCTAGTACGCACGAGTAAAAAATAGTAAAAATTAGCAGAAAAGGAATGCATCTAATGTAAATAAATGCACACGGTTAAAATTTCATTAAGATCGGTTGCAAGGTGTAGGGGGCCATTGCTAGCATACTTACATACATACATACACACATTAATTTTTTTGTATGCATATAGATTTCAGTTTCAGGATTTCATAAACCAATTGTTTGGATGTTAGGGTTTAAGCAAGCGGGTATTCATAAATAATGATATTTTGAAATTGTGCTTACATATGTATATCAAACCCCCCGGTAGGCTCTTCACAGTACCTCCAGCATCGGTCGTTAATCTGGCTTTTCTGAGGGGATACTATCTATCCGATGGACCTTCGACTAGTTATATTGCATATTTTATTAATACAGGCAGTTATTGGGCAAAAAGTTTACTTCTAAAGTATGGTTTTAAGCACACTCAAGGAGTTACTCGGTGTTCCGAAATATATAGAAGTCAAAAGTTTTGGAAACTCTGCCCTAGCTTATATTATCCTCTTCTATCTTCCAAAACTAAGTTTACTAAGAGTGAGTTGCGCCAAATCATTGATTAAAATTATTGTTAAAATTAACTTTAACAATAACAAAGTTGTTAAAGTTCCAGTTTGTAAAAATGAATTGCACCACAAAATCGTTTGTTAAAGTTATCGTTAAAGGCTACTTTGATTTAAATTCACATTTTTGTGTATTTATAAGTTTCACAGTTTGTAAGTTTATTGAAAATGGCACCCATGCCTGGGCCTATGACAACTGTCATAAGTTAACAATAACAATAACACTAACCAGCCGAATTTCCTTGGTTAAAGATAACTCAACTCTCGTTTTGTCTAACCGGAGATTTGACAAACGATTCAGCTTTTGTTACGGTTAAAGTTAATTGGTGCAACTCACCCTAAGGAACTTTGCACCTTTCGTTTATCATATAAGAAATACGTATAAAGTTAATATATTAATTTTAACAAAAAAAAATGTTGGTTTTTTATTGCTTCATGAATAGTATGGTTAATTTTAACTGTCGCCTACTGTAATTATTCATAACTTTCTCACCTACTTGTTAGTCTATAAACAATTCACACTTCTGAAACTATGAGCGCCCACTAGCATTGACCGAGATTTAAACATCAGTTAAATTACATATATAATTACTGCTTTCAACAATTTCTTATACATACATACATATATAGAGCGTTCGCATAATAAACAGCCACAACGAATTGGTTTCGGAGTTTTTTTGATAACATCCAAGGCTTTTAATAACAAAATTCTTCGGTGAATTTTCGTAACCGTTTAAAACTTTAATGCAAGTAACCATTCCGAAATCATAAATATTAATCCTAGATAAGTAAATTATATAAAACTAGTTTCCAGTGGCATGTACTTACCTATACCCTATCTTAATGAGCTTTTCTTAAAATAAAATTTTCTTTAAGTGTTAACAGAACTAAGCAAACTGCATGCATTCGTCCTTGTGTGTTATAGACTCAGTAGTCAATCCGCAGATCTCTCAAAACCTAGCTGAGATAGATCGTGGAATACTGCCAGGCACTTAACATAAATTTTCAATTATTCTATGAAATTTCGATTAGCATTAAACCGATCAAAAATTAGAATAACCATTAGAACAGCTTAACGACAAATGTTTATTAATTAGTTGTCCCGACAGCGGCAAGATTTGTCTCTGATAACATAATCACCACCTCGAACGACGCGCGCAGATTAATTTAAAATTGTTTTTCCAATTTTATTGCAGCGCGAAAGAAATTTGTATGCCGCATGCGCGCCCCTCATATTTGGAGCAGTCATTATTATTGATTGGAAATATTCGATTATAAATCACAATTATTTTTTTACCTTTTTTTATGCTCATGTTGTTGTGTCCAGTATAACCATCCCACTTATGTAGGGTGTGCGCATAATTCCATGTCAGATGACAAAGTTTATTTTGTTATTTTTTGCTTAGTTTGTTTGCCTGTAATGCCTGAAGTCAAAGCCGGCACAAAAATTGAAAGTCAATCCCGATCGATCTAATGGAAGTTAATTACAATCTGGTATGACCTACTGTTATGGCTGCTGATTAATATTAACAAATTTACGGTTAAGGTAAATAACTGTCCTGAAATTGGCGCAAAATACCACATATGGGCACAAGAATGTTGCGTAAACAATTTTTGAGTGATTTCAAAAATTTTGTTATCAAATCGAACAAGAAAATTTTTGCTCTTAATATTGAATCAATTAATCATAATTTTTTTGTAGCTTAATTAGATAAATTAAAATCAGTTTGCAAAAAACTCCTGTATACTATCCCAACCACTATGTGTACTATCTATAGACAATCGATTTTCTCTGCCAATTAAGCCGTAGGGTAACACTTCAGTAAGTGTAGGCGACGTTAGTCGTGATCAGTCATTAAGTAATTTCCTAACAAATTTTTGCCTTAAAAATTTAGGTGAAGGCGAGATTTTCAAGCCCGTAGCACTCTCCGCTCTCGTTGGCTAAAATTCAATTAATTAATTAAAAAAGACCAAACGATGCAGAGATAAGGTTGTTTTGATACTATATTCGATCAGATGTAAGTCAATTGATAAATATTTATTTTTCGTCGTCCGTTACAAGATAGTCGTTCCCACTTAATGGACTTGTTACCTTACCTTACCTTACCTTACGCACAAATATGATCGAGCTACTTGCAAATTTTTTATATCTACAAAATCTAATTTGACGTGAAGGTTTACGGTGTAAGCTCAAGTACGTCTTTTGCACTTTTTCTCCTTCTAGTCAATCAAATTTAGAGGACAACCCTCTTTATTTTTCTTTGCTGGGGTAATCAGATCAATCGTTTTGGATGCAGGCCACTCCTTAGGAAATTGTAAGAAAAATTATTATCAAGATAGCAAAAAGGGAAAACACTGTGAAACAAATTGAATTGTAACATGCTGTGGTAATAGTTTCACTGGTAAACAATTTTCGTGGAATTAAATTGAACCACCTTCGATCTGAGGGTTATGTTAAAGATCAACCAAATGGTAGGATTTGAACTAGGTTGGGTTAATTTCTAGGAAGCACGAAAAACATGTTTCATTGTATGATTCGTTATTTCAGATATGTTTAACCCTCAAGATAATGCAGTTCGTTATTTTGATTTGGGTTTGTAATATTGGTCTGTAACGTCGTCAGTAATAATTATGATGGGCCTGCTTTTGTTGAGTTGTTCTAAATCTAGTTACCCCTGTCTGGGTCCCAGGTCTCCGCGGCTTCAAAGGTAATGAAAGGGCTAAACAGGACTCTGATATTCATGAGTCCGGTCCGGAACCGTGTCGGTTGGAGCATGTACCAGTTTGCAGAAGATGGACCTTACCGATCGGACTTTAACTCTAAGCGACTGGACTTACCAACTCTAAGCGATTTGTTTCTGTGCCGTCTGCTAATGCAGCCAATAAATTAATTGATTTTCGGACACTGCGCCCTAAACTACCACTTATGGAGGATAGGAGGGCGTAGAACCTTACTTGCGTGCTGTAGCTTGAGAAGGATGAGTCTTCATGTTCTTTGTGAGTGCTCCGCGATAGAGACCAGCATGGGTTTGTTGTTCGACGAAACCCTGCTCGAACATTCAAGTCTAAGCGACAAGGCACTAGACAGAATCCTGTATCTGTTCAAGCGGATTGGTCTACATATAAGAGGTATAGGAGTGCAGTACAATAGGCCAAGCAAATGTTGGTGGTAGCTTTGGACCCAGGACCTTACCAAAAAAATGGGTCGATGGCTGGATGCGAAACTTGCACCTTTTGAGAAATCCCAAGCCATACAGAGCCAATCTTAAGCTATAAATTGTGCGGTTGGTAAGCCAGCCAGATCCAATGAGTTTAAAAATTCAGTTAGATAATTGGTTCCTTCATTTTTGTTTGTTACCCAGTCGATAGATTTTAAGGAATGCAAAGGATTAACGATTTGATTTTGGATTTTTAAGTTTAAGTGATTCACATCTTTGTTGAGATTTTTTTGGATAGCAATAATGTTCGGGAATACTTGGGTGATGACCTCGTATCGTAGAGACGAAATTGAAAAATTCGGCGGAAACGCAATAAATTCGTTCGATTCGTCGTCAGGAGCACGGCCTATACGAGACGAGTCGATCTTGGAATGACCTGTAGTGTTTCGCATAACCTTTCACAATGTGCACTTCTTCAAACTGAACTCGTCTCTATGAAATTACTTTTCACTGATGAATTTCAGAAAAAATTATTTGAAGAGAATCAATTGAATCGAAGTTAAATGTAATAACCGTCGAAAACTGAATGAAAATTTATGAAAACTCGAAAAAAATGCTTATAAAGGTCGATTCGCACTATACGGAACGTCAACGTCACGTCACGGAACGGCAACGGCACGTCAATTTTGCTTTCAATTCGCACTTAAACGTCACGTCAACGTAAATTTTGCGTTCAGTCAAAAAAATTAGATAGGGTATTGCCTTTATTCCGTATTGCTGATTTTAAATTATTATTTGGAATGCCAAAGTTTAATAATACCAAGTTAGCAATGATAGAGAATGTCGAAGTAGCAGTTTTATATACTTTTAATAAAAATTGAACATAAAATTTAAAAAAACACATCTTTTCGAGACGCTATTAGTGCTAAGCAAAAATTGATGGTTTGTTTAATACATATAATTTAAACAAGTCAACTTCGTTTAATATAGAAAGTAAAAATTAAATTATATTTCATAGGTTAAATGTGTGATGGGATAGCTTTCATAAAATTCTTGTGCTGACGCGGAAGAGTTGAATTTTGAGATGGGGATAGTGTTGGTGTTGCCGTTTGAGCATATATTGAACATTGAACATATTGATTCCTGGGGATTTGAAGTTGATGATGATATGCAGGAAGAACTTGTTTGAATTTACATTGGTTGTGGGCGTTGCATATCATATTGGTAGCTACTTTGCACCTGAGGCGAGCGTATCGGTCTTGTAATGCTGTACGTTAATGGTAATGTAGTAGAGGGTATAAAATCGTCCTTTTAATTTCTTTTCTTGCAACTTCGTCCATTGTAGTTTAGAAACTATTGCGAAAATTAAAACCTAACACTTACCTGGGGTTTTATTCTCTATTAGAATACTCGAAACTGTTATCCGAAACTAAAATGTATTCCCTATTACAATATTGCTTCCTTTATTAGGAATGTCCCCGAAAGAAATGAAAATGAGTGCAAGAGGTTTCAATTGTCTCCCCCATACATAAAATGTTATAAATTGCTGGATTATCCTTGAGCTTTCGAGTAAAAATCTAACAATATAGTTACAGTTTCGAGCAGAATTTAATCAATTTGTAATACAGAATACCATTTTGGCATTTTCGAGAGAAATTCTCACAATATTGTAATTGAGAATAAGGCCCCCCGGTGTATTTAATTCTTTGACAATATTTGACCAAATTTTCTCTTTGTGAGTATTGTCACTATACCTTTTCTGCGAAAGATCATACAGCTTCTCCTATCGCCGAACCTTTTCAATCAATTTTTCATCTTCCATGATGAATTAGTTTCTTCGAAAAAAGATTATTATTTGAAAAATTCGAAATGCTGCCGTTACTACGTTCGCATTCAACAGAATAGATCAGTCACGTCAAGGCACGGCACGTCAAAATATAGTTTGAAACTAATCTTGACCTGCCGTTACGTTGACGGTCCGTTACGTTGCCTATATAGGTATGTGAACGTGTAGTGCAAAACTCATTGAAGAATATTTTGACGTGACGTTGCCGTTCCGTGACGTGACGTTGACGTTCCGTATAGTGCGAATCGACCTTAATCTTGACCTGCCGTTACGTTGACGGTCCGTGACGTTGCCTATATATGTGAACGTGTAGTGCAAAACTCATTGAAGAATATTTTGACGTGACGTTGCCGTTCCGTGACGTGACGTTGACGTTCCGTATAGTGCGAATCGACCTTAAATCGCAGCCACTGCGATTTATTGTTCAACTGCAGTGGATGGATTCGCAATATTCTGAAGTCTAATTGAATTCGAACAAAAAAAAACGAAATTCATCGAAATCAGTCAATCCATTTTCGAGATATCATCAAAAATGCAGTACCATATAAAATATATGAGAAAATGAATTTTTTCCATGCAGCAAATCCAATAAATCAAAAATCATACAAATCGGTCCAGTCGTTCTTGAGCCATAAATGATGTAACTAATTCAGTTCAATATGTCCTTCGACGAGTCAGACATTACTCCACGGTCATAAAGGCAGGATCTGTCACATGCTGGCCGTATATTATCTAAGGCGTATGACTCAAGGCCCCCATACACGGTCAAATTGGATGTACAACCAGATTTTCATCGAACCCATGCGCAACGAGCTTTGATCGGTCGATCGGCTCACAATCGATAGTTTTGGTTGTACACCTGCACTTCGATGTACATCCAATTTGACCATTTATGAGGGCCTTAACGCAGAATACCGTCAAGTGACTTGGAAGGGGCAAAGAGTAGGTCATTTATGAAGATTGGAAAAGGAGCGGGTGATAAAATTGTCCCTTAGGTGAAACCGGCAGAGATATCCTTGGGTGTGCGGGTGAGATTTGATGCCATCCAATACCATCCTTGATTCCCCAAATCGATAGTAGAATTGATGTTTGTGTTTCGAAAACGCAGATTGGAAAAAATTAGTAAGTCCCAACCAGTACAGTGCAGTGCAGCGGGATCGCCGAGTTACCTCAGCCCCATATCTCGGAAACCATTGGTTTTGCGTAAATTTTGTATAGGACATTTTTGTGCAGATTTATCTCACGAACAATCTTTACATAGGGTTGCGTCGTGTGGACGGACCATAAGACCCAAATAATTTAACTGTAAGCGTCTGTATCAAACTTGAAAGAGTTGATCCCTCGTTTAAATTCTTCTAATCGCAAACCGTATTTTTCTAAAAATTCCTTCGAGTTCTTTCAGTCTCTAATCTAAGTGAGAACAAGTTTATGTTATTTAAATGAAAATCAGATCAAAACTCACTTGCAATCAACCAATTCAAAATATCACTGAAAATTTTAAACGAATTTTCTGTTAAGGCAATTACAGAAATGTTATCCAACACAAAATCTTTAGCAAGCCCGATAATTACATGTCAAACACCTGCAATGGCATTCCTGAAAAGTGCGTGCTGCATCCTATTTAAGCTCGTTTACGCAACAGTTAATGAAACGTTTAAGGTTTAACCAAAGCGACGTGGTCGAGTCGAGTCAGGCGAAAGCAGAGAACAGTTGGTCGCACAGTGCCGAACTTTGTGCAACTTTTAGGCATATCATTTGAATGGGACAATTTCTCGCTGGTCTGGCCTATCCCAAGCCCGCCATTAAGAATTGCCACACATGCAGGTCGGACCGCCTACTAAGTGAACAATTATTCAAATTATCGACAGCTACGGTACTAGGTACTATCATAGTGCACGATGCCAGTTAGTGAACCAGAACTGGCGGCAGTATTGCCCTCGATGTTATAATAATATTCAAATTGGCCGCCATTACGGGTTAATGTTTCATATTTTCGTTTTTATGTAACGAACTTTATCCGTCGAGTATCCGCAGTACCGCCACGGCGACAGCTGGTCATCATCAATCGTTTTCGGAGGCCGGCACTCAATCGGTAAACATATGGTAGTGATTAGAGAGCCTCATGTGCTACTTTCGGAGCTGTGCCAGTAAATTTGGTGTTTGCTCGCTGTTGTACCGTATGTTTTCTCAGGTAATACTAAAAACGAAAGGTACTACATGCTTCTCTCGACTGTAGTCGTCAATTATCGCTATTATGCCTTCATGTGCCGCAAACACGACGTTTGGAGTGAAAAACTAACAGTCTCAATCGATTTCAAGTTGATTCTCGATGAATTTTTAAGTAAGAAATTTACATTTAATTCGCGGGAAAACGGTGTTGAAACTTTTATTAAAAATTAGAGTTAAATGCTTTAGTGGTGGCATTAGAGCTTTGCCCGTAAAATTTTTGAAATTTACATATGTACACATTAATGGTAATATTAAAATACCATAACGAAAAAAATTGTAATTTGTTGAAAGTAATTAGAACTTTGCTTATATGGTGCAGCAATGCAGTTATGGTAATTTGCTTAGAAGATTAATATTCATAGCGAAGCAAGACGAAATTAGTGACCAGACATCATTATTGAAGCAGAATTAAATATTGAGAACCAGACTAGCCAGATTAAACCGTCGTGACTTTGCAAAATTCAGGTAGAAATTACGTATTTTGTTGGGAAAAGTGTAATCAGAATCCAGAGAAGAATATTTAAATTAATTTGCGGAATGTCATTTTCAAAATGGATTTGTACCACCCAACGCGATAAAAATATCTTTTTAAGTAGTTTTCTGGCAGTAGCTCAAAAGCAGGAATCCTGGGAATATTAAGTTCATTTTTCAGTTGACATGTCTTTAATAATGTGTTTATATGTACTTTTTGCCGTACCATCTTTTGTATAATACTTACTCGAGAGCCTTACCTACGACCAGGTATACCCTGCGCCAAAACTATTGGAAATTTTCCACACAGCCGGGGAAATGACAATAGCACAGACATTAAATTCGTTTATAGTATCTCTTTCGTGGTGTGAAAGGACTTGAGTCTCTCACTGCGCCACTAGAAACACTCACTGGGCCTGGAAATAGCGATTATGAGATTCCCAATAATTTTGGCGCGGGTCATACTTTGACCTTGTCCTTGGCTGGTTATTTTGGCTTGTTTGGCTCATGGTAGTATTGAACTATATCGGAAGGGATAAGCTGGGGAAGTAGCGGTGCCACGCAGGCTAATGCGAAGAATCCATACAAAACAATTTTCTATACATCCTTCTATTTCTGTTCCCCGTCTCGTCTTAACTTTCAAGCGAAACTGTTTTCCATAACGATGGTTGCTTGGACTGTAGTTAAGGAGTGCTGTAGGTAAGCGGTTTCTTCCGATGCTCTGCAAGGTGCGGGTTTAGAAATGCTTTATTCTGGTAAGCGCCTCTCCCAACATAGAAAACTTTCGAAATACTCCAAAATATTTACATGGATAAAAAAGTAAAACCAAATTTTAAAAAGAAATTGCTTGCTAGAAAGAACTACTCCCGTCCAGCCAAGAAATGACTATCAATTCGGCGAGTGCCAGGCATAGAACACCCGTTTTAGATCAGGCTGTCAAACCGAATCAAGGAAAGCGGTGGTCGGGCCCCCGCAAGAGTAAGGCTGCCGTAGAAGGTACAGCAGCGGCAGGTGGGTCAGAGACTGGCCAAAAAAGCTTGCAGGACGAGGTGATCAGAGATCACCTTCAAGTAACTTTGACCACCGCCCTGCTATGACTCCTCGGACATAGTCAGTGGTTTTAGAAACTTCGGCTGTGATGAAGATAATTTTTTATTGAAAATCATTTTGAAAATCTATAACATGCACACGTTTCCACGCACTTTGAACCTACATATCTTCTAAACGGAGTCACTCAGGTCTTCTGTTCTTTCTTTAAAATAAAAGAATACACATTTACCTAAAAGATGAGCCTAATTACGTTGCTCTACTATAATCGGTCTAGAAGTTATTAAAGTTTAAGTAAGTGGCAATTCGGCCATACAAGCTGCAAGTGAGGGGACATGAGTGCTTTAAATCTTTAAAACGGCGATATCTCATGAATGACAATTCGTACGGGTAATTGCATAATCTACAAACTTTGTAAACACTATTTTATGATAAAAGTCACCGTTTTGCTGAAAATCGCGAAAACCCCGTTTTTGTGACCTTTGACCCCGAATAAATCCAGGTTCCAGGTGCCAGATCGATGAGGACTTTTTAGATTTCATTTATAACGGTACTTTGAACAATCCTACCAATTTTCAGCTTGGTGTGAATTTCTGTACCCTCGGATGTCTAAATTGACTGGACTAAAGCTAATCTTGAGTACTCTAAACCTACCCTAAATAGGAAGTGAAGTGAAGTGAACCTAGGTACGAATGTATGAGATTGGCCAAAATGAAAGTGTAGTGGAAGTTAAGTTTCGAAAGATTTCGAACTGATTTAGAGAAGTAACAGTACGGTAAGAAATGCACAAGAAGTAAACAAAAGATAAGAAAGTAAGGTTGTTCACTTACTACACTTTTTATTTTGGTTTATAGTGCAATTTTGAAAAAAGTAACCTCTACTTCACTTCAGGGTAGGCTTTCTAAAGGTAACCTTGACAATACAACTCTGACGGCGACTACTTGATCGATATTATGTTAAGGTTACTGGCATAGGAAATCAGCTTATAGCTTTACCATTTGTTTGGCTTATTTATATAATTAGTAAAAAAGTACTACTTCTACCTTATCTGGATTGATTTTGATAAATTGATGTTCTATTAAGTTTTCTTTAGCACAAGGATTTATTTCTTTTATTGTCCTTTCACAATTTCTATTAACGACGTAGCATCTCTGTGGCCGGTTATTTTTTTCTGCATACTTTTAGGAACGATTTTTTCTTGAAAAAATTGTGCTCTTACAGTATTATTGTTATTTATATAGACCAGACATTGTGGACATTACGAAGTTGAAGCAATTTATGTTTTAAAGAGATTGGTGAAAAGTTAGTTTAACAAGAGTGGAAGACAGTACCCGCTTTCGGATCTAAGAACCTCTTAGAAAAAACTCAGAACTCCATTTGTATCGTATTTCATATATAATTTGTTACAGCCTTTCACACAGGGGCGGATTTACACAATTTCCGCCTAAGGGCTGGAAGAGATCTGCCGCCCCACCACCGCTCTTGCATCATCCATCAACCAGGTTTTTATAATCACTGTTAAATGCAGGATGAATTGACGCAGCGTGCATCAACCTTTTTCCTATTACAGCTTGAAACTCCCCCCTCCCCCACCACGCATTTCCCACTAGTGGCGTACGTCTGGGTCGACGTACGGGCACGGTGGAAGTCCGTCGTCTGCCGCCCTCGGTGGCGGATGAACCATTAGGCAGACCTAGGCAGGTGCCTAGGGGCCCCGGTGGTAAAGGGGCCCCCGATGCCCCGATTTACAAAAACTTCTCATTTCTAAATGATTTTTCATTAACGGATGATGAGTATGAAACCGCGACTGAAAACTTGGTGCGCATTTATTCTAACGATTTAGAATA
This sequence comes from Thereva unica, assembly GCA_949987705.1. Classification (NCBI taxonomy): domain Eukaryota; kingdom Metazoa; phylum Arthropoda; class Insecta; order Diptera; family Therevidae; genus Thereva; species Thereva unica. Next base: position 147,047,523 of record OX465283.1, read on the forward strand.
TTTTGCTCCCGAGCTGAAACAGTTCCACCATTATGTTAAATCGAGATACGGAAATGCGCAAAAATCTCATGGCAAATTATATGAGATTATCGTTGAAGACAAACTTGTTAATGTATTTTCGAACGTTGAAGTAGCTCTTCGAATATTCCTGACAATGATGATAACGGTTTGTTCGGCAGAACGTTCGTTTTCAGGGTTGAAAAGAATTAAGGCTGCTCAAAGAGCTACAAGAGCGAGTAGACATGTTAAGTATTCTTTTTATTGAATCCGACATTTTCAGAAAAATTGATTTCGATGATGTGATCGATAAATTCCGCGAGTCGAAATGCAGAAAAAAGTGTGTATAAAGTCAATTTAAGTGAATCGTAAATTCTAAGTGTATGAATAAATTTATTAAAAACCTTATTTCTGCAATTTTTTTATTTTTACCGGGGGGGGGGGGGGCATTTGCAATCGCCTAGGGCCCCGCAGAAGCTTAATCCGCCTCTGGCCGCCCTGGCCTATTTTGGTGTGCTTTGGCCTTAGGGGCACAATACACAAGCCGTTCGTGACGAGCGCTCCATCCGTCCAAATTACACCACGCCAAACCAAAACAACAAAAATTTGTTTGCACGCGAAACCCAAGCCAAAGATTTGGATATTCTTTGGATATGAAAAGCGCGGCGCCATATGTGAATGGTGCAAGTTACACTATCATTCATTTCGTTTATTACCCCCATACACAAAACCGGTTTTTTAGGCAAGGGGTCGCAGGGAAGTACAATTCATGCGTCATATGACTCCTCACTTTTGAGCCAAAAAATTTGCCAGACTCACCCTGCATTACACTAACACAAATATAACATCGTACTCGGGGGTCTGCGAAAACTATGAGAAATTCCCCTCTCATTCGCGTTTATTGCACAACTACAAACGCATCACAATCTTTACACAAAAAAAGAGGTAGAAAAATGAATGCTTAGTGTAATACCCGCATCATACACAAACCGCGTTGATGTGAGTATCGAGGGATGGATAGTGTACCTTGCACCAATGTCCTTCAATACAAATGTCCCTAGGCAACAAGTGACCCGAGATACAAATATTCCTGAAATGTGATCTCTTTTTCATATAAATTTTACGACGCAACAATCATAGCCACTTTCAAATGTGACGCATTTTTTTTCGGTATTTTTCTATTCCGATGTGCTCATTTATGAGGGCAATAAAACAATAAAATTCATTTGTAACCATTATCACTTTGTCGGAGGGAGATTCAACCTTTGTGAAAACAAAATTTAAGTACTGTGCTCGTCTAACCGACTGCAATCGGCTGACTGACTCAGGCGCTATCGTGTGTGTGCCCTAATTTTGGACCGGATCCAATGGACTGGCAACATTGTAGTGTCGCCATAATGGAGCGCTCGTGTATTGGGACCTTTAGACCCATCTACACATCGCTCTCCAGACGAATATATTACGCACGACGGTTGGTTTAGGAAGGATATCGTAAAGTATTGGGATTAAATGTGTACAGTAAATAGTCTCTGATTACAACCTTCTTTATGACATGTGGTTTCAAATTATCATTCGTTCTCATATATACGCTGTCCGGTTAAAATATAAAAAAATGTGTTGAAAATTTGCCGCCCCTAAAAATTTACCGCCCTGGGCTGAAGCCCCTATAGCCCCCCCCTAAATCCGCCACTGCTTTCACATGCCTAAAGATATTTCTTTGTCCTATATTTTTTGCAAGTATGGACACGATAACTGAAAATTGCTTCTGAGTGATTTGTGACTCACATTAATAACAGATTATTTGTACATCTGATATGATAATAATGTGGAATAGAATGTATGTATAGTTAATTTTGTTCAACAAAGTAAATATCAGTCTAAGTCATTCGTAAACTCGTTGTAATCACCAGATTACTATTGTAAAACCAGTGTTAGAATGAGTATCGCTTTTTATTGGACTGAATTTGATCCGCTTGGTTAGAACATAAGTATTATCAGCAAAATAAGGTGCATGCATGTGTGTAAATCGACATAATATCCACCTACTTCTTAAATTTTATATATCATATTACTTAATTTTTTTGCATCCCAATAAAATATGTTTTAATCTACCGGTTTATGTTCAAACAAGTATTTTTAGTGCAAAACAAACCAAACAAATAAAAGCGCATTGACATAATTTCAAAAGTGATTTTCTTGAACTTGCTTCTAAATGAGTTTTACAACTTCCCATTTTCTCGCCGCTTAGCATTTCCTGATTCAAGCGCACTTTCACTGTTTGTGTTGAATTCCGCTTTTTATTGTCTTCAATGGGCGGCCAATTAAATTTGATGAGAAGAAAACAGATTTACATAAATATTCTCCGCTTGATATCAAAAGAAATGCCTTCAGGTGCAAGATGCAGTTCCCCAATCCGGAACCGAAAACAAGATTTCGGAATGATTGCTGCATCATTTCAATAATGGCCAAAAATTACTGGCCTGTCAAATTATCCAGGAAAAAAGTGTTGCCCTGTGTTTTTTTTTGACAGACACACATTTTGTTTTTTTGCACTTGCTTCAATCTTCAGCACCACAGGAAACATGCGTAATCTTCTCCGGAACGCGCAGCGGTAATGCTCACTCGCAATTCCTTAACTAGCTTCAATGTGGTCCGGTGTCCATATTTGATTGGAGTCCGTTTAATTACACCTTTACCTGAATTTACCTTCTCTCAATTGCTTGAATTCCACGCTAACTGACTACACGACGTGACCAGACCGCGAGATCGTTATGCGATTCTCGATCGGGGTCTAACCGAGACTTGGTGGTGGAACTAGCGAGACTGTTGTTGAGTGAGATCGCTTCGTGTGGATGTGTTGTATCTTCAGGTAACGGTAACTGGAGTGAGCCGGGTACGCGTAATAGTAAACGGGCTAAACCGATCAGATCGTTATGGATCACCTTGCCACCAGTGCCACCGGTGGTCGGAATGCAAATCCGTTTGCGGTTATAAGCAAATCACTTAATCGCAGCTTCAACATCGCGGGCATGTCGACGTCGTTTGGTGGCTTTCTGTCTTGTTCGACAGTGTGGATTTAGAATGGCAAGAAATTGTGGGCGGATGGAAAGTAAGCGCTCGACTTTTTAGTGCGCTATTTAATTTCTTATTAACTTTATTTGTTTTTTATTTTTATTTTCTTAAGCTTATGGTTGGTTCATGACGAGTTTAAAATTTAAAACAAGATTATAACGAATTTAAAACAGATGGCATTTCTATATGTTTAGTCACTTTCGTCAATGAAATCCAAGACAAGCTTGCGTTAATGAAATTTTTAATAACTTTTGTTAATGACGATAGAGCAGTTTTCCTCACATTTGTAAGTTCCAGAATATTGAAGTGGTACGGCTCAAGCGAACTATCAATATCACAAACAAAGGTTTGATTTGAAGGCTCCTGTAATTTCTTCGGAAGTATTTAGGGTTCCTCGGTACACTAACTGGGAAGATTGTCGCACGACTTTCAGGTTAGGAGTCGTCCACATGGGTCTGAAACAAAGGCCGATCTTGACCTTGCCTTTTCCAATCTGCAGAAAGCGATCGTGACAGCCTTTGCAAGAATTTGTCCTGTAAAATCAAGAAGCAACAACCGTGATCTCTGCAGAAAAATAAAAGATATTAGAAAAATATGCAACAGGGCTACAAGAAACCCTTCACAGATAACAACAAAAGGTTGAGAAGATCCAAACGAAGGCCACAGAAAGCCTTCTGGGAAGAAATGCACAAGCTTCCAGTTTTGCAAATGATTTGTAACCCAATTTTATTCATAATATGTAAAGGGGAAGTTGGGGGAGCTCTTTTCGACAAAACGCTTTTTTGCAGGCGGGGAAGGCTGAGGGAGGAAAAAATGTAGTTCAAAGATTTAGAATAAAACGGTAATGAAATAACTGTCGATTTCCACAAATAGGGTATCTTTGTAATCGTAAAGAATACGGCTTTCGCTTAATTTATAAAAACAATGGGGAAAAACAGAAATAAACTGGTTTAGTAGTAAAAAAATATGAAAAAAGGAATTTTTTCCCACATATTTCACTATTACTCAAAAAGTAAATCGTTAAGATCCCTTTTCTGAACTTTTTCAACATTTTCATAAGTTTCTTAAAAAATTTGTGGAACACTCCAAGATCCCAGCTCCCCAGCAATTTTTTGCTATTTACCATTCTTACGGTGAGATAGGGCCGAGTTTTGCTCATAAATCAGTAACCCTTCCAATTTGCTTTTAATCTGTGAAGAGGATATCAAAACATAACAACATTATGAAAATGGTTCCCTATATGTTTTTTGGGTAGCTTCGTCACCGTTAAAAATGCCAAAACAAAAAACCCTTTTTAAGGGGTTTTCACCATAATTTCAATATTAATCAAAAATAATCCAATGAAATACAAATTTTTCAATATTTAATTGCGAAGGTGGTTGATTTACACCAAATCAAGCTCGATACTGATGATAGGTGATACTCCATAATCCTAAAGGATTAAACCCACCCTTAAATCGGCTCAAAATAAAAAAAAATTAAAAAAAAGGTTTTTCCAACTTTATTCTTCAAATTCTATTGAATGCGTATTGTTAAAATAAATTATTTTCAACCCTTAAGGAGGTTAAACATTTTACTAAAGCTATTATTTAATAACGTCGAATCTAGCCCCAAAACAATCTTGGCCGGTGCTATACTATCAACCAATATTTTCCTAAAATTTTTAAAGAACCATATCCCAATCCCTCTACTCACTTCACAAGCTTTGTAACAACGGTGATCTGCGTTACTCCACTGTATTTGACACCGTAAGAAAAGTATGTGCCAGAACTTGTCTTCAACGCAATCGAACAAGAACCGTTCTACTAAGAGCTATTGGCACCTTTTATGTTCACCAAGATAATTGCCCGTTTTCTTCATCCTATACAATTTTTTAAAGCCAAAAAGTGTATGCCTGTGGCGGTAGCGTGCTTGCCTTTGGCGAATGCATGCATGCCTGTGGCGGCCCAGAGTAAAAATGAAACTTGCCCCCACCTAGCATGCTGCAGGCACGCATTAGCCCACATGGCGCCCACAGCTAGGATGCGCTCTTGATTAAAAGTACCAATTGACACTGTCCGTGCGTGCCTGCTGTACGCTAGATGCGGGCGAGTCTTATTTTAATCAAACGTGCATGCTAGTTGAGGGCGTCATGCGGGTTAGTCTGCTACATGCAAGATGCAGATGAGTTTCATTTTCACTCTGTCGCCATTTCATTTTTGATCAAATTATAAAGTCTAATCTCTGAAAAAAGACTTTAATCGAAATAAGGCCGGTCTTGGCAGCCTTGGAGATAAGAGATCGGACTGCCACGACAGAGGTCCGTGGTTCGAATCCACTACACCGAATGGTCCTTCGCCTTCCCATTTCTCCCACCTACACAACTTTCCTTCCTTCTCGTCCTCTTTCTTTACAAAAAAAATTAACTGCCCTTTCTGCTGCCATAGTCTATAGTGAAGACATCATCTCCTGTTAGATCACCAAAGTCAGTGGATGATATTGGAAGGGAGTTGGTAGAATTAAAAACTGCGTGTTGTGGGTAGCTTGTAACAGAAGCCGGCCTTTACAAATATGATTTCGAATCCGAAAGAAAAAAACGCTACAAGTACACGGGGATTAAAAGCACCAAAAGAACCAATGAAATTTTTCCAAGGAGAGAAGGGAAAAAGGTAGGCCGCAAAGAACTAGTTGGTGGAAAATGACAAAAGGAGTTGGTTTTGAAAACTTTGATTGTACATATTCAATTGAAGTTTGTGAATGTTAAATGATCTATGATTAGTTGGTGTAAAGAATTCAAGTATACATTGTATTAGTAGAATCTGTGAGTTTCTGTGTGAAACCGAGGGTATGTGCGGGTTGTTTTGCTAGTTTTATAGTTATAGGAAGATGTGCTGATAAATTAAAAGACGGGATGGCATAACGGCTGGCTACTTCCCTCGTCCAGCTCAACTTTCGTTTTCAGGTAGCCTCAACTTTCTTTTGAGTATGCTGCGTCGGCTCCTGAGGAGGGGAGCACACGTTCAAGTAATTAGTGATACACGAGATTAAGGTACCCTTGGAGTCTCAACCCTCCACGACCCCTCCGGCGTGCCATCCTCGTCATGTGGGTGTTAAAGGAAATGACGATGAGCCCTACGTTGTAGAAGTTCAGAAATCCAATAGTTCCACAGTCGGATTGCTCTGTTTATGAAAGAAGTCGTGGTTGCAAAGTGTACGAACAGACCAATCTGGTGTTGCAATTACTTATTTACCTTACTGATTCATGTTAAGATATTCGAAGTATTATGAATCTTTCAACAAGTCAAAAAAAGTCCTTGATCTCCCCTTTCTACAAACTAAACTACAAACCAAATATGTTTTACGATCCATTAAAAATTAGCATATTCAAAAATAACCTTTTCTGTTAATTGACACCAGAGAATTGAATTTACAATATTTAAGACTCATAGCATTAAAAGAGAACCCCTTTATGAATTCGTTACAAAATTTCACGATCGATGCGAATTTTACATTAATGCAAATTTTCTTTTATAAATTCAACAATATTGATGGGAAATTCGCTACTTAAAAAATATGAATTTATGATCAGGAAAGTTATAAAAATTTACATCTTATCATTTCAGAGCCACCTTTGGCTCATTGTTAAAAATTTCAAAAAAGAAAAATTGGAGAAGGACAACGCTACGCAAAAATAAAGTTTCTATACACTCCGAATATTGAAAATTATAAAGGAAAGTAAATTTACCGAGTCACCGAAATGAAATGATCCAATACTTCATTCCCACTCTTGCATTTTTAATACAATCTAATTTCTATCAAAGAATCCAATCAAAATTTTTTAGAAGTGCAAATTTTACATATCAAACCCCCAGCGGCTAGAATTAATTTATAATTACACGCTACAGTAATTTTTTATGACCTTAAACTCACCTATTTAATACCTATTAAACACGCCAAAGACAAGCAGTTAAACAACTCTTTCACCGTGCATCAATGTCGTCATCGATCGTTTCGAAAAGCTCAAAAATCATCTCCATAAAAATGATGTCTACGTACGGATTCTTTTTGTCAAAGTAGAACAGTACCGTGACAGCTTGATTAAAGCCTCATCGCCATCAACGACAAAAAAATTCGCTCCAAATCTAGTCCGCGAAAAGTCTTGATTGACAGGTGAATGACTTACCTGTGCGACAAAATCGCCACTATGATTCGATTCGGATATTGCTAGACTCATGTTGCTAAGCGTGGAGACACTATGAAAGTTAACAGTGTACCCATAGCGGTGTTGATCGCGAGCAATTCACTATCCGTGATGATCAACGCAGCAGTAGTCACCTGGTCTGGAGGAGAATGGTGCCCACCTCCTGGTGCTGCAGTTACTACCTCCACTCTGGTGTCTGGCCATCAGCAAGTAATGCACGCATGCCCAGAGCAACGGGGGCCAAGAGCTTCACTTACGATTTCTAAGACGGGCCAGTGTCTAGCGAAGTCTCAAGACCTCTTGGAGCTCGTTTTGTCCATTCGAAAGTCAAGTCGCTGCTGCGGTCGTCACCTGGTACCACCAATGTCTTAGACTCTTTGACGGTTTTCTTCAAGACCTGCATCGCCGTTACCACCAAGAAGTCAGTTAAGAGTTGGACATTAGCGGATTCGGTCGAGTTTTGAGTCTTGACTTTTGAGGATCGAATTTTGCTTTCGATCATACCCAGTTGAGGAGAAGTTAACCCGTTTTCTTGCATTCCGTTTCGTCTCGTTTGTGTTATTATTGACCATAGTGACCTAGTGAAGATAGTGCCAGTGCAGACTTAACCAAAAAAGAAAGGCAGCCAGTGTCCAGGTGTTAGCACCCGTCTTTCAAGACGAGGAAGTGCCGTCTTGGATGAATTTTTGATTTTAATTGAATATTGTGTAAAAAAAAAAAAGTGGGAATGAGATAAAAGTGGAAAACCCGGAAGAAGAAGATTATTTTTGTTAACGGTCAAGATCGTAACGTTCTGGATTTAAGAGAGTAAAACATAAGTAAAAGGAACGCGAAAGGTTCTTATACAAATATATATATTGGTGTGTGTTTGTTTGTGCTAAGCCCAGGTGAAAAGAAGTTCCAGAACCCAGTGGATTAATTACCGTTCACAAAATGATAATAAGGTATGTTTCCTCTACACAAGCCAAGACGCATATATGTTTGTATAGACGACCATCTCTTCTGGTCAAAAGCAAATTGGTTACCGTTACTAATTAACATACAGGTGACATAAATTATTGTGCAATACATGACTTCTGAGTGCGTTCTGTTTTTCTTTTATGAATAGAAAACGTGCGGGGTTGTAGATTGTTCACTGATTGTTAAGTAGAATGTTTGTAATTTTTGACCTAGTTTTTGATAGGGTATAAGGAACGAGAATTGGACAGATTTTGTGGAATCTTATTCAGGCATTCCTTCTTCTTCGTAAAGTGTAGTGTAAAGAATATTTTTAGAACAATTCTTTAAATATTTAACATAAAATTTAATAAAATAACAATTCTACCATTAAAAGCGCTACAATATTTATTAACTACAAAAACATCAGAAGAAATCTGAATAAAAATTGTTTTGGAAAAGAAAAGAAATAGAAAAATAAGAAGTATTTATAACTGCCGAAAATTGATGTAAAAATTAAGTTTACTTTATTACTTTAAACCTACAAAATTAGTTAGGAGTTTACTGTCAGAAACGAGGATTTTTCTGGATCGTAGCTGATCGCAATTTTTTGTAAAGCATTCACTAAATTACGACCCCTAAAAATGGAAAGAAGATTCATGTCAAATTGTCCTTAACAATGATCTCAACTTGAATCTATGTTTTTGATACAACACTTTTCTACATTTCTTGCTTCGGTACTTTTCTACATTTTAAAGAACTCCTAATATCGGCACATAATTAAAGAATAACTGATCAATTAGTTCCAGACACAAAATATTGATCCACAAAATATTGATCCTAATTACGGTAAGGACAATCATTAAGGAGTGAAACACACCGTAATTAAATTATGAGGTAAATTGTTTTAAGCGATTAGAAAAGGTAAAGAAATAGTTTTACAAACTTAAGTTCTTCTAATTAGTGCTGGAAAATTTTTGAGGGTATTTGTTGAGAACTTTACAATGCAATTTGTCTGCATAGATCCTACCTGCCGACTAGAGGCCGACTTTCTTCATCTATAGTGGAATAGAAAATATCTTATTGCAAACTGGTGTGGAATGTAAGATGAAATATAGATCTAGAGAAGTTCCTGTATATATATTTCTTTAAATTCTTTTTAACAGCAAATCTGCTAGTGATTATAAAGCAAAAAATTTCTATAGAGGATCGACATCACTAGGCGTAAGCTCGAAATGGCCGAGGATAATATTACGAAAAAGCAGTATTGGTAGAAAGTCCTCTTATATCACCTTTAATGCATGAAATTAGTCAGATCTCAGTCTTCGATTAGTAGGATTAGGGTAACAACGCTCCAGTTGTGTAGTTGCATTTTCAGCTTCATTATTAACTATATTCTTTGTTATTGTAAACCTCATATCGGGCTGGATCGGGCTCAAGACTGGGCCTAACCATTTCAAATGTTGTAATATGATTCAGTATATTCTGCAATACATTCTAGCCTTGCCAAAACCTATACGTTAAGGTGGTCTATAAATAAGGGTAAAAAAATGTGTTCTTATTTTTCTTTGGGCACTCTGATATTTTGTTCTACAATAAAAAAAATTAATTACTGCAATTTTAGGATTTTTAGACTTAATTTTATGGATCACTACCGCTTAGTCTAAATTCAGATCTTTGAACAGATACAGTTTAAAAGTAAATTCCCTTTGCCATCCATCGGGTTCGATGGTACCCCCTGGAGCTCTTAAACAATTACCTCTTTCTAGCACTCCTCCAAGAACTATCATTGTGAGCTCCACAAGTTCTTTGTAGTCGCCTCGCGGATGAAACTCCTCGAGGTGATTTTAACCGTACTCAATGGTATTTGATAAAGTATTGGTCACGTTTTTAAGAACTACGGCGCTTTTGAAATTTCTGTTATCAATCGAGCCCCACAAACCTTTAAATCTCGCAAATATTAACAGGGCCTAAGAAACTCCTATTAACTTACTAACGACTTTCGACAATATGATAACGGCAAGCCAACCAATGCATTTCTTTGTCATCTTTTGCTGTAGAATGGCACATGCTCCACTATGTATTCCAGTATTTACTGAAGTTTATCAAAACTCATACATTTTACCAGCTCTGCAATACCTCTGGATTTTAGTGTTTCATTAACAGCACAAGCTACTTCCTGCCCTATTCCCAACGAAAGTATTGGAACGGCAAGTAACCTATCAATGCCTTTTCTGGGTACGATAATAGGAAACCTGTGTCAACCTTTTTCCGTCCAAGGGTACACTCCAAATAACATCGACTGAAAATTCACTTTTTAAATCTTGAGCCTCCGTTTCTCTCCTGTCGACTCTAAGGCGCCGAATAGAAGGTTTGTTCATATCATATTCGGAAGGATATAGGACAATATTACATTCTTTTGCGATATAGTCCTAAAAAAATTCCTAATGAATCGTCACAGAGCGATGAATAAACAAAATCATGAACATGAAAATGCCAAAAGTAAAATGGGCACGATCGTGTGTGATCATGTTAATGTTTTTGATTAAATATTTTCGAGTGTGCAGAAAAAGTAGTTTATCTCGGAAAAACGTGAAGCTATACTTTCATTACGTGATTTGGTTAGACACAATCATTTTAGTCATTTTTAATACATGATATCAACAGGACTGTTTGCTATCGTACAATACAGTGCAATTACTTCCTCAATTTCAAAAAACCAAATAATTTCCAAAAATTGTAATATGTTGTTTGAACCCACGATCGCCAAATTTAACTAAGCCCAATATAAAAGTGCATGCTAGTAAACTACAGGAAGTATAACAACTAAAATAAAATAAATAACTAAACTGGAAAAAGTAGTTAAAGGAATTATTATAAGGACTATATAGCCGAATATTTATCCGAAGACCGATCTTCAAAAAAACAGGTGTATAGAAAAAATAGGTTGTTGTATTTATGTATTATTTTTAGTATTCTGAATGATTTTATTTTATTTGATGCTCAAGCGGACAACGTGTTATCGATTTTGCAATGAGCAAACATATGATCGTCAGTTCAACATATTTCCCAAGAAAGGACATTCACAAATACACAAGGCAATCGGCGAAAGATACTGCAATCAAATAGTCCATATATTTACCGGAGAGCTGACATTGTCAAAAGTATAACATTAAGTAGATTACGATGGGTGGAACACGTACAAGGCTTGACTATAGCGAACCTGCTAAAATAGCGATAAATCGAATCCTTGATGGAAAGCGAAATTAAAGCGGCCAAAGAAGCGATACATGGACTACGTTGAGGAAGACTTAGTATAATTAGTTGTACGTAATTGGAAGACATTAGCCAGGAACCGAACGGCATGGAGAGAAATGCTGGATGAAACCTAGGCTGTAGCGCTACAGATGATGATGCTAGTCAAGGCAACGATGATGTAAAGAAAAGTTGGAAGGAATTTTGTTACCGAGCTGCTGAACGCTAATGAGAGTATCAGACGTACCATAACCCCGTCTACTACACAACGATACCACCAGAGAAAAAGAATTCCCGTTGAAGGCTAAGAACAGGCGAGTCTTATTTTTACTTGGGGTGGGATATTAATTTAAACCTCCAAAAGCCCATTCACATCCCAAAACGCAAATTAGAGCTCTGTTATCGCCCAGAATTTTGTATGGATTTCTAACTGTCTGGAATTCACGTTCGTGTAACAGAGATAAAAGCATAGAAATTTCTGTACTATAAAAGAGGGGTGATATTTGCCTTTAAGATCTATTTAATTAAGATCTATTTAAAGAAGCTCAACACCTCTCCACCATTGAGAGTGGATGGAGTTCAACTAATGGCCGACCCATCCTTACACATCTTAGGCGTGACATTAGCCAAAGACTTGCGATGGAATGACCACATATTCCAAATCGCCAAACAAGCATCCCAGTGCTTGGGATTTCTTAAGAGGTGCAAGTTCCTCCTCCAACCATCGGCCCGTGCTGTTATTTATAAATCCTACATTCGGCCTCTTCTCGAATATAACTCCCTCGTTTGGGGCGGTGCCCCAATAACCATCTTGGCATGGTTAGATAAGGTGCAAAGGGCGCTCAAGTTAATTGATGACGACACCGCCTGCTCCACCATCGACCCCTTGAGCCACCGTAGGAATGTAGCAGCACTGACAAAATTTTATCGCTACTATCATAGTGACTGTTCCTCCGAGTTAAACGCTCTCCTGCCTCCACGGCAATCTTATACCCGCAACACCAGATTAGCCCACTCGTCTCATTCCCTTCACCTGCAACTACCCTTTTCACGCGCTCAACAAGATATGAATTCGTTTATTAATAGAACAACTCGACTGTGGAAAAACCTCTCGCAGTCAGTATTTCCGAACTCCTACAACATCCAAGAGTTCAAACGCAGGGTTCATCACCACCTACTTCAATACCCCCCCCCGTACCTTTTAATCCTTAACCTATCCCCCCCCCTCATCCCTCCCCGGACTAAGCTTACTGCTAGACATTGCACCATGCCGTGACAAATGACATGACGGACTAGTAGTACAAAGGGTGACTCCTAAGCTTAGCACTGCCACATTAAAAAAAAAAAAAAAATTAAGACAGAAAAATACATATTATGTGAAAAGCGTTTATATGAAAATTATTCGTTGCTAAGATAAATTTGCAGTTAGCTTTAATTCGGCCTTGAATTCAAATTGCACTCAGTACTCGATTCCACCCTATAAATAATGATATGAGTAGCTGAGATGAATAGATTCGAAAGCCACTCTTATAAGTAAAGAACGGAATCCCGATTCCGTAGCCCAACTTGGGAGTGATGATTAACCCGTAGCGTAACTTTAATGTACACTTGCATCCAGCATCAGTGCAGCACTAGAAAAATGCAATCCACGGCGAAGGTCGCATCAAAAGTCTTCGTTTTCACGTGGCGAAGGTAGTTGGCTTGGTCCTTATACATATAAAGCGCCCACATTCGTTGAAGTGGCATGAATGACAGCGGAGATAGTCCCTATAGAACTATTGTCAAGGAAGCATGAAGGTATGCAAGTCTACTACCGGCGATGCACCCATAGACTCGTACTATATGTGACGAAATGTATCTCGAGCGAACTTGGCGACGCCAGTTACGACCTTACACTATTACACTATGACCTCCTCTGTCGTTTTGAGAATTAACTATCCCTGTTCTAACCAACAAAATGCCCCGATAAAAAGAAAAGTATGTGTTGGCCTGTATCAGCCAATCATAACCCAATTCAACCAACCACAGAATGACTATTTAAAGATATTTTGTTTATGCTTAATGACTAAACAATTGAATATATCTGGAATGAATAGAATCAATTTTTAACTATTAGGTATCCAAGTAAATATTACTATGAATGAGCAATCAAGAAAATATGAGAAGAATTTGTAATGAACAAACCATTCTAAATTTCCATCTTCACAGAAAACATAACTTTTTTGTTTAAACTGCATAAGAATTGTACTAAAACCGTTATTATTCGTCAAAAATAATTAAATAATAAATCAAAATCAATATTCAACACGTTCACCAAAAAAAATCAAATGTATTTGCGAAAATTTAGTGGTAATTGGGCTGTTGAAATTCATGATGAAATATTGCACACTTGTCCTAGGCACTTGTACTACATTAACGATTTTTTAATATGAAAACATTGCAGCAATCTATAATTATTATTTTGACATACATTTTGTAACTTGCATAATTTTCTTCTTCTAAACGTTTTATTAGATACTGTACATGTATAAAGCATGAATAGTTAAAACCGTGTAATCACATCCTCAAAGTCATATAAATACCAACTTGCTATTCATCAAACAAACTGCCAGAAGGAAAAAATAACACCGCTTCAAAAGAAAGTGATGATAAAATATTTATGTACGATAGGATGACCTAAGCAAGCCTACATGGTAAACACACTCTTCATAAATAATAGGCTACAGGTAGTTTTCAAGAGCAATTTCGTTTCGGTTACCGCATTTTACTTCCGTAAATGGAGGCCAGTAATCCGTAACCGTATTTAGTTAACCCATTAAAACCATTTTGTAATATAGGCCCAATCAAACGGATGACGATTGGTGGATTGTATGTAGATAAAAAACAATTGAAGGTTATTGGTGTTATTCATACTCACACATACTTGAAAAATGATTGTATGTGATTTGCATATTACATTTAGTTTGTCCAATCGGCAGCCAAATGGTATAATAAATAAATATTGAAAAATGTTAGAAAAAAAAATAAATAAATAAAAGCCCACCAAGTATAGAGCCATGAACTGTTTGGAAAATGTGTAGAGGATGACTTAATGGCGGCCGTTTATCAAAATCCCAGGTTGAATTTCTTTAGTAGTAAAATAATTTCAATGTTCAAAAGAAGTGATTTGTTTTGATGGGAATATTTTAATAAACAGATATCCCGTAGGCGCTGATTTAGTTATCAACAGTCATAACTAACTCCAGCAGTATATCGTGGACTCCGATTCACTTTTATCGGCAGCTGGTTTCCAATCGCATTAATTATATTAATCACATAGACAAATGACCAGCTTCTTGATATACCAATTCGATCCGATAGAGAAATTCTTGGGAGTTTGGAATTTCTTGATCTATCGCTTTCTAGGGGATTCCTTTGATGCAGGCAGTTATTAAACTAATAACGACTCAGCCAGAAATTGCAGGATAGAACGGTTTAGAGATGCACCAGCCACTAAACGCCAACGATCTGTGGAGGAACCAAACACCCACAATTCAGTTCTGAAAAAAGTAGTAGCGAAGGATTGCAAAATAATAGGCGTCCTGGACGAAAATGTTGAAGATGAGAAGATCCCCAATGGCGGTGGGTAAAAGTCGCCCTCGCTAAGGTGGCTATAGAGGTCCTGAAAGACAACCCAAGACCACCCCTCTTATGCCTTAGTCCGGTCGAGTTCTTGAACCTCTTGGGGTGGCACTATTGCTACATCCCCCGGAAAGTAGGCGGACACAAAGACGGGTTCTTGGAATGGTGGGAACCGGAACCCAGATCGTCACTATATCTCTAGAAATAAAGTTGGTAATGGAGAGATGAATGACACGATTGTCAATTAAAAGGGCAGCGCGAGGCGCCCCACATCTCCGATCATACACTAGTTTACTTGAGCCGGTGGTAAGTTCTCTGACTTTGCCATCGGTTACCCAGGGCTCTTGAATAAGAGCAAGGGTAAGATGCCTCTCCGCGAAAGTCTTGCACAGGGAGGAGGATGCCCCTTTCGTATGGAGCAAGTTTCCTTGGAGTGCCCTTACGGCGCTAATTTTTTCTCCAAGGAGCGTTTGACAATCCCGTTTTTTTTTGGCTTGTCTAGGACCCTTTGCCCTACCGTCTTTGCCTTTGGGGAATGCTGATTTGCCCCGTGCTACGACTCCATGGACGCAGATGTGTTCTTTCTCCGCCCGCAGTTAGCTCTACTACAGGCTCCCTGGCGCTAGCTACAGTTGTGGGGGCCGGATTTGGAACCACGACAGGGGGACCTGGAGTCGTTGTGAGCGCAGCTTCGCCGTCAGATGGCCCAATGGCCAAGATAATGGCACTACTGCAGTCGTCGGTTACAGCAGAAGCATTGAGAGGTGCCATTTCAGACCCTGTGCTCTGAGCGTCCCACGACGAGCTCTGTCCTTGTGGCTCTTTCTTTGAAGGATCTTCATCCTTAAGAATTAGCCTGGTGTGAGAGAATCGATAAGCGATTTTCCCCTTCAGATTAATTAATTTAGCCATAGAAGCAGGGTCCACTACCATAACCAAGCAAAGGGGATTATCATTTACCCACTTCTGGACCACTTTCGACTCGTCAGCGGGAACTGACTTTTGTGCGACGATAGTAGCCAGCACTTTCTCGTTGCTTAAGGTAGCAGCATTGGGGAAGTAGCCACGTATTACGGGAGGGAGGGAAATTACCCTCTTTCACCAGATTAATATCAATGCTCTTAATGAAGGAGACCCCAGCGGGAAATGGAGTGCTCCAAGAGCCATCTTGGAGCGCACCAAAAGGAGCTTACAGCGCTCCCGTTCCCATACCAGTTCCATATTCTTTTTAACATTGCATGTCAGTGCGAGGGAGCATACGTTTTTATGCTCCCAAAAAGGCGTTGTTGGAGCATTATAATAAGCTTTTTAAAAAAGAAATATTCATGGGGGCCTGTGGGTATGTGATCCGGTATCGGAAAGCTTTTATTTTCTTCATCTTTTGCAATTTCCTTTTTTTCCAAGCCCGAGAGTGGTTTCACGAAAGCAGTCCCCCAACTAAATTTTATCCACTTCTCGAACGAACGAACGAGAGCCGGGCTATTGAGTATGCTAATGTCACATTTTGAGGGCATGAAGATAATTGCCCTTTTTCATTTTTTCTATAAAATTTATAAAAACTCCAAGAAAGCTCCCTTGAGAGTGCTCCAAGTGCACTCCCCTGTCCAGCGCTCACAATTTTTCCCACTGGGACGTTACTCCTTACCCATTCTGCTGTGTCAGGGCTTGAGCAGACTAACAGCAGCCAGTCTTTTCTTGGGAAGCTCCCCACGTCTTCACCACCCGCTTTTTCCAGTACGACAACAATGATCATCTCCTGCAACTGTGCCATTTGCTCAGGTGTCAGTGGGCAGTTGACCATGTTAGCCGAGATGAGGCCAAGCTTAACACTACTTACCATCTGAATAAAGGTGGGGTGAGTGGACTCTTTGGCCGTCTTGGTCGTCTTCGGTTCCGGAGTTTCCTCCTCTCCTTTTTTTGAAGGGCTTTATTAAAGCTTTTTCCAGGGCCATATCCCTGGAGAGGCCTTTTGCCAGTGCTTCTTGAAAGCATTTCCTCTGGCGGTTGCTGGCGGTTAGAGAGGTTTGTCAAACTCCGTTTTTTCCAAGTCTCTGGCAATTGTGGTAGATCCGGAAATGACCGAACACACACTGAACGAGTCTGCACTGCAGCCGGCACCAGCATGCCCAATGACTCCACCGATCGAGGCAGATGAATTTAAACTTACGTACTCAATCGCTCCGCTAGCTGAGGCGCTATCTCTTGTGTCCCTAAGGACACTTGAGGTGTGGCAATCGTCACAATTGACGAGGATGATGCTGTCGGAACTGCATCATGTTCATTATTTTTTTTTATTTGTTTCCATGAATGGTCCCACCATGAATGGCCAGCTATCCAGAGTTCGGATATTAGAAACCAAACACCCCCTTGGCCACGAGTCTATAGCCATATCCTGTTTCACCTTAGATTGGAGTGATTTTTTAAAGAATCTTCTTCTCTCCGCCCGACTACCATTAGCCAGCACTCCTGGGGTGGTAGCACGTAAGTTGTTTCAATCGACCACTTCAGATTTCTGTATGAAAAGGTCGATTGAAGCAACTTACGTGCTACCACCCCCGGTAGAGACATGACCATGCTAGGAGTCTGTTTCCTGTCGCCCCACGGGGAGGTTGTAGTCGAACTTGCAGCAGTGTAGCACAGTTCCAGCACGGAGCACAAAGCAGCTTGTTAGCCTCCCTCCTGTATAACTGTTTAGATATCACCAGTCATCACTAACTCCAGCAGTATATTGCAGATTCCGATTCACTTTTATCGGCAGCTGGTTTCCAATCGCATTAATTATATTACTCACAAAGACAAATGACCAGCTTCTTGATAAATCAATTCGATCCGATCCGATAGAGAAATTATTGGGAGTTTGGAATTTCTTTCTTGATCGATCGCTTTCTAGGGAATTCCTTCGATGCTGGCAATGATTAAACTAATGACGACTCACCAAGAAATTGTAAGATTTTATCTCAACTTAATTGAAATTTGCAGTGTAGTTTTATATCCTTCCATGGAGCAGATTACCTTGACACATATTATGCACCAACAGTGCCCAAGACGCATTCAATGCATTCTTCTATACAGTTGCATGGCTGATGACCTGCGCACAAGAGAAAGTAAACTGCATCGGCGCAGCAAATGTTGGTTATATATATATATTTTTTTTTTTCGAAACCTGAGCGACTTCTTTGATGCGACTCTTCTTAGTAGCACACACCTTCGAGGGAAGCATCTGTCGATGGTGTATCAATACGCGTTTTTACTTTATTATTTTATTTTATTTTTTATTTTATTTTTTTCTCCTTTCTGTTTTATTACCTTTACGAATCTAGAATATCAATGACTGGGATACACGCTGTTCGATTTCTAAAAAGGTATGGGAAAATTTTTACTGTACCGGTTATGATGAGCAGTAACATCACTGCGCTGCCGCCAGTAACACAGTTTACCTTCTTTCCATGTCTTTTCATGTCTTGTTGGGCAACCTTTCCTTTTTCATGATATAAAATGTGGAACGTTGTGATACATTCACTTCGATTTAGGTAATGGTAGATTTTCTTTATAAAAAATCATTAAATGGAGTAAATCGATCTTCAGATATTTTTGTTGGTGCCGATCAATATAATCGCATACAATCAATGCAATTTAAAATATACTTTGGAAGCCTTTTATTCATTCATTCGTGAAACGGAAGTGAATTTCAATTTGGTTTAATTATTAAAGGGAATAAGTGAAAAGGTCGCAATAATTCTTGAGTTTTTTTTTAACTTATTCATTATAAACCTGAAAGTATATTTTTAAAAATAACTTCATGAGCTTGATCGATAAGGACAATGAAAGTTAACCCAAAACAAGTTTTATATACAGTTCACATATTTTTCTTTTTATATGTATGTACCGGATGGTAATAAATTCATTTCTGATTAAATTGGCTCATTTACGATTTGTATTTTATCATTTAAAAATCATTTATTGCAATACTCTACCTGGTCTTGCATAACCAGATACGATTTTACATCTTTTCACTTTCTAATATTATAATTTCTCAATAAGACAGCATTTTACTCTACAAAATATTTTTCACACGGATTTTGGCGGATCTCAATAATTAACATTATTAAGGTCAACTATTTTTCGGACAAAATATATGTAAGTAAGAAAAAATTATCCAATTAATTGGGATGAAGTTTTTAAGCAGCTTACTGGGATTACAAAACTAGAGGAGGATGGTTTATACTGTAAAATTGATATATGTATAATAGATACATACATATATGGATGAATGTATGTAAAAGCGTCGCCACCAAGCGGGAAATTAATCAAGCGCTTCCAAGAGAGGCAGCAATGCATCGCTTCCAATTCATATGTTTTGGAAGCTCTCTGGAAGCATTCACTCTATACTCCCATTTTTTGCTTTGTTTTTCTCGAGTTTTCTCTTATTCCTCTCATTTGGGAAAGTAGTTCTTTGTAAAACTACATCAGTGGTGAAGTACTATTTCTGGGGAAAGCAATAAGTGTTTATTATTGAATTAATGCTGTTGAATAATTATTTCAATAAATGTATTTCAGCAATTTGTGAAAAAATATTATTAAAACTGAAAAATTATTATGGATTGGATTTCAGAAAAATAGTTATAATATTAATACTATCGGTTACAAAGCCTCAGGAGCTTCCCAAGAGCTTCAAATTCTCAGCTTCAAATGCCCTTCTCCAGCAACAAAATATATGCGCTTCGGTCTGATGACATGCCTATCCCAGTGTGAAATGAAGGAATCAGAAAAGGTACTGAATCGGTTCCTTTGAAGCAGACAAGTGCTTCTTTTAGCCTTACCGTACATTTCTTTTTTAACATTGCATGCCCTAGCGGGGAAGCGATTCAATTAAACTTATTTGAAACGATTCCAAAGTGATTAAAAATAATGCAGAAGGAAGCACAGTTGCCTCGGTTCCCTTTTGCCAGTTGGAAACAAGCTTTTATTTAGAGTTAATTTTCTACTACTATAGCTAAAAGTCTTTATAATATTTTTATTTTATGCAGGTATCCAAATTGTTAATTTTTCTAATTTAAAAAAAAATAGAGCATTTACCAGTTTTATGACATTATATATTTAATATATTATTATATATTTTATATATTTATTATATATTATTTTTTCAATGCCGTTTTGCGTTGACGTGCATCCCAGTTCATTGACGAAATTACTCTAAAAAATATTGATTTTTTCTCTGGGACAACATGTGCTTATGAAAAGATTCCTTTGGCAGTGTCATAAAAGAAAAGCTATTCTTTTGTGCTTCGGTTGGAAGCACCTTTAATATTTCCCGCTGGGATGTTAAAAGGAAAGGAATTAGGATAGGAATAAGAAGCGCGCTGGCATTCCTTTTCAGTGCTTCAGAATCGCGCTTCAATTCCCCGCTTGGCAGCTAATCGGACAGAAGGGAGAAATATGAAAGAGGTTGGAGAAATATAA
This sequence comes from Thereva unica, assembly GCA_949987705.1. Lineage (NCBI taxonomy): Eukaryota > Metazoa > Arthropoda > Insecta > Diptera > Therevidae > Thereva > Thereva unica. The sequence goes on from OX465283.1 coordinate 147,068,044, forward strand.
ATGAGCAATAATAAATAAATTTTTCGAATAAAAACTTTTATTACTAGAAAATTAAAAAATGAACTTAATTAAAACATTGGGTGGAGTGAATAAATATTGAGTATGAGTGTTCACTCCATTTTTTGGAGCTAGCACTTAGTTTGTCATGAATAAAAATAACTTTCGTTAGGTTTCATTAATTGCTTCACCCTGTCATTTCTCCATATACATAGAGTGAACACTTCATTTTGATGTGAATAAAACGTTTGCCTGTGAGTTAACACTTGCAAAATTTGAGGTTGGTTGCGAGGACCCTTTCCATTCATTTTACTAAAAGAAATTAAAAAAAAATTAAAATAAATAATTTTTATTAATATGTATGATAATTAATTATAATTTTATTAATTAAAGCATTAAAAAGCCATAACTATCTTAGGAACCCTTTCGGTGGGCAATCCCATTCTAGAACTCATTATTGGAAATCTTCTTTTTATTTGCCCCAAAACCCGTTCAATGATACCTCTTTCACGAGTATGTAATTTGTTGCATTTGCTGATTGCATTTTTAACAAGGTGGTTAGAAATTAAATCCATTAGCACAAATGGCACAACATACTTCCCAAAAAAAGAAATCGAAGCTGTTGTTCTATTAACGCCAATATCCTCCAGCTTGAAATCCGAGGTCTCTTACATATCTTAGGAATATAGGCTCAACAATCATGTTTACTGAGTCAGTAAAGAATATAAGATCCAACTGCCTTCCCAACACATTTGTCTCTGTTTATCAGTCTGTCGATTGTACGTAAATTATATTCACTAGTTGGGTCCCAAACCCTGTTTCCGTCGATGCAGCAAGGGATTTCGAGCCTGGAAAGTGGGTATCGTGCAGGAGTTTCAATGACTTCTGAATGCTTGTGGTCCATGTACCATTTGCTTGTTGTAGCAATTCTTGGCACATTGGAGTTTGAGAACCTTTCTAAGTTTAGTGGTGCCCTAAAAACCTTGTATTGTATTGTTACACAAAAGCTCTTCCAGGATTCCTGCAGTTCTTACTTGAACTCCCTGAGACTCCTTTTTATAGTTGTACCAGTCGGAGTCCAAGTTAAACCGTTTGGCCGTATTGGAGGTTTTGTTTTAGTCCTGTATTTCCTAATGAGACAGGCTGCTTCCAATGCATTATTTAAAAAGCTGCTCACTCAGATCTTCAGCGTTCCAAAAATGGGTGGGAACATCCTCGGAAGTGATCTTTCTACCTCTTGTCCATAAACGACCTAATCCGTGTTTCGGACAATCCTGTAACCAAGGACCTTCTTTATAGTTGAGCACATATTGACGTTAAAAAGACTGACTCTGTGGTCAGAAAAGGAGTGTATCTTAGATATTCTCCAGTTTTCAACACAATTCAACACAGAAGGTCTGGTGAAACAAGATTAATGTACAAGTCTTACCCTTGTAACGAACGTAGGTTAATTTCAACTGTTGCACACCATAAAATCTTGTTGGAATAAATGGTGAAAAAGCAGCTCACCTCTTACATTTGTGTCTGAGCTGCCCCAAACGGAGTTCCATAATTAGACGATTCCCTTGCCGCATCGAAGATACTGGAGTTGTCTCTATGGTAGATAGGCAAATCCAATCCACGTAGCCTTTCTGCCCTTTCTGCTGTCCAAGCAGGCAATCACACTGTCAGCATGGCTATGTTCAGACGTTCATTTTTGTGATACAGCAATCTGTATTTTGGAGTTCTGATTCCACATGCAAGGCCCCCCACCATCGAAGGCCCATGTACCAGCATGACATTAAAATCCGCCTTCGAAAGGCGTAAGCGGAGACTGCTGGGTGCAGCCTTGTTGGGATGCGACCTGTTTGCGAGCAGCGGGATCAATATCGATCACCATTATGTCAGCATCGCCCTCCTCCGGTGTGAGAGTAATATCATCATCTTCCACCGAAAGAAGTTGGGCAAAGTCGCCCAGTTCGTTCTCCGTCGTTGACGGCGAAGGAGCACCTGAGATTTTGATATCTTCTTCGGATGAGGGCCTAGGGTTAGGTCTTTCTCAAAAGGCCGCCGCACAGCATGTGAGGAAGAGTTAATATTTGCTGCCCTATGCTCCCCTATGTAGTAGCAAGTGTGGGGCTTTAATACAGACTGTGAAATACATTGACTCTGCTTGCTTCAAGGAATCTCAAATTATCCGCGGTTTGATCTTGCAAGATTGGGTTCTGCATCACTTTACCCCGCTCCAAATCATCATTTGACCTTAAAGCCCTCATGCCTCACAGCCCACAGATAACGGAAACGCTAAGTTCGCTTCACTCCTGCTGAAAACTCCTGTATGATGGAAGCCCAATTATGATGGATTCGCTATAAAGCTTAGACTTCTCGTGCCTGTAAATAGCCAATCAGCTGCGTGACAGAATCTGCAATTGATAAGTTTTGGGTTACGTAATTCATTCATCGATTTAGACAATTATTTCAAAGATTGGAAATACTGGAATAAGTGTATTGTACAATATAGGGTATCACTTCGAAGGAGATCAAATTTGATTTTTAAAAAGTCTCACTATTTGCGATCAGTTTCTTCACGAATCAGCAACAAACCAAGAAAAAAATACAATTGCAAAATAATCTAAACCCAATTTTACTAGTTTCAGCTGTAGCCACAGAAACACTATATGCAAATTTTTTTAACGACTTTTACCTTAAAATCTTATCGCCCAAATCTGAATAGTCAAATCCAGCAATTTCACATCTGCAATCACGATTTTGCTCCAATTTTCACTCTACTAAAGGAGTCATTTCGTAAGTCATCTTTAAATCAGTAACGATTTAGCCCCAAAGAGCGCAACTAAAAAGATGCTAAAAGTGAAACACTATCGCACCGAGTTTATCGGAACATCATTATTATCTCTGCGCCGAATTCCGTCGAACTATGTGAGTTGAATTTTGCAACGCGGTGACTTCATTCACACGATCGCAACCAGACGGGGATGCTTCAGAAGTCACGACACGATCCTTAAACAACAGACAAATGATCGGACGACGGACAGACGGCAGCCACATTGACAATGCAAAAATTGGCGGTATTTTGAAACTTTTTGGACATTTGTTTTGAGGGAACTGGACGAGGTGCGTGGTACTTGGGTCGGCAGCAACAGTTCCTGGGTCTTCTTCATCGGTGTCGTTGGGGGCTTCGGTGTCGTTGGGGGCCCCCCAAAAATGATTTACGTGAGGAGCACTTATGGCCACCGCGATTCGAGAGAACTGGGAAAATCCCAATTCAGCGCGCAACCTCTACGGTTAATGGCGACACAGTGACCTGGAAGCTCGGACGGACGGTACTTAAGCGGGCTCCGATTGCTATCATTCAACTGGTGGACGGAGATTCCACCGATTCCGCTTTGGTGCTCCTTAATGGCCATTCCGTGGTCTGAGCTTCAAGTGGCTATAATGCTGACGCAACACACGGTAATGAATACTGCACGCTGGATCGTCTCCAGTTAATGAAAAGAAAAGGTCTGTAATAGTTAACTGATGATCGGAGAAAACAACCGCGGAAGTTGCTCGTCACTCAGCAGGTTTCAGGTTCATCTCAAGGTGCCTAGGTATTCAGGTGTCTGCATTGTACGAAAGAAATTTGAAAGTTATCTGACATAACTCTATTATCCATCAACTGCTCGTGTCTGGTAAACATTTGTTGCATGACTATCGATCGGTTGTTTGATGATTTTCGATTCGTATCGTCTTCTTGTGTGCTTTAACAAAGGCAACAATATGTTAGCGAAAAAAAAACGTGATAAACACACTTTCGATATAACAGACATTTCGAGAAATTTGTAAGTTTTATCCACAATTGTTCGAAACATTTTTTTCTCATATTACGGATTTTACGAGGAACTTCAACGATACCTAAAACGACCTCAGGTGTACAGTAGGTACCGCTTACATTCTCACAAAGGTCCGAATCGATATTTAATGCGATATGAATATTAAATATTGTCCCATTTTGTGGATGGATTTTCGATTTCGGTATTCATTTTCTCTTTTCGAAGTATTTTGGGTGAAAATACTTTTCCCTTTGTGGCTTTGGATGTAGTAAGTAGGTGTAGACGTTTATTATTAATTAATTTCGTGGAAACTGTTTCTAGAAAGATTTGTTTTGAAATAAATGTCTATAAATATTTTTTGAGTGGGTTGCGGTTTGTTATTTAAAACTCATTTATGGTATTAAATGGTGGTTTTAAAAAAAAACCTTGATTTCTGATGAACAATAAGTAAAAGCTATTTTAAAATGATTTTGAAAACACAAGAAATGAGATTTTCATAAAATTTAAATGAAAATTTTATTGTTTGACTTAATTACAGCGTTGGATTGATTGCCGTTTAATAAAACATTAATGTAAAATGGCGATGGTTAAACTCCGTCATTTTGTACAATTATTCTTCTGCGTGTTCTAGAATGGACCAATTCTTCAGTATGGCCATCTTCATCGAAATTGGTCTTTTTATTGACTTTATACAAACCGAAACAGTTCGAAATCGGATGGAGTAAACACAGTGCAATATTTTTTTATGACTGCAGCAAAAATTTTATTTAGCCTTTTCCGGAACTGCGTTCGCTATACTGTTGACAAGAGTAGCATCAAACATGGCCATAGAAAAAAAGCAGCAAAATTGCACATGTCTTCTTCTTCTTTAAACTCCTTTAATCCCTCATGGGACATAGGGCGGAAACAGTTGCCCTCCAGCGGACTCTGTTTTGCGCGACAGCTCTTAGCTCCGACCAGGATCTCCCAGTTGTTGCGGCTTCTTTTAGTAGGGTTCTCCTCCACGTTGTTCTAGGTCTTCCTACTCGACGGGAGCCTTGCGGATTCCAGTCAAGGGCCTGTTTGGCTAGATTTTCGTTTTCGCACAAATAGCACATGGCACGTTATGAATTAAGGATTGACCAGATTTTCCTATTCGAAGTCGCGCAATTACAGTAAATACAAACGAAAAAATGGTCGTGGTAGCCTGCTATCGCGTATCAATTAACAGATGATATATTCTAAAGAAAAATAGACTACTTCAACAATTTGTCAGGTTTTATTTGTAAATAATAAACACTACACAACTTCCAACAACGAAAGTAGTAATTTGTTTCTTTATTTGATATGGATAAGTAATTTTACCATATTTTCGGAGATTCATAACTAGGTACTATTTCTGTCAGTGATAAACGATGTCTAAAAATATTGCAAAAAATTGTGCCAATCAATGAACATTTGAGGGAACTCCTCAATTGCTCAACAACAACAACAAATAAGGAACAATATCCTCGGCCCGCAGAATCTAAACAGGCATTTCTTGGTTGCAGTAATCATGTTGATTCACCCACTAGAGGATGCTAAATATAGTGTTACAACGGATGCGTCCGACTTCAATATGGTGCACCAGTTGAACTTACAGCAGATCAAGGATCACAATTTGAATCAAAATTATTCAATGAAGTCACAAGGCTTCTAGGGATACATCGAATACGAACAACCGTATACCATCCAAAAGCAAATGGGGTCCATAGACAACTGAAAGCGGCCGTAATGGCAAGGGACAACACTACTCATTGGAGTGAAGATTTTCCCTTTGTCTTATTAGGTATTTGTTCGTCAAATAAAACCAATTTACAATGCTAACAGAGGTGATCCCAACGGATGAGAACACGATAAAGCACTCAGAGCTCCAACTAGACTTCGTAAACATATGGACAGGCCTAACGGCAACACAGCCTAGACAGTCAATACAGAAGTGGATGTGGATCTCCTTGTGGCAACATTAGAAGCATACTAAGTAAATCTAAATGCACTGCAGTTCTTCCTTACTCGCTCGATGGATGTATACCGCTCGTCCGGCGGTTATTAAATATCTTGGGATTTACTCTAAGGTCCACGTAAAATTGGCCTGCTATAAAACCAATCAAATGCTTGCTATTATTAAAAGTTATTTAGAGTAACGCTGTTGCTGTTAAGAACCGACACTAAAAACTCTCTTCGTTCCCGTGGTCAGGCCGATTCTTGAATATGCATCCGTTGTGTGGTCTCCATATACGAGAAAGTATGAAGATCGATTCGAGGCTGTCCAGAGGAATCTCTCGAGATATGCTTTACGTAACTGGATCCCAAAACCATAAATGTAGATCAAAATAATTTTGGCATATGTTATGTTTGTGAAAAATACTCTGCTTTAAAGTTCAGTTTTCACTCTTCACTCTGAAACACGCCTTAGAAATAGGCCTTCACTGTTTGTACCGAACAGAACCACCAATGAGCAGAATGCGCCAGTTTCGAGAGCGGCGTCGTGTTTCAATTCAGTCTGTGATCATCAAGATTGACTATGGATAGAGAAATGTTTAAAGAAACTGTAGTATTTCACTTGCAGTAGGTTCCAACTGTAAAAATAAATACATAAAATTACCATTGTAGTCACTTCTTAAATTGCGTAAAAGTGACTACAATGTAAAACAAATTGGTGAAGTCTCAATGTAACACTTTTGGTCCTGTTGAAATAGCACATTTGCTGAGATTTGCACTGTTCCTGTGACCCGGTACCCACTGAAGCATGGCCCTGTAAACTTCGTTAAACGGTAAGGGAAGAAAACTCCATCTGGCAGTGTGCGGACGTTACACGAGCCTTGATTGCCGCGTGGCTATCTGAAAATAGATACACTACAAATATGAGCTTTTGGAAGTGTGTTATTTTAACACGATAAAAGTGTGTCATTTTGACGCCTTCCATTTGATTAACATTATAGTCACTTTTTACACATTTCAAAGAGCACAATGGTAATCAAATGGGTGACGTTAAAATAACACAATTTAAGCGTGTTAAAATAACACACTTCCAAAAGCTGAGATTAGCAGTGTAGTTCTGCTGCTACCGCTGTTCGAAAATTAGGTTCTGATACAACCTTAAAGATATAGATATTGAAGACCCTACCGAAATTTGCAACAAATTTTGTAGTTGATACCTTTTTCTGTTTTAGCGAATAGCTCATACTCGACGTTTGCCACTTTTAAACCTATAGTGGTAGGTTTCGTAACAAGATTCCATCGCGACCACTTTCTTGCGATCCCAATTGATTTATAAAATGTTTGTAAACTTCCAAAATTGTTTTAAGATTATGAAAACATACTTCTTACATTATATGATGACAAAGATTTATTATTGGAAGGAAAATATTTTAAGATACCATATTAAATACATTTTACGATTAACCGACTTTACAAAAACTAAAATCATAAAAAAGATAAATTGATCATTCAGTTTTTATTAATGCTATCATGTATTATCAACGGGACAGCAAAATTGCAGCCATATGACAACATATTAAAAGCTTTACACACAAAATCGTATATTCCACTTTAGGGCCATGTTTAGTATTTTTTTAATAACATATAATTTGTAATAAGTTACAACATATGTAGAAACTAAATTTCTTCGACACTAAAACCTTGAAGTTGAAGCTCTAATCTTCGCTACACAAGATTCCCTTTAATTAAGACCCTGACAATGAAGCCGCTGGGTTGAATAAAATTACTGAGAGTCCATTACAGTACCGCTGGGCTAATGAAGTCTTGGAGCTTGTATTTTTTTTTTTTTCGTTTTGGTGCTATTAAGTTACCACAATATTGATAAAAATCTTAACCTTGACGTTTTCTCAATTATGTCTCTAGGTTTGCACATTTAAATACTCTTTTGCACGCTTTAAGTGTTTACTTCTGTTAGAATAAATGGCTTTATTAGGTATTAGGTATATAAAATTGGTGTCATGCTTTATCTGCCATCAAAGGCCTCCTCAGTAATAACTAAATGTGCATTTCATAATATTACACTTTACATTGGCATTCACTTTCAAAACTAATTAGAAAGTCAAGGTTTCGTTTTTTACGTTTACAATAAAAAGTGAAGATTCCATCCATCGGTGTCGCCTTTTAATTCGAAATGCAAATTTATCAACATTTACTGCAATTAGTATGCATCTGAATAGTTGATCGAAATTTCTACAGCGAATGCAATCATTGATTATTTTCATTATGGAAAAATCAAAAACAAACACCATAAATCTTTCAATGATCATGGCTGACGGCGGCGGCGTATTTGGTGTAAATCATAAGACACGCGCGCTGCTTGCTAGAATCAAATGCATAATTTGTCAATTGTTAACAATTATTTTCTTTATTGAAGGGAGCACGTCGAATTGATTTACAATTTGGGTTATTATTTTGCACAAGAAAAGAAAAGAAAAACCAAAACAGGGTCATGTATTAAAACACACTCGGATCGGTTAAAGGAATTTAAAAAGTAATTCAAGTAATTCAATCGCCAAGCATAAGCGAAAAAAAATCGCATCAAAGCTGTATTTTTCTAGGTCAACCGAAACAAGTTTTAATAAAACTGGTCGACGATTAAAATGTAATCGAAGTCGAACTTTAATTTACAGTCATTTGACAAATTGCTAGAGTAAATCAATATTTGAAGATCGAGATTTAGCTTCGAATTCAAGTAGCTCGAAGTGATGTAGCAAGAGGAAACGATCAGGGTGCATGGTATATAGTGAATAACACTATTTACGTTTTTCTCCCTAATAAATCTTCAATTCGTTATGCACGACCGCCGGAAATTGCAAGCCTAATGACAGGCAGATTCCAGCTATAAATTGCCCCGGTATCGCAAGATCGAAATTGTTTTTGTTTTTCGTAAATTGTTTGCAATTAGATGATCTTGAGCTGCTGTTTAACGAGGCTTTGATACTCAGTAAACCATGCATGCTAATGTAATGCCCCAAATTAATAGACTAGCCAATTAAGCACAGTAGTTGTAACTGACCAAGTATCCAGGCCCATGCCTTAATATGAAGTGACTACCTGACCAATAATCGCACAACCGATCGACATTGTTTGATAGCTAAAGAAATGACGCATTGAAATGTAGGTGTTTGTCGCCAGACCACTCCTTGTTGAATATGACAAGAATTGTATTGAATTTTGTTACACAAATTGGTCACCAGCGGACTCTTGGACAGAGACTACCAACGGCGCGACAACATTACAAAATCGGAACGGATCACCAAGATGTCAGGTGCAGTCAATAAAAATAGGGTGAGGCTGGCTGCAGTGCGCAACACCTAAAGGAGAACATGTGACCAGACTACAATTACTGCTCCTTTCTTGATGGCTGGATTTTAAAAGGTGGGCAAGTACCCGTAAGGTATGTAACCAGGCAGGCAGAGACCACCATGGGCTATTAAACCGAATAAGATAACTCAAGATCAACGCTTACGTTAAAGTTCAGATGATACACTTTCGACACGGGAACAATCCCCTTATGGGGCCTTGATCCGTTTACTCGCCTCTTGAGAGAGAGACAGAAGTGAAGGCGCTATTGTACGAGTTTTATAAGAATTGGTCGGTAAGATAAATGATCTGAAAAAGGCACGAACTTCACTGCTATGTCTCCATATATACTCGTTCTGCATAACAATAACTGTGTTTTCAGTATTTTTAAGGTGATCTCCTCGACAGAAATATGTCTCTCGAAAGATCGCGACACTACTTCAAATTCCCTCGATCAGCATTTTCCCAAAAAAGGCGCGATTTCAAACTTACTGGGCTGTAAACGTGCAAGAATTAGAAATATACGTGAGATTTCTAAAAACCCAGAAAAAAAAACTTTTCATCGCGCCCTCACCTTGCCGGTGTCTTTAAAGTGAAGGTTCAACTAACGCCTTTCATCGTGAAAACAAATTAAGGCAACACCTTTCATTTGGCAGCTATTTGCCATGGATAAGGTCGAATTTCCCAGCATCCATAGATAAGCACCAGGGGGCGCTTCCGTGCGAATCGGACACAAACCTGTGAAGGCTTTCGGGCAATTGTATCATTACCGATACCAGCAGGTATTGCACCTGTAATTTGACCAGAAGAAGAAGTTCATTGCCAAATTGTTGGTCAAATTTTTAAAGTAATCAAAAAAAAGAAAAAAGAGAAAAGTCTACAGTGCACAACCTTTCAAGTATCCATGGTTAATCGGATATTGTATGGGTTGTGCCCCATTGATTAATGATTACTATTTGATAGACTTGTCTTTAAGCAGGCGTAAACCCCAACGGATAAGAATTAATTTCAGCTCTAGACCTGCCGCTGCGCTATGGGAGTAATTTTCACGGCGCGGTAATCGGTGTGAACAAATAATACGCTTCGTTTATTGTTAATGCTATTAAGACAGTGACAGTATTTTTTCTTCTTTCCAATTTTCATAAATGGCTTTCTAAAAAAAAAATCTGGTTTCCTCCTCAATTCTTTGGAAACATGGGAAACCTCTTGACTGGAGACAGTCCGAAATAAATAATTTTTGGTATTTTGTAGGTTTGTGATTTTTTATTTTGTGGAGGTTTGTGATGAGAGAATTAAGGTCGCCGTAAGACCTTTCTCGAAGATTGTAGAAAATCTAGTCCAGAGACGTAATTTGGTTTTCAAGACGACCTTTTCTGAACAGAATTTTAATAAAAGAAATACTTTTTGTTGTGTGATCGTGTGACGAATTTTTCGCGTATTTCAGGAATAATAAGGCCAATTTTTAAAATAGATTTTTATAATGGCATAATAATCCAAACATAATAAAAGCCAAATAAAATAACAATCTGAAAGTACTTTAAACAAATAGGAAAAAAAGTCGTAAGATCATTTAATTTGATCGCAAAAAAAATTAATTTATTATTTAATTAACTCCGAAAATATAAAACAATACTCGGAGAAAATTTAAAAATTATCCAAAATTATCATGGAAGAGGATCTAGGTATAAGAATGAAAAAGAAAGTATTTTTTTCAAGACAACAGTTCTTCTGTTAAAGATAGGTTGATTAATTGTACATGATGACTACTAAGTCTGTTTTCCAGATATGAATTAATTTTTAGTTTTAATTTAAATTATTTGGAAGATGTCAGCAACTTTTATGCTACGGACTATAGTTTTGAAGTTATAAGCAATTTTAATGTTAAAAATGGCTCTATTTTGTACTTTTTCAGTTCCTTACAACCTGAGGTTATGTCTAAAATTACCAAATAAGGCCATTTTTAGCATTAAAATTGCTTATAGCTTCAAAACTATAGGCCGTAGCATAAAAGTTGTTGAACATTATTCATAAGAAATTGTCCAAGCTTTCCAATTGTAATAAAAAAATATCAATTGGCTTCTTTTTTTGGGAGAAAAAGGTGGTTGAAGTTGAAATTTTAGTGAAGAAAAAAAACAAAATTTTGACGACACATAACTCTGGAAGTTGGTGGGTTGAAGCCTTAACTTTTACCGTTTCACATAAGCGGGAGTATTCTGCGTAGATTGAGGCATTATTCAAGAAAATCTCTCATAGAGTTACAAAAATACAGGGTGATATGTAAACCTCTACCAAAAAATTTCAAACTGAATGATTCGATATTTGACAGTAATTTTAAAAGTTTTCAAAAACTATATCAAAAATTCATCTAGACAGATTAATTGCTAACTAAAAGACGAACATTTAAAAAAAACATGGGTACGGAAACTCAAATTTTCGGCCCGTTAGAATAAATTGAATAGAAAAAATACTATTTTTTTGAAAAAATTTGACTTTTTGTTAAAAATTTAAAAAAAAACCAAAATGAAATTTCAAAATCCGGCTAGAGGGATCGATAGATAAATTCAAGATGAACATTTAAAAAAAAAATTTGTCAATAACTTAAAAATTACGACCTCTAGAGTAATTTGGGTGGAATATCAAATATTTCGCCACTGTGCGGCGCTCCAATAACCACCTTAGCATGGTTAGATAAAGTCCAAAAAGGGTCCTTAAGTTAATTAATGACGATACCGCTTGCTCTACCATCGACCCCTGAGCCACCGTAGGAATGTACTTGCACTGACAAAATTTTATCGTTACTATCATAGTGACTGTTCCTTCGAGTTAAACGCTCTCCTACCTCCACGGCAATCTTATACCCGCAACACCAGATTAGCCCACTCATCTCATTCCCTCCACCTGCAACTCCCCCTTTCACGCACTCAACAAGATATGAATTCGTTTGTGAATAGAACAACTCGACTCTGGAATAATCTCTCGCATTCAGTATTTCTGACTTCTTACAAAATAGTTATATCTACGTTTAGCACTAGTGGAAAATTGGCTAGTATCAGAACTGATGACAAAGCAATCCCGAGAGAAGCTAGTTCAAATAAATAATAGTAGTAAATCCACAAGAGAATTTGTTTTTCCTGAACGTTAGCAAACAAACCTTTCCTCCGTATTTCGTTCGCTGCACTAAAGCGGGTGTTCAAATTCGTATTGAGCGGGCTGAAGCGCCATTAACAAACTGAGAAGCCTCAGCCGTTGACTTCATTTGGAAATTCCAAAACTTTTCGGAGATATTAGCAAAACTGTAACTTTTAAGTACTTGTCAGACTTAATCAAAAAGAACAAATTTTGCGGTAACTACTGGAAATCCCGGGATGAACCGTGATTTTCTGATGTATCACGCGTAGAAAACAATTCCCCGTCAAAAAGTGCTAATCCAAGGTTTGAAAAATTCGCGCTGTTTGTAAAGGGTAACGAAATTTTTACACAATTTTGAAAGTTTGTCGGATTTTGACAACTGATGTTGTTTTGTTGGAAGGCTATCGCTGTGCAGAACCCAAAAAAGATCACTTCGTTTAAAACGGGTCTCATTCCATCGAGTTTATTAGATATTAGCAAAACTTGTCAATTTAAGGTCTTTCTGACAATTAGCCGAAGTTTTTCTATTTAAACAAAAAAGGCATGACCGAATATTATGAAATTTTTTCAGAGAATTTCTTCGTTAATATTTTTTTTCGGTACCTCAATGAAGTCGATATAGTTTTTAGTTTGGGCGGTATCGTGCAGGTACAAAAATCATAAACGTCGTTTAAACAACAAAAACGTTTCGACCGAATTTTATGAAAAAGATTTGACTTTTCAGATCATATTTTGGTTAATACTTGTCGAACGGCAAGTCAACTAAGTCGATATCTTTTATAGTTCGCGCGATATCCTGGAGGTACAAAAATCACTTATGTTATTTATACCAAAAAACCGCTCGTCCGAATATTATAAAAATCTTTTCTGATTATATTGTCGCTAATACGCTTCGAGCGGCACCTCAAGTAAGTCCTTATCTTTCGTCGTTCGGGCGATATCGTGCAGGTACAAAAATCACTTACGTCGCTTAAACAAAAAAACGGCTCGACCGAATTTTTTGTAAATCTTTTCAGATCATATTTCTTTTAATACGCTTCGAACGACACCTCAACGAAGTCGATATCTTTTTTGGTTCGCGCGATATCGTGCAGGAAAAAATGACCACATACGTACTCACACACACGCATACGCACATACTTCCTGCCAATTTTTTGCTTAAAAAGCTCCTGGGACCTTGAAAGATGAAAATACGTCGAAAATTTCGATTTCGATTTTCGGACCGATTACAATAACTTCCTATACTGGGAAGTTAAAAAAACTACCTCCAGCGCCTGCACTAAAATGTAATCCTTTAAACTTCTCGAAACAGCAAATGTATGACTTAGACCACTTTCATAATTATGGGCTCATATGTGTTTTTGACCTTAAGTTCAGCACACGCCTCAAACTATGTATTTACTGGGCGATCACCACTAGGCCTTGTGTGAATCATTACAGTAGTTAGACAATAACATCAATTAGTTTCATTCAACACCCAGATCAACCAACAACTAATAAACGAAATTTGCAGTGTGGGCGCTACCGGTATTTCTAACCTGTAACCTCCTTTATACCTGAAGAATAGCGTCAATCATTGCTCTCTACCTTGGATGCTTATTCTTTTATGGAGGTAATAAGTTGGTCGTGTATGCTGCCATGTCATCTTGAACTCAATTAATGAATAAAAATTTGAACCCATTGTGTTAAGGGTAATTTTTGAAATTTTTCGGCTAGATCTAATTTTTCAGTTCAGTGAAAAGAGAAAAAAAGCGGATCTGAGAACATTCTTTACTGATTATGTTATGATACTATAGTAGCGGAACTGAGTAGAAAGTCTTGATTTTGGCCTTCTGGGTTAACCATGTAGTAATGTAAAATACAAAAAGGTTTTCTGCTTTTTAGAGACACTAAACACAACTTCTAAATTCTTTTGATTATTTGTTATGATTTGCTTTTATTTACACCATTTTTTATCGTGTATCGTTTACTCTTGGAAATAATGATTTTATTGTTATTGCTTAGAATTGACATTGAATTTCCGTAGATTTCGGTACATATTTTCTATAGTATGGATTTTGTTGATTTTGATTTTATGCAGCACTACATACACAAAAACTTTTATATTGATAATTATTAAAACTTGTCATGCCTCTTCATACAAACAATGACCGAATGATTAATAGTGAATTGTTACGTCTTTAAATAAACACAAAATAAAGAGTACCAAAACGAAAATATAAGCCTACGATACGAATTTCGTATGCACAGAAACACTGTAGATTGATTGTGAAGACCACACCAGACGCCAGAGTTCTTGCAAAGAATCTGCACTATAATAAGATTCATACCACGTTGCACCTACTGCAAGCACAAAGAGATCAACCGATAGCAGATCACAAAGGCATTTTTGAGCGTTAAGAATAGAGCACAGACGACTATATGGCGAACTACCTGTAGCTGATGATGACATATGCAATCGTACATGCACTGCATTCAGATCTTCCAGGCGGCTCAATGCAAAGAACAATTAGACCGAAAAATACCTTGATTTTTAAAACTTTAACCGACTCCACTTTATAGACTCTAAAGCTTAGTGTAATAATAGTAAATCTCTGCAAAACAATGAAAGAATTCGGCATCCTCAATAAATTGGCATGATCATTTAGCTTAATCAAATAAAGGAACCCTTTGCAGACCAATTAAATCTATAATGGACTCCGACAAGCGGACGGTTAAGCCTTCTTCAACATAACATTGGAGAAAACTATTCGAGGTTCAACTGCAGCCAAATACTGGCGTACACAGACGAAACAGACTTTGCCGGACTTGGTAAAGCTAAGGCGCCCGACAAGCATTCCAGAAGCCCATGGTTCGAATCCACTCCGTGGAATGGTACTTTCTTTCCGTTTTCTTCCACCTAGGTTACATTCCTTTTTTCTGGAATAAAATCGTATCATGTGGGTTGTATATTCTTTCACTCTTCTCTGCTATCTTTCCGACTCATTTCGCAACTTTTCCCGATGGCCGCCTGTAGGGGTGTAGACAATTCTTCCACCAGTTGTATCGCTACGATCCGCCGCAAAATCCAGTACCCGAACCGCCGATTATCAAACAGCTGACAAATCAGTTTCTTGATACCGAACCGACAATTATCGAGATCAAGACGGCAATAAAATCGATGGAAAATGGAAAAGTGTCGGGAAAGAGTAACCGCCGAGATGATCAAAACCGAAGGTGATGTTTTATCACCACGACCCCATGTCCTCATAACACACATAGGGCAATCGGATCGAGTCCCGTCAGCGTGGAAGAAAGCGATCGTTGTCCCAATTTTGAAAACAGGCGACAGTCTCCAAAAAGAAGCTCAACACCTCTTCACCCTTGAGAGTGGATGGAGTTCAACTAATGGCCGACCCATCCTTACACATCTTAGGCGTGACATTAGCGAAAGACTTGCGATGGAATGACCACATATTCCAAATCGCCAAACAAGCATCCCAGTGCTTGGGATTCCTTAAGAGGTGCAAGTTCCTCCTCCAGCCATCGGCCCGTGCTGTTATCTATAAATCCTACATTCGGCCTCTTCTCGAATATAACTCCCTCGTTTGGGGCGGCGCCCCAATAACCACCTTGGCATGGTTAGATAAAGTGCAAAAAAGGGCGCTCAAATTAATTGATGACGACACCGCCTGCTGCACCATCGACCCCTTGAGCCACCGTAGGAATGTAGCAGCACTGACAAAATTTTATCGCTACTATCATGGTGACTGTTCCTCCGAGTTAAACGCTCTCCTGCCTCCACGGCAATCTTATACCCGCAACACCAGATTAGCCCACTCGTCTCATTCCCTTCACCTGCAACTACCCCTTTCACGCACTCAACAAGATATGAATTCGTTTGTTAATAGAACAACTCGACTGTGGAATAACCTCTCGCAGTCAGTATTTCCGAACTCCTACAACATCCAAGAGTTCAAACGCAGGGTTCATCACCACCTTCTTCAATACCCCCCCGTACCTTTTAATCCTTAACCTATACCCCCCCCCCCCTCATCCCTCCCCCGTACTAAGCTTACTGCTAGACATTGCACCATGACGTGACAAATGACATGACGGACTAGTAGTACAAAGGGTGACTCCTAAGCTTAGCACTGCCACATAAAAAAAAAAAAAAAAAAAAAGTCAGGAATGCAAGAATTATCGCGGTAGTAGCCTACTCGTTCGTATTCCAAGCGACTTATCCGAGGAGTTCGCTATTAAACGAGTGTCCGTAAAGGAGACATCGCTTCACCACTTCTCTTCAACGTTGTGATCGACGCAGTTACGCGTGAAGCATTCGATCGACGACTCGGAGTTCAATGCGCGACATCAACTTCGTAGTCGACTTAATGTTCGCCGGCGATAGCACCGTCTTCGTCGACACGGATGCCGAAGCAACGACCATCTGGGGGCCTCCGTAGCCTAGGGAGTAAGGCGTCTGGCTACTATCCCAGAGGTCCCGGGTTCGAATCCCGGCCAGCCCCACGGTCCTTCGCCTTTTCCACTTTCCCACCTACATAACTTTCCTTCTTTCTTCTTCCCTCTTTACATTCCTGATTCCTTCTGTCATAGCCTTAGTTAGCCATTCCCCGCTTCACCAAAGCGCATGTCATCGGTTGGTTGATGAGATTCAACTCGTTTCAGGAGGCATAACACTCCAGCGAGTTGTTTCTCGATGCCCCGATGACAAAGTCGCCAGTAATGGTGGGAGTAGGTGGACTGCAAAATATCGCTGGTAGGTTGTGACAGTTCCTTACTTCCCCGACTAGAGCTGCTGTTCGACATTGCACTCTATATGAAGAAAATAGATTGTCGACACAGTATAAAGGGCGTTTCCTGTGACTCTAGTCTTTCACATAAAAAAAAAAAAAAAAAATACGACATTTCCCGCATGGCCCAATCATACGGATTAAAAATCAATGCGGAAAAGACCGAAGTGCTCACAACGGACGGATCGAGGGCCAGTGTTCACTTCGATGGAAGCCAAATTGAACAGGTTTCGATGTTCAAATATTTGAGATCATTGATTGAGGAAACGAAAATGGAATCGACCGCCGACTTTCACAGCCGCATCGACCAGTCAACAGCAACATTCGTTTCGCTTCGTAAACGAACAAATATTGCCATCACAAATAAAGTACGCCTTTACCGAACGTTGATCCTTCCGATTCTTCTTTATGGATCAGAAGAGTGGACACTGGTCAAACTGGACGTCAAGAACCTCAAGGTCTTCCAAATGCGATGCTAGAGGCATATTGGACAGTTGGACAAAGATGCGATCAGCAGAAGCTGATCGAAGAAGAAATACAAAAACGTCGACTACTTTGATTTGGACATGTTTGCCAAATGGGTGATAACCGCTTGCCACGTAAATTCTCCGGCGAGACCGTCCCGCAGAGTGGAGAATTCAGCGATCGGCACCGAAGAAACCCTGGCTAAAGAATATAGAGGGCGACATAAAGAATCGACTATCAGCAATCAAGGCCCGAGACTTCCCCCAAAATCGCTAAGAATGGAACCAACTCGTGAATGGAGTTCGAGGCCCAGCCGCACCGACGGCAGCGTATCCGTTGCGGGCACGTCCCGCTCGGACCGCCAGCTAACGGATCAAAAAAGAGATAATTGTCTAGCTAGTACATAGTATGATCCACAAGGATTGATGGTGTTCGCCTAGTAAATAGTTTGAAGCTGAACTTAATGTCAAAAACACATATAAGACCAATACTCAAAACAGTATCAATAAATTAACAATTATGATTTGATAAAATTATTTTAAATACCCACTAGCAAAAAAAGACCATTGGCTGACATTTGCATCTTAATTGCACTTTTCTTCTCCTCATAGAAATTATCATGTCCATCTCATCTCATTTGTAAGTTATTAAGACTCTGTCCATAAAAAGACGAGACGCAAGCCACTCAAAATTTATTAACACCCAAAAAAAGCCAAAAAAAAACTCTTTTGGCTTAACTATCTTGATTAGGAAGGCGTGAAAAACTTCCGCCAGTTTCTAATCATTTTCACTCCTCTCGAGAGAAATATCTCAATAACAGGTTCGTCGCTTAAGTCTTTCGTTTTCTTGACATTTTGGCAAGGCAAATGTCAGCATTTTGAAGAAAATATTTTTTTGTTTTTGTTGATTTGTAAATTCCGTGCATTTCTATCATTATTTATCGTATTTTCACTATTTTCTTTTTTTGAATTTTTCCAGAAAATTTCTACTTTTAACGCTGATGTTATGCCGCTCACAAGCCCAATTCCTGCCTTTTGGTGCACAACAGTCTTCCCATGGATCTGAATGTGCGTTGGTGCTATCCGGAAGATCATCAGCCTTTGATCATAATATAAACATTTTCAGAGGTGGTGGAGCGTAAGTTGACATTTTTTTGTTTTTTTTAAATAAATTTTAAGTGTTTTGTTTAAAAACGACGAAATCGGGAGTGTTTAATGGTTGTTTAGAAAGTAACCGGAAAACCGTTTTTAAGATTTTATTAATATAAAAAATTTGTTTTGAATAACTTTGAACTTTTGAAACGACCTTGACCCGGATATTTATTGTACGTTCTACAGATGATACTTTCAAATACCAATATTAATATATTCACTCAAAGCGATTTATTGTCATATATTAAGCAATATCAATGCTAAATTTAGTTATTTTTCTAGTAAATAGTGATTTTATTTTTCACACCCTGAATTCAGACCCAATTAAGAAATTTAGCATGTCACATCTACGTGACAAAAGTAGTAATAAATTAAAATGGGCTAATCATTAGATCTAGTCAGGTACGACGGGACAGTGATGAAGTTTTAATGGATACAAAATATTTGCATATATATTTTCTACTAAAGACGGGCAATACGACAACATTACCAGCTGACAAAATTAGTTATTAATAAACGATGTCCAGATTCCGCACTTGAAAAAGACTACACCTAGGGTACACGGTGGGCATCTTCACGGTGGGCTCTTCAACGAATTATCTATTGATCAACAACTTCAACCAGGATCTCCCAGTTGTTGTGGCCTCTGGTAGTATCCAACTGGACCAACTCCTACTGGTTTCCTTGAGGATTCCAGCCAAAGGCCTATTTGGTCCCAATGTGTGGCCAATCCAAATCCATTTTTTTCGCCTGATACATTTCTTTACCTTCCGGTATGATTGGTAGTACTGCCGTTCCAATTGATGATGTTTTTCCGGGAGACTTGTTAGAAACGGTTTGCTGGTTTAAGCTTTGTTGCAGTTTCTTAACAAATTCTAGCTTTTATGATGCTGCCCCCAGCCGAAGGTCTTTGTTAAACCGTCTAAGTAGGTAGGTGAAAGGGGCTGCATCAAGTGCAACCGGAGGCCCAATTAACACTCTTGGCTGACAGGTGGAGGTAGTAAAAAATAGTGTTTTTGACTCCTCCTAATGCGTTACCGACCATCTCAATCTACGAACCTTGGAGAGAGTTGCCAGTTGAGTTGAGGATCCAGTATTAAGCCCAATAATATGGGCACATGAAGATTCTGGATCGCATTAAAGGGATTAGGGAGCTCATGATGCCCATGGAAGGGATCACAAAAATGAGGGTGACCGAAAGGTATCATAAAACCCTCATAGGAACGGAACGCTCCCGGAAGGGAGGCCAGAAGACATATATATCTTCACGGACGGATCCATGGCAGAGCAGGTGCGGCTTTGGGGAATTACACCTCAGCCTACCAGGCGGAAATGCTTGCTCTGCTGCACGCGCTGGATCACATAAATGAGGGTCAGGTGCAGGGAAGAAGTATCCTTATAGCACTGGACAATCAGGCTGTGATTAAGCGCATGAATCAGACAGAGATTAATGCGTCTCTGGCGTTGGAATGTGTCCAAAAACTGAACAGGTGTGCGAAACAAAACAACGTGACGCTAGCTTGGGTTAGAGGACATACAGGCATCGATGGGAACGAAAAGGCTGACAACCTGGCAAAACAGGGGTCAACCTCGGAATTCTGGGGACCGGAGCCATACTCTGCCATTGGCAGAGGGTTGGTAAGGAACTGCATCGAGAAATGGGTCGCTGAGGAACACCGGAGACGGTGGGACGCTATGACCACGTGTAGGCAGGCTAAGATGGTGCTTACGTTGCCGATTACCGCAGCCAGAAGAAGGATCCTGCATATGCAAAGGAGAACCCTCAGATGGTTGGTGGCACTGATTACAGGACACGGATGTTTCAGGTATCACCTAAAAAGAATGGGAATTCTGGAGGATGACACCTGTCGGATGTGCCTGGAGGAACCTGAGACGGCCACACACATAGTGTGTCACTGTCCGGCGGTGGCGAGAAAAAGGGCTGCCATAACTGGACTCCATTGGATGGAGGACATGAGGCAGACTCCCTTCAATCAGCTGCTTGCGATAACTTGGGGAGTCGAAGCAAGGGAGCAATGGGACAACCCACTGCAACCCCAATAAGATGACTCTAGGTAGAGGGACGAAAAGGGACCCGCAAATAGTGGTCTGATTCGATATCCCTCGAAAATCTATATAAATAAGCCCAATAATTTCACTCTGGTGAATATGGTGTGAGTGTTGCGGTGTTGCCCCTGCAACCTGGGGATATTGAAGGTAGGAGTTTTCGTTTTCCCTCGTTTTCCCGCATCAACTTAGTTTCCCCGGATTAATTGCAGCCTACGCAGAATACTTCGAAGATTCATGACTTTTTCTCCCTATTTTTGTGAAGAAGACGACCCCCGCCAGTCTTCAACTCATGGTGGCGTAGCTGAGCACCACACAGCTCTTGAACATGACCACCAGCCATGATACTACTACATCAGGTAGTTTCTGCAGCATGACTAGCAGTATGCCATTCGGGCCAGATGCTTTGAAGGCGGGAAGCTATTAACCCCCCGGAGCATGCTTCTCTGTTTGATGTTTTTGATCTTTTATGTTTAGTCTTCTTAATGTGACGTGAGTCCTTGGTGTACCCACTCCCTCTTTGTTGTAGCACGCTTCCTTGTTAGAGTGTTTTAGTACTTATATTTATTTCTATATGTTTGCATGTCTCAGCCGAGCCCACGTGGTCGTGGTAAATGTTTCTCAGCCCAGCTGAGAAGTGCGCCTTCTGCATAAGAAGGGAAACTCTATTATTATTATTAGAACGTTTTCCTTTGTAATAGTAGCGCGGAAATCTCCTCCCAGATGTATTTCTGTCCGGACCCTAATGCTGCGACATCATTTTCGTCCTTGCAACCTTTCCTTGCGATTCTTTCACATCTCCGTTCTCCTTTTTATAAAGACAGTCTGGAGTGTTCTTTGGAGAGGATTTTGCATAATCTGGCAGTCTCCTACACTCTCGATAGATTCTCAATACTCCTGCTGGGCATCTCTCTTGAGTGAAGCAATGGTTTTCTTGTACATTTTCAGACTGTCTTTGCACGGCTGCCAAGGGCTTTGTTTGTAATAACTATTCAAGATCTCTCGTCTTAACTTCAAAAATCTTCAATCCATCCCGGGGGGGAGGTTTTTTGATACTCCTTACGGGGCAGGATACCTTATACGCCGAGTGGATAGTATTAAACCATCGACTGCTGCGATCTTGACCTGAATAGTTACTACAACTAAATGGTGGCCACTCACATTGTCTGCTCCTCCAAAACTCTTGACATCCTCCACAATATTTCTCTCTAAGTGATGTCTCGGTTTATAATTCCAAGCAGTTCAGGTCCCCTGGTGCATTTTCTTCTGACAAAAGTAAGTTCTTTTTACCATGAGTTAGTGGGAACTACGGAAGTCAACGAAAAGCTTGCTATTGCTAATTAGTGATTTGGCTTATGTCCTGATTTTCCATTGTGTGTCCAAGGTGTCTTTCACATAAAAAAAAAAAAAAAAAAAAAAAAGGCCGGTTATGTTAGGGCCTAACTCACCAAAAACATGTAATATCCCCTTGGAATAGAGCGTGAACCTTCATTCAGTCGCATATAAAAAGCGTTCTTTATGTATTCAGTTAGAGCATACCATTCATTAGATTACCGTAGCGCTCCTTAGTCAGGTATGCAGAGGTAAAATCCTCTCAGGGGGTCGTCCATAAATTACGTGAGGTGATTTTTGCTTTTTGTAACCGTAGTGAAATCTAGTGAAAGGTGTGTAAAAAGTTCATCTGTGTGAATGGGGGGGTTTGGGAACAAGATTTTATTTGAGATAATGGATAATGCGGACTGCTTGCTCTCCTCGACACACAACTACTAAAACGTGAGCACTCACCCAACACTTCATTACGCTAAAATTCGGCATGTGCTTTCTTGCAGCACTAAATTCTAATGGCCTTTTCGTGGTTCAGTATTACTTGGCTCGTACTCTGCAGCATTCGACGAGTCGCGCGTTGACTAGCCTTGAGAGACTAAACAATCGAGTAATTTTTTTGTGTGTCCTACCTTACCCACATCTTAAGGGCCCAATTTACACACAGTTCACCGGTAGGCCGTGGCCTGAACGTTTTACCCTTGAGGCCAAGTATTACCATACAATCACCGGCCGCCAACTGTATGGCCTGAAGTTCAAGAATGCCTACAGCTCAAGAAAGCTGACAAAAATCGGATTTATCGTCAGTTCAGGCCTGAAGATCTGAGCTTCTATTCACTCTCGAGCCGTGAATTGAGGGGAAAAATTCACGCTGTATCCACTCGTAACAGAAAGCAAGGCGCGAGCTAAGCGTGAAAACCATCCACACTCGCGTTTGCGCTTGTTTGCGGGTGTTCACGGCGCGACGTGAGGCTGGAGCCGCCTTGAAGCTTTCGTTGAGACCATGAACATTTTTGCGCTTGAATTAATAACCTGCTATGTTAAGCAGTCGTTTTCACCTGTGTGTCTGTAGAGAATCATGATTTCATCTGCATGCCACGGCCTGTCTGAAGTATCATCCCTCAGTTAGACTGAGTCAAGCTTAGTCGTGCTGGTCGACCTGGTCTGACAGGCCACTGCCTACCGGCGGCCTGTAAGTGAATGGAGGTCTTTAGTGGAGACACATGTTTGACTTAATTTAACCCAGTTTTCTCGGCATTTTACACTGTTTCTTTAAAACAAAAAAATTACGTGATATTTGCCGAGACCCCCCCTCTCCCCCACGTGAGATTTGGTGAGATTCGGCTCGACCCCCTCCCTCCCCTAAACGCCTCACGTAATTTATGGACGACCCCAAATTGGTGATCAGCATGAGCTGATCATGAGGCTGGACTAGACTTCTTTGGTTAGTATAACACCAAAGCCACTCTTACGGTTTGGCCAGAATATAACAAGAACTCACCGTTCACCGTTTTGGGCCATTTGGTCTCACTAAGTCCCCAGATTTTGGTATCATCCAGCCAACAGAAGAAGTGTTCTTACATCTACTCTTCAATTCATGTCCTGGTTCCATTCGGTTCCGAGGCATTGTTTGCCAATTCGTAGCAAAAGCGTTCTTGTCTGTGTCAGTTTTATGCCTAACCCTCAGCCCAACCGGCTCAAAACTTTGTTCAATGTCACAGAGGACTCTGCATTCAACAGTCTCCAGGTAGCTCTATCCGAAGAGTAATTCAGGGGGTACAATCGCTTGTAGGTGTTCATTTACAGCGACTTTTCTCGGGATGTGATAGAAATGACAAATCGCGTGGCACCACCTTCCAAGGCCATTGTTAGCCGTTTGCCTAAACATCTGACCTTGTCTTTTCAGATTTATCCTGTTACCGCTTTAAAATTTATCTCTGCTAAGACTCTACTACTCATATTGCTCAAGTTTAAGTTTTGCTAATCCATCTCTAACAATTTTTTAACCAGACCATTAAGAAATTATTTATTATCAAAATTTAAAGTTTAAGGCCAGATTTCAAACGAGCAAGTAGTAATGAGTAAACTCAGCACCATTCAACTGCGGACGCCTTGAATCCCCGATATTTATTCTGCACAGCCGACCAAAACAACCTACAGTTGCAGAGCTAGGAGTGCATAATTTTTATTTTTTATTATGCGGCTAGGCCATTAATAAAACAATTTAATTAGCAGCGAACTTAATTTATTTTTTTTGTTAATTATTTATCCGAAAATTTCTCTGGATTACGTCTTTGCGTTGCATCATAATTAGCTTACGATGATGGTTAAGGACAAAACGAAACATTCGAAAATGAAGATATGGAAATAAATTTTAATAAAGCAAAAATATCTTAAAAATCCACTAAAAAACTTGGAATCGCTTTTATGAATCAAAGCCGGAAAATGTTAATTTTTCGACTTAATTTGAAAACAATTAAAGACAACCTGGAGGTGAATTAATTAAAGCAGCTATGGTATAACAAAAAAAGTGTTTGAAACACAGTTAAATTTCTGCATAATATGCAAATGTTTTCGGAGGAAAAAAGATGAAGCTCTGTGTAAAAAGCGGCAACGAACAGTGGTGGAATAGTGGATGCATAACGAACAAAGAAGCGGCGATTGTGTGAGCAAACAACCGAACAACACGAAACAAGTCCTCAATGGGCTCCATTCAAACGTTTCTGCAATTCACCTGACAAATCTCGCAGATGTTTACCCAGTTGCACCACCTTCATAACATCTTTGAAGCATTTGATCCACATTTTCAGCGGCGTGCGCAGCTTATTGAGCAATATCTGTGTTTGCATGGCTGCTGCTGCTGCTTTGCCTGCTAAAAATGTGTTTCTCTATGCAAATCATCAACGGTGAGCGGATTTTGACGTGTGATGAAATGTTCCTATTTGCGATTTTACCTATGTGATACTATAGACTCCTGGGTGCCACTTCGATATGCATGTGGCATGTGTGAGTATTGTTAAAGATTGTTTTTCGTTTTTATCTTTTTCTTAAGTAGAATGTCAATCAATAGTTCAATACTTCACGTGTTAAGCAATAACTCACTGTTAGTGAAGTGTTAAGATTTTGGTTTAGGTTGGTTTGAAGTTTGTTGGTTGGATATGGATATTGATGAGGTCTTATCCGAGTGGTGCTTAATCATTTCAGATTAATGTTTTTAATTAGAAGACAAAATTAATTCATATGTCAGTTTGATTTAAAGAGTACCTACTATTTGAATTGCTTTTGCAATAGGTCAATGGATATAGCAAGGACACCAATTTTCTCATTCTCGTAGTCTAATGATTTAATCCTTTATAACTTATATTGTTTAATTGAATCATTTTATTGCTACGAACGCAGACTTGTGGAATGACGAGAATTAGTATCTATATTCCCAAACAGCTTACCTTCACTTTTAAACAAAAATCCGAAAAAGTATCACCACGTCAACTTCGACAGCTAGACTTCATTTGCCAATTCTCAACAAACATCGATAACAGATCTATTATCCAGAAAACGTAACAATAGAGGTAATATGAATGAATTTGCAGAGGCCCAATCAAATTATGACGATTTAGGAGATTTTCGAGACCAAGATGGAACCTCGTTCTTGCTGCTTAACGAGTATGCTGCTTCCAAATAGCCCGTTGTAAGTTAGTCTACTACGACATTATCCAGGACGTAATTCGACCTTACGTTCCTGAACCACTTTGACAATTATTCATAAAAAAACGTACACCGTCTAGCTCATATGCGGGGCTAAAGACAACGATCACGTTAGTAATCGAGTGAATGAATGAAAATGTCCACAGAACTCTAAAAGTGGCAAGCATGTGCTACAAACAAAAGACAAGTACGCACATGCAACGGTCGAGGCTAGCGGAAGACGGAATGTTGTATCTCCTAAGCAAGTGATTCCCGCTAACCAGTCGACAAAGACTGTGACTCCGGAATTACCAAACTACCCTAGATGAACACGGAAACCCCTTAGGTCGGAAAAGAAGGCTCTCCGGTACGGATTTACAATTTCACCTCGCTTTATATCCTCATATATGTTGCAAATCGAAAATCATGAATTATTTTATCTCGATACACGCTTATACCAAGAGTAATTGGACATTATTAGAGATTTAAAAGAAAGACGACTCAGTACAATTTACCATCGTGTAAGGGACAAATGTACTGCCTCGTATAAGTCCGAATAAACTCTATATTGGGCTTCTAACCATATCAACCTCCGGACCTCTTACTAGTCAATAAAATTGTAGATCTCATCTATGTTCCTGTGTCCGGGCACCCAGACGAGAGTAGTTCTATGCCTTCTAATGACCTATTTAGCTCGGCTTTGCATGGTTCCACCAGCTTGGAGCGCATCATTATCAAGCCTAGAACTCTTATAGAGGCATGACAATCTATAAAAAATCCAATGCTACATCTTGGTATTGGTTCGAGGTTCATTGCCGCCAGTATTTATCCTTCAAAAATACAACCTTGCGCCGGAAGATGGCAGAACAGTGAACTATTTGTTATTTTAAATATGTAATGTTTTGGAACCATCTGTGAATATCTGGGTATTTTGGCAACAAAGTCTTTCCTAAAAGCCAGTTTACAGAAGTTGGAAGCTTTGGTTGCCTCGGCTGGCATGTCCAATAGTAAGTACAAGATGTTGTGATAACCATAGGATTTTCAAATCCAGAACCAGGTCACAGTATTAGGCACGAAACCAGGAATTAAATGTGAAGGTCGTAAGAGTACAGGCGCAAGAGCATATGTCGTGAGCTGTGCACATCCATAACAGGATCTTCCCGAGTAAAAAAAATAAAAATAGTCTTGCAACGGGCGAACACCGGCCGTGATTAAATATCATAGTCCTCGGTCATGTGCCGGACATCTGAAGCTTGTTTACAGGATATTACGGCCGTACCCCCCACACACACCAACGGGTTATTCCCCAGTTATTTGTTTATAATGCGATTAATAAAAATATTTTTCTTCACTCACCCTAATGCAATTGAGCTCTCCCATAATAAATCAGCGCATACAAAAAAGGAAAATCGTAATCTCCTCATTCTCTTTATATTAAAGGCGGACACTGGGCAAACTTATACGTGTATACATCAGTGGCGGTTCCTCTTTGGAAGCAAAGGAAGCACTGCTTCCCTTGACCAAATAGGCAACTTCATAAAAATAAATTTAAATAAATCAAGATTAGAAT
This sequence comes from Thereva unica, assembly GCA_949987705.1. Taxonomy (NCBI): domain Eukaryota; kingdom Metazoa; phylum Arthropoda; class Insecta; order Diptera; family Therevidae; genus Thereva; species Thereva unica. The sequence goes on from OX465283.1 coordinate 147,095,351, forward strand.
CTCAATATTTTTCTTCCTCTGGAAACACTAAGGATGCAATGTACCGATTTTTTTTATATAAAATACAATACAATTCAAATTTATCATCCTACTGTAAAGAAAGAGTAAAACCTTAAGCACAATACGAGTGGTGAGCGGCAGAGTGGATTCTCGCCGCTCTTATCGTGGCCGAGGCCTTACACATGAGGAAGCTGTAATATCGTCAGCTTCTTTGCCACAGAAAAGCAATGTGAAAATTTCAACACATTCAATTGAATTGAACTCACACTCACGCAAAGGTTTGCGTAGATACGGTGCCCTCAGAAGCTGAGCTAAACGCAGCTTCTTCGGAACCGAACAGTGGGATATAAAAAGTCGAAGATAGAGAAATTTTCTGTATCCACCATATTCTCTTTGTTTCCTTGGTTTCGTTTTCTGGTAATCTACTCTGGCTTCGACCAATGTTAAATCTACTCTTAAAATTTGCTTCGAAATTTTGTTTTTGACTCTTCTTAAAATATGAATTTTCGTTCGTATAATTGAGTCAAGAAAAAAGAGATCGAAGATAGGTGAAGTTTCTCTTTATCTATTATGGGGTGGCAGGCGGTATATAATGAATATAAGCTGATAGCTTTGCAGCTTCCATTATATTTTTTAAGATTCTCTTTAATGACGAGCCCTTTAGAGAATATTTTTATGAATGGTATTTTCGAGTACGGGTTGCCTGAAGCGTTTTTTTGCAAGGAGAATGTAATGTGGTTGGTGGGTGGTATAGGGGGTGGATTTTATTATTACCATCTTTTTTTAGATTTTTAGCAAAATAATGGATTTGTATGAAAAATTAAATGATATCAAATTAGTAGTTGCAATTTTTCAACGGTTTTTTTGACGCTTTAATTATCAACAGAATCTGAAAAAAGGCGCAAAACGCCCTCTAGCAGTGAAACTATTTCGAAAAAATTGACGAAAAAGTCCAAAAGTTCACGATTTTCGATTCAATTTTTTTTTTTCACTTTTTTCAAGCATAAAAGAACCTACATATATGTATTTAAAAATAAGAAAGAACCACATACGAAGCGATTGCGAAGCGAATTTATTGGGCAATCAATTTTCAAATTTGAAGTCAACTTTTAGGACGTACATGTACATATGTAAATAAGATATTTTGACTTGAAATTTTAACCAGTTATTGTTCACATTACAAAGTACAATTTCCGAAAAATCCATAAAAGTTCACTGAAAAAACCCGAAGTTATAACCAAAAAACTAAAAGTTTTTTAAGTTTTTTTATGTACAGATAAAAATTTCATATTGTAACCGCTGGTAGCCAATATTATGACGGACAGCCTTTATTTTCATAACGATTCCTAATGTTTTGTTTATCTGATTCCACTATATGTTATTTTTCAGCTTTTTTAATTAAAGCCTTCGATAATTTTACTTTTATCGTTCGCCTAGCGCATTGCTTCCCTTATCCTAAACCTTACGAACCGCCACTGTATACATACAATTTAAATACTCAACAAAATAATCTTATTGGGGAAAGTGTGACTTCCTCTCCCTAACAAACTCAAAACTGACCACGTGTGTAATGAGGAAAACATCATGAAATCTGGAGCATGTTCAAATTCGAACATTTCAAAAATTTTATCGTCGCACGGCAATAATTTTTTTCATTTTTTTCGATCAAGTGGTTAAATAACAAAATTTCGCACTAAACTACGCACCACACACTTCACGTTCAACAAACCGATGACTGGCGAGCTTGTTTCTTTTGTGCATTCGTAGTCTGTAAGCATATGATAGTCTAAAAGCCGATTGCACATAACGAAAATGTTGGGCACTTTGCCTTTATATGCCCGTCGTATGTCCGTGTGTACAGCTTAGTACTCGACTATTAAAATCTTTTGGTTAGGTTTGGCCGTCCTGAGGGAATGTGCTTCTGTTAAAAATGGTTAAAAACTCTATGGCCTTCATATATCCCTTAAAAAACCAAGCGGCCGGTGTTCGCCCGTTGTAAGGCCACTTTTTATTTTTACTTGGGTTTGGCTTGAGAAGCTATATCTTTCCCAAGGTCTTATGCATGATTTCTTTACCCTTCTCTCGTGGTTCGAATGGCATTTGAGTTTTGGTTCCAGGAGTACACCCTGATATTTCACCCTTTCATCATAGTATGTCTGTAGGTTGAAAGCGGAGTTTTCGTTTTCCTAGTAATTAACTAGCTAATCTGTATAAGCTTATAATACAAATTAAGCTTAGTTTGAAAAAAAAAAAACTAACAGCTCTAATGGTGTATACTTTTGTCGGGTGGATAAAGCGGTATTTTACTACTGCAGTCAGAGTATAAACTATAAATAAATGCAGTTTCCTCGACTTTAAAAATCTTCCTCTAAAAAATAAAATATTATTACGAAGTAAAAATCATCACTCATCCAATTTTATCTCTATCAAACATCAAAAAAATAATATCTTTACGCCAGATTAACTCCAACAGGCGGAAAAAATGCTACAATTAATCCAATTAGCAAATTCACGGCGCATTAGACATTTACTTCCATTTCACTATCTATTATCAACGGCCATCAAAAAACAAAAAGCAAACAGATAAATTATTGTTGAAAGTAATTTACGTAAGATGGTCACAATATACCGGAGAGAGATGTATTTTTTGTGTATTTTACTTTAAAACAAACATGTCAAAAAAAGGAGTAGCACTTAAAATTGCTTAATCGACTGCTTCAAGTTAAAAGCCAATCATAATTACACTAATTTCGATTCACACATTTTAATTAGAAAACCAATACAAAAAAATTTAGATCATAAGCACTTTTCAAATTCCGCCTTTCACACGCTCAAAATCGCTAATCGCGAAAACATTGCATAAGACTCGAACGTGTATTTTGCATCATATCAAAATTTTTTATCAAAATGCAAAAAGCTGTTTCCGGTGATCTTGCAATGGGAAAAAGCATCTCTGCCCTGAAAGTTGATCGAGTGTGACGTATCATCGATTAAAAAAGATTGGATAGAAGCTCAAACTCAAAAAGGGCAAAAATGTTGTTAATCCACTATGGATGAATTAAAGGTCTAGGTAAAGGTAGGAAATCAAGCGAGCAACGAGTTTCTATGTAAAAACCGTGATCTTTCGTGTGAAAAATACCTGACGATAAGTAAAATTCCGTGCAAATTATCAGAGCCCGCTGTGCTGTGCTGTGATGCCCCGCGCGCGCTGCTTTTCAACAGACGAGTCCCCGTCGGTGGCCGCGTGGAAACGCCTTTTGACGGAAAAGGTATTTTTCATGCAAGACGGTCCCCTGGTCTACACACTGTTGTTGTTGTTGTTGTCCATAGAAGAAGATAAACTGGAAACTGTCGGAACTGCGCAAACTTTCACTATCATCAGCAAATTTATGACTTGAGCCTCGAATCTCAGATCATCGTACACACAAATTGGCATTAATTTCATTTAAATAAAACGCAATCGCGCCGCCGCGCGCCGCTCAGGTGAATACAGCGCGCCGGAATGCTTTTCATGTTTAATGCTGAATGCGTGCCAGAAATCGTTTTACTTTTACACTTTTACATTTACCGATCGTCTCCTTTCCAGTTTCAAAATCGACATTTTTTTCATTCTTGTAGTTTATATTTATTTTATTATTTTCTTTTATTGCATTACAGGAATTCATTTGCCGGCGAACAGAATTGCATAACCTACGATGCAATAAACGCAGCCTACCTAGACGCCAGAAAGAGGATTCGTAAGTGAAATAGCCTGAACTGATTTCAGTTTTGCTACCTTTCCGATCTGGTATTTTTCAGGTAAAACTAAACTGAATTTTCTCCTTTTACTTTTTCAGATGTTGCACAGCCAAAAGGTGATTGGAAAACTGAAGATATTGCGACTGTTGGTGAAGTTTTATTGGATGTATCGATACAGCTTGCACGAACGTAAGTGTATTAATAAAATATTAGTCTAGTTTTGTATTTTTGTTTTATTGCGCATTTTAATTTCGCTTTGCTCACAATAATAAGTGTCAAATAAATTTTATTTTGAAATATTTTAACTTTTTAACCGGAATTACGTTCAAACACGGAACTTTAGAGTCATCCTGTTCGGAAATTTCCAAACAACTTTACGCCTTAAAATACCCCGTCCTAAATAAGAAGTTAACAGCTTCATTATTTGCAATGTTTATGTAGAAAGCTAATGGAGGAAACACTCAGAGTTTTTACTCTATGTTCTTCTTGCGAATTTTTGTTTGTTTGTTTTTTTTTTTTTGTTTTTTCAATCATATTCGGAAAGTAGACCATTTTCGACAAGGTCGTTCGGTACCTTTTTTACAATTACTCGACAACTTTTAACCATTGAAGACGCATTACATCATCAAGCAGCTACCAACGATGTTACGAACCACTCACAGTACCGATCCTCTGAAAACTTGATTAGAGAATGTAATCTGGCTAAAGTAGATAGTACAAAGTAGTAGTAAAGCCATATCGGGTGGTAAGCCGCATTTTCATTGAAATGATATTTGGTATAGTAAGAATAAACCCCGGTTGACTTTGGAAATTAGATAATTTTATGAAGCGAATATTTTGGTTGGTACGACAAACATTGAGCATCTTTGAATGATGACTTTATTCTTTTTAGCTATTGTTAATCATGTAAAGCATTAAATTTTAGAGCAAACTATAATTTATTAGTAATTTTTTGTTAATAATAACAGCAACAATTTATTTTGATCACAACTGGTACTGCAATAAATAATTAAGTAATTGTCGAACTTAATTGAAATGCAACAATCAGTCCTAGAACTTATTTCGTCAATAATCATTTTTTTTTAATATGATAAACTAAGCTGAGGAATCATACTTTGCACTGTTAGTCCTTCATGTCGCTCAGGTCCTGATGGAATGTCTACTATTAGGCTAAGTTTAAAGGATAGAAGAGGATCGAACATGTGAAGGAGAGTCTAAAGGTGCTGTAACAATTCTTATATTTGAAAAGTACCCAGAATGGTAAAATAGACCAATATGGAATATAGTCTTCAGTTACTTTAGCGAATTTTCTTTTATAGCCTCAATTTCCTTCGCCGAAATACTAAATTCAATTAAGGGCTTTAAGTGAAGTTTACATCCGGTACACAAAGTGGAAGAATAAAAGTTCAAAATACAAACGCAAAGTTTCGTCGAAAGCACGACAACTTTCAAACGTAAAATTGGTAAGAGTCACATTGGACCATACCAACCGAGTAAAGTTCTTAGTCGTTGATAATAATTGAGTTGTTGGTCAAACATTTTTACAATCAAAATTTTCTTTTCACAAATCTACCCGTTTTCGGCTGATATTCCAATGAAAGACGCCCAAATACGAGTAGTAAACCTTATTCGCCTTATTCCGGCACCCCTGCACAAATCTAAGCAAAATCACAATAGACAAACTCCTACACAATCAAAAATATCGATCGAACAGTCTTTAGATCGCAGTTCAGTGGTAAAGAGTACAAGCATCTGTTACTAGGTCTTACTTTCATTCTTTTTTATGTAGGCTAGCCTTCAACTCCAAACATAGGCTGACTCATCTTGGCACCACAAGAACAGCAATCGATTGCGGCTATCGCCCGAGAAATAATGCAATGAGTGGTATCGATAATGCCTAGGTTGTAAAAATTCCAAAGTTCCGATATACAGCAAATATCTATATCAATCTTTCATTCCAAATAATAGGTTTAACCATATGCATTTTGGATATAGTTGAACCCCTACCTACCACTACCAATATTCAACAGATTCGAAATCTGGTCTGAGGTATACCCAGTTCGAAACATCCCAGCAAAAAAATTCGTCACTGAATTTGTCTCACGCTTCATCGCACCACTTTAGATCACAACCGATCAAGGTACGCAGTACCAATCAAAACTGTCCAATGAAGGCCAAATTACTTACCACTCATCGAATTTGAAACATCACCTACAATCAAGCAGTCTTATTGACAAGGGACAACATTACGCATTGGAGAGAAGACTTGCGCAACAACAAGCTCAAAGTCATTTGCCAAAAAAGCCAAATGCCAATTAGCAATGCTGCACGCATTGCCATTGGAGCTTACTTGCCACGCCGATCGAAGCTCTCTTGAGTGAGGCCGATTTAGCAACTATTACGGACATAACAGAAGTACGAACGGCTACGGTAATCCTTAAAATAATGCACCATTTCCAAGCTCCACTCCACCGAAAACCATCGGCCCTCGTGCTGGGGTCACCAAATACAGACTCAGACACGTTTTTAACCCTTTGGCTATTTAAGCAATGTCTAATAAGCACAGAAATTTCAAAATACACCATTTATAGTAATGTATTTTTAAGACAGCAGTTCAACAGACTTATACAAGAACAAGAAATACAGCAACATACTATACAGGCATTAGGGGTTCTGCATACGAGACTGAGACTTGGACTTTTTCATGCCAAGAAAAATTACATTTTCCAGAGAGAGCATCCACCTTCTTGTCCGCACTGATCAATGCAAGCTCTTACAGCACGACATTCTTCATTTACTGTCCTACCACTGCTTACATATTACGACAGCATAGAATCTGAAAAATTTCCATTTAGAGTTGTGTGAATAGTAAGAGAAGTCGATAGCAATTAATTGTGAGTAATTGTGATTATGATTAGTCCAGTGAAAAACGGGGTTTCGGTTACTCGAAAATACGGGGTAAGCCCTTTTTTCGAAGCTATCCTTATCTTATCTAAAAAAGTATTGAATTTGTATATCCTTATTACTTAAAAACGAAGAAAAAGCTTCTTCCCTGTTTCTAAAGAAGCAAAAATGAAATCTTTGCTGCTTGCGAAACTTAAACCTTCAAAATAGCTTCTCGGGAAAGTAATTAGAAAAAAAAACGAACAAGCTTCTTCTTCCTAATATATATTGTCAGGTTAAGATATTAATCTAATAAAGTTTGAATAAAATTATTTAGTAACATTGAAGAATGGAATAATGTTCCACAGTAACGGTATTCTGATTCTAAACGCAGTGTGCGCAGCTGACTAGCCAACTCAGTTCCCTCCCAAAAACTACAGACCTTCTCTTCGGGCGCATTACTGTTTAGAGCAGTGATTCTCAACCTTTTTTTTCTTGCGGCACACTTTTAACAGTTTCAAAATTTGGCGGCACACTAACGATACAATAAGAATTTTATTTACCTATAATACACTGTGTAATATGACTACAGAGACAACAGAATATTCATTGAATATTATTTAAAAACTATGTGGAACCCGGTGCGCCTTGCTGCACTCATAAGCCAATAATATGGCATGCGCCAAAACAATTGGGAATCTTAAAATCAAGGTGATAAGAATTTTAATTTAGAGTAGGAGACATTAAAGACATTTTTTCGTATTTTTGATTCCGAAAAATAAAATAATAAAATGATCTGTTATTGATTGGGGTTTCGCCATTTCCAACGTCCAAAAATTGTTTATGCAGAGGCATTTTGTAGCAAATGGACACGCAAGTTGTCGATTCGAGGCGAAGTATAACGGACCTATCGAACGATTCGGACATTGTGCATTCGTCCCAAATTATAATTTTGCACGTTTTAAAGACTTTGGCAATCGGTAATTTTTGCTGATGTTAAATGTAGATGTTTCTATCTGGTTCAAATTCAATGGGAGCTTGCGTGCTGAATGCACTTGTAAATCAAAAGGACCTTAAAATCTATGTAAATATCCAGGTACCATTGAATTTGTCGTCTTTTTGGCTTCGAGACGTTTTATTTAAGCCATATATTACAAAAATCAGGCACATGCAGCCGAAGTTACTTTAATCCAAGTTCAGAGAGTCGCGTCCTTCGCGAAAATCTGCTTTTTTCAACAAAATTGTACAATCACTTCCGATCGATCTGAAATTTGGGGAATCGTATTTTTTTGAAAAAAAAAACCAAAACAAAATGGATCTGTGTTCTTTGGCAGTAATTTGAAGAGTACCTCCCTTACAAAAGTTTCGGATTTTGCTATATCAGTAGGTATACACTGCAGCTAACCGAAGGATTCGAGATAGCTTTATAAATTATAGCCTATATGTTATTCTGATGTATGAGCTATATTTTTGTAAAGTTTCATTAAAATCCATTCAGTAGTTTTTGCGTGAAAGAGTAACTAGCATCCATACAAACTTTCGCGTATATTAGTAAGATTAATTCTAAGAATGCATGTATTGCGAAATTTGAGTTTGATGATTTTTGATAATTTATTTTATATTTGGCCGTAAAAATGATAGTCATCATCATCATTGCTGCTACAGCCTTCTGCGAGGCTTTGCCTCATTAAAAATTTTCTTCTAATTTTCTCGGTCCTGCGTTTGTCTCTTCCAGTTGGTGAACCCAATTGTACGTAAGTCCATTTCGATGTCGTCTTTACATATATTCCTAGGTCCTCCTTGTGGCATTCTTCCCTCAGGCGTTTGGGGGAATTTTGGGGCCACTTCTTCAGGTATTCTCATTATATGTCCTATCCAGCGTAGGCGTATGATCTTGATGCTTTTGGTTATGTCCGGTTCTTTGTTTATTTGGTACAAATCGCGATTGTCTCTTCTTCTCCAGACTACCTCTTAATTTATTGCGCCAGTGATCCTGCGGGGAATTTTTCTTTTGCAGCTTCTGAGGACCAGTTCGTCATGCCTAGTAAGCGTCCATGCCTCCGACTAGTACTGGTTTTAGTAATATGTTTGATTCGGCACGGCAGAATAATTAATGATATAACAATAATGCCGAGGACGTGCTGTAATATTTTTGGCATAAATATTTTTCCCGTTGCGTTCCTGTTGCAATAATTTACTGTATAAAAGTACATACAAAATAATTTTTATTGTTTGCATTTCTAAAATTTGGCGGCACACTTTAAGAATTTGGCGGCACACAAAAGTGCCGCGGCACATAGGTTGAGAATCACTGGTTTAGAGGTTCATTTATAAATTGAACACCTCGATTGCGGAATTATCTTCCACGGTGGGTGTTTCCGAACTCGAGATCAAACGCAAGGTTCAGCGACATCTGTTCACTCACCCGTCTCTTCTCTTCTATCAAGCTTATTACCAGACAATGCACCATGCCATGATGGACTTGTGGTACAAAGCGTACTTCCTGAGCTAGACCATGCCACATAAAAAAATTGGCCATGAATACCAGATATATCTAAACTAGTTCAACCACTTATGAAATCTAATCAGACTTTAGTCAAGTTAAGTTGTTTTGAAAAAATATACCATCGCTTTAACATATTTATTAAAAAACTTCTTACCTAAAAGGTTCTATGAAACATTTTCTAGACTCCAATCATTGACTATCAAATTTCTAATAAAATTTCTATATCTAAATCGTTCAGAAACCATAAGGCAGGCGCCAAATCGCATTCGTCAACACGGAGCTAATATTGGCAATAACCACCATCCATTACCATCAAGGTTTCCTTCATGCATAGCAACAATCAATCGCCGCCAAATTTAAACATCAACGTCCAACACTTCGACATGCAGGAGCCAACTTCCATACCTTTGCTTTGTACACCAAGGTTGACGCATATTAATCGATATACCAAATTAAATATTGCAAAGAGGTGCTTCACTGGACGTGTTAATGAATTTCTCTTCGTTTTTTGACAAGATAAAGGCGACCATGGTTGTTACATAGTCACGCCGCCCGCATAGATAAAAATCAAAAGAAAATATCTAGGAAATTAAAGATTATGGGTTAACTCTGCGACAGATTACAGGGATTAACACAATTTCCTTTAATATGTAGCCTGAAGCGATTTAAGATATTTGACAGATGAACTTCGCAAAATGTTGCTCACGTTTTGTGTGCGTGAACTTCCGGCACATTAATTCGGTAGCTACAAAAGTGTTTTGTTGCGAAGGCGGTTCGTTTTTTATGCTGCAGCATAATTTATTTAGCCTCATTCGGTGCACGATTAATTCTAGATTTCATTATGTTCATTACTATTGTGACACATGGCTGTGAATGTAGTCTTGTATGGTATGAGGAGGTTATGTAGTCTCTAAAATTGCATCAACATTGAAGCGCAACATCTCGTGAATATACGGTTAAAAAATTCTTTTATTTATGAAGCAATAAACTAACAAACCATTAACAAATCTCACGTGAAACAAGCGCACTAAAGCTCACACAGCACCCACGAATCTTCATAGAAATCGGAATCTTCATACAGTAAGAAAAAAAATTCCTTGTAAAGTAATTAACTCATTAAATCAATTAAATCTGCATGATTTACAGCAGCAAGTAATTGAAATAGGACATGTACCGACAGCATCAGATGCATTGCGGTGGGCAATTACGTGGTTCAACCATTTTCACCATTCAACACCATAGGAGAATGTTATGCAACTGCAGCGGTAACATTGCTGCGGCAAGCACAGGAAAGACGATTCAAATTTCGCGGCTTCCATTGTGTACTTTCAAGAGTACGTATCAAGTCCCAGCACCGACAGAATACCGCCAGCGTCCGATAGACGTAACCGATTTTTTATTTGTTTCTTATTTGGTGGAGAAAAAATGTATTTCCAATTCCAATATGTATTTGGTGTTGGCTTTACGTAATGGCGTTAAAGATCTATTTATATTCAGTAATTGGTCGGGTGAACTGAACAACACAACACAGCACAGACTGTATTGCCGATAGATGTAACTACGGAGGCCTGAATCCCATTCAAGTGCAGTAGAGATGAAGTAAATTGATTAATTTGTCACGTACAATTACTGCTGGCTGAGTTGAATTGTTTTTTTGTTGCAAGCTGTTGATTAACATATTGAATAAACTTTAGAGAGTTTGATTAGTTAAGTGGATTTGGGGATGGGTCGTGTCATCATAGCATTCAATGAACGTTTTGTAGATATTATGTAAAAAGAAAAAGAAACTGAACAATTTTTGATTGAATTTGATATCTATGGATCCAAATTTTTCAGCATAGTTCGCTTCAATTGAAGTAAATGTAGCATCAAGTTTATTTGCTAGGCTGACTTAACAGCAGATTGGTATTGGCACTCCCTTGCACTTCAGAAAGGCGGTGCCACTCCTTGGTGATCAAAACGGTTTGATCTATAAATAAATTCAATTGGACAAAACTTCCAACCAAAAGTTTGTTTGCCAAAATGTAATGGAAATTATATAGCACAATTTTTTTTTCTTTGAGTTGGGGATTTGGTCTAAGGAGTAGAGTGGCCGAAACGTGAACTAGTAGTACCATTAGTGCTTTTGCTATCTCTGATTTTAAACTTATTTGGTCACGCAAGAACATACCGAATAATGAGATCCTGCTTCTCAGTATCGCCGACAGTCAGAGAAAATCAATGAGAGATCTGTCCTCTTCGAAGCAGAGCCAGTAGATGGAATCCTTTGCTCTTCCGATCCTTCACAGATGATAGTTTAGGGTGCAGTATGCCCATTGGATAAACCAACTTTATTCCCTTGCCAGCCGAACCAAGAATAAAGCGCTTCGAACTCACGAATTCAGATGTGGACCTCCATTGTTCGATGGATTTTATTATTCGATCGTGTAAGGCTCCTTTCACCTGACTGGTGGGTAGCACAATAGCTTGTTCTGGACCTGATGGGTGACCGGATTGTTATTAGCTACCTTGTCAAGTGCACAATCTTCTGCTATTATAACCCTTCGTGAAACATAGGTCGAAAACAGTTGCCCTCCGCAGACTCTGTTTCGCACGACAGCTCTCAGCGTCAATGATATCCCAGTTGCTGTGGCCTCTGCTAATAAGGTTCTTCTCTACGTTGTTCTAGGTGTTTCAACTCGACGATTGCATTCCAATTTTTTTTTTTTTTTTTTTTTTTTATGTGACAGACTAGAGGCTTAGGGGAAAGTCCCTTTGTACTGTCGACAATCTATTTTTTCGTATAGAGTGAATGTCGAACAGCAGCTCTAGCCGGAAGATAGAGAGAAGAGAAGGAAGGAATTAAACTTAATGAGAGTCGCTTCTAAAGTTCATGTTATTTTTTGGGGACCTGCTGCGTTCTTCGTGTTCTGATTCGAAAAAAAAAGGTGGTCGTAAGATTATCCATGCGGCTCTGAGGCATTATTTGCCGATTCGTAGCAAGAGTGCTTTTGGAGGTTGCCAACCAACTTAAAATTCTGGTTTAGGGCGCAGATAACTCGCCATTCGAATGTCACCGGTTAGTTCCTTCCGAATAAGTACCCCAGGGGCACCGCACGGAGGTGGGATTAGGACTTGGTAAGAGCTGTTAGGTGGCCGTCTGAAGTGACTCTTCTCTTCGAATTTTGGTAGAAGTGACAAATAGGGCACCACCACCTTCCGAGGCCTTTGTTAGCCGTTCGTCCATATACTTGCATTCTCAAACTTATTTGGGCTTGGTCCTTCGGGACTTTATCGCTGGGATTGCCAGATACAATGAAACTTGTTATCTTAAGTGTTCAGAGGTGCATGCCAATATAGAAAACACCTCTGTTTGACAGACAGTAGAAAGGTTGTCCAAGATGAAAGCTTTACTAAACCTGCAGCTCTTGCCAAATATCGGGGTACCTACCTATGTGTCTGCTTGAAGTTGCAGGATTTCTATACTCTACTCTACTTATAAATTGTTTTTGGTTGAAGACTGTATGTGGATCCACAAACTTTGCAGCAGGTCCAACGAGAACAGCAGGACATATTCATCAGGCTGTCCATGTTCTGGTATGAATGGAGTTCGGTGATTAATATTGTGAGCAGCCTAAAACATTACCCGCAAGAACCAAATAAATCGATTAGTTTTCTGGTAAATTGTCAGAATTGACACTAATTTTAACACTAGCGCACCAACTACCTATACGGTGCTAAAGGAGAAAAACGATAAACATTGCGCTTGAAACAGGATTTTGTAGGAGCTCACAACATAGAGATGAAATTTGCCCAAAACCCACTGTAAAAAAACTCAAACTCGGGGTTTTATTTTTCAAAAGTCGATAACCTGGTGGAGTCATAAACGCAATCGTCGGGTTTAACGCGAGATAGCCTCGTCGGAGTATTATGCTTCTTGAAACAAGTGAATATCGCTAACCCAACCTAACCAGCCGACAAAAGCTGTAACGCCGGAAGTACCAGTATGCCAGATAAACAAAGGGGAGTAGCATCTGCTAAATGAAGAGTCGGCCTAAGCGTAACTTTGGTAACCCAATTTATTATAAAAATCTGTTCAACCGGCAAAATGCCTTAGGAGAGGTACCTACTCGAAAATCGATTATCGATTTCAATAGATCATTTCGTCTGTTGTAGTCCCAGAAGGTTTAATCTAATATTGCGAGACTAGCTCCTTCTTCAAAGTGTGAACGGTGTGTTAAGTGACAAATTAATATACTAAAAGCCGGTTTTCTGGTCAATGGCTATTGAGGTCGGAGTAATTTTGGCTAGATATAGAAATTTGATAGAAATATATAGCCATTTCATGAGCTTAATGCCTTCGTATCTAATACCCCTTCGCAATAGTATAATCAGTGACAAAAATTTAGATGTTGAATATTGCAAAATTTTCGACTATTAGAAAAAAATGTCCCTTTTCATAATTGGAAGATTGCGCAAATCGCTCATGTGCATTGTATTCAAAAAGCAAATGTGTAGCCATCAATTGTTCAAAATTGCAACCTGCTTGGCCAGTCTGCGCAAATCTTGCAAATATTTTTATACTCATTCTTATCTGATACAAGAAAAAGAGAAATGAATGTATGAAGATTGAAATGGCGTTCGCAGAACATCTCATTTTTTTTTATTTTATTAGACAAAGTATCTAGGTTGCGCAACTGATTTACCTAACAGTTGCTCTATTGCAAATATTCATGCATGCAGGCAAGCAACCAAGCAAACTCAGTGCACGAGCTTGATGATCAATAACACACAGTCCGACGAAAGGTTTTGTTTTGAAATTCTGTTTCCGCCCTTAAAAAGCAAATGTGGTGCGACTAAAGAATCAGTTCACAACTGGCAGCCTTTAATTTTTAGATTACTCATCTTACCCTACAGATTCTTCTGTCTTTGTCCTTTTACTAGTTTTTATTCCTTCTTTGGTTACTACTTACTATTTATGCTGAATATGAAATCAGAATAGAACTATCAATGTAAAATGGTGACATTTAGGTACCATTCGTTAGTTTGCTTGTACGACCACAGTACAAAAGTCTCAAGGAAGCACGTATATTCCAAAATCATCTACAAATACGATAAGAAACTTTGCCTTTGGAATGTAAATTGGCCTTTATTCTTACCAATTATTCAATTTAAAGAAAGATAAAGATCGCCAAGTTGTTTCACATCTTTCACGTGCACTGGCTACACGCCCTGGTTTGTTTTTCTTATCCTCTGATTGCAATTAACCAATAGTTTTTTTTTTTTTAAATCTTCATCTAGATCAAATTTGATGCTCGAAAATATAGGTTACCATTTTTTTGTTCTGCGTATTCTCCGATGAACAGTTGCTCTTAATATCTTTAGGTAGCGAATTCGTGTAATTTCGATAATTAAAACTCTCTTTTAATAACACCTTTTACACTAGTTGAAAATTATTCTACTTTTAATCCAATTAAATCATTAAAACCAACAAAACCAAAACGAAAAAAAATCTACACAAAGAGAAAAAGAAGTAAAATCTGATATTTTCATAAAATTTCTCTACCGCAGCGCCATTAATTGTGATACCATCGATCTATATTTCTCGAAAACCATCAATTCATTGATCACTCGATCCAGTTCACTTTCCTATATCTAAAAATTATCTAATCATCTTCCGGGCTGGCTTCGGGTATTATTAAAACGTTCACTTCGCTTTTATCTATTGATCATAATCTTCACGCTGCCGTATCCATTTCAAATCGTCTCTTTTTACTCTCCTTTAGTGCTTCTTAAAGAAGATCAAATAAAACGGTAATTTAATATCAAAATAGCAACAGTATATGCCACTAAATTAATTGCACAAAAAAGCCGCTAAGTAGAAGAAAAAAAATTGTTTTCTTCGTTTTGCAAATTAAACTTTCACCATTTTGAAGATAGGTAGATGCGCGTGCGCACGCCCTTCTCTAGTGGCACTTTTACCTCTTTCCAAAATTGGCCAAATCGCGCGCAGTCACGATGTTAATTAACGTTTATTGGTATCACAGCGGACGGGAAATGACTGGTAGTAAACACACTCTGTATAACACTGTTATAAATTTCGCATTTAATCCGGTGTGGGTGGATCTTTACAGGTTTATGAATGAAACTCAATCAACATCTTCGGGGATTTAGCTTAATCCTCGTGTAATACAAATCATTTGGTCAAAAGCAGAACCATTTGTCATCGGATCGATTGGATCCACTTTGGATATTCAACAAAGTTAAAATCCGATCTACTTAGCCATTGAGTCTTTGTAGGCGATGAGGAAAGGCACTGGGTGATAGCTGAAACACATTTCTTTTCTATCAACAAGCAAATTTCACATTCACAAATGATGACATTAAATACTAAATGACGGCTTTCAATGTCTCCTCTTCATATGATACCTGGCCATTCACTAAATATGGCATTCTCGAGTAAAACATGAGTTGGATAAAGCGCTAAGATATGCCATAAATATACGACTTTACACGAGCGTACGACCGGCGTTCCTGTAGTGTTGCATTACAGTTTAGGCTCATGTTTTATTTCACGTGAACATTTCATGCTCGACTGAATTACAGGTGGATGTCTAACGCTTACACAACATTGCGGTGTTGTTGGCTGCCTTTAAGCACATTAGATGGAAAATTTATTATCGACCATTTCAGAAGTTCCATATGCGAGTAAACTACTAGTGTTTTTACACAGTTTTAATTAGAGAAGCACTAAAATTGGTAAATTGTCTTCATAAACTGCTCAATGAATTATTTAAGTGTTCCTTAATATGACTTTTTGAGGGATTATTTAATTCATTGTTATTGCTGTGACGGTGAAAGACAATTGATTATTATCATTTCTAAGTCATACCTTCTAAATCTATGTACTGCCTGAGGTAAGGGACTTTCGCTAATAAGATAATTAGAATGTATAAATTGGATCACTGTACATTTTAATCAGAAATGTTGATCCCGTGGCTTCATCACTTAGTTTTCTTTACGAATGCTCTCCTGTTTGCGAATATTCAGAGCGACCTGAATAAGATATAGTGAGAAAGTTATAATTCTAGTGATAGTTTGAAGTTAGCTTAACACTTTAGCTAATCAAAGTATACTCCACTTTAAATTGAAACTTTTTCTAAAAAAAAGGTCATTGATTACACAGCCCCACAAAAAAAAAAGTTTCAGACCTGGGGGTCTCACTAGGCTTACTATATGTTTTCGGGGTCGCTGAATCTGAATATGAGGTCTATATAGCCCTATCGGGTCTAGGATTAGCCATAACCTCAAAAAATATCGGGTCTAGGATTAGCCATAATCTCAAAAAATAAGCCTTAAAACCCCCGAAAACGGGGTTTTAAGGCTTATTTTTTGAGGTTATGGCTAATCCTAGACCCGATAGAGCTATATAGACCTCATATTCAGATTCAGCGACCCCGAAAACATATAGTAAGCCTAGTGAGACCCCCAGGTCTGAAACTTTTTTTTTTGTGGGGCTGTGTTATCGTTCACAGCCTACAGTCCGTTCTGTCCTCTCTCGCTACTCTCTTCGATCCCATCCAGTTTGGTAGTTCTTGTTATCCTAGTCTTCGGCATCCAACCCATGCACCAAGAGAAAGGAATCTCAAAATCGCTGTTTCCATGCGCAATGAGAGTCTCAAGTCCCACAAGCGAGCAACGGCACTCTGTTTATTTAAATACTCAAATAACCGGCTTCTTTATATTCTTAAGCAAAATCCTAAATGGAGCTAAATTCCTTTCTTTTAATAATGGCTTTACTATCCTTTCAAGATGATTTGGTCTACCTCTCTATCGCATTCCATAAATCCCACCAATCAGGCTCTTGCTTCTGCGCACATTTAACGTTTTTTTATCCCTGCGGCTGTGAGACATATCCGCTGCTATAGTACTATTATATTTTGTTATTGTAGAGTATTTGGGTCGACTTCCTCACATACCAAGCCAACCGTTCCTCGAAGATGACTAAGAGGTAACATCCCAGCCGGAAATGGAGTGCTCCAATAGCCATGTTTGAGCACTCCATAAAAAGCTTACAACCCTTTTGTTCCCATACTGGGTTCATTTACTTTGTAACACTGAATGCCATTTCTTACCTTTTTATGCTTCTTCAAAAGCGTTCTAGGAGCATTATAAAAAAGCTTTCTAAAAAAAATATTCAAGAACGCCTGGGGATATGAGCTCCGGTAACGAAAAGCGTTTATTTTGTTCATCTTTCCAATTGCCTTTTGCTCTCCAAGCGCCAACGTGGTTTTACCACAGCAGTCCCCTAACTAAATTCTAACTACTTTCAAAGCTGCTTATTCTCCGAATCGAACGAGAGCCGGTCCATTGAGGGTACTAATTTCACGCCCATTTTCTTTGTTCAATAAAATTTATAAAAACTCCAGTAATGCTTCCTCGGGAGCATATTAACAGCACTCAATATAAGTTCCCCTGAGCAGCTCTTTCCATTTTTCCCACCGGGCTTCTTTAGTAGCAGTTAAGATAGTATAACCCCATGAGTCTTTGTTGACTATGTCAGTTGCTATTAGTTGTTGGTGTCAGCTGTTATTACTGTCCTTAAGTAAGTGACGGATTGTGCTACTTGATATTCATGCTTCTTCTTAACTGTGCGACGAATCTTAAATCGTTTCGTAGATTTTATTTTGCTCTCATATATGTGTAGTCCTTGTTTTAGGGCCGATTGCTCCCCGCAGACTTTAGTCTGATTGATCAACCGTCTTATACCGCTCTTGAAGTTCCTCTGCTGACCGAGCCAGTATTGCCCCTCTTGCTATCACACGCGAGTCTCGAATCTTTTTTTTTCCATTCCAGGTTGGAAAACAAGTAGGTCAGATACCTTTTTCGGAATTCATTATAGCTGTCAATTTGATAATGTTTCTTGACTTGGCTTGTCATATCAGATATTCTAAACCTACATAATCTTATCAGTTAATTGAAGATGTCGAGTCTCCACATTGATTTGTAGAGGTCTACTCCGGTTGTGCTATCATAGACAGCCGATAGTTTCTCTATAAACTAGAAAATATAGAAAACTCCCGTCATCTACCTCAGAATGAAAAGCTGAACAGTTATTGGTTTGGCTGGGATGAAGCTGCACTGGTATTGGTCTATGAAATGGCGTATGGGTATATCGTCTATCCCAGAACACCGGAGAATTTCTTATGCGCAATAATGAAAACTGTATTGCCGTAATAATTGCCCCACGATGAGATATATCTCCTTGTATGTACAGAGCACTAAATGCTTCTTTTTCACTCATCTGGTATCTCTATACTTACACAATTACTTCATGAATCGCTTGACGTCCTGTAGCAATTCATACTTCGTATAAACACGACCTTGTTGTTTTTGAATCGGCTTTGCTAACTTTCTCTTAACTTAAAGTTAAACCCTAATGTACCTGTTGCTTAGTCGAAGTTTAGCCTCTAAACAGTATTAGTGATGAAACATTACTTCATTGAATTCGGCGATTCGTTACTTTTTGGTCAATCATACATAAGAGCCGCAAATAAATTAATTTATGGATTATAAATTTTAATATCGAAAAACTTACGTTTTCGCAATAAAATGTTTGCAATTCCCGACTAAAAATTAAAAAATCGCCTTACAACGGGCGAATTCTGGCCGATTGGCTTTTTAATGGGAGCACATACGGGCTCACAAACTCCAAAACTTGACCAAAATATTTAAATGGTCAAAAACTGAGCTGTACACACGGCCATACGACGAGAAATTTAAACCAAAAAAGAATCTACACCAAAAGTATTGTCGATTTGGCTTCATGGATACTTGATCATTTTCGTTATGTACAATCGTCCTTTGGATTGTCATACTTGAAAACTATCGATGCGAAACAAACTCGCCAGTCGTCGGTTTATTGTACGTGGGGGAAAAATTGTTCTTTAGGACTACATTTCAATCACGGTCGGTGTTCTCCCGTTGTAAGGTGACGACGTTAACAAGCCCTAAAGTTTTCTGGATAACGAACAGTTTAAACTAACTCTGAAATCACAATATCTTTAAAATCCGACCCCACTCAGAACGACATCATCAGACGAAGCGAAACATGACTTCGGGATCAAGACTATTTGCCCACTAGATTGTTGTAAACATACTACCATACCATTAGATAGCTCATGTTTTTTGATGTGGCAGATTTATGTTCAGGAATCACCCTCGATAAGTGCACATTCAGACATTCAGGCTGAGAAATACAGATTGTCTATTCGTCTGTAAGACCAGGTCTTACAAAAATCGTTTCAAAAAAATTGTTTGGTATTCAGAGTGATTTTTGAGTGCTCCAATAGTAAGTGCAAGGCGAGGAGACATATTTTTGCTATCACAGCGAGCGCAGGCGCGGATGGAGACCACGAATTGAGAATCGAGGTCCCCTGCGACCAATTTTTTAAGTATTCAGGGTGATTTATTCTCCTCCGCGCCCCGGCCGACCTTGGCGCAACACAGAAATTGATAAACATTCAATTTGTCAGCACTCAAAAATCAATCTGGATACCTGAAAACCTTTTGGAAATATTTTGGTAGGTCTGAAGCCCTAATTCTAAAAATTTACCTTTTCTAATGTTACCTTCCAGGCGTTGCCATATACCCTGGCATACACTCAGGCGCTTAGGAGAGATTTGGGTTTACGAGAGAGGTCAAGAGGGTGTTGAATGAGGTGGCGAGGAACCTTGCTTTTGAACTGTTGGATGTTGTAGGACTTCGAAAATACCGACTTCGAAAGATTGTTTCACATTCTGGTTCTTCTATTTAGAATCGAATTCCTTGTTTGTCTCGTGCGGGAGAGGGAATTGTAGACAGAGGGAATAAGTCGTGGCAGATACATATAAGATTAGTTTGAGACAATTCGTTTCCTATGAAAAATAAAAGCTATAAATACCTCGAAAAGCAATTACCGTTCAAAATTAATCACCTTGAAAATCATTGTTTTACGCTTTAAATGTAATTACTTCATATATCATTGCAAGACCAAATAATTAAAACCTAACAAAAAAGTAAACAGTAAACTTTAACAGAAAATAAAATGTTCAATTAAAATTTTAAACATACAATTCTGTCACGAATCAATAAATTTATTTAATAATTAAAGTCGGAACTGAGTTACGCTCAATTAAGTCGAATAACACAAGACTATGTTGTACTGTGGACATAGTCAGCTAATAAAGTATTATGAGGATTTAAGTTTTTCAGTTACCTTATATTCTTTTAATTAATTATGCTATAAATTTTGCGGAATTACCTATATTTGTCAAAGACAGTAAATGCCTTTTAAAATTCCTAGAAGAGATTTTCTAGATTTTAAAGACCTTTTAGACAAGAATTTACAACAGTATGTATCTTAATGAGTCTCAACCACCCATTTTTACCACATATCCTGAAACCTTCAATAAAAACACCGCAAGTATCTTTAATTAACTCAAGCATTGGTCAGGTAGTAATATTTTCCAAGCCATATAAAACGATTTTGTTTTTTCTTGTAGCTCTATTTCAGAAGCATAGCTTTAAAAATGTCCCAATTAAAATCTAAAGATTAGAGACGAGGACACTTAAGACGGAAATTAAGAAGCAAAGTGAGATCCACAATTATTATTGTGACTGCTGTGCAGAATCGTTATTATAAAAAAAAGCCACAGTTGAATGGTAGCTACCCTATATTTTCTCGATCGAAGTTGTCCTAAAAACAAAGCTAGATGCATATTATGTCAAACGAAGTAGAAAGCACCAGGCCAAAACCGCAGGCACCAAGTGCTTGCATAACCGCAGCAGAAGTAATATTAGCGTCAATTTCATTCAATTATTTCCTCCGGCACACACGAGTCATTTGGAACATACTCAAATCCAGATCTGTGGAGCCGTGGACCCCAGCTCTCAACCTCCTCTTGTGGTTGATGGTTTCCTTTCAATTCAAACTCAACAAGACTTGTGCAATGTCCCAGCAACAGCAGCGTTCCCCCGCGAGAGACTTGCAGAAATATCCATTCATATGGGCACCGAGAATGGATGCTTTTCCATTGCTAGATTTATGGTAGAAAAGGCGCCGTCAAATGGTCGTAAAATGTGCATCAGCGCGCATTCAATTCTTGCTTAATGCAGAAATGCACTCGCTCTATACTGCAAATGCATACGTGTATTCACACCGGCACCGGCTGAAGGTTGCAACTGCATCTTTATTGTCTCGTTTGGATTACGCTCAGCTATGCGCAAGAGCAAAGCGCTAAGAAAAGCAGTTTGCCATCAGTAATTAAGAAAAAAAACGTGACTATGGGATCCACTTTTTGCAGCTCTGGAATATTTCATTGTTACTCCACTTCTTTTTTTTTTTGCTTATTTATTACTTAATTAATTGCAGTTGTGTGGATTTTCAATTGGCCTCACGGCCCTAGGACTTGGACTGGCAGTTTTCAACTGGCGGCCCCCGATGCCAAGGTCGACCCAAGTCGCATTCTTCCGACTACCGGAAGAAAATCATTCAACTATGAGACAGTTAACATACCTGCATATATCTTGTCTCCATGCAGGTTTCCTTATCTTGATTTACCGTAAATATTTTCCTTTTATCAGTTACACAAGGTTAGCGTTTTTCTGTCTCGACTGTACTGTCAATTGTTGTTAACTTCAACTCTATTTCTCTATTTTTTTTTTTTGTGGTTCGAAAACATAATAAAGGTCATGGTAGGGTTCAGTAGTGAAAGTAGTTCGCAATTAAAAGTAAAGATTAATTAGAGATTATCTTTTAAGGGGAAATTAGTTTTCGATGTGTGCAGTATTACAAAAACAAAAATCGCCCATGGCCTCTTATCTTTAATTTGACCCAAGTTCAACTTGAAGCTGCTTTTAATCAAGGTTAAGCACCGGGTCGTTAAATTTACGTGCTCCAGAAATTGTAGGTCACTTTGAGTTTTTCGTATTTTCGGTGGAATGTAATTAAAACTTTTACTTTATATATGTGAATTAATATTGCCATGTTTAGGATACTTTACTAGGCAGTTCGGTAAAGTGGTGCAATAAGTCCTTAGCAAAAGAAAAAAAATATATTTTATAAATTTTTCAAAATAATCATCCTTTAGATCTATAGACTCCATCCAGAGTTTTTCCCAATTTTTTAAGTCGTCCAAAAAGTAGGGGTTTGAAAGGTCCTTAAAATAGGCATCCCGTTTGAACGATGATCTCCTGAAAATATGAGAATAAAAAAAGTTGGTGAATATGGTGGATCTTCTTCGATTTTCTTTGCGGGGTCTATGTAAGGCTGGTGACCTATTTGGTGTAATGTACAAACCCCATCATTAAAAACCTTCCAGGCTAAGTCTTTTGATATAGACTAAAGTTTGATTTAGGGCTCATATCGGAAATGTCCCTGGGAACAGAGAAGCCGAGATGGGGGAGATTCAATCTTCTTCTCGCTATAGCCCCACAATCGCGCAGCAAGTGCTCCGTTGTTTTGGGAACTACTTCATAGAACCGACACCTACAATCAACTACCAATCGTACTCTGCTAAAATATGGCAGACTCTCTAGATCTACCTGGCCGGAAGGCAAAATGCAAGCAGCGGAGTGTGTTCGCTTAAGACCTACCCTAATATACTGGTCTTAAACAGCATTTTGCTTCTTTGTACGATCTGCTCCTCATTTCAGGAATAAAAACCATTCTAACCTCTTCACCAAGAAGCCCCACAGAAGTAAGTCTGGAACGGTCAAATCGGAGATCTGTCGGCCAGTGAAAATCACTAAAACGAGAGATTAGGTGAGCCAGAAAAGCAGCTCCGAGAATGGCAGTATGCGCCATTGATCCATCCTGTTAGATCCGCATGTTCTCCACCACAGCACACCATGCAGTTACTTTGAGCGGGTGTAATAGCTCTTCGTGGGTTATTCACGGACCCCAGAAGGGACAATTTTGCTTATTCACATATCCACAGATATGGAAATGGCCCTCATCGCTTATGATGTTGTCTTCTTTGTGGTCGAGATTCAGAATGGCTTGAGCGTAGATTACACGCGCTTGGCGGTCAACGGCTAACAGCTTATGCACTGACTACATTTTGTAAGGGACTTCTTCAAGTTACCAAAATTCTCCGTAAAGACCGCCAATTCATTCCTAATTGCGTGCACGTCGTCTGGTCGATACTAGTCCAGTCAAAATAGACGAAAAAACGCCATAATTGGAAGATAATTCGGAAGTTGCTGAAAATTGGTACAGCCCTTAAAAACATCATTATACATAAGCTGTAGAGACTGCCACGCGATTGGACGACTGCAAACTTTTTTATTCAAGGTCAAAGGGTCAAAATATCAGTTTTTGCAAATATATGCTAAACCGTACGTCTTATCAGAAAATTGTGTTCACAAAGTTTGTAGATTAGGCGATTATCTACAAAAAAATATATTATACATTTTCTCGTAGGAATTGCCATTTCTGAGATATTGTCGTTTTAATAAGTTAAAATACTCATATTCTATCATTCCCGACTTGTAAAGGTCATCAGAAGTTTTAATAAATCCTTTGTTGGAGTACGCGGCTAATATTTTCAGGGGTGATTCCTGGATGTCTTTGGAGAAAAAAATTGTTCTACAGAGGGCGACTATCTCCACTATCCACTAAGATAAAGGGTGATTAGGGTAAAAATTTTGTTTTTTTTTTTAAATTTACTGAAATTTGAATAACTCCTAAAGTAATTATCATAAAGTAACCTAATTAGGCTCATCTTTTAGGTAAATGTGTATTCTTTTATTTGGTATAAAGCCCAGCAACCTGAGTGACTCCGTTCAAAAAATATGTAGGCTCAAACCAATGCTTTGCATCTAGACCTGGCAGATTTCTTCGTTTTTCTCAGAAAATGCGTTACTAACAGTACATTTTTTTTTTGCTTTTCTGATGCACCAAACTATTACCTACAATATTTCCATACACAATAAGTGTTTATTTTGGGTAGTTTTGTAGGGTTGTCGGTTCGATCCCTCGCTGTCTTATAGCCTAAACTTATAATCGAAGGAGTAATATTGCTTTTGCCTTAACTAAAACTCCAAAGTCGATTTGATCAAACTAAAAGCCCATAGAAGAACTGGGAAAGAAATGTGCAGCACATTTTAAACCTGTTTCACTAACACAAATAGAGAAACAGTTTGGGGGGTCAGAAATCCAAAATGACCAGAAAAACACACTCACACATTCAAGTACTTAATCGGTATATGAATGCTTACGCTGCTGCAAGGGAACGGGTGTTGAAATCGCGGTTGTTATCAATCTGGTTTGCATACTGAAGATAGAATACTAATGTGCAAAAGCCCAATAACAGTACAAAGCGGCATCACCTCCGAGCTAGTTTTTTAGGTGATAAACTTAGTTATTACTTACGGAGTCCCAGGTAGGCTAGTCGTCAGCGACCTGGCATCCTCACCAAGTATGTTATTTAAATAGGCTGAGAATATTTTCTTGCTTGCTACAAGTACGCTGGGGAACAACTCAGGTAAATAAAAGCTGTAATAGTTAAATAGTGGCTGTATTGGCCACAACAGACTCTTACACAACCAGTTCGTTACATCGTCCACCTAATACTGCAATGTTTAGTACCAAGGTTAGAACACGATAAGATAGGTTAGGGGTCTAAGTGGTTCACAAGCAATTAGCCATTAAGCTTATGTTTGAACTCTTCGGAGTTTTTGGAACTTCAGTTGTAACTACTCAAAAACGAACTTTTAGACCGTAATGAACATCTGTGTGAGAAAGAAGACTACCCCGATTAAAAATAATTTCATGGTTTAATTTCCTTACTAGCACGCACGCGCCCGCAGCTAGCACGCATAGCGAACAAATAGGCACGCCACAAAAGTACGTACTCTCCCGCCACAGGTACGCACGCTCCCGCCACAGGGATACACGCTCCCGCCACTGGCACGAAAATCTAAAAATTTGTTCGCTAGAGGGATGCACTCTCCCGCCACAGGTATCCACTCTCCCGCCACACGCACGAAAATCTCAAAATGTGCCTGATGACGACTTTACATACATATATAATACTCTTCTCCATCTTTTTTAAGAGGCGTAGAATTTTTATTCTACGAAAAAAAAAATTTTCTTTCATTTTAAATTTGAGTTTCGTGCGTACCAGCTGCATGCTAGCTGCGGGCTAGTGTTATTTTCACTCAGGCGTGCATGCTAGCTGCGGGCGCCGTGCGGGCTAGTGCATGCCAGCTGCGTGCTAGCTGCGGGCGAAATTCATTTTTACTCGTGATTTATAATATTCGTGCGTGCCAGCTGCATGCTAGCTGCGTGCTAGTCTTCAGGCGTGCATGCTAGCTGTGGGCGCCGTGCGGGCTAGTGCATGCCAGCTGCGTGCTAGCTGCGGGCGAATTTCATTTTTAATCGGGACTGGAAAATGGGGCTAGTCAAAAGGGGTAGTTTTATACTATGGGAGAAATAAGCAATTTTTATGGTAATTGCTATAAAATTTTACCAGGGCTGCTATATCCCTACGGCTGGCTTAATGAGTCAGTAGAGACTTAAAAGATACTATCATGAGTTTCATAGCGCAGCTTTGAACCTTTGAACAACCAGCACTTATACTATTCAGGGCAGAGCCAAAGATAGGACACATTGATCGTAGCCTAAGCTTCAGATTGGAGAAAAATTTATATGCCTTAACAAACCTCAGATATTAGCGTGTTTGTTTAGAAATTTGCTAGGTGTGGCTTCTATTTCAGACTGTTCATTTGGGTTACGCCTGAGATGTTATGATATAGATCAGTTGTACTTTCAGACCGTCAATTAAAACTGGAGAAATAATAAGACATGTGTTATTGGAGATTAGACAGTACTTTGTTTTAGATACGTTAATCTCCATGCGATTCTTACGGCCCTATTCAAGAAGAGTTCGGTGTTGCTGTTGAGTGAATAAGGCTAAAGTTATTAATCTCATAAAGACAAAGTGTGGCACGTGCTTAGATTGCATTGTAGAAAACATAAAAGTAACGCGTCGGCATAGATAAGAAGTCATTTATAAAGGTTAGGGAAATGGCGGTGTTAGAATTCATACAGACAGACTATACAGCCGAAATGGTGCACGGTTTAGGTTCACCCTCATCTAATACTACAGAGATTGTACGCCAGAAAGGAAACTTTGAACCTAGTTTTTTAGAACTGAGTCAAAACTAAAAACTTTGAACTTAGCAGAACAGAGCTCAACAGCAAAAGCCTTGGGATTCCACATACCAGAGTCGCTGAAGCAATGCACGGTTTGGCTAGTACTCTGTGACACATAAGAACGGTACTGAATGACGCATTTTCAATTGTCAACAGGAGTATGCTCCCAATATTGAAATTAAGAACATAGTAGAGATTTTTAAACGTTCACCATTTAACAGATAATAGCAAGTGAAAGCCTAAGAGAGATACTTTCAAAGTACATCCAAAATTGAATAATAATTGTTGAATGCAAATTTATAATACATGTTCAGCTATAATCCCAATTTGAACCGCTTTCAACTTTTACTCGTTCAAATTCAACTTTCCGACAAAATTTATGGGACATTTCCAAATTTATGCAAAACTATAGGCGATTTATCTTTAATTTGTGCATGCCACAAAAGTAACGACGAATTATGCGTAATTTTTAAACAAAATTAATCGGAGCCAGTGTAGAAGCCAACCGGGTAATAGGGATCGGGAAACCCTAGCTGCAGAGCTCAACTTCTGTTCGAAGACTTGCTGACGTTAAGTGTTTAGCGGGCCTAGTAGTAGCCAACCATAAATCATCATCCATCCACCTGGAACCTTTCATCGGCGCGAGTGACCAGCCAGACTGGTCTTAGAGCCAAAGCACTTTCAGTTTCACGCAGAGTCAATTATACGTAATTAATCAAGTCTTGAAGGTCTGCATTTCTGCAAGATCTTGCAGGTACCCACAGGTAGGCTTAGTAGCTACACAGCTATAAAATACCCAAAAGGTGAAATGGAATTCTAAACGGCAGTTGTTAAAGTGGTGAGAAGTTGTTGCCGAAGAAGTGAAAGCCTTTTTGTCTAGACACAATTTAAAACCGCTTATCATCATCTGCCCAAATATCATCTACAAGCGTTGACATGATTGGAATCGAAATGGAGTCATTAGATTAGATTTCGCCAATCCGGGGAGATAGACTAGCCGAGTCTAGCAATTAGATAGCCGAAGCCATGACATGCTTTTGCAACACTTTAAGCTGTCGTCGGAGAATTTTATGTTGACTAAAGCGGTCGCCGCTGAATTCTTAATGATACTGTTTCGGGCCACCAAGTGGCGTGCTACCGTGGCATATCGAGGATTAATGACTTTTTTTCTCCTTTTATCAAATTCATTATGGAATTAATTATAGATAATAGATTGGTGTACGCTGACAGTGGGACCATTTACAGCTCAAACACCGCGCAGTTATAATTTAGTCAATTTCTTGCGAACCTTGTCTTTGGTGATGCGTTCTTGGAAATGATTTTATTTAGAGTGCAAGTTAGAGTGACTAGCATGGCTAAATCTGCAATGAATTTTGGACTGGGTAAGAAGCCATATGTTGATAAACACCGGCGAACTCCACTAAAGCTCTTTTCCATTTTGGAGTTTTGTTTGCAAAATCCCACTGGGAACTAATTGAGTATTCTCTGTCAGTGGTAATCTCGGTGTGAGGTAACGATATTACAGAAGAGACACCTCTTTGACATGAAGGTGATAAATGACTCTCAACGGCGGGCACAGTGCTGCATGGATATTTTTTAAGTGATCATTTTAGTGAAGACTTTAAAACAGTCATTTTTAGTGAATACGTAAATATCTTTAATGTAACCACTTAATAATAATTTCGATTCGCATTTAGAGAAAGATCGTCACACACAAGTCATTATCTTTCATCTGTTTGAGTACCATTTTGAAAATTTATGAGCTGTTATGCTGCGAAACAAAATTGCTTGCCTACCTGTGTTTGCATCGTTCTTTTGTTAAGGTCAACCAGAAAATAAACAATTTCATGCTTCTTGCTGCTACTAACTTGAAATTAATTTTGAACTAATGGGTCAGTGGATAGTTATAGGTTCTAGTAGTAATTGCGGACAGTTACACTTCAAGGCTGTTTGTACTGTGTATTTGCTTTGAGGCGGATATGGTCCAATGGACAGTTAGCTGATAGCTGTGAATGCAATAAATTTGTACTGTTATTTAAATTAGTTGGGAGAGACCGTTTGTTTTACAAGTGGGAATTTTATTGAAAAAAGGTGTGTTGACAATATGTTTGACGTTATAACCCTCATTTTTCAATCAAATTTCCAGTTGCCTTTAGTGAAGTAGAATTATGGGAGATGAAAAGAGGTGTTAAAAATAAACTTTAACACGACATGAGCATAAGCGAGTGTTCCAGGAAAAGAATTGTTGTTATGTAATAATTTATTGAAAAAGTTGTTCTAAAGGAGGTATAGAATAATAGTTGCGAAAAGTTTTCTTGAAATAAATGCGACGTATTTTTACTTCATATCTGTGCATATTCTTTCTTTATGCTCCTTTAATTCCTCATGGGACATAGGGTGGAAAAAGTTGCCCTCCAGCGAACTCTGTTTTGTGCGACAGTCTCTATAAGCAGTTCTCCTCCACGTTGCTCAAGATCTTCCAGCTCGACGGGTACCGTTCGGGTTCCAGTCAGGGACCTGTTTGGCTAGATTTTCGTTTTCGCGTGGCCAATCCAATTCACCTCCACGGTGAAAATATTTGACCGAAAAAGGACTGAAAGGAGACTGAAAAATGAATTTTAGACGGAACTCTATATGAAATAAGGCAGAAATTATTATTTTCACTTAAAACTGAGATCAGTTACCCTTCACGAGTATCAACAAAAGACTTAACAGGGGCGGAAACAAGGCGGAAATTTCGATCGGTTTTAGACTTGGAATATTCTTAGGAATGATAACTCGCATTTCTTGGACTTAGATATTTTTATGAAAATTTCTAATTTTCACTCCTTTCATCCAAATGTCGAAATGTTTCCGTCTTAATTCCGCCTGATTTCCGTCCACGTCCACAGCCTTCAGTCAAATTAACTCAATTTTCAGTGCATTTTCAGTTCCGTGGTTCCGTCTCTTGCTCTCTACCTAAGTAAAATTTCCGTTCGTTTTCCGACTGCTCTTACAAATTGAAAAATTCACTAAATTTGCAGTCTGTTTTCAGTCTTATATTTTCACCCGGGCTTAGTTGGTCGTCTATCCTTTCTTGGCCGGCACGGCGCCATAGATCTTCGTTTGAAATTCTATCTTGCCAGCGGATTTTTAGGATACGACGCAGGCATCTGTTGATGAAGACTTGTAGGCGCCCTGTGATGAAATGGGCGACTTTCCATGTTTCGCAACCGTACAAAAGAACTGCCTTAACGTTCGAATTGAACAGCCGCAATTTGGTGTTAGTTAAAATCTCCGTTGATTTCCATATGCGGAACAGGCATGCATATGGGCTTCGTCACTGACATATAGAATGGACTGCTTATGAGAAATTTTGCATGGCACCAATTTGTTCCATAGGCTAAAAACCTTTTTTCACTCCATGTAAACACCGGAATCACTTTTGAAATTTACATTTTTTTAAATACGTACTTAAAACATTAAAACAACACAAATATTTTGTTTAAAAAAATTAATAAACACTATTTTCACTTTTTCACCTTTTAAAATGCCTTTTTTTCATTAATTTGCAAATTTTATGTGGATCTGATTTAAGTTCTTAACGCCTGTCTTAGCAACTGACATTCTGTATGTCAAAATCCGGGGGCTTATGGGGAAAAGAGCAAAAGATATAAACATCACTATACCCGTCTATTTTTTTCTAATTGATTTAACGCAAAAGATATAAACATCACTATACCCGTCTATTTTTTTCTAATTGATTTTATTTCTGAGTGCTTCTGTCAGTTTGGGGGCTTATGGATGAGCGAGCGACTATACCTTTTTGGTGCCATCGGTTTGTATGGGAATAATTGCTGATGAGCAGTCCATTATTATATGTCAGTGGGGCTTCGTGCTTTATTGATTCTGGAACTTATTCTTCTTCCGCCCCGCCTTCTTCTGCGAACTGACAAATGTTTGAAATGTCAAAAAATGCAGCAAAATTGGGATTTGAGATGAAAAAGCAGCGGCAAAACTCTTTGCTGCTTTTCTTGTCACGTGACTAGAAACAATTCTCTGAGAAGGTTCTGCTTTTCTGCTTTGAATCTGATACCACCATATGAACTTGTTAGGGACCAGAACAACTCGACTGTGGAACTATTGTCAGTATTCCCGAACTCGCAGAATCTGCCGTCGTCTGGTCCGAATTCCAGGGTGTGAGAACAGAGGAATCGGGAAACTGAAGAAACTATTCAAGAAACCGCACAAATACACGAACTAACTATCTATGAAATAATGCTACTGCATCCGGGGCAGCCGATGCGCCAGCCAGTTACTGGCCGAAGACCCAAGTTAAGCCGGGAATACACATGCCCGTAGCTTGCACAATGGCTTGCAAGGAGCTTGCACATAAAACATACTAGCATGTGTGTTTATGAAAAAGTATGCTTTTAGGAGGCATGCAAGTAAATTGCACAGCATTTGATTTTTTGTCATGCAATGTGTGGTGGAGCTGACTTAGAAGTTCAAGTGGCACATCTAATAGCACGTATGAGCGACCCGGTCATCTGGAAATGCCGTGGAGATGGAATCGTGATTTATATATGGTTAATATAGCACGATGGGGAGATGAGAAAACTACTAAATTTATTAGTTTATACCGAGATTATGAATGTTTGTCTCCTCTGTCTCGAGAACTATCGTAAAACTATGGAAGATATGAGTGACTCCAATCTGATCATACAAAATACAATATACAAACAGAATTGGTGTAAGGCATGCCATTTCAGTGGCAAATGTATCCTCGTTGCACCATCTACTGGCATATGCCATTTTCAAGCATGCAAGCTACTTATCTATTTTTGAGGCATGTGTATTCCCGGCTTTAGTCACACCGAAATGAAAATTCAATTCGCCGCGTGGAATGTACGAACAGGCGTATGCGTTCTCTGCGTCTCTGGCTCAAGCAAAATTACAGATGTGATTGGAAAGAGCAAAGGAAATGGCACCACCACCCGCCACGAGAATGGAGCTTGCCTACCGACCCGGCCATCTGGCGAGAGTTTCAAATGGCATTATCCAACATATTCCCGACGCTCGCAATACCGGACGATATCGATGTAGAAGAAAGTCATGTCGTAGTCCATTGTGGGGTGTGCAATGGAGTTGTGTTCACCTATCCGTAAATGGACGCAAACATGGATCTCAGACAACTGTATGAAACAGCGAATGACGTCGATTTTGTGTTGTTCGATTACACGATTGAACAAAGAAGTTCGACAGAAAATGAAATCGGAACGAGAAGCGCACTGGAATAACGTTGCGGCCGGCATGAAAGAAGCGGCTCGTCGAAACATCGAGAATAAGCGAGCCGGAAATAACAAGCGGGATTTAGACCACATCAGAGATGCATTGATCAAATATTCGCTCTTCGGAAAAAAGGACTCGTTGCGGCCAACAAATTGTTGTCGTTTTCATCGAATTCAAATCCGCTTTGGAACAGCTTGTAGAGAGTCTTGGAAGCCGAACACGTGCCATTGAAAATCATCCAACTTATCCATGGGTCGTAGGTTGGCTCAACCGGCAGCGTTCGTATTCGATGCGACTTATTCGAGGAGCTCCCGACTCAAACAGGTGTCCGACAGGGAGACGTCGCTTCGCCACTTCTCTTTAACATTGTGATCGACGCGATTATGCGTGAAGCATTTGATGGACGATGCGGAGCTCGATACGATGACAACAAGTTCGTAACCGACGACGCGCCGTCTTCGTCAGCACGGATGCCTAATCAACGGACATCTTGCTTCCCGCTTTGCCCAGTCATACGAGTTAAAAATCAATGCGGAAAAGACCAAAGTGCTCACCACAGACGGATCGAGGGCAAGTGTTCACCTCTATGGAACAGGTTCCGATGTTCAAATATTAGGGATCATTGTTTGAGGAACAGAAAGTGGCATCGACGATAGACGATTACAGCTGCATCGGCCAGGCAACAGCAACATTCAACAAATATTATCATCAAAACGATTTTACGCCTTTACCGAACTTTGATCCTTCCGATGCCTCTTTATGGATCGTAAACGTGGACACTGCTCAAGCAGTCAATAAGCTCCAGGTCTTCCAAATGCGATGCTTGAGGCAGATCATCGGTGCCTCACTCCGCGATCGCCTTCGAAACGATACAGTTAGACAAAGATACGATGAACAGACACTGTTTGCCGAATGAATGATAAGGAGAGTTCAGCGATCCGTACCGAAGAAAACCTAGCTAAAGAATATAGAATCAACGATTATCAGTTATCGAGTCTCGAGACGTCCGTCGTCGCCAATAATCGTCAAGAATTTTTTTTTTTTTTTTTTTTTTTTTGTGATACGATGAAGCTTAGGAGTCACCCTTTGTACTACTAGTCCGTCATGTCGTTCGAGTCATGGAGCAAAGTATAGTAGTAAGCTTGATCTGAAGGATAGAATAGAAAGGATAGGTTAGGGGTCTGGGAGGTGCATGAGTAGGTGTCGATGAACCTTGCGTTTGAACTCAGAGATGTTATATGAGCTCGGAAACACCGATTGCGGAAGAGAGTTCCACAACCGAGTTGTTCTATTTATAAACGAACAGCTAAACCGTAATGTGCGTGAAGGGGAGGGCTGCAGGGTGAAGGGGTGAGCCGAGTTGGCTAGTCTTGTGTTGCGGGAAAAAAGTTGCCGTGTAGGCAGGAGGTTCTTTATTTCAGTGGAGCATTCGCTGTAATAATAGCGATAAAACTTGCTGAGTGCAGCTACGTTCCTACGGTGGCTTAAAGGGTCGATGGAGGAGCAAAGAGTGAATGGAAACGAATCGTCAATGGAGCTCGACACCCAGGGGACGTAGTGCTCGGACCACCAGCTAACGAATTCAAGAAGAAGAAGTATTATTGGTTAATACTTTCTAGACTGAACTCAGTAATGCTATACCCCTGTAGTTTCTGCTGCAGAGTCGGTCGCCGCTCTTGTGCCCTCAATTTTAGGGCTCTTACTGCAATTGCTTAACTAATTTTCTTTGGTTTAAAAATGGACATTTTGTATCCATGTAATTTTTCCCATGCCCAAATTAGAAGTTGTTTTTTGACTACATTTCTAAATTAATTGCCAGATCCAGTCTAATTTATGACCCAGAATATATGAAGTCTATGATTATCGAAAATGTGTCATATCAATAAAAAAAGTAGTCTCCATCAACTAATCAACTCAACAACGCCTGCTGACAGCTAATATCGCTTCCAGCATTTTTCTAATTAATAATAATTTGTAGTTCTACATTCGATTACTATCAGCAAAAACTTGATGAAAGACCAGTTCTGAAAAATTTAGGCTACAATGAAAGGAAAGACTATGACTAACTCCGAAAAGTCAGACCTGGTTACAATTTAATAACGATCATCAATCACCGAAAGTAGTAGTAGAGCGACCTTTCATCTTATCCTCCACATATAATGCTCTAGTAAACAGCTGTGTTTTATGTCCGCTTACGAATCGGAATAACAACAAAAGTCGCGGATAATCACGAAGATGAAATTTACCCAATCCTAATCTGTGCCAAGGTTTTTGGATCAATTCCAACTTGGTAGTTTACGAAACCCAACCAACATACATAGATCGCCAACTCTAGCATTTCGCGGTGTATGACGTATGTGTACCGCCGCGCTGCACTTATTCGCCAAATCATAGCAACCAAGCGCACATCATGCACGCAAATTGCACATTACAATCGCGCGATCGGCAAGATGGAAAATAGATGATCTGCGCGCGCAGGCGGCCAGCCATGAGATAAGATCAGATCTGTGTCATTCTTGATTTCCAAGCCTTTAGCATTTATGCTAATTAGATTTTGTCGTGTTTTTGAAGGTGAATCAAGCTAATTCTGTTTTCTTTTTTTATTTTTAGATATGGACTGTCATACGAGGAGATCGAGAAAGGCTTACCTCAAATTGATACCTCAAAGACGCTGATCAGAGAGATTTGTCCGCCTTTCTTTGCTGGTGTTGAATGCCGACCGGGTAAATACCGACGGTTTGATGGATTATGCAACAATATCGAGCATCCGACATGGGGAGCCACTATGTCACCATTCCAGAGACTAATTGGGCCGCTATATGCTGATAGCATAAATGCTCCTAGAATATCAGTAACTGGACGCGATCTTCCACTATCACGGGTTGTCTCACGCACACTGCATCCCGATGAAGGCTATCATGATCATGCGGGAACAGTTATGGTGATCGCCTGGGGTCAGTTCATGGACCACGATTTTACCTTGACTGGAACCCCGTTAGGTAAGTTTTAAAGAAAACGAAGATCAAGAAGAAGGTGTCTCTCTCTCTAAGGCGGCGAATAATGACTCGAGATTTATTGCCTCTGTCAAGAGCAGGGATATTAATTAATGGCTTATCAGGTATTTTGCTTGCTGCATGACAATATATAACCGACGGCTGCGGAAAAGGAAATGCGAATTTGTTTTCGTATTTTTTATTGGTTTTTTGATTATGTTTATACTTTAGGATACTGGTTTGCATATTTGTAATTTGTAAAGCATAATTTTTCGAAGATTAGAGACAAGCTATGAGCAGTGATTAAGCTCATTTGAAAGGTGCTTTATTAGGTTATAAATGACAAAAACATGGGTTGTCAGATGGACCAAAAAATTGAATCTTCCGTAAATAGACTAAAAAACTGGGGTTTTTAATTTCTTACATAATTGCAACAAAAGTTGACTTTAGTGATTTCGTGTTAAGAAATCATGTGTGTCTTCGAAGTAATCAATTCGATTTTTAAACTTTTTCCCGTGGACTAGCAACGAAAAATCATATTTCGCCATTAATAGGAAATAAAATAATGAAAAATGACTACTTTTTAATTATAAAATGGCAGCAAGGATTTATGGCCTTCAAGGAATATCCGAAATCCAAGCACTTGGAATATAAGCACTTTGTCACGATCACGAACGATGCCTAGCTTTTACAACTAGTGACTATTAATAGGTGTAGATAGACTATTATTTCGGTCTTCGTTTACTTCCTTTAGAGCCAAGAGCCACTAGTACCGGTGTTCATCATCATTCCAATTAAAGGAAGATTGCTATGAAACCTTTAACGGAAACGTATTATCGACTTGGACATGCGCAAAAATATTATAACTAGAGGTCCGAGTGGAAACTGAGTGTTCGGCTATTTTACATCCAATGGGTAAATTGAACTCTTTTGACGCACAGAAGTTTGAATGCTTTTCTCTCTGTATGCACGTCATTCTTCATGTACCTAACAGAAAAAAAGGCATATGAATTTCTTGCGATAAAAGAGCTCAAATTTGTGTTTCCCCTTGCGTTTGGAATGTAAAATGGCCTTAAATCCCTTTGCCGCGTCCAACTTTCTTATTTTGGCACGTTCAGTCAGTTCAATTGTTGGAGCCCAACATTCGAATAAAAAGTTGAGCATGTCGTATAGAGCCTGATTGGTTGCCCGAAGAGGCCAACCTCAGTTCCCCATTCAAAAAAAAAAAAATTAGAATATCACTCGAGCGTTAACGCAACGCCGTCAAAAATCTAGAAGGCAAACATTTGCGGAAGAAAACCCGCCCTGGTACCATGACGTGCTTCCCGCAAAAGCTGCCCGACTCACAAATTTATTTGTTCTTTAAATTGCTGTTGTCTTTCTTGTTTGTATACCACTATAAGGCTAAATGTATGTAGGCTGGAAAAATAGCATAGTTCGTAACAACTCACGCACTGCAATCTTTACTAGCGCGACTATCACGATAGCAATAATGTACCTGATATCCTGAGGGTTTTCTTTTGTTGTATTTTTCTTTTATCCTTTCCTTAAGCTATGGTTTCCTACGAAGCGGCACCGTCATGTAGCGGCCGTACTATTACGGTGAGTGACGTCACAAAAAATTGTTCTGTGAAATATCGCGGTAGTGGTTTCTAAGTTAGCGCTACTGCAGATCGTCACGAAAGATAGCGTTGCCGTCACATTTGTAGCGGTAGCGCTTTACGGTGTAGAACTGTTTGTCAACGTTTTTGTAGTTTAGCGGTGGAGACGTGTTTAATTTTTGTACATGTTTAGAAATAAAAAAAGGTTTTTTTTTATTTTGCACAATGTTTTGCATACAATTATATTTTCTATAATTTATCGATATTTACAGTGCAACAATGTGTTCGAAATATCAGGGGCCGGTTCGTGTATGTCGAAAACGAAAATTTTTTTTCGTCTCGGCTTCGCGTAGGTCGAAAAATTTAAAATTTTCGTCTGAAGCCGACGAAAGGCACTCGAAAGGTCGTGGGCTATCGAGTTTTTGCCTTATTATGATTAATAATTTTCAAATAATAAATAGTTGTATATTTTTACAGCAGTTGTTGTAACATTTTCCGTGTTTCAATATTGTGGTTTCTATCAGGGACACAAAAAAAATTTCTTTCGACCTATGCGAACGCTAAAATTTTCGTCGACAAAATTTTTCGACTTCAATTTCTTTTCGTTCGATTATCGTCGTTCGCCATACACGAACCGGCCCCAGGCTTTGCAATGGTCAAGTGAACAGAGACACAATTTGTGCTCTGGTGACAATGGATTCTGCACTCTATTTGATGGCTTTGTGATAATATCGTCCTTTATATAACTTAACACATAATCGAACAACACAGGAGTCAGGCGAAAGTATTCCCTGAATTTATTCGCATTATTATGCAGATGACGAAACACTAAAATATTATAGGCACCTTCTTTTGTTCGACTTTTAAATAATTTGGATTCGCTGTCTCTTTGAAACTCTTCTTCAGATTCTTCAACTTCTAAGAAAATTAGAACTGCGACCTCAAGATCATCCATTTTTACCGATTGAATTATTCAAAATGACTGTGAAATCTAGCATTGGTTTTCTACGAAACGGCACCGTCATGTAGCGGCCGTATTACTTTACAACTATTGTCGCCGCATTTGTCGACGTATTTTTGTACACCGTTCTGCTTACGTCACTCACCGTAGTAATACGGCCGCTACATGACGGTGCCGCTTCGTAGGAAACCATAGCTTTACTGATATACGTACTTCCTCCAACTAGACTTTGATTCCGATCAATGAATAGGGTTGAGGGCAATCTCTTCCTACAGATGGACGATTAGTCCGCAATAGCAACAGTCTTCTTACTGTTGGCAGATAAATCTTCAATATGACCAGTCTTCTCATGAATATGGTGTAGATAGGAGAATTGGTTTTCCGACCCTCACTCCAAATTCCCGGGAGGCTTTCCACGGCACCTCCGAAAGTAATGGCCGTACTTGAAGGACACTTCTTGGTTCCTTGATACAAACGGGGGAATGGGTATGTAGTTCCGGTGGCTACCCAAAACTTGGTCTATGCTTAATTAGGTTTTTTTATATATCGTGTTTACAAAAAAACTATGCATTCACTACTTTAATCCTTCATGCGTTCATCCCCAACATCCAGAAGAAAAACTGCTATCTCGAGTTTTTCTCGAAAAAAAACTTGTTCCTGGCTATATGAAAATGTCAATTGCAGAGCGCCAAGGTTGGTGCAAACATATTGATATAGAACAACAGTTCATCAATTGCTGCACTCCGACGAGAAGCCCCAACTTTGCACCCTTTAAAGTCTGTTAAGGCTCTAAACAAAACACGCTCCAAAAACATTTTCAAGTATTCAGAGTGATTTTTGAGTGCTCCAATTTACGTGTTGCAACGCGACTCCAAGCCAAAATCGCTACACAAATTTGCTTTTAGAGATTTTATTTAGAGTGATTTATAATCTTCCGACCGCCGCTGCCGCCCGACCTGGGTGCAACACTAAAATTGATAACATTCAATTTATCGGCACTCAAAAATTCCTCTGAATACCTTTTTTGGCGCAATTTTGGCCTGGAGCCCCAATTCTTAACATCTACTTTTCCCTTATGTGTTACTTTGGAGGCGGCCATATACTCAGTCACGACCTAAGTGATGACCCAACTCCAGATGTCGTGGAAAAAGTAGGCGACTACAAGAGATCAAATACTACAAACTACCGCTGTTGGTGAGGTGAAGAAATGGAGTTATTCTGGTTGGATGATCGGTGAGAAAAGCCGAATGTAGGATTGAAATAGTATCATCTGATGCTTCTCTGTCTCGCTCTCTATTCCTACATCATAAACTAGTTGATTTTAGCGACATAACTCCTAAACTAAATCTTGAAGCTCTGTGAAAAAAGGGTCTTATGATTTCAACATTGTATTCGAAATCCCTCTATAAATGGAATTTTAAAAAACTTACGATATTCGATATGTATTACATCAGCATCATTATTCCAAATAGACTTAATTAAACAGATTTCATGCTAGCAAATTACTCAAAAATACTAAGCCTCGAAACGATTTGTGCCCGATAATAAAACGCGTTTTTATGGCACCTTCAATAAAATATAATCTGTAAATTATAAATTTATTGTTAATAAAAACTTGTATCCGTTTAGATCCAATCAATCGCAATGATCCAGAAGAGTGCTGCAAAAGGCCACAACATCTCAAACATCCTTACTGTAACGAAATTCATATCCCAGAAGATGACTACTTCTATCGACTTTTCCGCATGAAGTGTATGGACTTCGTTCGTGCCTTCCCATCACCCAGACCAGGATGCAAACTAGGTAAGCATGATCTTATCAAAAAATTGTAATTTTTTTAAACAAATCTATCCTTTCAGGATCCAGAGCCCAATTCAATATCTTAACTGGTGTCATCGATGGCAACACTATATACGGAGTTAAAGAGAAATTCTCCCGCAAATTGAGAACAGGATACGGAGGATTGTTGCGCATGAATCCAGTATTCCAGGAATACGGACTTAAGGATTTGTTACCATTGAAGCTTGATATTCCAGATGAAGGTTGCACTCGCCCAAATAAGAGCATGTTCTGTTTTGAAGCTGGTGAGTCGGTTATAAACATAAAATTGAATTTTCATAACCCTTATGTATTTTTTATTTTTCAGGTGAAATTCGTGTCAATGAACAGCTTGTACTAACATGCATGCACACTCTTTTAGCCAGAGAGCATAACCGCGTGGCTAATGGCTTGGCCCATCTAAATCCGCATTGGGATGATGAAACAATCTTCCAAGAAGCCCGTCGCATTAACATTGCAATTATACAACATATTACTTTCAATGAATTCTTACCAATTCTTCTAGGAAAAGAAGTTATGGAAAAGTTCGGTCTAGTTTTGCAAAAGGAAGGATACTGGGATGGATATGATCCTAAAGTAAATCCCGGCATTATTGATTCATTTGCTTCGGCAGCTTTCCGATTTGGTCATTCACTACTACCAACTGCCGTTGAGAGATGGTCAAAGGCTCACAAATTCATTGCATCGAAACGACTCTCAGATCTAATTCGTCGCCCATATGATTTATATCGAGCTGGTGTTCTCGATGAATACTTCATGGGCTTGATGAATCAGGTCGCTCAAGCTATGGATGACTCAATTACACAAGAAGTAACAAATCATTTGTTCAAGAAAGAAGGTGCACGATTTGGTTTGGATTTAGTATCATTCAACATGCAAAGAGGACGTGAATTTGGTATTCCTGGCTATATGGAATTCAGGAAGTTCTGCGGCCTACCAGTTTCTACATCGTGGGAGGAAATGTTCGGATCTATGCCTAATGAAACAATCAGAAGATATCAAAGCATTTTTGAGTATGACTTAACCGATATAGAAACGAAATCAGAATTTTTTTAACTTAATGTTTTTGCAGCCATCCAGCTGATATTGACTTATGGTCTGGTGGTGTAGCTGAACGATCATTACCCGGATCAATGTTGGGACCAACATTTGCATGTGTTATTGCCACACAATTAAGTTACTCAAGAAGGGGAGATCGGTTTTGGTATGAACTCCCAAATCAGCCATCATCATTTACACCAGAACAATTACAAGAATTAAGAAAAGCAAAATTGTCACGATTGATTTGTGATAATACAGATTTGATAGATACAATCCAAATATATCCTATGGTCCTGCCAGATCATGAAATGTACGTTTTTTCGTAGTATTTATATTAAATTACATAAGTTTATAACAATTTTTTCTTTGTAGTAATCCAAGAGTACCATGTAAGAGTGGAGTCATTCCACGGATAGACTTAACGAAATGGGCGGACTATGGTCAAGATTATGCGCCTCATCAATATGTAAGTACATCTAGGCTAAAATCTTATCATTATTTTGTGGAGACTAGAGGGATGTTTATTATTGAAGACTGATTGATTTTTTACACTATTTTTTTATGTGATATATATTTTACAGATCTTGTTTCTTATAGTTGGAGAATTTAAGGATATTGCCTACACTGCACATCTGTTTACCTTAAAAGAAATAGTAACGGAAAGCCTTTAATATAACAGAAGACATTTCGACAAACAAACTAGCAAATAAAAATTCAATCAGTTTATCTGGTACCAAACCTATAAAAGGAACTATTACATCTGTTGTTTCCTCTTCTTTTGCCGTAATCAAATGGCCAAGAGCCAGGCTCTTACTTTATCTCTTACATACAGGAGTGAGCCTTCACAAACCAGTCTATAAGCCGTTTATAAGCAAAACAACTCAACTGTGGAAGAAACTCCCACAGCCAGTTTTCCTAAATTCATACCACATTTAAGAGTTTAAACGCAACATTCATCGCCTCCTCTCAAACACTCATCGACTCCTCTTCATCCCATCCTTCCTCTTTGAATTAAGCTTACACAATTGGACATTACAACATTAAACCTAAAACATCACAGACTGGTATTATGAAGGATTACTCCTGACTTTTAAAACTGTATAATCAAATTCATGACAACTCTTGCGCCTCCATATACTCATTCAACCAAAGCAGAACTGTAGCCTTGACAATATTTCATGACTTTTAACGTAGCAGCTGTTAGACTGAATTTAAAAACTTTCTGCCTACACAACATTTTTCAATCATAGAAGACGAGCCCATTTGGCTCCATCTCACACGCTACAGTCCTTTTCAGGGATTCAACGATCTCGACAACAAGTTCGTTTTTGAAACAACTCGACTGTAGAACAAACATTCTGTAGTCAGTTTTCCCGAACTCGTATAATATCCCAATTTAATTCTAACTGTAAGTCACCTAAGAGATCAGGTCAAACTCTTCACGCCTCACCTATTCTGGCACACCTGATGCGAAGGTCCAGCAGTCTTTCTCTAAAGAGCTCTAAAGACCTTGTGCCTTCTTCAGGTATAAATACCACCATGACTCACTTCCAAATTAAAGCTGCCTCTAAACGGAAAATCCAAATTGTCGAGAATCAGATCGAGGCACTTGTGAAGGAGTGTCGAATAAATTACATCTACCCCGGGGATTTGTAGTGTCGAAAAGAAGAACACTGTCCATAGAACTTCTCGGTCGCCGTTCCCAGGGAAGCTCGGTCTGGAGAATTGATCCCGAGTTTGATCCGGCTGAGTGGTGTAAGACCCATCCTCCTTTTGAAGAGGGCTCAATCCGATGAAAGCGTCCTTGAAGAGGAGCTTTTATAGACTAGTTTTTCTTTTTTACCGAGGGAGCGGTGAGGAATTTTCCATTAGTGCTCGATAGAATATGTGCGACCGCCTGTCTACAGCTTCCGTTACCTGTCGTAACAACACCACTGGGGATACGCTCCCAGACCATTGTGTCAGATTTATACTAACTAACTCCTCACCAGCCCTTTTTTATGACGTTCTAGGCTTGTGCTCCGCAAACCACGGGCATTTAAAGAAAACATGCTCTGCGTCCTCTTTATCGTCTGGGCATGTGAGGTATTAGCCAATTCCACATGTTCACTTATAACTAGGTCTGCCATCTGTCCGAGTTTTTCGGATTTGTTAGTTTTTAAGGCGTCTGAGGGCCAACCGAGAGGAGATTTAAAAAGTGTCCGGGTAAAACCCGAGCATTTTTTGCGTCAGGGTGAACCGACCAATTGAATGAGCAATTAATTAAAACAAATCTTAGTTCAAAATGGACTCCGTATCGAAGCAAACTTCGGCGTAGAAAAAATGCTCACGTTTTATTTGAAAGTTCCAGTGACAATTCAATTATCAAATGTACACTAATACGAAACGGAAAAAGGACTTAACCCAGTCGTTCAAGGACACCAAGATTTTAGTTGTCAATGTGAAACCGATTTCGTTTCAGATCAATATATAATATCTGTGTTTCCGTGATGCCAATGCGAACTATGCCGCCCTAAGTGTTACCAAAATTATATGAGCGGATATGCGTTTATTCTAGCCTAGACCGAATAGATGGTTCAATGGAGAATGTATGAATGCAAGCAAAGCTAAAGAAGCCGCTTGTCGAGCATACAGACATTTGCCTAACGAGTCACTTCGTCATGAGTACATCAAATTGAGAAACTCTTGTGGTGCATCATTGTTGTGCCATCAGGAAAGTCAAATCATCATTTGATGATAGATAGAGAATTAAGATTCTTTACTCCACTATAGGCAATAAAAACTTCTGATCCTTGGTAACTTCGATCAAGAACAATTTTACTTCCTCCTCAACACCTCCTTTCATTCACAACAAGGAAGTGATAACAGAAAGAAAACCCAAGGCCGAGCATCTCTGTTCTCCTCAAATTCCTCTTTAACCCACACCCTCACGAACACAACCCACTCAATGGACGTCAGGACTCGCGAGGTATATAGGTGCCTCAAAGAGCTCGACGTCAACAAATCCACTGGCTTGACAAAATTCCTCTTATGGTACAAAAAATGTGCTTCACCTTTGGTTAAACCCCTACGCAAACTTTTTACACTGTCTTACTACTCCGTGTATCCTAATTGTTGGAAACTACCTCATGTTCAGCCCATCCCAAAAAAAAGTGACCCCTTAAACTACCGCCCATTAGCAAATACTTCTGTTCTCTTCAAAATCATGGAGACAATAATCAATAGAAAGCTGATGAAATATCTAGAATCCAGCCAAATTATACATGACAGGCAATACGGCTTTAGACCAAAACGGTCTACTGGCGATCTGCTTGGTCGTTTAACCGAGCGTACCAATCAAAGCATTCACCGCGGTGGTGAGTTCGGTCACTTCACTGCTTCCATACTTTGCGTAACTCTTACTCCTTCGAAAATATAAGACAAGGACGTTCCACATCTTGGGCCAGAACTGATGTGCACTTCGATCAACCGGGATATCGAATCGATTCTTGATTGGAGCATGAATCGTATTGAATTTAACACCACCAAAACGAAGTACTGCCTCATATCCAGCAAAGCTAACTTCGATATTCCTTCTATCTCAGTGGGAGAAGAGAATGTAATGGCTGACTCCAATCTTAACATCCTGGTGGTAGCTTTAACGAAGGATCTGCGATGGAATTTCACATATTCCAAATCGCCAAACAAGTCTCCCAATGCCTTGGTTTTCTCAAGAGATGCAAGTTCCTCCTCCAGCCAGCCGCCCTGGCTACAATCTACAAATTCTACATCCGGCCACGCCTGGAATACAATTCGGCGCCCCAGAAACCTCCTTGGCTTACCTCGACAGGGTGCAAAATCGTGCCATCAAACTTATTGGTGATGGCACCTTTCGCGCCTCTACAGACCTTTAGTCCAGGAGGGATAGCGAAAAAGTTGAAATAAATCTACATTGCGATTTCTTGACGCTATAATTAAGACAAAAATCGTAGGAATTCAATGAATGTGTTTTGGACAAAATTGGTGATCCTAGAATTTTTTTGATAAGCCATTTTCATGAAATGTATGTAAGGTTTGATTTAACACCTTAAAAATTCGTTTGAAAAGCATCCTTTTTTCCAATTTTTTGTATTAAATATAATCTTTTCTTTTGAACTTTTTCTTGAAAATAGTTCTTCGATAGTTTTATTAGTTTGTTTTTCACCTGTTCTACAGTCTAATTTTATTCGAAATATATCCATATAATTCCAACGATTTTTCTCTTAATTATAGTGTTGAAAAAATCTAAGTTTTTTTTTTTGTTTTTAAGACTAGACTTATTTTTCCGACTAGAACTTACTGTCTAACGTTG
The DNA here is from genome assembly GCA_949987705.1 of Thereva unica. Taxonomy (NCBI): domain Eukaryota; kingdom Metazoa; phylum Arthropoda; class Insecta; order Diptera; family Therevidae; genus Thereva; species Thereva unica. The sequence goes on from OX465283.1 coordinate 147,139,693, forward strand.
CACTCAACGGGGACAGTACAAAGGAACTTACATCTAAGCTTCCTAACCTTTCACATAAAAAAGTAGCAGAAAATCTCATCATTAAAAATTTATCATTCCAGCGAAAACCGCCCCCAAAAACATGATTTTTCTTTCCTCACAGCTACAAACTATATTTATATTATTTTAAGCATCCCTAAATCTCCCTAAATGATTACATAAAGGCTGAAATATTATCAAAAACCGCAATATTGATCCTTGGTTAATTGGTTAATAATTTCAGCACCTGCACGCCGTTTTTGTTTAATAATAATTAATAATAACAAATAATTTAATTTGAATTTTTCTATTTACAGAATATCTTAAATGAACTTCCCGACACAGTGGTGAGCTTCAAAAAATAGAGAAAAGCTTTCCGCATTTAGTACATTTTTTTATACTATTATTATTATTTTGTCACTGCCTACAAAATCGTTAAAAAAAACAAAATGATTTTAGAGTAACTCAACAGTCACGTAAATCTCACCTTAAGTATAAACAATAGAAAACAGTTAATTATTAATTATGTCACCAACTGCCACTTCATTAATTCCTGGGAAAAGAAACAAAACCAACCAACAACAACAACAAAACTCTTATTATTATTATTATATTATACGTTCAACCATCTTGGCATGTACACGCACAGTTTACAGTCAACCTGTGGGGGTATTAAAACAACAACAACAACAGCAACAATTCACTACGATACACCTTCATCATTACATCGCACCTGTCTTCTTTATTTCTTTATTTTGTTTTTTGTTTCGTTATTTTATACATATATATAATTATTTATATATATATATTTTTTTGTTCTAAGTCTTTCTCTTAAAGTTATATTCACACACACTCTCATAGCTCGATTAAAAAATTTATTTTAATTAAAATTAACTGTAAATCTACAGCGTAAAACGTCTAAGGTCCACCCCTCACCTACACGAGTGTGCGTTAGAAAATTGTGAAAAGTTTTAAGCGATCCACGAGAACTGAAAATTCAATTAATAATCGTAGATGTGAAAATATTAAGCAGATCCCGCCATCATTGGATCTTGCAGCCATGAATTTTTTTAATTTCGTTTTTATTTGTTTTGTGAATATCTGTAATTATTGTATTTTTTTTTTTATAATTGTAAATAATTTAAATGAAATAATAAAAAAATTGAAAAAAAAAACATCAAATTATAAAATTATTGATTTTAGAGCAAATGTAATTAATAAATTATCTTGTGTAAGAAAATTCGTTATTTATTTTGATTTTGTTGCATGCTTTTAGGCGAACTTATATGGTAGGTAATGCAGGGTTGAACAAAATTTATTGTGGAAGTAAACCAATGCGTAAGTACAGGCTTACGGCATCAAACTAGATTAATGCGTAAAATTTTATAAGTTTATGTTAAATATGGAATGACAGATTATAGCGTCATATTTTAAGACAAACAAAGCAGAAATTGAAGGCTTTTATGAGCAGGAGCTCACAATCCTTTAGTCTTTATTGGTTGTGCTTGGCCATTTCAATGCCAAAATCTTTAGTAAGTACCAAAATTGGGGAGGATGGGGCAATAGCGGAAGAAGTACTCCCTACAAAAAATAACGAGAATTTAAAGCTTAGACGCTTAGGTCAATCCATAAAAAATCAGAACACGATCTAATAACTGGGTAACGAGTGAAATTATTATAGGAATAAAAGAAAGCGACTCACTATACTCTTAAACGAAAAATAAACCAAATGACCACCTTCTGTGCGCCGAATATAAGACAATACACAAGAAGGTTACAGTGGCAGGAAGAGTATCCAAGGAGAATTATATAAAAGATAAAATATCATATGCGGGGAAGGATATCAGAAAGCTATGGAAAGTTCTAAATAAGGACATATTAAACAAGCACGAGACAAAATCGAGGAGTGATCTACAGGAAATCATAGTAAAAGGCAACACAATTGATCGTGCGGAGACATAGCAACTTGCTTCAACACCTACTTCAATGGAATTGGCAAGTCTATCCAGGCGGATATACCAAGCAGGCTACCTGTTGATGCACTAATGACGAGTAACTCAACCTTCATGATTCCTACCAGCTTGGATGAGGTATAATGCGTTGCCCTGAATTTAAAAAAGAATACAGCTCCTGGAAAGGATGAAATATACTGATAATAGACATTATTAAGAAACCCCTCTTGAAACTTATAAACGAAGCAATTGGCTGGCATACACGGTTTATAACCTCAGCACTAAAAATCAGTGGCGGTTCGTAAGGTTCAGGATAAGGGAAGCAATGCGCAAGGTGATCGATAAAAGTAAAAGTATCGAAACTTTTAAATAAAAAAAAAAACTGAAAAATAACATAATAGTGGAGTCAGATAAGCAAAACATAAGGAATTGTTAGTTACATCGAATACTATACTAAATGGCCATTTTCTAGCTCTAGCAACCAACGCTAAGTTATTGACCATTTCGTGAAAATTTTATCATTTTGGTCGTTCTTTCTCAATATAGATGCGTATATCTCGGCATGGGTAGGTCCGAAAAAAGCAAAAAAATAGAGGCTGTTCGTTATGATGAAATTTTTATCCGTACATATAACCTCAAAAAAAAACTTAAAAAACTGCTAAATTTTAGTGTTTTGGTTATAACTTCGGATTTTTTCAGTGAACTTATACTTTATAACTGGTTAGAATTTCAGGTCAAATTATCTTATACAAATCCCAAAAATTGACCTTAAATTTGAAAATTAATTTCCTTTAATTTTTGTGCATCGCATCGTAATGAGGTATTTTCTTTTTTAAAATGTAGTATTTTTTTATAATGGTGAACAAGAAAATTTGTTTAAACTTCAAAAAAGTGAAAATCGCATTTTTTCGTTAATGTTTTCGCTGCTAGTGGGCGTTTTGCGCCTTTTTTTCAGATTCTGCTGTTCATTAAAACGTCCATAAAAAAAGCCGTTGAAAAGCAGCCACTACTACTTTCATCTCATTTAATTTAATTACAAATGCATAATTTTGGCTCAAAATCTAAAAAAAATAGTAATAATAAAACCCCGCATACCTCGCATACACCCCCTACACCCACGCCTACAATCATTACATTCTCCTTGCAAAAAAAACACTTCAGGCAACCCGTACCCGTACAATTGATAAAAATATTCTTCTTTAAAGAGAATCATTAAAAATATAATGGAAGCTACAAAGTTTCAGCTTATATTCTACACAGGCCCCTCTGTTTTCCAATTAGAATCAACATTACATAAAGAGAAACTTCTCCTATCCTCGATCTCTTTTTTCTTCACTCATATAAACGAAAACTCATAGTTAAAGAGTCAAAAACAAAATTTCAAAGAAAACTTTTAAGAGCAAATTTATTATTGCTCGAAGCCAGAACAGATTACCAGAAAACGAAACCGAAAAACAAAGAGAATTTGGTGGATACAGAAAATTTCTCATTCTTCGAGTTCTCAATTCCGCCTGTTTGGTTCCAAAGAAGCTGCGTTTAGCTCAGCTTCTGAGGGTGCTGTATGAACGCAAACCTTTGCCTGAGTGTGAGTTCAATTAAATTGCATGTGTTGGAGCTTTCACATTGATTTTCTTGGCCAAATAAGCTGGAGATCATACAGCTTCCCCATGTTGTGAAAGGCCTCGGCCACGATAAGAGCGGCACCAGAAAAATTTAACGTCTCGATTTAGCGGAGAGCGTCACTTTAGTATTGTCACTCTGCCGCTCGCCGCTCATATCATGACCGTGGCTTTGGTGTTTCCAGAGGAGGAAATATATTAAGATTTTTCTTGTGATTAATCTTGATATAATTTATTTTTTTAGGAAGTTGTCAAGTTGTCTATTTGGTCAAGGGAAGCAGTGCTTCCTTTGCTTCCAAAGAGGAACCGCCACTGCTAAAAATCCGAGTTTTTATGATTCTCTCGGCGTACATGGGTATTCTTTTCACGGAGAGTAACTTTATACGGGATATCGATGTGTGCACAACTCGAATAACAAATAGGTATGTCAATATCAGACCCAAAAAAGAAGCAGAAAAGAAGACACATTTGTGCACGCCAAAAGTTTCTATTAAGTAAGATAATACAACAAGTTTCTGTTAATACAACTTTCTCTCTTCCTTTTGCCCCTCTGTCCTGAAAACCGGGTTTATTATGATCCGTGTATTCCAGCCCATTGCGTAGTGGCACATTTCCTAGCTGCTTCAAGGATATGATTGTAATACCTATTCTTAAAGGAGGAGACTCGGCTGACAAATTTATGAAAAAATCTTTAAGAAAAGAATAAGGAAATTTATTGGTGGTAATGAAGGTCTGGAAAGTAAGTAGTTCTGTTTTCAAGGACTATCTTGATATGGGTTACTATGCAGAGGCAGTATTCATCGATTTAAAAAAGGCGTATGACGCAGTGCATCATGATGTCGTACTAAGCATTCTCTACAACATTGGAATAAGGGGCTTGGCGAATAATCTGCTGAGGAGCTAACTCACTGAGAGGCACGTCACAACTAGAGTTAATCGTATTTCGAGTTCCCCAAGGCTCCATACTAGGACCACTTTTATGTTTGCTCTATATTAACAAAATCAATTACTCAAGGCTCAACAAAGAATATCATACATTTGCAGATGATACTAACCTGATCTAGAAAATAGCATGAACAGTGACCTGAAAATTTTTAAGGAATGGACGGATTAAATAAACTAAAAGTAAATGAAAAAGGACTATGTACATGATATTCTATCAGAAAATTAAGGCAGATTTCAGAATTACGATCAAGATAGGGGAAGAAAAAATACCTAGGGCAACTGAAATTGCCTACATAGAACTTTTCATTGACAATAATCTGAACTTTATGAAACACTTAGAAAAAATAGAAAAAACCCTCATCCCTCTAAGTGCTCAAATGAAATACTGCTTCAGTTCTATAATGAGCATATCCTATCTCGGATTAAATTTAGTGTACTAAACTGGTATCAGTACTATTAACGATCGAGTACAGACATAAAAGTATTCGCTGAAGGCGAATAGTATGGTATGGTATGGACTTTCATGGAGTACAGCCTCTCAAGTAGTTTACAAGACAATTAACATTGGAGCAGATCATTCGAATGGAAAATGCAAAATTCATATATAAGTTGAAGAAAAATCAGACCCCAGTTTGATATGCCGAAAATGTGACCTCAGTTGAACCTAGTAATTATGCAAAACTGAAGCATTCAAAACTATGTTTCAAGAAACAGAGACAACTTAGGATTAACGCACCCCCTAGGCCCCCCTTATTACGACCATGGTTGCGAAACATGGAAAATTACCCAATTCATCACAAATCCCCTACAAGTTTTATCAACAGATGCCTACGTCGACTTCTAAAAATCGGCTGCCAAGATCGAATTACAAATGTAGAACTATGGCGTCGTGCCGGCCAAAAAGGATAGAGGACCAAATCAGGCGAAGGAAATGGAATTGGATTGGCCACACTTTAATTCAGTATTTTTTTAGACATGTTTTTGGCTACTTTTTCACTCGTCGGTCCAGACGATAAACTTGATTTGATAGTCGGAGAAAAGCGAGTGGTAATTTTAGGCCTTTCAGGGGATGATTCAGTATTAGGCTACATTTGCATGACTTTACATGACTCGATAATCGAAGAAAAGCGAAGAAAATGCTGTCACTGCGAGATATTTTTCTTTCAATTGGCGGAAATACTGTGGACCATTATGGTTTGCCACCTCCGCAAATAATAGAGCCAGATGATAATTTAAACAGAGAATATATCGAAAACAAGGGACAATGGGGGAAAATGTAGAGGCCGCCTTAGGGAAAGTTTTGCACATGAAGCCAAATGCCCGGGAAAGTCAAAATCTACGCCCCCTTGACATATTCGGAATATAATTGCTTAGGTCCTGCGTAAAAATAAAATATGGCCTTAGAACGAGCGAACAACAAACGTGATTGAAACATAGTCATCGGCCACGTGAAGGTCATCAGAAGGCTGGTTGCACGATAAATCAAAAGGGCCATTCATTGTACATATCGAAAATGTTCAAGTTCCCATAAAATAAATTCAACAAAACATTTGGTGCAAATTCATTTTTTGGCTCAAATTTTTCGTAGAATGCCCGCGTTAACAGCTTAGTTCTTGGCCATTTAAATCTTTTGGTCAAGTGTGGCCGTCGTGAGGCCGTATGTGCTCCCAATAAAAATGGTTAAAAATTCTACGGCCTTCCTCCTTAAAAAGCCTAGCTGGCCGGTGTTCTCCCGCTGTAAGCCCATTTTTTATTTTTACTCGAGTTAGTACAGCCTATGACATATTCATCATGGCGGTTGTTACATACAGAATTTCTAAGGGTCTCGGTGAAAAACGAAACCCTTAGACAAACTCTCATATCCCTTCATACAGGGAGCCTTTTACATCAAATTCGCAATGAATTTGATGCAATATGAGCTCCCTGTGAACAACAAATCCTAAACGGAAAATAATTATCTAATTTCCATTTTCAAATATACAAAATTCCTTAACGGACAAATCTTCATACAAAAATCCATCCACTTCAACGGAAAATGTAACATTCTCAGACGCAACCTGATCGCGTTGGCCTTTTCACAAGCTATTCTGGCGATTAAAAAACAAAAACAAAGCATCCGCGGGGAACGTAATCTGACCCACCCGAAGATAACCTAGCGCAACTTGCCGCGTGAGAAGCGCACGGTAAGCGAGTTGCGCAGGTGGGAACAAAAAGTTCAAGGGCGCGTTCCCCCGCGGTGGACAATTTTCCTCGCCACCACCGGCGGGTGGAAAAATTAATTAATTGAGTGTTGTTCTAACCACAATCGGCGGCGGGCGAGTCGAGATTTTACAAATCAGTGTATTGATTGAACGTTCGACCGCGGCGGGCGGAAAAATAGAGTATTGATTTGAGTTTTTGTATAGTTACCTGACAAAATAACTGCGAGTTTTACACGTGGTCAAATAGTCTAGTGCCCTAAATATTTTGTGTGTAATAAAAATTTAAAAATAAATAAGAATAATAAAAAAAGGAATTGCTCACTAGTTTAAGCAAAATGTGAAGTTTATTTACTGTTTTTTTTTTTATTTTCAAATAAGAAAAAATAATACGTTTAAAAATTTAAAAACAAAAATGTGTTTTTGTAAATAAAAATATAATTAAAAAATGTGTAAAAATAGAAAAAAATGTTAGAAAACAACACTTTTTCATATTGGATATACAAAAATAATGTGTTGTATAGTTGAAGCATAAGGATAACATTCCTGTTTTTAAATAATAAATAAATTATCGCTCTTAAAAAAATATATACATATATAAAAGTGTTTTGTATATACAAAAAAGAGAAGTACGTTCTCATTTAAAAATCTGCATAACATACAAAAGGCGGTGAGTTATTTACCTGTGCAAAAAAAAATTGTTTTTTATAAATTAAATATGGAAATGTTTCCATTTTTTTGTTTAAATAATATTTATTATTATTAAAGAAGACGAAGAATAAAATTTTCTGTTGTGGTGATCTAATATACAAAAAATAAAAGTGCGTTATATAACATAACAATTTGGCGCAGCCGGTAGGATCCGGGAGAGGCCACAGAGCTAATACTTTGCCGATTGCGATCGACAAGGCCGACGACCTCGGATCCTATCAAGAATCTTCGCTCGGGGGTGTACAACCACGGTGTCTCTGCTCCAGGCGAGCACGCGCTCACCCCCCATTGTATAGCATCGCGGGATTTTTAGTGGGCTTCATCCCGGCCCAAGAGACGCCCTATGGTTGAGGGCCAACAAGGGGACACAAGAACACCAGTAACTCCCCCACCGAGGGACCACCAATTAACCACACCAGGACCCTCAACCATACTAGGAGCCAGCGACACCCCAGCGTTCTGCCAGGTCACTCAGCGGGGGACTTCAACGCCACTAACAACACCTCAAACTAGAACAACTTCATCAGAAACACCCCAAACATCCCACAGACGTCTACGAAGTGGGACACTCCTAGGGGAAGAAAATAAACAAGTACCTAGGTGTTACTTTAAAATTAGCTAAGATACTTAAGCGGGCGCAGGAGACTGGTAAATTCAACATAGTCCATTTTGAAGCCGTGGATGAACAAATCCAAAGGGCCAGCCTAGAAAGAAAAGCTAAACTTGAGGCTTTCAAAGAAGAAGCCCTGAAATTTAAACAGGACCTCCTCTGTCTCCCACGCCCCTTGAAGTAGTAGATAAGTCTAGTATAGAGGATAGGGACAATTGTGAAAATAGCGCAAACTGTAACACAGAACCGCCGGAGCCCGATTACGCACCCATAGATCTTCTTGCGGACTGGGTAGAATTATCAACCCGTTCCTTGTCACTCCTGGAAGAAGAGGAGGTGACCTTCCACGACAGTCACCTTGTCAAACCCTTAATTCTAAAGGAATCCCCAACAGCCATGGCGGACGAATATATCAAAGTCGCCAAATTAACGGCCCAACTAGTTCCTCTATTCTCTGGCGGCCAAAACCCGACAATGGCAACGGAACTACGAATGTTCCTAGGCTGTTGCCGCCGGGTACTACAGTGCCTTACAGAACAGGAAAAGGCCGCCTTCCTTCAAATTTACCCAACTAGTCTTCGGGGAGAGGCCTATCAACTAATTGCCTCCTCACAACCTGCCACTTTTGAGGAGGCAGAAAACCTCCTAAACAGGACATATCTTCCAAGGGAAACATATCAGGAACTGGTCAACAAATTAATTCAATTACGCCAGTTCCCCCTAGAGCCTCTAACAACCTACGCAACTAGGATAAAACAACAGTTGTCACTATGCGAAGAGGCGGCCACCACTAAATATGGTGCGATGCAACGGTCATCTTCAACGTCTCATAACTCATCTACAGAAATAAATAAAACACCAATCGATTCATTATTCTAAAAGCTTCATTTTTGCTGCAATTGTTTTTTTGTAATATCGTAAGGTGTTATGTTATTCGTGAAACACCGCTCTAAAACATGCATTTTTTAAATGAAAAAAAAAATTCAATCGGGAATGACTCTGAATAAAGGAGTTGCATCCCCCTCCCCCACCCAGGGCAAAAGCACACATAAACATATTATAACTTTGTTCCTTCAGCTTCTACTGATTTACTGTCCAAATTACACGTCAATCGGTGCTGTCCGAAAGAATTTGGAGCCAAAAACCGCTATCCACTGAACTACGACAGCGGTTAACATATGATAAATATCCAGTGTCGATTATTAATGCATAATGCATAATAGATTTTGCATAATACATAATACATAACGCATAATAGATACAAACTTGCCAGTCTTAAGAGAATTTGACGAGGAATCTTTGTCTTAGTTAGGCCTAATGAAAGCAGTCTATTCTTAAGTCAGTTTTTTTAAAAAGTTTTACTTAAAAAAACCATAAAACTGCATACGATGACTCGAACTTGCTTCCTAAGATTTTTGTGGAAGACCAATAGGAAACGAAGTGCTGGAAATCCAAAAAGAAAGAGGAGGATGAGTAGAAAACGTGCCAGAAGATATCTAAAAAATTGAATAGCCATTTTAAAAAATTTGCAAAACGTTCAAGGGACTAGAAGAAGAGTTTTCAGAAGGAGTGCCTAAACTCTACAAAAGTATGGTGTAGTATAAGAAGAAAAAATAAAGTTAGACCATTCCTAGACCGTGATTAATCAGACATTTTAGACTAAGCTCAAATAACACTGGTCTGCACATTTTTTCTCCTTTCCAATTTAATAGTCGTATCCTAAGTATTTTTTCGCGCTGAATCCGAATCCGTTGGCCAAATTGCCCTATCACGTCAGGATTTTGAGCAATCCTAACCTAAAAGTGCCAAGAAGCGTGTTTTTTGCACTTTTGCGCGTTAAATATCTCAAAACTATGGAATGATAGGGCAAATCGGACAACGGGATCGTTTTCAGCATGCCAAAATCTACAGAAAACCATGTCGAAAGCGTGAAATTTGAAAAAACTTTTTTTGTAATACTGAAAAGAAAAACTTCTTGGCGCGAAATCGACGATTTTTATTAACACATGATATCATTGTTGCACCGAAGTTTTTCTTTTCAGTATTACAAAAAAAGTTTTTTCAAATTTCACGCTTTCGACATGGTTTTCTGTAGATTTTGGCATGCTGAAAACGATCCCGTTGTCAGATTTGCCCTTCATTCCATAGTTTTGAGATATTTAACGCGCAAAAGTGCAAAAAACACGCTTTTTGGCACTTTTAGGTTAGGATTGCTCAAAATCCTGACGTGATAGTGCAATTTGGCCAACGGATTCGGATTCAGCGCGAAAAAATACTTAGGATACGACTATTAAATTGGAAAGGAGAAAAAATGACCCGTTTTTTGCAGACCAGTGTAATCTTTAAGAAACTCTCTGTGGAATTGTAAGATAACTGACTAAATAATCAAAAATCAGGAAGAAATATTATCACTAGGTGAACTGTTGATGTACTCGTATACTTAAGCCTCTGTACGCAACTTTGATCTTTAAGTCCATAATTCAAAATCAAACTCAAATTTTCCTAGTAGAGAAATTTTATTGTAAAAAAAATATATAAAGATAAATATAAATTAGTAACAATAATTTATTTAGTATAATAAAGAACAATTATATTTCAATTTGCACCCATGTTTAAAAAGATAATTTTTTTTGTTTCAAATTGTGTAATAATCACTCCCTCTACTGCAACACCAACAACAAATCAGCAATGAATATTACAAAACAATACGATTTATGTAGTAAGTTTTATTATCACATAGTAAATATGTCAGGTTATGAAAACAGAAAAAAAATTGCAAAGTGCAAAGCCTTCTGAAATATTTTCTAATTGTAAGAAGCTACCGAAGATGACTGCCAGAGATATCAGCTCATAAGGTGTAATAAAAATCAAATGTGCTGATAACCGGTGCAATGTTTAACCATTTTGGATCGCGCAACCTCAACAGAACAATTCCCGCACAATTATAATATAATGAAGCTTTATATTTGTGGAAGATTTATTTTAAAATTAGAAGCCGACGTTGGTACATCTTGAGTTTAATGGAAATATGTGATAACTCGGAGTTAATTTTTAACTAGTTTGATTGTATCTAATTGATGATAGCATAATTTGCAGCTACAGTGAGATTTGAATTTTTTGTTGAATACTCATATTAAAAAGAATATTGTAGTGTCTGAGATAGATTTGTGAGATTTCTGCAACGTTTACAATAGTGTCTAGTGAAAATGGGTTACGATGATGTAATCACGCACTTGGGAGATTTTGGAAGATACCAAAAACGGATCTACTTCCTCATATGCCTACCAGCGATTCCGTGTTCATTTCATAAATTAGCCGGAGTATTTCTGTTAGCAAAAGCGGATCATCGATGTCTGTTACCTTTTGAAAATGAAACGACTGCCGAATATCACTTACCTGAACATATCCTCGAAATGTCATACCCGAGAGATACTCTGAAATCATCATGGTCATCATGTCAATATCTAGATGCGAACTACACCGATGAATATCTCAATGGCACCATCCCAGCAACGAATGCTGTCTACTGCAACAAGTGGATTTACGATCATTCGGTGTATCAAAACAGTGCTGTAATGGAATGGGATATGGTCTGCGGTCAGGCTTGGATGAAAGCAACATCAGACGCCCTACTAATGCTGGGAGTTTTACTTGGCAGCATTGGTTTTGGTATACTATCAGATAAATATGGCCGGAAACCGATTTTCTTTGCATCGTTAGTCATTCAAGTATTATTTGGTGTTCTAACTGGCTTAGCACCTGAATATATAACATTCTGTATATCACGCTTAATTGTTGGAGCATCGACGTCAGGTGTGTTCCTTGTAGCATATGTAATTGCAATGGAAATGGTTGGACCTAGCTATAGACTGTTTGCCGGTGTGGCTGCTCACATGATATCCTGTATAGGATACTTATCAGTAGCATTGTTTGCCTACTACATAACAGACTGGCGATGGCTTCAAATCGTATTAAGTGTACCAGGTCTCTTATTCTTATCATATTACTGGTTCATACCCGAATCAGCTAGATGGTTACTTTCAAAGAATCGTAAGCAAGATGCTATCGAAATTATTCAAAAAGCTGCCAAAGAAAATAAAGTAACAATAGCGGATGATGTTTTGGATAATCTCTTGGAAGATGTCAATGAAAAGAAGGATGACAACCAAGGTGAACCACCCTCGTCTATGTTTGATCTTCTACGATATCCAAATCTACGTAAAAAAACACTTCTAATATTTTTCGATTGGTTCGTGACTAGTGGTACATATTATGGATTATCATGGAACACAAGTGATCTGGGTGGAAACAATGTCTTAAACTTCTTCATAGCAGGCGCTGTTGAAATTCCTGGCTATTCTCTACTATTTCTAACCTTAAACCGCTGGGGTAGAAGAAACACCCTATGTGGAAGCATGCTTTTTGCAGGAGTTATGCTACTATTAACTATCATAGTGCCACCTCATATAAATTGGTTAATTGTAACACTAGCTATGCTTGGGAAATTCGCAATAACATCAAGCTATGTTACAACATATATATTCTCAGCTGAACAATTTCCAACTGTTGTACGAAATCTTGGAATTGGTGCATCATCGATGTGTGCTCGTGTCGGTGGAATTTTAGTACCATATTGTATACTATTGGGAAATTTTTGGAAACCATTACCATTAATTATTTTCGGTGTGTTTTCATTACTTGGTGGACTGTTATCGTTGCTACTTCCTGAGACATTGAATAAGCCACTTTTAGAAACAATTGAAGATGGTGAACGATTTGGAAGGCGTAAATCAAAATCGGAAAAGATAGATGATGATATTAAAATATAGTTATGTAATTTAGTTTAATATTTAATGAAATAATAATAAATAAGTAAACTTTTGAAAAAAATATGAATTGGCTGTCAATATTATAATTTCAGTAAGAGCACTTTAAACCATTGAAAAATTTATATGTACGTAACTTTAGTTTTATGTTGAATGTTATCAAAACTATTTTTAGTTATTATTAATCTTTTAAATATATAGTATTATAATTACGTTAAAAAACAACTTGAAACAAAAGAATAAGTAAAAGTTAAGTAGTAATTGTAAAAAAATTTCAAATTTTATACAATAAAAAAAATTTCCAATATAGTTGCTTTATTTATTTTTAATATTTATTTTCCAGAACATTTTGTCTGCTTTTTATATTTCCCAACAAATTGTAGCATTTAATACTTAATCTAAATCCCGACAAAACGATTCTAGTTCCGTATACTATATACCAGAAGACACTGCTGGGACTTGCTGAACTCATCCTTACAGGCAGGGGCGGCGCTTTCATAGGTGCAAATGGTGCACTTGCACCGGGCGCAATTTCACGTGTTTAAAAAAACAGTGGGTGTGTGTACTTATGTACACGCATTATAAGTTATACTTCTTTGGCGTGATTTTAAGACTAATTTTTAATTTGGATTCTTTCTATTTTCGTGCGTTGGAAGGTGCAAGCATTATGATGCCGACACGCTCAAGGCTGTCGGTTATACCGTATTCTAATCCTAACTAAAATCACCAACTAGTTGGGTCATTAGGCCTAATTATCTTAAGATGGGCTTAAGATGCCTCATGAAATTCTCTTAAGACTGCCTAATTTTCTACCAAAACGTAATGAATGTTAAGCTTAATATGCGTCGCAAGCTGGATCAGCATTTATTTACCTGATAATACTACTGGTACTTCTAAGCCTAACTCACTTCTTTTTTGTTCATTTCCGCCTTAGCTTCTGATTGAGGAATTTAGCTTCTCCTCAACTTTAGTCAGTAGATCAAACGATCGTACCATTATAGTCTAAGACGTTCGTTGCTCTTAGCCGCGCCTTTAGCTGTAGGTTACAGTGCAGCAGTTTGCTCGGCTAATCTCCGGCAATCCAAAAGGACATCGTCTGTGTCCTCTGTCACAATGAGAAATTCCAGGCGTTGCGTAGACTCATTTTGCCGGTATGCTCTCGTAACTCACCTGTGGGTTCATCGACCTTGGGTAGATTCATTCTACTTCCTTTGCCACTACTGAAATAAACGTCACTACCAAATTCTGTTTGCTTCCCTAGCTTCTTCTTTTAGTTGTTACTCAATTAAATTGAGTGGTTAGGGTAATTGAAATATGATACGAAGAGTTTCATACTAAGGACATTAATGTATCGGCAAATACAGCATCAACGCTTCCAACGTTTGACTGTCAACACTCCGAACCTGTCCAAACACCATCGTTGGACGCTTGACATTGGACATTCGTAGTTCGAGTAGCGGCCACACAATGCGTTCTACCATCAAACGTCCAACGTTGGAAAGTGCTCATAGCATCGTTTAGAGCCGGCTTTAGCTGAAAACTAGGATATGTAATTTATTTCCCTCCATAGCCTCAGGGTAAAAACCTCCTCACCCATGAACATCGTGAACGGACTTTGGCTACGAATTTTCATATGCCCATATAATAATAAACTTAATAGCTAAAGGATTGGAGTTGCAATGCTTGCCCAAACTAGCGGAAGACATGCCAACATTAGAAGACGTACAAGACGTAGTGAAAAAAACTAAAAACAACAAATCTCCGGGCAGAGATAAAATTTTAGCAGAGCTATTAAAGCAAGGAGGTGTCATTTTAAGCCTGCATAAAATCGTAAAACTAATATGGACCCAGAAACAAATACCATCGGCATTGTTTGCCGTATACATAAAAAAGGATATCAGCCAAATTGCCGTAGGCATCACTCTATTAAAAGTAGCATATAAAGTATTATCAAAGATATTATACGTTAAACTGCAGGCAGGAAGCTATAAAAGCAGTTTCTGTCTCGGAAAGTTAACCACAGACCATATTTAGGCAGGTCCTAGAAAAAACACATGAATTTAACATAAGCCTTTATCCATAGAATTCGGAAACGCATATGATAAAATAAAACGTAAAGAATTATATAAAGCTATGGAGTACTTAAGATTTCCCGAATACCTCGTAGATTTGACCAAAATGACAATGAAAGAGATAATATGCAGAATAAGAATTGAAGAAGAGCTGTCAGATTCATTCAACAAACAAATTCGTCCCATTTAACGGTTGGTCCATATGCGGGCCTCCATTTTCTGTTGTTAGCCGTCCTGTTCAATGCTGCTGCCCACACTGGTACTTGATATAGCCGGACTGAGCTAACCACCCCCGGCATCAGAAGGCGACGGCTTAGTGTAGGGACCCCCGTTGGGTGGCCTTTGTAGGAGTGCTGCACAAGTATTGGACGCTTTATCCGTCATGCTCTCCAAGTAATGGGGCCCATCCACAGGCCAACTGGTTGCCCAAACTGAGTTGTGCAAAGAGTTGGTGTTTTGCCACAAACGCTTCAACTGAGTTGATACTTCAACTGTCAATTCAGTATTTTATAGGCAATTTGAACGTTAAATAAAATTGTAGAAAACCTGCGATTAAGTTTTATGATTATAAAAAATGGGTAGTAATGATTTTTTATGTTAATTATAATTTTTTTAATTATTAATATAAATATTTGTATGTTTTTAAAATATAAATTAAATCCTAAACATATAAATTATGAAAATAATTTAATATTATGTGAACTTTCATAATTTAAATTAAAAATTATGCAATACAATGAAAATATAAACTTGCAAAAAAATATAATTTTCGAATTCTGGCTTAATTAATGCAAGTAGTTTGCCAAACTGCAACATACACAGCGCGACTAGTTGCCCAAACTCTAGGCCCCGCCCCCATAAAATTAAAAGATTTTGATTTATCCCAACTGCAACCCCAACTGTCAAATCAGTTTGCCAACTGCCCCATACACGCTGCGATTCAGTGCCAACACAACTCAGTTTAGACAACTAGGGCCCATAAGTTTTAAAATTTAGCCTCCAGACGATCATCACTACTGGGTACCTTAGGGCGGGATATGAGTGAATGAACTATTTCCTGATTTCTGTTCAGCACAGCTTCAGTTTTGTGCTCTGAAAGCGACAGACCAGTGCTTTAAGGCCACGCTTAAATCTTCCAGGTCACTTCGTTCACAACTGCAAAGCGCCAGCGAGAGAGGCCAGTGTTAAATTTTGTTTCCAATAAAAATCATTTGAAATCATTATTTGCATTTCCACGACCATTCAATCCCCACAAATCAGTATGTGGGCCACACGGCACACAAAACGAATGCTACTGCATATCGCAGCATTTTATCATTTGTTTAATGAGTTTACGTTTGGCTTATTGTTTAAAGCTTATCAAAAACGATAACAAAAATTACGCATGTGAATAGACGACTAAACATTACATAAGACCCATTTTACATAATTCTGTTGAAGGAAATTCCGCGAACGAAGCGGGAAAAAACAAAATTTTATAGTTTGTGAGATCTCCGCTGATTGTTTGCACGGGGCCTGCAATTATCTGGCCGCGGCACTGAGTAACTCCGAACTCGTACAAGATCTTAGGCGCCCATTACACGTCCATGCAAGCTTTAATCTATTTCATCTGTCATCAAATTAGGGAATACAAAACATTCGGATGATTACATCAGTTATCACCTTAGACGGTAGGTTTTACGTCAGTCATAGCAGCGAGTGTGTCACAATTGACAGCAAACTTTATCGTCTATAGGCGCCATAGAATTCAAATCTAAAGGCGTGGACACACAACACAAGTTGCTGACCTGACAGTAGACAGCTACTGCACCTGTGTACTTGCATGGAAGCTATTTTTGCTTCCCCTCGACCAAGAAACCGCAGTTACCGCACAGCTCTGTTACTTGTCAAACCAAAACGATAACGATGTGATAATTACTTACATCTGGTGCCTTACTACAAGATTTTGAATAATTTCAAACATAATTTATTAATTTCAATAGTTTTATGCCATTATTTTGAAGATTATGGTCTTCTTGATTTGCACGAAACATCTCAAAAAGCGTTCCTTCACTTTTCGGGATTTTGACTATACTTCCCCCACCAATCAAGTAACTTTAGAGTAGACCTATTCATATTGTTTTCTATTAGGATAGACCTTTTGTAATAACATCAAATTATTATGTCAACAAAATTCGGGTGTGTTTCTAGTTCCACCAATGATTGCAATCACTCCATCTTGTCAACACCACATACATATGTCCCATATTCCATCTTTTTTTGGAAAATTCCATGGTAGTCCAGTAAATAGGTACTTTTTCTTTGCAAAAAATACCGCACGCGATTTTTTTTTACCAAATGTTTTGACATATTTTTATGAGCTTAAATTCAAAATGGCGTCATCCCCACCCTTATGCTTCACTTACAATAAAGGGAAACGCGTTTAATTCTATATCTCAGAAACTATGCATTTTACGACAAAAATGTATATAATCTTTTTTGTAGATAATTAAGTGATTTAACTTTTTTGTTCAGAAATTTTTTTTGTAAAGTCAATATGTTCGGAGTTATAGTGCTTCAAACTTTATATATCACTTTCTTTGCACTATAATTCGTTAACGGTTAGCCCGCCATAAAAAAGTCCTTCCTAAGACTTATAGAACACACGATTATCTATAATTTTTGGTTTTATCATTTTTACATTGGGCTAATATTTCACGAGTTATAGCGCTTTAAATGTCGCAAAAAGTAAATTAAAAAAAAATCCTATCTTTTTCTTTCCCCGTTTCATTTCCAAACTGATTACATTTGTTGCCCACATTTGTTGTCTTTACTTTTTTCTATAAAGTTGATATTTATGGATTGGTTACACCTCAAAAGTTTATTAAAAATGGTTTTTTGCAAATATCTAGTCGACTATTTATTTACGAAGACAAGTTATACCAACAAATTAACTTTAAACATTTTTTTCTAGCATTTATAGTTTAGCCGCAATTCAGCGCCGAATGTTTCATATAGATACACATTAATTTTCATGCATATAATTAAGAAATTTCGTTGGCGTGCAAACCCTTTTCCACACCACCTTGGAGGTCGAGTTTTTGGCGCGTTTTTTATTGTGGTTTCCCCAGGAGGCCTAATCCACAAGAAAACGAAACAATGATGCTATAAGATGTTATTTAGCCTCATATGTTTCGAAGATGTCGGTTGACAATCGGATATACCAATGAAGCTGCCATCTAATGACTTGACGTTGTCTTCGTCGAATGATATATCTGGGAGACTTGAAAACTCGCAAATGCTCTCATTTATTTCGTTGTCTTCAAGGAGGTTTGTACCATTTTCGCAATTTCCTCCACTGCAGTTAGAGCAAATTATGGTACATTTGAGACCGGCCTTGCGGCATCCACAGCAACCGCCACAATTTTTCCTACATTTGCAGGATATTAATTTTAATAAATTTGCAGGTGCCGGAGCAATAATTGTCATTGGGACTGGTTGTAAGCCAAATCTTGTTCGCTTCCAGCCCCATTCCTCCGGGTCTTGATAACTATCAAGCCAAGTTTGCACTTGATGATATACTCGAAATGAGGGTAGTCGAGCAGCATCTTTAGTTGGAGGCAAAGCTGATAAGTTCACTTTGGTTTTTGTAGCCGATTTTCCAAAACATTTGAACCTAAGTGAATTAATATTGGTTTCTGACGAGCTACCTCCATACAGCTCAATAAAGAAACGCTCTCCAGCTTCAGCAACCATATCTGGATCTATTTTTTTTCTTTAAAGAATTCTACTGAATTTATGAGTTGTGGATTTTTTTTAAAAATAGATAAAACTTTGGCTTTCCCCATGCCGTATATTGAAGAAGTTGTGTCACAACCACTGAAAGCGTGAAGAAAGAGAATATTGTTTGCAACAATATTTGGAAATTTTAAGCACTGCGGAGTATACAGTTCTTCCGGAATACGACCCTTCCCCGGTTTTCGAAGGAAAATATTGTTAGAAGACCCTGCAAGGACGTTAATAAAACAAGGAGATCTATGTCTTCTCCGACAATGACCACGGAATCAAACCTAGAAGATACTTGTATTGCTGTCGTTACAATTAACATGTCAGCGTCTTCGAAGGCTTGCTCAACTATAAAACCCGCACTTCTTAGTTCCTTTGTGAGCATTGATATTAGCTGAGCTTTATTTTTATCATTACTTAAGAACTTCTCCTGCTGCGTCGCCGGAATCATAGTCTCATTAATAATGATATGTACCGAATGATTCTTTCTTGAACGCCGAAATCGTTCAGAGCTTTTGGTGCCTAGAAGATCAACATCCTCAGGATAACCATCGAATACAATAGTAGCATTCGAACTGAAATGATCGCCGACATATTTTACATATTTTCTGCAAATATTTAAAAAGGAAACATTCTTATCCCATATGACTCGATGCAAAAGAAAACCACCATCTACGACCTCCATCCGATAATTTTTTATTTCGCCGTTATCTGTTAATGGCGTAAAACAACTATATAGTGAAGATTTTGTACCCTTCCTCATTCCTTCTTCATTGAATATTGATAAAGGATAAGGCGCAAGCTCATAAGTAATATTATCTTTTAAATCCTTTTCTGTTTCCTTCGAAATGCACATTCGTTGGAACAGAAGAAGTGAATCGATGGGAGTTAGTGTTTCATCAATTTTGATGCTACTACTGGCGGTACTTATTGGAAGAACACGATCATTTCGCCTAAACTTCACCGACTCTATAGGATGACCAACTATTCGAGAGATCATGTTAACACCTGTTTCGTATGAAAGATGGCAATTAGCGGAACATGCAACGATACCTGTGCTAATAGATAGTACCTAACACAGGATTTTTTAAAAAAGGATCATGCTGAGCAAACCAGTTATCTAATTTTACGACGTCAGCATTATCACAAGTTACTCGAGCGGATCGAGAATCAACGTGTTGTTCTGGAGTAGAGCTGAATATACCGCAGTAACTTTCAACCGATTCGCTAACGTTTTGTAAAAATAACATCCCTAAAGTCCACCTAGAAAGTGCAGAATCAGAAAACCCACGACCTTGGGTAAGACCTCCCGAAGTTTTCATTGATCTAAATGTTGCACGAAACTGAAAATTCTTCCCAAGCGTGACACCTAACCCCCCCACCAGGAGGGCAGTTTAAAAGAGAAATTTCCTAATTATTTGTATGAAAATTAATGTGTATCTATATGAAACATTCGGCGCTGAATTGCGGCTAAACTATAAATGCTAGAAAAAAATGTTTAAAGTAAAATTTCTACGGAATTTTATAACAAACAAATTTGTTGGTATAACTTGTCTTCGTAAATAAATAGTCGACTAGATATTTGCAAAAAACCATTTTTAATAAACTTTTGAGGTGTAACCAATCCATAAATATCAACTTTATAGAAAAAAGTAAAGACAACAAATGTGGGCAACAAATGTAATCAGTTTGGAAATGAAACGGGGAAAGAAAAAGATAGGATTTTTTTTTAATTTACTTTTTGCGACATTTAAAGCGCTATAACTCGTGAAATATTAGCCCAATGTAAAAATGATAAAACCAAAAATTATAGATAATCGTGTGTTCTATAAGTCTTAGGAAGGACTTTTTTATGGCGGGCTAACCGTTAACGAATTATAGTGCAAAGAAAGTGATATATAAAGTTTGAAGCACTATAACTCTGAACATATTGACTTTACAAAAAAAATTTCTGAACAAAAAAGTTAAATCACTTAATTATCTACAAAAAAGATTATATACATTTTTGTCGTAAAATGCATAGTTTCTGAGATATAGAATTAAACGCGTTTCCCTTTATTGTAAGTGAAGCATAAGGGTGGGGATGACGCCATTTTGAATTTAAGCTCATAAAAATATGTCAAAACATTTGGTAAAAAAAAATCGCGTGCGGTATTTTTTGCATTACGAAGGCCTTTTTTTCGACCTATTTACTGGACTATGGAGCGGGGCTTAACTTTTCATCATCTGCTAAGGTAATATTTCTTTAATCTTCTTCAACGTTATCTTCCCTGGGTCTGCCCTTTAAGTGTGTTCCTTATAGTCCATTCAAAACGCGCGTTAGGGTGTTCCAAAATAACACCGTTAAGAAAATCGAACCCTAAAGGTTTTTGGGGTCGCTGATCACGAAAATCGGGGTCCCGCGGTGTAGGGAAAACGTGGGCGTCACCCTTAAAAATGCAAAAAGCACCCCTTTTTAGGGTTTTTTCGCGATTATTTCAATAACAATGAAAACTAATGCAATGAAATACACTTTTTTTAATATTTATTTGCGAAGGTGGTTGATTTGTACTAAATCAAAGCGAACTTTATGATAAGGGGTAATCCTAAAGGGTTGAAACCACCCCTAAATCGGCTAAAAATAGGAAAATTGTAAAAATTACTTTTTTTTAAGTTTATGCTTCAAATTCGATTGTGGGGGTACTGTTAGGCAAAAATAAATTATTTTCAGTCAGAATTCATGTGCGTGAGTGAGTAGATCTGAAGTTTGTGCTCCGCGATTGTTAACCGTCAGATTATTATAAAAGTCACTAAACTGATTGATTTAATTTAAACCTTACTTCCTAATAATCTCCTTTTTTCGCGCTACGTGGTGTTGTGATTCTACATAATTATCTTGGCAGTTTTTCTCGTGTAAAAAGAACAATGGAGAAAGCTAAAGTTCCCGCCAAATTACCAGCCAAAAAAAATATTTCACAAAACCCGTCACCGGTCACCACCCGAAGCACAGCTAGAACAACTTCTGAAAGCACCTGTGGATCTAGCACCTTTGAAGAGCTTCTATCAGCGCTTGAAAGCAGATTCACTGCTAAAATTGACGATCTGGTAAAACAATTAAAGAAGTCCGAAGCTCAGTTTCTGGAACACTTCACCACCTTTAAAACAGTCACGGACAGGCTGGACTCTTTGGAGCGCCGACTAACGGACGGGCTGAGCAGCATCACTGACTCATACTCAAGTCAGCTGATGGAAGTAAACAACTCGGTGCAAACTCTCGAGACTAAAGTTTCTAAAATTAAAAAACGTTTAACGGATTTTAATTTTGACGTCAGCAGCAACAACAGCCAGTTCGCCTCCCTGAAGTCCAGTCTAGCTGATGATGCGATATGTTTTCAGAGGCTGAGCGACGTCATCACCAGAGGTATCCCAAGGAAGGCAGAGGAGGATCCACTAAGCATTGTTAAATGCATAGCAGCTGATGTTAACCACCAACTTTCTCCGTACGTCGATGCGTTTCGACTCAAACGGGGTAAACAGACTGGCGATAACCCAATCGTCGTCAAATTTTCAGGCTTCCGTGAAGCAAAGGCCTTCATGACTGCTGCACGACGTAGGAAAAAACAGAAGTTTGCTCTCAACCTTGAGGGCTTTACAGCTGACTCCCCAGTGTATTTAATGCTGTAAACATGCTAAGGGCGACGGCGACGGTGCACACAAATTAAAAAGCACACACAAGAATAATCATCTTCGACATCCGAATGCTACACACGCGCACAGGAACATACGAGAATAGCAACACAATCCCATGTCACACCGCCCAGGCAACTTTGAGGGGCGACGGCTACGAAATAGAACTTGGATTGATTGAGTCGCCACTCTCGGCGACCTCGTCGTCGAGTGGTCTGCATATTGTGCTGCACCCTTCATACTCATAGAAAAGCTGTGTGTTCTATTCGTTTTTGCCAGTCGCTGTGGGAACTATTTTCGCCCTTAGTATGTTTACAGCATAAATGAAAGCCTCTCGCCGCACAACAACAAATTACTGAGCGCTGCACTGAGGATGCGAAAAATGGGACTGCTGCATAGTGTCATCACCACTGATGGCCTAGTGCGGGTTGCTCACAGGAAAGAAGATCCCCTCGTAATAATAAGTGATCTTGCTGAGTTGGAGTGACCATCTGTGGAATCGCTGGACCCGCTAAGCATCAGCGTATGATTTATTATGATTATAGGGGTATTCATGTCAAGTTTCGTTGCCTTCGTAGTTTTCACAGTTTCGTAGTTCGTAGCTTGTTGACATGAAGGTCCGTTTTAAGATTTTTTCCGTTGCTTATTCGTGCGACCACTGACATGTCTCTATGTCAGTGCGTGCAACAGTTGACAAATGTATGTTTTTAGTGAAAATTGATGAAAACATGCCAAAAATAAATGAGAGACAAAAATTATTGGATATGTAGGTGGATGAAGTTGTTTTAGATTCGTTTCAATCGACGTCGACGTCGACGCTTCCAACAAAACTCCACTCTCTTCCTGTGTCCACCGGTGTTGCGGTTTTTTACGTTCCCTAAACTGAAAGCAAACACATAAATTTATTAATTCAATACAAAGTACTGATACCACATACCGTGCTCTTTTCGGTTTCCATAACGCTTTAAGTATGAATTTTGGTATAACCCGAATCGTAATGAACACAGCTGATAGCTGTCAAAAACACAAACCACGAAACTACGAAGTGAAATTGAGACGCTTTTCAGCTTCGTAGTTGCAAAGAAGCTTCGTAGTTTCCAAATGTATGAAAATGAACTACGAAGAACTACGAACTACGAAACTACGAAGGCTACGAAGACTACGAAACGTGACATGAATACCCCTTATGTTATTGTTTTTTTTTTATAATTTTCTTTTTTTTAGTTTGTTTATTCTTAATTTACTTTTCTGTTTTAATTTCATTCTGTGTTAGATTTGTGTATTTGAGAGAAGTGAGTATATTTCTTCATATGTATGTTGTTTCCCTTTTTTATAATTGATAAAAAAAAGTGTATTTCATTGCATTAGTTTTCATTATTATTGAAATAATCGCGAAAAAACCCTAAAAAGGGGTGTTTCTTTGCATTTTTAAGGGTGACGCCCATGTTTTAGGACCGCGGGACCCCGATTTCTTAACGGTGTTATTTTGGAACCCCCCCCCCCGCGTTTTAAATGGACTATTATGGTATACTAGTCCAGTCAAAATAGACGAAAAAACGCCATAATTGGAAGATAATTCCGAAGTTGCTGAAAATTGGAACAGCCGTTAAAAACATTATTATACGTAAGCTGTAGAGACTGCCACGCGATTGGGCGGCTGCAAACTTTTTTATTCAAGGTCAAAGGGTCAAAATATCAGTTTTTTGCAAATATCTGCTAAACCGTACGTCTTATCAGAAAATTACATACATATTTGCCTACATATTTTTTGAACGGAGTCACTCAGGCTGCTATGTTTTACACCAAATTAAAGAATACACATTTACCTAAAAGATGAGCCTAATTAGGCTACTTTATGATAATTACTTTAGGAGTTATTCAAATTTCAGTAAATTAAAAAAAACAAAAGTTTTTCCCTAATCACCCTGTATCTTAGTGGATAGTGGAGATAGCCGCCCTCTGTAGAACAATTTTTTTCTCCAAATATATCCAGGAATCACCCCTGAAAATATTAGCCGCGTACTCCAACAAAGGATTTATTAAATTTCTGATGACCTTTACAAGTCGGGAATGATAGAATATGAGTATTTTAACTTATTAAAACGACAATATCTCAGAAATGGCAATTCCTACGAGAAAATGTATAATATACTTTTTTGTAGATAATCGCCTAATCTACAAACGTTGTAATCACAATTTTCTGATAAGACGTACAGTTTAGCAGATATTTGCAAAAAACTGATATTTTGACCCTTTGACCTTGAATAAAAAAGTTTGCAGCCGCCCAATCGCGTGGCAGTCTCTACAGCTTACGTATAATAATGTTTTTAACGGCTGTTCCAATTTTCAGCAACTTCGGAATTATCTTCAGTCAAACCTCTAATTTGACTGGACTATACAATCACATACCTCTTTTATAGTCCTTGAGTTTGGCTTTCTTCTAACATATCCCAGCCATTTAAATATTTGCCTTCTTTTGTATGGTGTTTATGGTGTTGAAGACCGGTTCTTCTTATAATACATACATATTTCTATACCTTCGTTTTGTACATCTTTTCAATGTGAAATTTCCACAGAAAGGACTAACGATTTTTCTTGAAAATTTTCTTTCACACGTGTCAACCAAGTGTTTATGGGGCCCATCCACAGGCCAACTGGTTGCCCAAACTGAGTTGTGCAAAGAGTTGGTGTTTTGCCACAAACGCTTCAACTGAGTTGATACTTCAACTGTCAATTCAGTATTTTATAGGCAATTTGAACGTTAAATAAAATTGTAGAAAACCTGCGATTAAGTTTTATGATTATAAAAAATGGGTAGTAATGATTTTTTATGTTAATTATAAATTTTTTAATTATTAATATAAATATTTGTATGTTTTTAAAATATAAATTAAATCCTAAACATATAAATTATGAAAATAATTTAATATTATGTGAACTTTCATAATTTAAATTAAAAATTATGCAATACAATGAAAATATAAACTTGCAAAAAAATATAATTTTCGAATTCTGGCTTAATTAATGCAAGTAGTTTGCCAAACTGCAACATACACAGCGCGACTAGTTGCCCAAACTCTAGGCCCCGCCCCCATAAAATTAAAAGATTTTGATTTATCCCAACTGCAACCCCAACTGTCAAATCAGTTTGCCAACTGCCCCATACACGCTGCGATTCAGTGCCAACACAACTCAGTTTGGGCAACCAGTTGGCCTGTGGATGGGCCCCATTAGATGTAGGCTATGGTCATGCTTCTGCAAGGATATTGAGTTTTAGTTTTTTATATTAATATCTTCAACTTTATTGAACATAATCGTGCGATTTCATTACTTTGTATTTGTATTATTTTTTTAGAGATACATCATCTTTAAAAGCAAGTTCTTTTAATCTCGACAGAAAAGAAGACACCAAACCAAATTCCACCAACAAATGTAAATCATAGAAAAATAATTAATAATATAATATTTTCTAAATCACCAAATTTGTTAGAAGCCTGATGTCTCTTCTCTGCATAAAAAACGTTTTGTTGTTTTAAAAAAATTAGGGTAGTTAAATATGAATTAAATCAACATACAAAAGCTAATCTAATACCCTTGACACACTGCAAAAACGAATGAGCATTCTTCCAACTTCATTGGCTTTCAATGATCATTCATTTTAGAAGCGACACACTGCATTTCTCAATGTTCATTGGAACTGTCAAAATAGAAACTTTACACAAACTGCTAAATATAAGAACTGAAAGTGATTACATAGTGATTTATACTTTTAAATTTAATAAAAATTACTAATTGAGGCCCAACAACAGTTATTTACAATGGAACCTACTACTTTTTAAAAAATTCTGAAATCTGAATGACAGTTTGACAGTTAGGTATTTCAGTTGGAAATTCTACTGGAAATTTCATGGAAAGTTGTTCGATAATTTCCCAATTTCACTTCCATCTTCATTGAATGAAGTTATTTTGACTTCATTCGATTGAATGACGAATGAAGCTGTTGAATGGACATTAGACATGACATACTGGGCGCGAAAGATCATTCATAGCCGAATGATACTGCAATGTTCATTCGATGCTGCAGTGTGTCAAGGGTATTACCCTCTATTAAAAAACAAACAGCTTGGACATTGAGCTTGTCGCTCTCAAGATTTCCTTCTCTAAATCTAATCTAATCCTGCTGTGCTGCTATATCCCACCAGATATGATTAGCACACTTGACGACGGAGGTAAAATCCTCTATGATATTCTCATCTCTTGTGTTGATTATAGCCTGAGTATGATGAACACTGGGGATGAACTACTTCTACTTGGGGACTTAAATTTACCCAATATTCAGTGGGTATTTGACGAAGTTGACGATAACTACCTCCCTGAAGGCAATATTAATTCTAAGGAATCCTGTTTTCTCAATTCCTTATTCTCACTCGGCCTGAATCAAATGAGTGGTGTGACTAATGTGTTTTTTTTTTTTTTTATGTGAAAGACTAGAGTCTCAGGAAACGTCCTTTATACTGTGTCGACAATCTAGTTAGGGAGGCAGTTGGATCTTGTATTCTTTACTGACTCAGGAAACATGATTGTTGAACCCAGTCCAATAGTCATGACGTCCGTTGACAATTACCACCCTCCGCTCTTGCTAAATTACTGCTTCAATTCAAAGAACAATCCTTGTCCGGAGGCGGTAACTCACTCCTTCAACTTTATGAAGGCTAACTTTAATGAACTCTCATCTAAGCTTGCCTTGATTGATTTCAACAGCCTACTTTCCTCAAATGAGTTGGATGTCGATGTGGCACGGTTTTATACCGTACAATACGAAGCTATCGTTTCATGTGTACCTTTTGAGCCCCAAAAATTGCGCAGTTCATCTCCACCTTGGTACAACAATGAACTGAAGCATTTAAGGAATCAGAAAAATATACTCTGGAAGATCTATTTAAAGAGAAAGATTGCTATAACAGATTTCGTTTACTCTCTTCTGGTCTGTATGGTGAATATCTCAGCAGCATGAGGGACCAGGTGTATACTGATCCTAGAAACTTCTTTAAATTTGTCAACTCTAAGAAAAAAGTCGATAACTACCCAAATACTATGCAGCACACTAACTGGTCTAGTAGTGAGTTTTCCTCGATTTGCAACATGTTTGCTTCATTCTTTCATCAATCTTTCACTCCTTCCAACTTTCAGCCTAATGACAATAATTTTCGTCACATAACTCCACACCGAGAGGCTACTAGATTATCTCTTTCAATTTCCAGTGACGATATCGTGAAACATATTGATGAACTCCCATACGATTTCACTTCCGGCCCTGTCGGTATCCCTCCTGCTGTCCTTAAATCCTGTGTGGAGGCTCTCCAGTCTCCACTGAAAACCCTCTTTAAAAAATCCTTAGATAAAGGGTATTTCCCTACTCTTTGGAAGAATTCGTTCATAATTCCTATTCACAAAAGTGGTAGCAAGAACGAAATATCGAATTACAGACCAATTGCCAAGCTGTCTGTCATACCAAAGCTTTTTGAGTCAATCATTTATTCTGCAATCGTGCCCATCTGCAAGAAACTTATTTCTACGAACCAACATGGTTTTCTTCCAGCTCGTTCCTCTACCACCAATCTCCTCGAATTCACTTCCCATGCTGTTGAAGGCTTCGTTTCCGGTTGCCAAACGGATTGTGTTTACACTGATTTCAGTAAGGCATTTGACAAGCTTTCCCACTCCATTATACTTTTCAAACTAAAAAAGTTAGGTTTCCCTCAAGCCCTTCTATTATGGTTCCAGTCCTACTTAGCTGACAGGACCTACCAAGTCCTTTTCCGTGGATCCAGGCGTCATCCGGTGTCCCTCAAGGCAGTCATCTTGGCCCTATCCTCTTCATTCTTTCTATTGATGATATTGTTACCTTGCTAAGATACTGCAGAATCCTGATTTATGCTGATGACATCAAATTGTACCGTCACGTAAAGAGTATGGAGGACTGCAAACTTTTGCAAGTCGACCTCGACACCTTTTACTCCTGGTGCGCTAACAACAACCTGGTTCTTAATATTAGTAAATGCGAAGTCATGACTTTTTGTAGGCGTCGTGATCCTATAATTTATAACTACTCATTCTTTAGTGAGGGTGTCCCCCGTGTTAATTTTGTCAAAGATCTCGGGATTAGATTTGACACCAAGCTGGACTTTTCTACTCATATCAACTATATTTCTTCCAAGAGCAGCTTAGTCTTGGGTTTTATAAAAAGGTGGTCCAAAGAATTTAACAGCACCCTGATCACTAAACACCTCTACATTTCGCTGGTCAGACCTTTACTTGAATATGCGTCCCAGGTTTGGTCTCCTCACTATTCTTCGCATGTTGGAAAAATTGAGTCGGTTCAACGTAGGTTCGTTCGATTCGCATTGAATCACCTTCCTTGGGAAGACCCTTTAATTCTTCCACCATATGAATACCGACTTAAGTTACTCAACTTAAACACTCTCCACAAGCGTCGTGAGGTGGCCGATGTTGTTTTCGTCCACCAGCTTCTTAATGGACGTGTCGACTCAGGTTTTCTAAGTCGTCGTGCGTCGTTTAGAGAGAGCCGATACAATCTGAGAGGACCACCGCTCTTACACATCAACTCCTCTAACACCAATTATGGCCGATTTGAGCCTGTTAATCGCATGTTCATTAATGTAAATAAAAATATTAATGTTTTTAGCGTGAGCACGAACAAAGATCTACTTAAAGGAGTCTCTTTGTTCTCTCATGACTGTTTATGTGTTTCGCATGCAATTTTTTATTGGTACTTAATTTTTTATGTTTGCATGTCTCAGCCGAGCCCACGTGGTCGTGGTAAATGTTTCTCAGCCCAGCTGAGAAGTGCGCCTTCTTCATAAGAAGGGAAACTCTATTATTATAAAAAGGAGTAAACATTAAAATTTATCATGCTGGTAAAAAATTCATCAAAATAAAATTTTAATTGAAATCAAAAAGAAAAAAATATATGAGATTACAAAAGGAATTTCTTATAAACTCTTGCAGTGAATCTGCAAAAGTTAAAAGAAAATATTTAAAAATTACTTTACTGCAAAACAAAACATTCCAAATGCAAACAAACATTCGTCTTTTTCACATTCAAAAAGAAAGTTCTTTTCATTACAAAAATTCAATTTTGTCTGTGAAAATATTTACATTTTACTCCCACAAAATTCACGTTTTTCTAGAAATTATATGAGTTTACATAGCCGCTTGGTTATGGAATTTTCATTTTAATATTGTGTGCTCTTAAAAGGCTTAACTTTAAGCTTCCGAAATAAATTTAATCTGTTAAAACTGTTTTTACCTGTATACAAACGTCGAAGTGCAGATAATGCCTCTTAATTTAAGTTTTTTTGTAGGTTTTTTTAAGGATAAATTTTTTAAAAAGATAAATGAATGCAACAAAATGTATTTAGGATTTTTAGTAAGTATATTTAGTGTAGTTGAAGTGGCAACTTCTATACTAAAAATGTAAAAGCAACTGGGTCGGATTAAATTCCTGTTGAAGTATGAAAACACGCTGATTGTCTTGACTGAAAACCCAAACTCCAAAGATGGTGCACGATTATAAAATTAGTTTGTAAGAGGTCCTTCTTAATAAGAAATATTTCTTCAGTACGAAATTGCACTGCCTCAAAAAGAGTAAGAAATGTCTCTCCAGTACGTATTTACAATCCACCTAGCCTTATTTTAAGTTTAATTTTACTGTCTCCGCCTTGACAATCACACCTCACCGCATTTATCTCGTTACACACTCAAATACCAGTAGGACATTAGTTTTTAACCAGGACATTTCAAAAAATTGAGGTCTCAGTACAATTTATCATGGTGTAAGGGGCAAATGTACTGCCCTATGAATTCCGGCTTAACTCTACTTGGATATGCTGTTTGCACACGTTGAGTCTTACAGGCCTGGGTCTGCAATTGGTTCATTGATTTGTCCGAGATCAACTGCCGTCAGTTGTAGCTACGAGACCTCGGTATACTAGGTTTTACGACGCCTGACCACGCCCTCTCGTATAAGTATAATGTTCGACCGCCGAAGTCAACGTTTTTCTCGGTAGTATTGAATGGGATCGGATGAAGTAAAACCGTGTGTTATCGTTGGTAGTTCTTTCATTGCTTTCTTGATAGAACAGCCGATAGTACAAAGGAGTTTAGCTCTGAGCTTAGCCTTTCGATAAAAAATGATTTGCAAGCACATGCCCATGTGACAAACAGGCTCGCCACAAGGCGGACGGAGCAACTGGGACGAATTGCCCAGGCCTCAACGCAGAGAGAGCCCCAAAAATAGCGCTCTAAAATAAAACGAATGGACTTATTCTTAGTTTAAAAGGTACGAGTATTGAAATTTTTTTAGTAAT
Source organism: Thereva unica (assembly GCA_949987705.1). Classification (NCBI taxonomy): domain Eukaryota; kingdom Metazoa; phylum Arthropoda; class Insecta; order Diptera; family Therevidae; genus Thereva; species Thereva unica. The sequence goes on from OX465283.1 coordinate 147,170,465, forward strand.
AGATTTTTTGGAATTTCAATCTCTTTAAATGGGCCCCAAAAGAGGTCCAAGAGTTCTGTCGCCAGATGAACGGATAATACGTCATTAGTATCTCGTCGATTTTCTTGTTATGAATAACATCGATCTTGAAAATAGGGGTTAGAACTATGGATGTTATGGATATGAAATTTCGGATCTGGATATGGATACGGATATATGAATAATATTATTCCGGTTTCAGATACGGTTACGGATATGAAATTATTTCGGATTATCCGATAGTTTCGGATAGTTTCGGTTATGGATATTAGGTTTTTAAGGAGTTGTAAAAAGATAAATACAAAAAGTGATTTTACTTTATATTTGGGTTATTATTTGGAACTACAATTATAGAAAACAAAACAATAAGCCAAATGGCGAAAACAAAACAATAATAGTTATTCAACAACAAGTTATAATACAAAAACAAAATTATAATTAACAAAAACAACATTATTCATTTTTTATAAAAAAAAAATATTCAATATTTTTATAGGAATCATTATGTAAGTAATAAAGCCGTTACATAATATTTATTTATCTTCATTCAGTTATTGTTTGAATAGTCAAAACTGAGCAAAGGTAGATTATACTTAACAAAAAGCAATTTTGCAGCTTTATCAGCAGAGAGTCGGTTTCTCAAGGGGTCGTAAATTAACCCAGCAGCACTAAAAAGCTGCTCACTTGGTACACTTCCAGGAGGTGGAGAGAGGTACTGCCTTACTATATTACTAAAGTTATAATATTTGGTATGCATTTTCCACCATAAAAGGGGATCTTCATTAAGTGCTAATCTTTTCTCTTTATTGTATTCATTTAGTAAAGTTTTTTTTAAGATGTATTGATTGTTTATTTCATCATCACAATCTATACTTTGCTCTTCCTCGTCACTCGCGCTTAATATATCAGCGAGATAAAACTGAATGTGTGATTGGTTGCTGGATATTGTTGGCGTTGGAAGCTCGTCCCGTAATCTCTTAGGTGAAGAAGGGCTTTCATAATGAGAAGTCCTTGAACAGCCAAGTATCCCCAGGATCTCTGACTGTACATGTTCCTTCATAATTTCACTGAAAAACTTGAGCTTGTATCTTGGATCTAGATAGGTAGCTATTGTATAAATTTTATTATATTATTTTGAATGTCCTGAAATCTCACATTGATGTCCTGTATCATTTTCGAAATCATTAATTTAAAGTTCTCAGAAGTATCGTCTTTGTTCTAAGTCTTTCTCTTAAAAGTTATATTCACACACACTATCATAGCTCGATTAAAAAATTTATTTTAATTAAAATTAACTGTAAATCTACAGCGTAAAACGTCTAAGGTCCACCCCTCACCTACACGAGTGTGCGTTAGAAAATTGTGAAAAGTTTTAAGCGATCCACGAGAACTGAAAATTCAATTAATAATCGTAGATGTGAAAAAATTAAGCAGATGATGGCGGGATTGGATCTTGCAGCCATGAATTTTTTTAATTTCGTTTTTATTTGTTTTGTGAATATCTGTAATTATTGTATTTTTTTTTATAATTGTAAATAATTTAAATGAAATAATAAAAAAATTTAAAAAAAAACACATCAAATTATAAAATTATTGATTTTAGAGCAAATGTAATTAATAAATTATCTTGTGTAAGAAAATTCGCTATTTATTTTGATTTTGTTGCATGCTTTTAGGCGAATTTTTATGGTAGGTAATGCAGGGTTGAACAAAAGTTATTGTGGAGGTAAATCAATGCGTAAGTACAGGCTTGCAGTTTCCAACTAGATGAACACATGAAATTTTATAAGTTTAAGTTAATTATGGAAGGACAATAATTATAACGTCATATTTGAAGACACACACACAAAGCAGAGATTGAAGGCCTTTGTAAGCAGCTCACAATTCTTCGATCGTCTTTATTGGTGTGCGCTTGGCGATTTCAATGCCCAAATATTCAGTAACTACCAAGATTGGAAGGATGTTTGAGGGCAAGAAGTACTTCTCATCTCACAAAAAAATAACGAGAATTTAGAGCTACATATTTACGGAATTCTGTTATCATAATAACATTGCCATTGATCGAGAGATTTATCACCCTAAAAGATATCCATAAAGCCATTTTGAATTGACCTGAACATGGATGCAATGGATTTAAGAACAACATCGATCATTACACTATTTCTAGCAAGATGGAAACCCTTGTTAATGATTAATAAGTCCATAGAGCAGCAAAAGGTGCCATCGCTGATGAGTTTAATGGAGCGGGTCTGCATCTTGTCCAACCACACCAAAGTACATTTGAGGCGCCTGCCGAGTTACACGAGTTATATTCAAACCGAGGCCTAATGTAAAATTTGTATCCCGGATTTTTGGTGGTAGTAAGGCTTTTGGCGATTTGGAATAAGTAATAATTCATATTGCATATCTTCAGTTAAAGATTGGCCTAATGGGGACCCTAGACTATCAATAATATTGTGAAAAATTCAGCTTTACTCAATACTATTGACGATCTGTGGGTGATATTGAAAGATTATCTGGTGCAAAAACGGAAATCGTCAATACTTTGCTCAATATTATTGTCAATATTATAGATAGTCTAGGGGCCACTTAAGATGTGAAGAGATGGATTTAGATTTCCACCGTCCAATGAGTTAGAAGGAAAGTCGGCCAAGCTTTATTAGAAATGAGACAGTACTTCTTTTTTGCAAACCAAATTCACTAGTTTGAAAATTAACTACTTCTACATTATATGTTACTAGGTGGAACCCGGTGCGCCTCGCTGCACAAACAAGCCAATAGTATGGCGTGCGCCAAAACAATTGGGAATCTCAAAATCGCTTTTCCAGTGGCAGTGAGAGTCCCAAATTCCACAACGAAAGTACAAAAAGTGTCACTCCGTTTGTTTAAAAACCCAAATCACCCGCTCATTTATATTCCCAATTCAACGGTCTCACTGTCACTCTTGACGCCGTCAGATAGAGAGAGCGTTGTTGCCCGTAAATGAATTTGGAAGGGAAAATTACAATGCACGGGCACTTGTATTTTATCCAGACACGAATTTTAATGTGTGTGGAATTGTCATTTCCAATTTAAAGGATAGGCTAACATACTTATTTCCTGCACAAAATTTGATTTTGGAAAAGACTTTCTAGATGGTCTTCAGCATTGGAGAAAGTGGTGGTAGAAAAAGTAGAGTGTGTCTTTTCATATCAGCAAAATGTATGAATAGTAATAGATTATAGTGTCGAGCTTTACCGAACCTGGATTTACTAACATTATTATAGAACTACTTAATTTACAAACGGGTGAGTTTGATTTGAAAAAGGGTGAATTTCATTTGCAAAAGGATGAATTTAATTTGTAAAAAGAAGTATTTTATTTGTAAAAAGGATTAATTTAATTTGCAAAAGGATTAATTTGGGTGAATTTAATGTGAAAAAAACTGTACAGCCACTGATAGCGATAATATTTCACCACGATTTCTAAAAATGTTAATGCCATGCTTGCTGCCAATTTTAACTCACATATTCAACACATGCTTCACGGCTTTGAAGTTTCCCACTTTGTAGAAGCATGCATTAATTACATCTGATTTTCGGCCCATTGATATTCTACCCTTCCTGCCAAAGGTTTTTAAAAAACTGATAGCGACTAGAATCCTTGAGTTCTGTGAACAACTTCAATTTTTATACGTGAATTGCAATCTAGTTTCCGGAAACATCCCAGCTGTAAAACAACACTCCTCAAACTTACACATGATATTCGCAATTCTCTACTACACCGAACTCTAATTTGGATCTGTCAGTGTAAAAGGTAACGTCATGGTCCTTGTCAGGTTGGAAATCTTTCCATTCCTCTCTGGTAGGAATAAGGATATTAAAGTCACTGCCGAAATTTAATTTTGCCACCATGTAGTCGGTAGGTGTCGATACCATTTCCTGTGGTAAAGAGCGCAAAGAAGTCTGCAACTGAATTCTGTATTGTTGCGGCAGTGTTGAGTTTTTTAATTCACCCTATTATTACTGCTTGAAATGTTGCTTTGTTGGTTCTCTCCTTCTCCGGGATAGTACCAGCGGCCTCATTATCTGCAATTGCAAGAGCGAAGAGGGCGCGATTTTACCTTCTCTTGGAGATGGACGCTCGTGATCTCCATTTCTCAGGTGTGCCATTGTCACTGTGGCTGGTGACTTCTGGTACGCCTGTGGTTGCGTTGCCTGACTTTGTAGAACTGTGGCTGGTACTCGGAAACCCCAAGCTAGCGGTTACCGCACTTGAAGCAAGTTGACTCTTTCCCGAGAAGAAAGGGTTGGTAGTCCTTGGTCCTAGTCCTTGCACGTTGCTGTGTCGGGTAGTCTGTGCATCTGTTTGATTTAGTTTCTTTTCATTATTATTTTTGTTCTTGTTGTTCCCACGAGTAAAGCCGGAAATGAAGTCCGCTTTGGCAGAGCCACATACCACAGCAAGGCACTTGTACACACCGACCTTGTCCAGGAATCGGCGGGGACCGTTTGCGACCACCCAATTTATACCCACTAATTGGCTATTCAGCCTTCGGCACGGTACCTTTACACCTTGGCTTAAATGTTAATTCTACTGTTACCTGTTCCACTTTTTAGGAAAATGAAATACATTCGCCAGAATTTTCTACCTCTGAATTGATTCATAAAAGTATCACTATTCTAGTATTCTAAAAGCAGTCACAAGTCACAACGAAATCATAAGTGTGTGGTGAGTCTCAACTTGAAACAATTTGGTATTCTAATTTTGTAGTCGCAATTTTGACAATCCGGAAATAGTCGCAATTGTGCAGAGCGCAGGACTGAGAAATCGGGGACTTGATTTGTAGGACAATGTGGCCATCTTATTGTACGCACAAGTACAAGCCAACAGCTTGTAACTAGTAATTATTTGTGGCCTAGTTATCTGCACAAGTTGATGGTGGGCGACTCTTCGGCTGGTTTTCGCCTCGCGATGGATCTCAATGAACAAAGCAGTCAATTATAACCAAAGATCTACATCTTCATGCGAAGTTGTATAAAGCCTAGTTGTCTCAATTTGCCACAAAAACGTTCTCAACAAAGAAGCACATTTCAGTGACAAATAATAAAATTATCAAATTGGGTGATCAAAAAATCTGAAAATGGTTCAGTAGAAGTTAGTGCATTTTCAAAGTGTAGTTCACACCTTTAATCACTTTTTACACTTTCTGAATTAACCTATGTACTCAGTTTGCGCACAAACCAATCAATTTTTATTGTTTTTTTATATGTTCTGTTCCGATATTACAAATTGAATAATTAGATCATAGAGACAATATGGAAACACAATTTTGACCATGGTCATGATAATAATTGTGAAGAAATTTATTATAAAATGTTCATAGTACTTAAAAATAGTCTCATTTGGCAGTACAGAGCTCACATATTTATGTCGTTCTTTTTATTGTATATTTTCTTGTGAAAACAGAAAAGCTTTTTTGTGCTTTTTTACCCCTCTGTTTGTACAATATCAGAATACATAAAAAATTTAAAAATTAGTATACATTGATCGCTAATATCATTATCAGTATTTTTTTCACACACACCCCACTGACTTAACATTACTCGCACGATGTCTTCTTTAGCTTTGGCTGCTCCAATCCCTTAAAGAATTTTATGATCTGATTGTGTATGAAGATCAGAAAAATATTTCACCTAGTTACTTGTTTGTATTGTAAACAACATCAAAATCGTATGAATAGACTTGGCAACTATTTGCGCTTTTGTCAATCATCCGGAAAAAAGAACACGCTTCACTAACTCGAAAATAGCAATGCCGTGATTAACACGACGAGGGAGTTTCCTTCCACGTGAACTCTGATTATTGTGACAGTCTAATAAATTATCATTGCAGAATTTTTTGATAATATTGATTCTTTTTCAAATTACATACAAAAAAATAATGATAAGCTTTGCATTCTATAAAAAAATTTAATATATTGTTGATATCTAGACCTTCTTTATCAAATAAACCACTTAACATTTAACATATGATTTTTTTGCGATATCTAAGCACTTTCATTCTCGTTTTTTGAAGTCCACCAAAAAAATTCCGAACATCTTTTAACCGAGGAGTTTTAAATTGGCTCAAATGTGACAGATTCAATTTCATTTCGTCATTAACATCAATTGATCTGTATTTCATTCAGAAATGCTCTTATAAATTTATGCCGGCTTTGATGATCGCAGTCCAAACTTGTATTGGAGTTAATAAACGCAAATGAACATCGGGTGATTTTTAATAAATTAATCTACAATTAGAAAGAGTGAGAGATTAGTGTGCTCTCGAAAATACAAACTGATAAAAATGATTACGAAAAAATTTTGATACTTTATACGAGTACTCTAGAAATGTGGGGATTAAATCCGGGTTGAAACATTATCTATTTAAGGTTAAGAATTTAATTTTTGGTCGTTCACGTTTAAGTAATTAAATTCTTTTACTTTTTGGAATTTTTAAGAAACTGCGGAATTACAAATTTATTCGATGAAATAATTTTTGTAAATACGATCGTTACATAAAAATAAAAAAAGCGCCAGTGTTTTTAAGATAAGACACTGTAGAAATACTATAACCTCAAGCTCGAAAAAGTTTTTTTTTTTAGTCTGTAATATATTATTCTAGCCTACAACATTTTGTTATGGCTAGCACCGTTGTTTACACTACCTTGAACGAAAATGAGGTTAAAACCGCTATAATAATTTACTTTGACCACAAAATATGTACAAAATAGTCTCCTCTAATAAATCTTTGCAATTTAAAACTTTCCCGAGCAAAATTAAAAAAATTGCGTTATAACGGGCGAACACCGGCGCTTGGATTTTTTAGGGGTATACGATGGCCGTAGAGTTTTTAACAATTTTTAATGGTTTTCAAAAGATTTAAATGGCCAAGTACTGAGCTTTACAAATGAGCATACGACGGGAAAAATGAGCAAAAAAATAATCTGCACGTGCCTGCCCAAGTGTCTGGGGTACGGCCGTACAATCCTGCAAACGACCTTCTAATGCCCGTCACATGGCCGAGGACTGTGGTACAATGACGGTCGGTGTTCGCCCGTTGTGAGGCTATATTTTATTGTTACCAGGATTGATACCTTTCCGAAAGAAATATTAGTTTAACTTATTGGTCTACTTCCAATTTTTCCACATTGTCGCATTGCCATAGTCTCATTCGACTAGACAAAACCCAAGTGCACAACTATCTTTTTTTTTCATGCAAGAGTTAACCCTTCTAGCACAGAAGGCGCACTTTACAGCTAAGCATGAAAATCTGTATATATATATACACACATACATATATAAATATATATATGTATATATATACATATATAGAGTTTCCCTTCTAATACAGAAGGTGCACTTCCCAGCAGGGCTGAGAAATATTTACCACTGCTGTGGCTCAGCTGAGACATGCAAACATAAAAGATTAAGTACCAATAAAAATTGCATGCGAAACACATAAACAGTCATGAGACAACAAATAGACTCCTTTTAAGCAGCTCTTTGTTAGTGCTTACGCTAAAAACATTAATATTTTTATTTACATTAATGAACATGCGATTTACAGGCTCAAATCGGCCATAATTGGTGTTAGAGGAGTTGATGTGTAAGAGCGGTGGTCCTCTCAGATTGTATCGGCTCTCTCTAAACGACGCACGGCGCCTTAGAAAACCTGAGTCGACACGTCCATTAAGAAGCTGGTGGACGAAAACAACATCGGCCACCTCACGACGCTTGCGGAGAGAGTTTAAGTTGAGTAACTTAAGTCGGTATTCATATGGTGGAAGAATTAAAGGGTCTTCCCAAGGAAGGTGATTCAATGCGAATCGAACGAACCTACGTTGAACCGACTCAATTTTTCCAACATGCGAAGAATAGTGAGGAGACCAAACCTGGGACGCATATTCAAGTAAAGGTCTGACAAGGGAAATGTAGAGGTGTTTAGTGATCAGGGTGCTGTTAAATTCTTTGGACCACCTTTTTATAAAACCCAAGACTAAGCTGCTCTTGGAAGAAATATAGTTGATATGAGTAGAGAAGTCTAGCTTGGTGTCAAATCTAATCCCGAGATCTTTGACAAAATTAACACGGGGGATACCCTCACCAGAAAATGAGTAGTTATAAATTATAGGATCACGTCGCCTACAAAACGTCATGACTTCGCATTTACTAATATTAAGAACCAGGTTGTTGTTAGCGCACCAGGAGAAAAAGGTGTCGAGGTCGACCTGCAAAAGTTTGCAGTCCTCCATACTCTTTACGTGACGGTACAATTTGATGTCATCAGCATAAATCAGAATTCTGCAGTGTCTTAGCAAGGTAACTATATCATCAATAGAAAGAATAAAGAGGATAGGGCCAAGATGGCTGCCTTGAGGGACACCGGATGACGCCTCAATGGTCGCGGATTTGGATCCACGGAAAAGGACTTGGTAGGTCCTGTTAGCTAAGTAGGACTGGAACCATAATAGAAGGGCTACAGGGAAACCTAACTTTTTTAGTTTGAAAAGTATGATGGAGTGGGAAAGCTTGTCAAATGCCTTACTGAAATCAGTGTAAACACAATCAGTTTGGCAACCGGAAATGAAGCCTTCAACAGCATGGGAAGTGAATTCAAGGAGATTCGTGGTAGTGGAACGGGCTGGAAGAAAACCATGTTGGTTCATAGAAATAAGTTTTTTGCAGATGGGCACGATTGCAGAATAAATGATTGACTCAAAAAGCTTTAGTATGACAGACAGCTTAGCAATTGGTCTGTAATTCGATATTTCGTTCTTGCTACCACTTTTGTGAATAGGTATTATGAACGAATTCTTCCAAAGAGTAGGGAAATACCCTTTATCTAAGGATTTTTTAAAGAGGGTTTTCAGTGGAGACTGGAGAGCCTCCACACAGGATTTAAGGACAGCAGGAGGGATACCGACAGGGCCGGAAGTGAAATCGTATGGGAGTTCATCAATATGTTTCACGATATCGTCAGTGGAAATTGAAAGAGATAATCTAGCAGCCTCTCGGTGTGGAGTTATGTGACGAAAATTATTGTCATTAGGCTGAAAGTTGGAAGGAGTGAAAGATTGATGAAAGAATGAAGCAAACATGTTGGAAATCGAGGAAGACTCACTACTAGACCAGTTAGTGTGCTGCATAGTACCAGCTAAATACGCAGAATGCACCGCACGCACTATACGCATGCAAGCATCTGTTTCCAATTTTAGTCTGTATGCGGCCCTTCACTTTCTGCCGTTCAGCTGAAAACAGATACATGCATGCGTGCGGTGTGGACGGACAATGTGCAATAAGCGGAATGTTTTCACAAACAGAAGAATGCATACATTTGTAGCGTTTGTGTGCTCTGAGCACTTCGACTACGTCGATTGCGGCAATGCGAAAGTAAACCAGCTTTTGCGTTGTATTCGTTCTGTTCATGAAATTATATCTGAGATCGAATTTGAAAGCAGGCACTTCTACAATATCTATTGCCGCGCCCATGCATGTTTCTGTCTCCAGCTTTAGCTCTCTTATTAAATGCTGCACTGCACACTGGCACTGCGTAAAGCTAGGCTGGGCTAATCGGCCCCAGCATCAGAAGCCGAGGGGTTAGCGTAGTCTCAATACATCATTATACATTGGGATCGACCGGAGATGTCCCAGGGCACCACATGTTTTTCTGTACACTGTGGGGCCATCTTCCGATTCATAATGAAGTGGCCTACCTTCTTTATTTTTTAGGAAAGATTGTTACCAAATAACAGTTTCGGAGGAAAGGGCTGGTTTGTTTGTTTTACTACCCACCCGAGCCCAATACGATTCGTCGGCTATGTGATATATGTACTTTATCTGTAATATGCTTGGTGTTAGTATCTAGGATCGGCGGACCAAGTGGTGGACCTAATAAAATATCATAGTTACAGAGCTCAAAATGTGTAGGCCTTATGGTTTATTCTGGCACCTTCTTTCAATTACGTTATAATTTTTTTTTTTTTTTTTTTTTTGTGGCAAGATGAAGCTTAGGAGTCACCCTTTGTACTACTAGTCCGTCATGTCTTACAAGTCATGATGTAATGTATAGTAGTAAGCTTGATCTGAAGGAAAGATGAGATTGACATTTATGACAATGAAGATCAATTTCAATCGATTTTTTATAGCAGCAGCTCTCCATAACGAAGTTTTTCCTTCAAAGCAACTCAAATAAGGAAGAGAGGAAAACTTCTGATTACAATACACGAGTATTATAAATAGACATCTTATCTTAGTCATCCAAGAAAAGAAACCATCCACAAACTGCACATTGTTAAAACTAGTATCTATGAGAAGTCTACTGATAAATGGAACCAGGCTAATAGCCTTAGAGTAACATAATATTTAATAATCGGAGACCTATAGATCATTAAAAACCTTTGACACAAGGTTCATCACTGTCTCCTTGAACATCTCTCAGATTATAACTTTTCAGGAACAACAAATGAAAATAGATTTATATTTTTATTATTTTATATGTGCATTTTTTGATTGTATATTTTATTAAACTCATTATATTTCATTTGGCAGGCCCGGTCGTTTATCAAGAAAAAGCATTTCGTGACCTTGCAGATCTATGGTCTATCAGTGTTGGCATTCTCCATCACCGACGATGACCCAAACTTGAAATAATAACAAAATTTGTTAAAATTTTTTAAATTAAAATAAAATAATGTTTTCTTACGCAATCCCAAGAGGCAATTTTCTAGATCGAGCTCACAACGATTTTTAAAGGTCCTGTAGGAACCGCCAAGGTGAGCACAAATAGGTGCGTCAACATCGCCGCAATTGTCATTACATAGAAGCGATGATCCAATTTGGAAGAAACTAATTAATATCAAACAGGACAAGAAAATAATTGCTGAACTGTTAAACTTCGCCATTTTTTAAATAATTGTAGTAAGTTGGTTACTTGAAAATCAAAGTAATTATACTTTTCTCAAGCAACTCAGAACGGTATTTATAGCTGGGGAAAACATATTTTTTGTTTACATTTTGTTTACTTTATAGTTAACCCAAAAATTAAAGCACTGACAGACAATAAAACAATAAACCCGTAAATAATGTAATTGTTTGAATGCTCCGATTTTAATCTATATTTAGGACCGTTTAATTGTTTTTTATGCCTCAATTTAGTTTCTTTTCATATTATTTGATTAGGTTTTCTTTTTTTTGAATAGCATCATTCTTATCTGGTTTAATTTAATTGGTTTGTTGGCACCTGCTTTCACCACCAAAAGCCCCCCACCAGAGGGGATGCTGCCTAAGCCTAACCAATTACGAAATAGGCTTCAAAGGCCAGGAGAAACGTGTCAACAGCTTTGGGCAGATAGAGGCTAACGCGTTTGGCATATCCTAGTTTCGGCAAGCAAGACTACATTAACGAGGTATCAAGAAAGGTTCTTCTTAACCCATTTACTGACCGAGGCCGAGACCTGCTGAAAAATGTAGAACGGTACATGCTGAAAACTGGAAAGAGGAAATGATGAAAGGAAAGGAATGATGAAATATCGCAACAAGGAAATTCCAATGAATACTACACTGTCCCGGCGATCATGTGAACCTGGTTTTAAATAGCGTAACGAAGAAAAGGGTCAGAGGACGACTGTTGAGCCAAGTATAGGATGTGAGGACCAGGGACTTCGATATGCTTAACGCGACGACCCAGATATTTCTTCGATTTTTTCTTGGAAAGAATACGAAGAGAAGCCTAAATGGAAGAACATTGCATTGAAAGAAGCGAAAACCTGAAAGGCTTCTGGGCCCAATGGGATTCATTGCAAATCGAGGGAGGAGTATTGAACCGTAAATGGAAAACCGCTGATGGTACCTCTCATCGAATACAGACGCTAGTCCCCCATTATACTTCGTCAGGAGGACATTTGGCAAAAATAAGGGAAAGATTCTACTGGCTTCACATGCGGGAGGATGTTACGAGCTGGTGTCACAAATGCACAGCTTGTGCCGGCAGTAAGGCTCCTCGAAGAAGAGCGAAAGAAGAAACGCGACGATTCAACGTGGGATCCCCAGTTGAGAGAATCGCCAGGGAGAATCTTCAGACGCCCGGAACAGTAGTGGATACAAGGAAGGGGACCTCGTTCGGTTGTTCAACCCTCTGCGACGGAAAGGGAATTCCCCAGAACTTCAGCGCTAATGGGAAAGGCACTATAAATTTATAGCACGGATTAACGATTGCGTACTGGATTCAGCAAGGACCCAAGGCAAAGAAGAAGATCGTGCGCTGCCTATGTGCTGTGCCCATATCATCAGCCAGATCCAGGACGGACAGGTGTTCGAGATGAACACTCCTAAATAGGGAGCAGTGTGATGATTTATGCGCCTTCTGTTAGAAGTTTGAAACAACGGTTAATGACTTAGTTATTTGAATTGACAAAATATGTACTAAACTAACCAGGCGCCATCTATTAGATTAGAAGAATAACGAACGGTAGCAAATTAAAGACAGAACTTCTCAAACTTTCAAAAAGGAAAGAATATTCCACCACGGCCTAGAAAATAGTCGAAAGTTGCAGAAGTTGGGGAGCGTGGATATATGAATGCAGAAAACGCATTAAAGGACGACTCCAGCTTCCCGCAATATATTTGGTGCACGTCTAGCTTGCCTAAGCTAATCAGAAAGAAAATCTCTTGTTCTGTTGTGGTAGATAGCTGTTTGATGTTAAGGGAATATATTAGAAATAATGACGATGTCTGAAATCGATTGAAAAACGCATGTCTGATCAGATATTACTTAAAAAATGTGTTTGTCATTTCTGAATGGCCACTCACTAGGTTGATTTTGGATAGTACAGCACACATGTTCTTTGAATAATGCATTTTTGAAAAGATGTAATAATGTAAGCTCCAAACTCTGTTTATTTCAATCAATACCCCAATTTCATTCGTCATTCAAATGTCTTACTGCAAGAGATGGTACTAGCAAATGTATTGAAATTAAATTTGAAACCATTAAGATATTGTTCTCTTTTTGCTGTCAAGCTTTTTAATGCATAGGTTTTTTGAGGGAGAAAAAGGCCGCACCACAGGTTCTGGTTTGAGAGGTTGAAGCGAGTAGGCCTAGCTGCAATGGTCTTAGGTTAGGTTAGGTTAGATATGGCTGAGCTGTTGGTATTGAGCTCATACACTTAGGCCAAAAGGATAGGCCCATTGTGATGCCATAGTGATCCCACTTTAAACTTGTTGTTCAAGTGTCGTTTCTTCGCTAAACCATCTCGAGGAAGTAATGAATCTTCTAAGTTGCGGGATGCCGATCCTTGAGATCTCCGTAAGCGTGTTTAAAAGGGCTCGCCAAAGAGGTCTGGTCTACCGAGACTCAGTAATGACGTGGTCCGACGAAGATCATAAGAGGGCCAGGTTAGTTTCGCCACCATGCATTTATTAAGATCTCTCCAATGCTTTTTCGCTTGTAGCATTGTGTGCTGTTTGCATTGGAGTTTAAAAGTGGCCCAAGGCATACCAACTCTTTCCTTTTCCGGAAGGAGAGTAGCGGTCGTGCCCTTCCTAGCCAGTTCGTCAGCTTTACAATTTCCCTTTATATTACGGTGCCCAGGCACCCATACGAGGAGGGTCCTGAACTGTTGAGCCATCTCGTTAAGAGATCTGCGACATTCAGATGTAGTTCTAGAGCTGTTTGTGCAAGAGCGCAGGGCTTTCAGAGCCGCCTGACTATCTGAAAAGATGTAAACAGCCCGATTTCTGTCGCCTTGTTGGTTGATCAGTAGAACAGCCTCATGTATTGCTAAAACCTCTGCTTGGTATACACTACAGTGATCGGGTAGTCGGAAAGAGACTTCAACCCTAAGCTCTGGGGAAAATACTCCTCCTCATACTCGACCTTCGAGTTTAGAGCCATCAGTAAAGAAGTTTGTGGCACCTTGAGAACTGTGCGGTCTGTTTTTCCATTCACAACGTGAAGGGATGTGGACTCCGTAGTTTCTTGTGAAGTTGATTTCGGGTATGCAGAAGTCCGTTTTTATGGGGATGGCAACCGAGTCCAGCACTTTCGTGTGTCCTCCTACGATTCCGGTCCAAAAGCCAGATTCTTTTATTCTAAGGGCTGCGATGGTTGCGCTTTCCTTAGCCACAAGATTTAAAGGAGGAAGGGATAGCATAACATTTAGGGCGTCTGTAGGAGTGGAGCGAAGGGCTCCTGTTATGCATAACTCCGCACATCTTTGTACTTTCTGTAGTTTGTTGAGCACAGTGGACTTATTTAGGGTTGGCCACCATACTAAGACCCCGTATAGGAGTATTGGACGGACAATCGCTGTATAGATCCATCGTACTATGTTCGTGGAGAAACCCCATTTCTTCCCTATGGATTTTTTGCAAGCGAAAAGCGCTATGTTCGCTTTCTTAATGCGCTCTTCTGTGTTTTCAATCCAGAGGAGCTTCTTGTCCAGGGTTATTCCCAGATATTTGGCACTGTTGCTGAATTTGAGCCTGACATTGTTTAGCCGGGGTGGAGTTAGTGGTGGAGTTTTATATTCGAACCGAGCAGTTGGCAAGGGTTGAGCTCACGATCCTGCCGGTAAGCATTTGATGTATAAGAGACACCAGCGGCGCCTCTATTCTCAGCTTCGCCAAGGCCAGGGTAATGGCGTCCGGGAGCACGTTGTTAAAAGCTCCCTCTATGTCAAGGAAAGCAACTAGGGTGTATTCCTTAAATTGGAGTGACTTTTCTATGGTTGAAACCAATGAGTGAAGGGCAGTATCCGTGGATCTGCCCTTTGTATAGGCGTGCTGCGCGCCAGAAAGCTCCGAGGTTGGTATGGTCTGCCTCAGATATATTTCAATTAGACGTTCTAGAGTCTTCAAAAAAAAGATGATAGGCTGATTGGCCTGAAGTCTTTGGGTGTTGTATGGGAGGCTTTTCCTGCCTTGGGTATAACAACCACTTTTACCTCTTTGGTCTTACGACGACTTAAAATTCCTCGTCAAAAATTCTTGAGACGGGCTAATTTTCTCTCAAAACTTAATGAATCTTAACCTTTATAACTGACCTTAAGATTCGTTCGGTTTTGCCAGATAATTAGCCAGTCACAGTCTTAAGAGATTTGGACGAGGAATCTTCAGTTGTCTTAAGACCACTTTAGTTCGGCCTAAGGAAAGCAGTCCACTTCCAAGTAATTTTTTTAGGGAAAGGCGTGCGTAAAATCATATAAACTATCTACGATGGCTCGGCCATACTTGGTACGATTTTCTGTGGACCGTTATTAATCAACATTTTACTAGCAATGCTCAAACAATCTGATTAGAAACTGTCTGTCGAATTGTAAGATATCATTTAATTGACTAAATAGTCAAAAAATCAGGAAGAAATATTATGTAGGAGTAAAAGTTGAACTGTTGATGTACTCGTATATTAAAGCTTCTGTACGCAACTTTGTTTTATCTTTTAGTCAATAATCCACTCAAATCTTCCTATTAGTCAAATTTTATACTAGGAAAAGTATTTAAAAATAAATACATATAATATATTAGTAGCAAAA
Source organism: Thereva unica (assembly GCA_949987705.1). Taxonomy (NCBI): domain Eukaryota; kingdom Metazoa; phylum Arthropoda; class Insecta; order Diptera; family Therevidae; genus Thereva; species Thereva unica. Next base: position 147,186,036 of record OX465283.1, read on the forward strand.
TATAATATGTTTAGTATAATAAGGAAAGATTATTCTCCAATTTGTACCCATATTTATAACAGGATAATTTTTTTTATTTCAAATTGTGTAATAATCACTCTCTCTACTGCAGCAACAACAACAAATCAACAATGAATATTACAAAACAATACGATTTATGTAGTAAGTTTTATTATCACATAGTAAATATGTCAGGTTATGAAAACAGAACAAAATATAGTTATATTATATAGTACATTGCAAAGTGCAAAGCCTTATGAAATATTTTCTAATTGTAAGAAGCTACCGAAGATGACTGCCAGAGATATCAGCTCAGCCGCCAAGTGATAAGGTGTAATAAAAATAAAATGTGCTGATAACCGGCGCAATGTTTAACCATTTTTGATCGCGCAACCTCCACAGAACAATTCCCGCACAATTATAATATAATGGAGCTTTATATTTGTGGAAGATTTATTTTAAAATTAGAAGCCGACGTTGGTACATCTTGATACGCGCTAATAGATGGCGAAAAATACGGAGTATATTTATATAGTTTCCATTTAAAGACGGAAACACGTATCGCCCCGCTGTTGCTACAGATTCGGACGGGTTTAGTGAAATCTATGCGATGCAGGAGTTAAGTGGTGTGTGGTTTAGCTAGATCGGAGTTTAATGGAAATGTGTGATAATCAGTGTTGGTTAAGGAGCTAATTTTTAAGTAGTTTGATTGTATCTAATTGATGATAGCATAATTTGCAGCTACAGTGAGATTTGAAGTTTTGTTGAATACTCGTATACAAGAGGATATTGTAGTGTCGGAGCTAGATTTGTGTGATTCCTGCAACGATAACAATAGTGTATAGTGAAAATGGGTTACGATGATGTAATCACGCATCTAGGAGATTTTGGAAGATATCAAAAACGGATCTACTTCCTCATATGCCTACCAGCGATTCCGTGTTCATTTCATAAATTAGCCGGAGTATTTCTGTTAGCAAAAGCGGATCATCGATGTCTGTTACCTTTTGAAAATGAAACGACTGCCGAATATCACTTACCTGAACATATCCTCGAAATGTCATACCCGAGAGATACTCTAAAATCAGCATGGTCATCATGTCAATATCTAGATGCGAACTACACCGATGAATATCTCAATGGCACAATCCCAGCAACGAATGCTGTCTACTGCAACAAGTGGATTTACGATCATTCGGTGTATCAAAACAGTGCTGTAATGGAATGGGATATGGTCTGCGGTCAGGCTTGGATGAAAGCAACATCAGACGCCCTACTAATGCTGGGAGTTTTACTTGGCAGCATTGGTTTTGGTATACTATCAGATAAATATGGCCGGAAACCGATTTTCTTTGCATCTTTAGTCATTCAAGTATTATTTGGTGTTCTAACTGGCTTAGCACCTGAATATATAACATTCTGTATATCACGCTTAATTGTTGGAGCATCGACGTCAGGTGTGTTCCTTGTAGCATATGTTATTGCAATGGAAATGGTTGGACCTAGCTATAGACTGTTTGCCGGGGTGGCTGTTCATTTGATATCCTGTATAGGATACTTATCAATAGCATTGTTTGCCTACTACATAACAGACTGGCGATGGCTTCAAATCGTATTAAGTGTACCAGGTCTTTTATTCTTATCATATTACTGGTTCATACCCGAATCAGCTAGATGGTTACTTTCAAAGAATCGTAAGCAAGATGCTATCGAAATTATTCAAAAAGCTGCCAAAGAAAATAAAGTAACAATAGCGGATGATGTTTTGGATAATCTTTTGGAAGACGTCAATGAAAAGAAGGATGACAACCAAGGTGAGCCACCCTCGTCTATGTTTGACCTTCTACGATATCCAAATCTTCGTAAAAAAACACTTTTAATATTTTTTGATTGGTTCGTGACAAGTGGTACTTACTATGGACTATCATGGAACACAAGTGATCTAGGTGGAAACGATGTCTTAAACTTCTTCATAGCTGGCGCTGTTGAAATTCCTGGCTATTCTCTACTATTTCTAACCTTAAATCGCTGGGGTAGAAGAAACACCCTATGTGGAAGCATGCTTTTTGCAGGAGTTATGCTACTATTAACTATCATAGTGCCACCTCATATAAATTGGTTAATTGTAACACTAGCTATGCTTGGGAAATTTGCAATAACATCGAGCTATGGAACAACATACATATTCTCAGCCGAACAATTTCCAACTGTTGTACGAAATCTTGGAATTGGTGCATCATCGACGTGTGCTCGTGTCGGTGGTATTTTAGTGCCATATTGTATACTTTTAGGCAATTTTTGGAAGCCATTACCATTAATTATTTTCGGTGTATTTTCATTACTTGGTGGACTTTTGTCGTTGCTACTTCCGGAAACATTAAATAAGCCACTTTTGGAAACAATTGAAGATGGTGAACGGTTTGGACGGCGTAAAACAAAATCGGAAAAGATAGATGATGATATTAAAATATAGTTATGTAATTTAGTTTAATATTTAGCAGAATAATATTTTAATATGTGCTTCAAAACTAAACTTGTGAAAAAAAAAAATATAAATTGACTGTCAATATAATATAATTTTGGAAAGAGCACTTAAAACCATTGAAAAATTTATGTACGTAGTTTTTATTTTATGTTTAATATTATCAAAACATTTTTTAGTTATTATTTAGTTACTTTAGTTAATCTTTTAAAATATAAAATATAGTATTATAATTACTTTAAAAAACAACTTAAATAATATTTTGAGTGTTTTTGTTTGTTTATTTAAATTAAATAATATTTGCTTTTAAAAAACAAATGTATAAGTAAAAGTTAAGTAGTAATTGTAATGAATTTTCAAATTTTATACAATAAAAAAAAATTTCAAATATAGTAACTTTTTTTATAAAATTTGTTTTACAGAATATTTTGTCTGCTTTTCTTATTTCCCAACAAATTTTAGCATTAAGTAGGTACTTAATCTAAATCCCTACAAAACGATTCTAGTTCCGTATACTAGATGCCAGAAGACACTGCTGGGACTTGCAAAACTCATCCTTACAGGCAGGGGCGGCGCTTCCATAGGTGCAAATGATGCCCTTGCACCGGGCGCAATTCGAGGTGGCGCAATTTTAGAAATTAAGGAGTTTAAAAAAAATTCAAAACTTTCCCAACAAATTGAAAATTCCGATGACTTCATTTTCATCTATGCAAGGAATCCTTTTTTATAACACCATATAAGCTTACACAAAGGCATAAATTATTCTGATGCCTTTGTATTGTCTGTATTCTGCGCTTACAACTCTAGCAACGGCTCTGATCGGCAGTCACAATTATATTCAAAAATCTTATCAGATTATAATTCTGTAGAATTAGGTTAAGCAATTCCGTCCCGCATACCTTTGTAACGGCGCGGCGGGCCAATCCTCTGATTCAAAATTCACCTTGTATTAGCCACTATAGAATTTGATTAGGCATTTTAGAGAAATTAGAAAGGGATGGGCGAGAAAAAACATAAAAAGGAAGAAAGAATTTAGTCAGTCTGGTTGACTTTTTCAAATAGTCAAGTCTGGGTCCTTTTTTGCAAATAGTCAGTTCGGTTTTTTTTTTTTTTTTGGAAAACAACAAGGAGATAGGGAAGTTCCCGTTTTTGTCTCAAGGGACACCCGAGATTTCAAAACCAAACCAACAAAGAATTAAGAAACCCGAAAGGAACACAAGGGACAACCCTGGCAAGAATTTTGGAAAGGGAAGAGCTATGACCGAAATGGTTCATTAGTAAGCTGCCAGAGTCAAACTCGACAACCAGTACCAACAAGCATCTTGAACAAGCATCCTAAAAGCTTGGTGGGGGAAAAGTTACCGGTGGCAAAAAAACAAAGAGTTTTTGGAGAAAAGGGTTAAGATGTGGTCCAGGCGAGAGAGGTTGCAGGGCCAGCTCGAGCTCCGCAACAGAAAGAGATTCCGGTTTGGGAGTAGAAAGTAGATTAGGACGACACAGGGACGTCATCTCTGATGAGTCAGATAAGAAGCGCGCGTTCTGGGGTTGTTTTTGTGGTAGAGAAGGAGTCTTAAGGGCCCCATCCACTATCTCTCATGCATGACATTCATTGCTGATTGTCATGCATGAAAGATAGTGGATGGGCTTGCAGGATGGAATGTCCCACATGCATGACAAAAATCAAAACTTTTTGATACTTTGTGGGCGGAGCTAAGGGAATGACAGCATGAGGCACAGTGGATTCTGTTGCTGTCAATCATTTCGTCATTCCGAGTGCGAATTTCATAGTGGTAGGGTGTATTTAAAAACGGAAACAAAATTAAAAACGGAAAATGGCGAGTTCAGTAAATAAAGATTTTTGGAAGGAATTCTTTGAACTATATAGAAGCCATAACAAGCTATGGCAAGTGAAAAGTGAAGAGTTTAAAAATAGACAGTTAAAAAATAGGGGGTTCCTATAATCGTCAGGAGCAGTATCACGGAGTCGTCGCAGAAGCCTTTCATGGTTAAAAATTGGCCATTCACTTAACCATGGCTTCACCCAATATTTATGCTTTATTTTCTTTCTTTCTTGTTTGTCACCTATCAAAAGTCCAATTATAGATAATGCGATAACTGTATCACTCATATTTAATTATTTATTTAATTTCTTATAACTTTATGTCTCACTGTAGAGTGTGTAACTTTTCACTGCCACTTCTCCCTTAAAAGTGATGATTGACAGTATGCATGATAATGGATGGGAAAAGGACCTTCTTGCATGACATTCTTGCGTGACACGCAAAACTGATCGTGGATGGGGCACGTAACCGGCCTAAGCGATAAAGACCCAGGGAAGCTTAGGGCTCGGGCGTAGTTCCGGGGGAAGATTAGAGCAGCGACACACCTATACGGCGGAAGCTTCCAAAGAGGTGTCTCTGAATTAATGACAGTCAAGGCGTGCGTAGATTAATAGCAGTTATTTAGATTTAGTTAGTGATTAAAAGGTTTAGATTCCTTAGTGTTCTATTTGTTTTCAGGATTTAATATAGGCATTGTTTGTCAATTAATTTACTCCTTTTTTCTTGTTACTGATGATTAGATGAGACGTGGGTTTTATTGAGTTGATGTCATGAATTTTTGTGGCTATTTCAGTAGCATTACTGCATCGGTATTTAATCATGGTTTACATTGTATGTTAATAGAGCATTTTCATTGGTCCGCGACTAACGGGTATTGGGTGGTGTCGGGTAATTAGTTGTCATAGTTCGAAGGGGGATCATAGTTCTAATTACGCTGGTGCCAGGGCGGTTTCACGCTGTTTTGTTTTGTTCTTTTTTGTCGATGAATGCAACCAGAGGTCTTGTAAGAAAGAAACATTATGCAAATAATATAATATCTCGATGGAATACTAAGTTTATGTTGTTATTGTTGGACATATTTCTTGTGAATATACGTCTGTTATTGCATTAAAGACTGGGTACATCGAATCAATGTTTTTTTGTGAATGGAATTCTTGTTTCAGGTTGTGACGGAAAAGATTTTGTTAAGGATGAGGTACTAAACGACAGGATGGCCAAGCGGCGGACGACCTGACTTTCTGAGGATTTTTTGTTGTGAGGGCTTGATTTCCTCATGAGTACTCCGTAACTGACTGGATGGGGACGCCAAGTTCAGATAAGTGGTGATGCACAACGCTAGGAGGTATTCCAGGGTCTTCCCACTGTACGACCCTCCCGACGAGCTGCCCTTCTCAGGAGGCCCGGGATACCGCTTTGAAAAGTCTCGGTTTGGCGTAGGGTTTCAAATTTTCGTAGTTATTGAGTGAGGGTCTGATCGGAAGCTCCATTACACCTTTACTAAAAAAAGGAGCTACACTCAAAAAATGGGAAGATTAAGATTTCCGTGAGGAATCAATTTGAGAATGAGTTTTGATAAAACACCCCTAAATAAAATCAAAATGTATAATATTCACTGCGATCAAAACTAAACAGCTTTTGGGGCGCTATATGGCATACTGCACCTGGTCCCATAGGGGAAATATTGTCAGGGCCTGTAGATTTATTGACGTCGAATTCTTCGAGTCATTTGTACACCCCTCGAGTCCTGAAGAAAACTCCGTCTATTGAATGGGCGTTGTGCTCTAGAACTGTGGGTGGCGTAACCGTTTCGGGTAAAGAAGAATTTGAGGCGAACAGAGATGCCAATAGATCGACCTTGGATTTGCTTTCTGTTATCACCTATTTCTCATGAATTAATGAAGTGGTTGTGGGAGATGTAAAATTCTTCTTGATGGAGGTTACCAAGGACCAGAAGTTTTTGCTGCTGAAAATATTACTTCTCAATTCGTCGTCAAATGATGATTTGATCTTCCTGATGATGGAATTACAGGTATTTCTCAACTGGATATACTCCCGACTCATTTTGGGAGTGCCTGTAGGCTTGAGTTCCTGAGTTGATATTTGAAGTTATTATGTAGGATTTCTGAATTACAAACGAAGTCGAGGCCTGAAGGAAGCTTTGACGTGACTGTCAAAACCATTCTGTAAAGTAATCGAATTTTAGGAACGTAATAAGTTTTACTATTATTTACTATCCTCGCCAAAAGACTAAATACTGTATTATCGACACTAAATTTTAGTCATAGAATTCACAACAGAGGCCCTTAGTGAATCAAGAGTTTAGAACTAAATGAGCTAACTAAGAACTGGGAATACTAATTTACCAAAATGGGGAGCGCTTAGGTTAGCTTCGAGTTAGGTTTATAGACACTAGTAAAGTATAGTGAAGCGAAGAGTTCGTGCAAGGGTCTAGTCAAAGGTACAGTGCATTTTTTATGATTTACAAAGAGATGTAATGCTGATGGAATTATAAATGTCAAAGGCCAAATAGAATGTGGCAAATATTCATAAAAGGATATTGTTATTTCCCTAGATACAAAAAAAACTATCCGTAATGAGTCTGAAACCCCAAAAATTTAAATCACAAAACAGATTAAACTGAGACGAAAAAACAATTAAACCCCTTAAATCCCGCATATCAAGTCCCAAGTACAGATTTAAATTGGAACATTTAAACAATTATATTATTTATGAATTTATTGTTTTATTGTCTGTCAATACTTTAATTTTTGGGTTAACTATATTTATTTATATTTCTCCCAGCTATAAATACCGCTCTGAATTGCTTAAGTAAAGTATAATTACTTTGATTTTCGAGTGACCAAGTTACAACAATTATTTAAAAAATGGCGAAGTTTAACAGTTCAGCAATTATTTTGTTATCTTGCTTGATTTTAATCAGTGTCTTCCAAATTGGATCAGCGCTTTTATGTAATGACAATTGCGGGGATGTTGACGCACCTATTTGTGCTCACCTTGGCGGTTCCTACAGGACCTTTAAAAATCGTTGTGAGCTCGATCTAGAAAATTGCCTCTTGGGATTACGTAAGAAAACATTATTTAATTTTAATTTAAAAATCTTTAACTAATTTTGTTATTATTTCAAGTTTGGGTCATCGTCGGTGATGGAGAATGCCAACACTGATAGACCCTGGCACTGCAAGGATGAAATGATTTGTTTTAATAAACGACCCGGAATGTCCAAGGAAATAAATGACAAATAATGGAATAAAATGTGTATACAATCAAAAAATATAAGAAATATATATGTATAAAATAAAATTGCAAATCTGTCTGAGTGATGAAGGATAGTGGAATACTTGTATGGTGATGTACTTAATTATTATCGTATTCTAAATATCGGTCAGTATACTGGTGAGTTTGCTGGTGAGTCCGTTGTGGTCTCAGATGTGGGAGTATTAGAAATGATATCTTTGATTGGGATCTCGTATGTGGGTTTACCGGAAGTTATTCAATCGGTTGTGTCCATATGTTTTCGTAATCGTAATGACTACTTCAAAGGTTACCGAACTCTGTCGGCGTTTTCCAAGGCTCTTCTGGCACGTAGACATCCTTTTGGACGGGTTGCCGAGGATTTATTGCCTTAATGTTCTGCATATGAAACGAAGGCCAGAGAGGAATTCTAAATCATCAACTGGATTTTTATCGGTTGTGATAGAAATCGAAATAGGAAGTCTCACATTCTGACCGTATACGAGCTCGGCTGGTGAGCATTGCAAATAGGTCTAAATTGTCGTGCGAATGCCTAACATGACAAGGAGCAAGTCTTCACTCCAATGAGTAGTGTTGTCCCTTGCCATTAAGGCTGCTTTTAGTTGCCTATGGATCAGTTCAACCATCCCGTTTGCCTGCGGATGGTAGGCGGCTTTTCGGATTGAATAAGTACTGAGTAATTTGGCAAATTCATTGAACAGTTTTGTTGTGATCTAAAGTGGTACGCTGAATCGTGGGACAAATTCAGTGAAGAATCTTTTCGCTACCGTTGAAGCTGAGATATCCCGAATTCGGTATGCTTCGGGCAATCGCGTAAATCTATCGACTATCGTTAAGATATAAGAGTACTCGCGAGATGGGGGTAGGGGTCGCACAATATCCATATGGAAATTAAAAAATCTGTTTGGGAGTTTGAACCTTCCAATCTATATTTGGTATGTCTTGTAACTTTGAACTTTTGGCAACCTAGGTATGATCAAAACCACTCATTGCAGGTAACGGCTCGACCGAAGCGCCTAGGCCTAGGCCTAGGAATTCCTATATTAGTTTTGCACCACACCTGATGGGCTCTAAATGGTATTGTTGTGAGAACTAGTTTTACCCGTGAGCCGTTGCTGGGGTGCTCTTGTGAAGACTTCAACTCTGTGTCACCTTGTTGGGCCTAAGCTTAGTGTAGGCGCTAGCCTGTCTGTTAATTTTTATCAAAGAGAGTTCTGGTTCGTCAACAATTTCATACAACTCACAATACTGGTCGTATTACTATTTTTAGGATCGTTTTAAATTCGCTTTTATTAGCTTCACATGTAACTATTTAATAAAATCTTGGAAGTTGAATTTGATAAACTTCCCAGTTTCCTATTGAATTGAAATTTGGCTGCCGACCCCCGACATGGGTACCAAATTAAAGGGTATGGCAAGTAGAATATTAATTAGCTATGTAGCGTCATTTAAAACTCAAAATGGCGGCCAACACATAGGGTGAAAGACATAATAGGCTAAAACGTAGAAAATATGGCTTATCAACTTGAAATTTTACACATATTCTTAGTTCAGGTGTCAATGCAAGCTGACTTTTTTGTAAAAAAAAACAACATGGCGGTTCCAAGATGGCGGATGAATTTAGCAAGTCTATTTCCCGACTACCGTCATGGGTATCAAGTGAAAAAGTATGTCAGGCAGAATACAATTAGCTGTGTGGCCTCATTCCAAATTCAAACTGGTGTCAATGCAAAATGGCCGACTACCTTTCTCTTTACAACGCCCTCGGAATGGGTATTAAATGAAAGGGTATGACAAGTAGAATACCGGAAGCTGTGTGATGTCTTTTAAATTTAATATGGCGGCCACCACAAAATGGCGAAAGACATAAAAAACTAAAAAGTAGCAAATAAAAATATATAGTTTAAAAAATAAAAAAAATACCCTTTTACTTTAAAGTAATTTGAATGTGCATTTTTATTGCTCCAGCCAGTGCATGGGAACATCGTTTTTTGGGACAAAGCGGAAAACCTTATTCAGTCACATGTAGAACTCGTCCTTGATGTCGTCGTCTGCGTCCTCAGTTAGAGAGTATCATTGGACTAGCGTAGTAGGTACTTCTTTGTCTGGTACGCAGACGCACTGTAATAATCCTCTCAGAAACCAGCTTATGAGGCTAAACCTGGCTTATTTGGTGAGTATTAAGCCAACCCCATTCCTACGGCTTTTAGTTTTGTTTCTGTTAGAATATAAGAAGGGTTCACTGTTTGGGCAGATAATATCAGATCGGGCCATCTAATCTCGCTAAGTTCCATGTCCTTGATTTTATATCGATTCATTTCGTTGAGGACTTCATCCAGCCGTCCATCAGTACCTAAGCATTGTTCTCACATTCCATGATCCAATACGTGTCCTTGTTCGAAAAGCAAAGGTCGTCGTGGTGTTGCCCATCCGGTTGCAAGGCATTGTTTGCCGATTCGTAGCAATGGTGTTTTTTATGGGAGCGGGTTGCTAACCGTCAGCCCAACCTCTGTTTTATGGCGCAGAGAGCACGCCATTCGACCGTCTCCCGTTAGTTCCTTCCGAAAAAGTACTCCAGGAGGCACTGCGAGGAGGTGGGATTAAAACTTGCTAACAGAGCTGCAAGGTGTTCGTTTGCAATGACTCTGCTCACGTTATGGTAGAAGTGACAAATCGGGCGCCAAGACCTTCCAAAGTCTTTGTTAGACAGTCGCCCCCCTAATATCGAGGGGCCAGCAAATTAATGTAAAGTCAACATCTTCGAGAAGATGGAGATATGTTTCGGTAGAAAATTGTATTACCAGTACCAGTGGACTTATCTTCCATACGACAACTTAAGTAATACAGAGAGCGGCAAAGTTTCATCATTTTTCTGAAAACACAAAACTCGGTTAAAAGGTTGAAAGTTTTTAAATTTTATGGAATATTTTATAGATACTCAGAAGTATACTTGTAAAATACAACAAAAAATTACTGAATACTTTGAAATAAACAAATTAATTTATTCCCTAGCTAGAATTTTTTTCCTGTACCTTGAGATTCGAGTTAGGGAAGCTCCACTGTATATATGCTTAAAAAAAGTGTACGTATTCTAAAAATAACTACCTTACAAGATGTCACTCTTTATACACCGCTGACTGTATACACCATGTAATCTGCTACGTAGTCAAACAAGCTTCTTAAGGGGGAAATCTAACCTTTGTGCTTTCTGTAAGTCCATCGCCGGATAAATGCAAGCCATGACTTGGCCGACGACGTCTAGAGAGTCCCCCGGCAGTGGCGTGGTTCTCAGACAGCTGCATGCTGAACTTTATGTCTTCTATTTCAAGAATGGAACATTCTTTTCTTGGGAGACTCTCTACCTCTCTACACACAGTAAATTTCTCTAAAGACTGGATCGGGCCTAGACTCTATTGATATGTGTTATATAGGTATAGCATACAATAGAAAGAGTCTGGTTCTTGTACATGTCGTATATAGGTACATATATATATGTGTGAGTCGAAATGAGTCGAAATAAATCGGCCGATATCGAGGAGACAGGCATTCGGCAAAATGGGGCGATTCTCTGTTGCACAGTTGTGCGCATATGCGCCTCGTGGGAACATCATACGGGCATTTTAGTAGAGAATACCTTGGACATTGAAAGGCGTTGTTCACATAGAGCCGCATCACAAAAGTCGATATATACCATACTTCTTCTTCGTGAGGTATATCGTCGCCTGGTCGTAATTAAAATTTTACTTTAAACTCGGTAGTCGACGGTCGAACATCTGGATACGGTAAAGACCGGTGGTAGTAAATAGTAGAGTGTTTATTTTTTTTTGTAGTAAGTTCCGGAATAGTCGTGTTAAAGGCGGAAGTTCATATCGCTGCCGTTAGATATGCGTAATTAGTGTCGCGATTATGTGCGATAGTAAACACTAAATTTGCTTAGACACGTGTAGTTAAACTTACTATGCCTTGGACGAAATATTATTATATAGAAAATAAATCAATAATAGTGTGATAGACTCTGTCTCTCTAGTACTATAGTCGTGCATAGTGTTAATTGATTGCAATCTGTGATATACTTACATTTTTGTGGCGTGTTTTATGTCTATTTTTAGATAAAATTTCTTTTGAAATTTTCAACGATGAAAATTGGATAAAATTAATAATATAACATTCATGGTCAAAGTGCCAATTTATTTTCTGATATATATGTATACTTATGCAATCAGCTGTTGCCATTGAGATTGTATATATGTAATATTTTTTTTTAAATATTCTAAAAATTCATAAGTAAAAATAGCACAAAAAAAAACTTCGAAATGGGTTACGATGATGTAATTACACATTTAGGAGAATTTGGAAGATATCAAAAACGAATTTACTTCCTCATTTGCTTACCAGCGATTTCCTGTGCTTTCCACAAGTTAGCAGGTGTTTTTCTCCTAGCAAAACCGGATTACCGGTGCCTGTTGCCGTTTGAAAATGCAACAAGCGCTGAATACCACATTCCCGAGCATATACTCAACATGTCATATCCAATTGATAGCTTGAAATCAACGTGGTCATCATGCCAGTACTTAGATGCTAATTACACAGAAGAATACTTGAACAGCTCGATTCCAGCTAAGGATGCAGTATACTGCAACAAATGGGTCTATGATCATACGAAATATCAAAGTAGCGCAGCGATGGACTGGGATATGGTATGTAATCGATCATGGCTGAAGGCAACATCAGATGCACTCTTTATGCTTGGCGTATTAATTGGCAGCATTGGGTTTGGTCAACTATCCGACAAGTATGGAAGGAAGCCAATTTTTTTTGCATCATTAGTTATTCAGTTGGTATTTGGTGTTCTGGCTGGCATAGCGCCGGAATATATAACATACACGATATCTCGGATTATTATCGGTGCAACGACCTCCGGTGTATTTCTAGTAGCATATGTTATTGCAATGGAAATGGTCGGACCTAGCCACAGATTATTTGCTGGCGTTGTCTGTATGATGTTCTTCTCTGTTGGATTTATGTTAACCGCAGCATTTGCCTACTATATAACCGACTGGCGTTGGCTTCAGATATCTCTAACATTACCAGGTGTTCTGTTCATGTCGTATTACTGGTTTATACCCGAATCGGCCAGGTGGCTGCTTTCGAAGAATCGTAAACAAGCTGCGATTGAGATTATTCAAAAAGCTGCAAAAGAGAATAAGGTCAAGATACCGGATGATGTTTTGGATAATCTTCTAGACGATGCTACCGAAAAGAAGGAAGAAAACGAAAATGCATCTTCACCATCAGTCTTCGATCTTCTACGTTATCCAAATCTACGACGTAAAAGTCTCTTAATATTTTACGACTGGTTCGTCAACAGTGGAACTTACTACGGACTCTCGTGGAACACCAGCAATTTAGGCGGTAATGATCTGTTAAATTTCGTCATATCAGGCGCTGTAGAGATTCCAGCATATACATTCCTACTTTTTACACTAAATCGTTGGGGTAGAAGAAACATTTTGTGCGGCTGTATGCTTGTGGCGGGAACAATGCTTCTATTAACTATGATAGTGCCGCCACATTTAACATGGCTTACCGTCCTCTTAGCTATGCTGGGAAAACTTGCAATTACATCAAGCTATGGAACTGTCTATATATTTTCAGCTGAACAATTTCCAACCGTAATACGAAATGTCGGACTTGGTGCTGCATCGATGTGTGCTCGTGTTGGTGGTATATTGGCGCCATATATAAATCTTTTAGGTGACTATTGGGCACCTTTACCTTTATTAGTTTTTGGTGTTATGGCATTTACTGGTGGACTTTTGTCACTGTTACTTCCTGAAACGCACAATAAGCCACTTTTAGAAACAATCGAGGATGGTGAACGATTTGGACGCCGTTTAACAAAATCGGAGAAAAATTTAAATGATATTGAAAAGCAAGAAATGAATTCGATTCATAGTAGTGATAATAATAAAACTACAGCAAATGGGAAATCTATAAAAGAAAGCTAGAAATTATTAAGAAAATATTTTAAGATCTTCAAGAGCACATTTCTCCTATAGAAAAAGTATTAATAGCTTAGCCGATGGCATGATTTGGTGTGTGTATATGTAAGTCAAGTCTGTGCCCCTAAGGATGAAATTTTCTTGTATTAAAGCTCTCGACAAATTTATGTATATGTATCAAGGATAAACCAAGTGCAGCATTTAAGTTCTTGCAAAAGCTTTTTTTCAGGCATTCCTTACCAGACAAGTTTGGTAAAAAAAATATAGCAACAAAAATATATACATACATATATAACAATTAAAAAAAAATAGGTAAGCAAAATTTTTACGTTAAATGGTTTTATTTGAAGTCATAAGCTGTACCAAAAACTAGAAAATAATTAGAATACAAACATGGACCTTCTTCAGACTTTGACTAAGGAATCGTGCAAGCCATTTAAAATATATTTTTGCTGGGCTTAGAAACACAGTTTTCTAGACAAATCGATCTTATTTAATTACTAACAAAACCCGAACGCCGTTGCAACACCTTTCAATAAAAAAAAAACTATGTGTGCACAGTCCGCGGTAGGAAAATAGTATAATAAACCGCCATTTTGTGCTCGCCGCCATTCTGAATTTTGAATGGCGCCACACAGCTAGATAACTGGATTCAACTTGCTACACCCTTTCATTTGATACCCATAACGAGTGGCTTGTAAAAAAAAGTTATCCCCCGTTTTGTGTTGGCCACTATTTTGAATTTGGAATAACGCCAAACGGCTATACTCCAAAACTTTTGTAAACTGTTCTTCAGTGTATTTTTTGGCCATTTTTACATGGGAAACAGGTCTCTCAATGAACTTGATTCATGGTTGACGTTTGAAGTTCCCGACTAGAGCTGCTGTTCGACATTGCACACTAAACGAAGAAAATAGATTGTATAAAGGGCTTTTCCTGAGCCTCTTTTTTTGAGAATTTTGATTCCTTTTTCAGTCCCCGCACCATTTGTCACTTTAAACGCCAACCATAATCAAGCCCAATCCCCTATGGTTCAAAGAATGTGCGTAGCCTCTGCCCAAATTTTTTTCCATGATATATTTCTACGGAATCAATCCAGACCCCAGGAAACTAGGTCAATAAAATGCTTATGGAATATATTCAATCTAACCCACTGACATATAGAATGGACAGCTCATGAGGAATTTTTCATGGCACCAATTTGTTCCATAGGCTTCAAACCTTTTTTCACTCAATGTAAACACCCGAATCACTTTTGAAATTTACATTTTTTTAAATACGTACTTAAAACATTAAAATAACACAAATATTTTGTTTAAAAAAATTAATAAACACTATTTTCACTTTTTCACCCTTTAAAATGCCTTTTTTCATTAATTTGCAAATTTTATGTGTATCTGATTTAAGTTCTTAACGCCTGTTTTAGCAACTGACATTCTGTATGTCAAAATCCGGGGGTCTATGGGGAAAAGAGCAAAAGATATAAACATCACTAGTGCAAAAGGGAAAATATAAAATCAGGTCTGATTTTACTTCTGAGTGCTTCTGTCAGTTTGGGGGTCTATGGATGAGTGCGACAACTATACTTTTGGGTGCCATCGATTTGTATGGAATAATTTCAGATGAGCAGTCCATTATTATATGTCAGTGATCTAACCAGATTGTAACGAAAAGCTTTGTGGAATCAAAACAAGATCTATTGGCCACCTTTTTCGTCCTGTTGTAAGAGCATCTCGACCTGAGTATTCATCGCTTTGTTGAGTTTGGTCTGCTTACTCTAGGTATCTTCAAAGCTTTCGACAAAGTATACCCCTCTGTTCTGCTGAATAAACTTCAAGCTATAAGTATCGACTTAGGAACTGGACTGAGAAATTCCTTCTGGCCTTACCACACCATTTTTGCCAAGGTGATATTGGATGGCATCAGACCTAATACCATACCAATTTTTGCCGAAGGTTCCGCGGCCGTAAAAATCTGTAACGACCTGATTAGTGATCTTAGTGGACGGTGTGAATTTAATGGTGGATCAATTTATCAAAACCTTAGACAAAACTTTAACTGAGGATCTGCGATAGAATAATTACATGTTCCAAATCGTCAAAATTTTAACATCACAGTTTATAGAAAAGTTATTGTAATCGGTCCGAAAATCGATATTTACGTATTTTCATTTTTCAAGGTCCCAATATCATTTTAAGTAAATATTTGAGAAGAAGTATATATGTGTGTGTATGTGTAGGTATGTGGTCATTTTTTCCGTACATGATATCTGAAAATATTTTTGTAATATTCGGTCGAGCCATTTTTGTGTTTAAACGATGTTCATGATTTTTATACCTGCACCATACCGCGCGAACCAAAAACTTGATCGACTTCTTTGAGGTGCCGAAAGAAGAATATTAACGAAGAAATGCTCTGAAAAAAATTTCACAACATTCGGTCGGGGCTTTCTTTTGTTTAAATGAAAAAACTTCGACTAAGTGTCAGAAAGATCTTAAATTGATAAGTTTTGCTAATATCTAATAAACTCGATGGAATGAGACCCATCCTAAACGAAGTGATTTTTTTTGGAGTTTGCACAGGGACACCTTAGATCAGCAATTTTTTGACGGGGATTTGTTTTCTACGTCCTACAGTTTCAGGAAATTGCGGCTCATCCTGGAATTTTCAGTACCTAGGTACCGAAAAATTTGTTTTTTTTAGTCAAGTTTGACAAGTACTTTACATTGATTAGTTTTGGTAATATCTGCAGAAAGCTTTGGAATTTCCAAATGAAGTCATTCGCTTCGCTACTACAAAAATATACTTCCTAATGGTTATGATCTCACCTCGCTTATGATCTCGCCTCGTATTCGCTTCGACCGACTGATTGAAAAGGAGTTTATGTACTCAAAATGAAAAATACGATTCACGAAGGTGAATTATTTTACTCCTAGAATATCATACAACATTTCTGGATATTTTATATTCCAAATATTCAACGGTTTCCTTATTTTATAACTTATAAAATAATAAACCGTAATTATGTACTAGGTCGGAATATGGTACAATTTGCCTTAGCAGGGCTTAGACAAGGCTGCAAGATCTTTTACAAGACTTGTTGCAAGACTTTCTGCAAGACTTTTTACTCATCACTGCAAGACTTTTAGCACTTAGTGATGAGCAAAATCTCTTGCTAAATTGATGCTGCAGTCTTGTTTTGTCTTGTCTTGGTCTTGCTTTGGTCTTGCTAAATGTGCAAGAACATGCAAAACTGCAAGACCATTGGGCTTATCACTATTATACAGTGGTCATACAGGTTTTTATGCGCCCCATATTTTAGCCTGTTAAAAGTCCCAGAATATTACTTAATCCGTTAACGCAGCAACACAAAATGTGCCCTTTGGCATACGAGATGAGAAAACAGCACGGCTACTATGTCACGATTCTTACCAGACGTCAGAATCTCAACACGGTTCATGTTTGTGTTCTTATTATTTTAGTTTTTTTAGTTTTTGATACAGCTTATGATTTCAAATAAAACCAACGTAAAAGTTTGTTTTTAGATATTTTTTTTTATTTTCTAGGTTTTAGTTTGATCTTTGGCTCGTATCATTATGCAAACTCTTCATCCTTTCCACTTATTTCATTGCATCTTTATTGCACGGTTTCTTGCCTGTTAATTTCTGACAGTCAAGCTCCTCAATAATAGCCCTTCCAAAGCCCTTACGCGCTCATTGCTTCATACGCTTGATCTTCCTCAAAAAGTTTGGAGCCCAAGTACACTGCAGCATGGTCAACAGTACTACCCTGCATTCTATGAACAGTGAAGGCCCATGACAAAATTATTGGCAACATTCTTCTCTCGGCCGTTTCATAATTAAACTTTGCTGCAAATCGTATGGCTTTAGCAAGGATAAGGTGTACAGAGGGTATGGCTCTTTAATACATTTGCATTCGACGTAACTGACACCATACAATATCTGTTCATCCACCCTTTTCTAAACTTCAACGTTAGCACGTAATCTAACTTTGGCTCCTACGAATAATTCAAGTTCTCATGGTAAACCACTTGTTTTGGTTATATTAACGTTGTCCTTATTCGTGAGGCATCTACCAGCTGGTCCTAGGCTTTGATTTTGTATATGCGGGCACTTATGTATATATATTTCGGAACGAATTAAGAACCGTATTTTTTACCCACCCTAACGCCACACAGTTCACGGCGCAATACAAAAACCTTAATTTGGGTGCATTCAAAATATCAAAAAGTATTCCAATGAAATAACCTGATCATTATTGTAGTCCTTTCAGTGTTAATTCAGTCATTTTTGGATTTTAATTTTTACAAAATTCTGGTAAACTGATTAGTTATTCATACCATTGCAAGCGCCATTTAAAATTTTTTAATTTTGACAACGGATTTATTAATTGTCATTTTGGTTTTTATTTTTTTATATTTTTACCACAGATTCGTCATTTGTGACCTTAAAAACCCCCTGATACCGATTTTCAATGGGTTCAGAGCACATTTACAAAATTCATCCGCCATATTGGCGCCGCCATTTTGAATTTTCAAATTTTGACCACATAATATGTGGCGCTAAAACACCCAATCATTTGTGGCGCTAAAACACCCAATTTCAAAATTCGAAAGCCTCCTTGGAAGCGGCACTTTCCCAAGAATCGGTTAAGTAGAAGTAGTTGAAAAAGCTGTCGCAAGATTTGAACCAAAGAAACTAACAAACAAACAAATATACGAGGTCAAGCTAAATTAAACCATTAAAAAGCGTATTTACGGCATACAACCGCGTATGATAACAAAATCAATATTTTAAATAAAGTGTTAAAAAAAAGCTTTTGCAAAAAGGACGCAGTCTCTAAACATCACAATATCGATCTCCTTAATTATACACAGAAATGTCCTCTTTTACTGTTGCTAAGGGCTTTTTCAACACAAATCATGCAATCAGAGCTTCTCGTGTCTATATAAGCTTCCTTTTAACTTTTATACATATACATATACATACAATAAATTATAAATTTTGTATTTTTTTAAAACTGTTAACAATAATAAAATAAAACAAATTTTTGCTATTTTATATTATAAAAAAAAATATAAATATATATTATTACAATAAATGTAGCTTGAATATGACATAAAAATTTTATATAAGAAAAAACAGGCATTTTATTGCGCTTTTTTATTTTGTTTAAAACAAAATATTGCGCGCGCCTGATAAAACCGTTTTTTGTGTTATTTGTATGCATTTACACAATTTTTTCAAATTAATATTATAAATAAATAAATAATAAATAAAAAAAACTCAGGTATCATAATTATGAAATTTTTCCATGATTAAAAGCAAACAATAATAAAAAAACGAGGCCAAGTTTATTGCTAAGAGTAATTTTAAGAATATAAAGCCAATAATAAATTTTTACTTAAATTCTATTTAAAAAAAACGATTTTCATTATTTTCCCAGGAATTATGTTTTTGTTTTTATTATTATTTTTTTTTTCTCCAGAAGAATTCCATTAGTAAAAATAATAATCTACCTTCCTTGTACGTCATCCGAATATTTTGAAAAGCACTATATACACCTATAAAATATGCTAATTTTGCGACATTTTTAATCTCCGTAAATAAAACAAAAATGTTTGTATAAATTCCTGAAACCTTTAAAAAAATAATTAAAAAGTTTCAGTCTATAAAGAAATCCGGTTTTGTAAAAAAAACTTTATTATGGATTTTATCTTTTTGCATTGTCTCCTCCAAATTATTAGAACAAATAACTAAAACCTTTTATACTTTTACATATATTCGATATGATGTTCCAAATCTATTACTACTAGGAACTGTATTTACTAGATAACACCTATCTTCTTTAATGCTAAAAAAGATTAAATCCAAAAGTAAATGTTTTAAATTTTTTTTATCATGTTAATATCCAAACAAAGTCATTAAAAGAAGCAACTTCATTTAATAATATAAACAAGTGGTTTTATCCAATTAAATCTCAGCTGCTACTGCTCATTACCAGTCTGATTGTCAATAAAAAAAAATAAGGCCAGACTGTTATCAAGTAATAATTCGCCGAATAAAGGAGACACAGAATGAAGAGTTGTGTATGATAGTTGGAGATAAAAATTATATAAAAAAAGATTGTTGCAACTCTTAAAATGTGTGGTTTTAAATATACACACCTTAGGCGCATACACCTATTTTTAACTTCCCAGTATAGGAAGTTATTGTAATCGGTCCGAAAATCGAAATCGAAAATTTCGACGTATTTTCATCTTTCAAGGTCCCAGGAGCATTTTAAACAAAAAATTGGGAGGAAGTATGTGTGTGTGTGTGTGGGTGCGTACGGATGTGGTCATTTTTTCCTGCACGATATCGCGCGAACCATGAAAGATAGCGACTTCGTTGAGGTGTCGTTCGAAGCGTATTAACCGAAATATGATCTGAAAAGATTTTCATAAAATTCGGTCGAGCCGTTTTTTTGTTTAAGCGGCGCGTAAGTGATTTTTGTACCTGCACGATATCGCCCGAACCACGAAAGATATTGACTTACTTGAGGTGCCGTTCGAAGCGTATTAGCGACAATATAATCTGAAAAGATTTTTATAATATTCGGTCGAGCGGTGTTTTGGTTTAAATGACATAAGTGATTTTTGTACCTGCACGATATCGCGCGAACTATAAAATATATCGACTTAGTTGACGTGCCGCTCGAAGAGTATTAACCAAAATATGATCTGAAAAGATTTTCATTAAATTCGGTCGAACCGTTTTTTTTTTTTGTTTAAACGACGTTTATGATTTTTATACCTGATCTGTAGCGCGCGAAATAAAAACTATATCGACTTCATTGAGGTGCCGAAAAAACAATATTAACGAAGAAATGCTCTGAAAAAAATTTCATAATATTCGGTCGGGCCTTTTTTGTTTAAATAGAAAAACTTCGGCTAATTGTCAGAAAGACCTTAAATTGACAAGTTTTGCTAATATCTAATAAACTCGATGGAATGATACCCGTTTTAAACGAAGTGATCTTTTTTGGGTTCTGAACAACGATAGCCTTCGAACAAAACATCACTTGTCAAAATCCGACAACCTTTCAAAATCGTGCAAAAATGTCGTTACCCTTTGACGGGGAATTGTGATACAGTTTCAGGAAATTGCGGATTATCCCGGGTTTTCCAGTAGTTACCGCGAAATTTGTTCTTTTTGGTCAGGTCTGACAAGTACTTAACAGTTACAGTTTTGCTAATATCTCCGGAGAGCTTCGGAATTTCCAAATGAAGTCATTCGCTTCTCAGTTTGTGCGCTTCAGCACGCTCAATACGAATTTGAACACCCGCTTTAGTGCAGCGAACGAAATACGGAGGACATGTTTGTTTGCTAACGTTCAGGAAAAACAAATTCTCTAGAAAAATCTTTGGATTTACTACGGTGCCTTAATAACATCAATGGTTGGCCGAAAAGTAAATTCGAGTTTTTTTTAACTATATTTCATTTAGGTATAATTAATTATTTCGGTTTAATACATTGTGTAAACTTGGGCAAAATAGAACCGCCGCCTTTCCCGTGGTGCCCACTGGATAGCCAACTAACGACGTCCTGGAATTACCACATTGCCACGAGACCTACATTAGAGCCTCGGATAGGATAGACTGCACAACGAAGATCCGGATATCGTATCGAAGGCCTGATTTACGATATTTTTTCTTGGAATGTAAGGACACTGTATCAACTTGGCAGACTAAAAGTCAAGCGGCCTATGTTCGCCCGCTGTGATCCCATTTTTTATTTTTACTCGGGGTGGAACTAGCAGAAGAACTAGCGGAAGACATGCCAACATCAGAAGACGTACAAGACGTAGTGAAAAAAATTAAAAACAACAAATCTCCGGGCAAAGATAAAATTTTAGCAGAGCTATTAAAGCGAGGAGGTGTCATTTTAAGCCTGCATAAAATCGTAAAACTAATATGGACCCAGAAACAAATACCATCGGCATTGTTTGCCGTATACATAAAAAAGGATATCAGCCAAGCTGCCGTAATTATAGAGGCATCGCTCTTTAAACGTAACATATAAAGTATTATCAAAGATATTATACGTTAAACTGCAGACAGGAAACTATAAAAGCAGTTTCTGTCTCGGAAAGTTAACCCCAGACCATATTTAGGCAGGTCCTATAAAAAACACATGAATTTAACATAAGCCTCTATCCATAGAATTCGGAAACGCATATGATAAAATAAAGCGTAAAGAATTATATAAAGCTATGGAGTACTTAAGATTTCCCGAATACCTCGTAGATTTGACCAAAATGACAATGAAAGAGATAATATGCAGAATAAGAATTGAAGAAGAGCTGTCAGATTCATTCAACAAACAAATTCGTCCCATTTAACGGTTGGTCCATATGCGGGCCTCCATTTTCTGTTGTTAGCCGTCCTGTTCAATGCTGCTGCCCACACTGGTACTTGATATAGCCGGACTGAGCTAACCACCCCCGGCATCAGAAAGCGACGGCTTTGTGTAGGGACCCTCGTTGGGTGGCCTTTTTAGGAGTGCTGCACAAGTATTGGACGCTTTATCCGTCATGCTCTCCAAGTAAGTTTTAAAATTTAGCCTCCAGCCGATCATCACTACTGGGTACCGTAGGGCGGGATATGAGTGAATGAACTATTTCCTGATTTCTGTTCAGCACAGCTTCAGTTTTGTGCTCAGCAAGCGACAGACCAGTGCTTTCAGGCCACGCTTAAATCTTCCAGGTCACTTTGTTCACAACTGCAAAGCGCCAGCGAGAGAGGCCAGTGTTAAATTTTGTTTCCAATAAAAATCATTTGAAATCATTTTTTGCATTTCCACGACCATTCAATTCTCACAAATCAGCATATGGGCCACACAGCACACAAAACGAATGCTACTGCATATCGCTCAGCAGCTACGCAGCTTTTTACCATTTGTTTATTGAGTTTACGTTTGACTTATTGTTTAAAGCTTATGAAAAACGATAACAAAAATTACGCATGTGAATAGACGACTAAACATTACATAAGGCTCATTTTCCATAATTCTGTTGAAGGAAATTCCGCGAACGAAGCGAGAAAAAACAAAATTTTATAGTTTCTAAGGTCTCTCGATGATTTTTTGCACGGGGCCTGCAATTATCTGGCCGCGGCACTAAGTAACTCCGAACTCGTACAATATCTTAGGCGCCCATTACATGTCCATGCAAGCTTCAATCTATTCCATCGGTCATCAAATCAGGGAATACAAAATATTGGGCACGGTATACAGAAACAAGGTAATGTAAAAGACTGTATACCGTACACAGTATTCTAGTGCTGACGTCACGTGGGACCCACTTTCCATATAAAATCGAAGCTGCTGTTGTTGTTTCTGCATTAGGGCTGACGTCACTAGGCGCCCATTTTTTACGATATTCGAAGCTGTCGTCTCTTTTACATTACCTTCTGTTTCGTTTCTGTATACCGTGATATTGGGATGATTACATCAGTTATCACCTTAGACGGTAACTGTGTGTAGGTCACAATTGACCACAAGTGTTCAAGTGTCTCAAGGAGCTCGATCCCAATAAATCCACTGGCCCTGATAAAATTCCCCCTATGGTTCTTAAAAAATGCGCTTCACCTTTGGCTAAACCTCTGCGCAAACTCTTCGCCCTTTCTTACTTCTCCGGAGTTTTCCCGGACTCCTGGAAACTGGCTCATGTTCAGCCTATACCGAAAAAAGGTGATTCCAGCGACCCCTCTAACTACCGCCCAATAGCAATCACTTCTATCCTCTCCAAAATCATGGAGACATTAATAAACAGAAGGCTTATGGAATATCTTGAACGCAACCAAATATTGGATGACAAGCAGTACGGCTTTAGATCGAAAAGATCTACTGGCGACCTCCTTGTATGCCTAACTGAACACCTCTACCGAAACATTCATCGCTTTGGTGAATCCGGCCTGGTCGCTCTCGATATCTCCAAGGCCTTTGATAGAGTATGGCACCCCGCTCTATTGAGTAAACTCCATGCTATTGGCATCGACCTTCTTCTAAAGAATTGGATTGAGAGTTTCCTTTCCAACCGCTCAATCAAGGTAGTATTGGACGGCGTTGAATCTAATCCCCACTCCATCTCTGCAGGCGTTCCCCAGGGCTCTATTCTATCACCAGCTCTCTTCCTAGTTTTTATAAATGACCTGCTCTCAATCCCATCCAACTCACTTCACAGCTTCGCTGATGACAGTACTTTGCGTTACTCGTATAGCTTTGATAAAGTAAGACAAGCACGGGCCAGACCTTGTCTACTTGATCGTGAACTTATGTCCACTTCAATCAACAGGGACATAAGATTGATTCTTGATTGGGGCCTCATGAATCAAGTTGAATTCAACGCACAGAAAACAAAATACTGTCTCTTCTCTATGAAAACGCGCTCCCCAACCCCTCCCATTAAAGTGGACAGTCTAGAACTGATGGCTGAACCATCCCTCAATATCCTGGGCATAACTTTAACTGAAGATCTGCGATGGAGTAATCACATATTCCAAATCGCTAAACAAGCATCACAATGCTTGGGATTCCTTAAAAGATGCAAATTCCTCCTTCCGCCGTCGGCCAGGGCTATAATATACAAATCCTACATTCGGCCCCGCCTCGAATTCAACTCATATCTCTGGGCAGGGGCACCGAGTACCACCTTAGCGTGGCTGGACAAGGTGCAGAACCGCGCTCTCCAACTCATTGGCGACGACGTCATTTGCTCCAAAATTGATTCACTAAGTCACCGCAGGAATGTAGCAGCTCTGGTTAAATTCTACCGCATCTACCATAACGACTGTTCCACCGAAATATATAATCTCCTGCCTTCACGGCGATGTTTTTCCCGCAACACAAGACTTGCCCATTCGGCTCATCCCCACTATCTACAGCCCTTATTTTCGCGCACACACCAGTTTAGTAATTCGTTCTTTTCGAGAACAACTCGACTGTGGAACAACCTTCCACAGTCAGTTTTCCCAAACTCATATAACACCCAAGAGTTTAAACGCAAGGTTCATCTCCACCTCCTCATGTACCCCCCAGACTCCCTCTAATCTGTTTTATTCTTTCTCTATCCTTCGAGCTAAGCTTACTACCAGACACCTGACGTTGACGTGTAAGACATGACGGACTGGTAGTACAAAGGGTGACACCTGAGCTTAGACTTTCACATAAAAAAAAAAAAAAAAAAAAAAAACAAACCTTATCATCTATAGAGCTCAAATCAAAAGGCGTGGACACTTAATACGAGTTGCTAACCCGACAGTGGGCAGCTACTGCACTTGTGTACCCGCATCAGAGCTATTTTTGCTTCCCCTCGAGCAAGAAACCGCAATTGATTTTAAGATGCAGTAAAATCTTACGACATTTACAACTTGTCAAAAACAGCTGTTACTTGTCATGTCAAATCAAAACTATAACGACGTGATAATTACTCCATTTGGTGCCTTACTACAATTTGGAAGATTATGGTCTTCTTTGCACGAAACATCCCAAAAAGCGTTCCTCCACTTTACGGGATTTTGACTATTCTTTCCCCCACCAATCACGTAGGTTAGGTTAGATTAGATATGGCTGAGCTCTTGGTTTGAGCTCATACACTTAGGCCAAAGGGTAGGCCCATTGTGATGCCATAGTGATCCCACTTTAAACCTGATGTTCAAGTGTCGTTTCTTCGCTAAACCATCTCGAGGAAGTAATAAATCTTCTAAGTTGAGGGATCCCAATCTTGTCGATCTGTCTAAGCGTGCTTAGAAAGGGCTCACCAAATGAGGTTAGTCTCCTTCTGCTTAGGGCTGGGCAGTGACAGAGGAGATGAAGTACACTTTCCTCCTCGTCCGGGTTCTTACAGCTTCTGCAAAAATCGTAGGTCTCAAGAGCTAAGCGGGTCGCATGCGTCCCTATCAGACAGTGTCACGTAACTTTAGAGTAGATCTTTTCCTATTGTTTTCTATTAGGATAGACCTATTGTAATAACATCAAATTATCTGTCAACAAAGTTCGGGTGTGTTTCAAGTTCCATCAATGATTGCAAAAACTCCATCTTGTCAACATCACATATCTCCCATATTCCATCTTTTTTTGACAGATTCGAACAATTATACATCAATGATTAGGTTTAAGTTCCATCACTGATTTCTGATTACTGATTGTAGTGAAACTTGAAACACACCCTTCATCTCATCTCACAGTTATCTTTTATAATTTTCTCATCACATGGCAGATTTAGAATTTAAAATTTGAATATTTGTTAAACTATTGGCCGAAGGAGCGGCATTTAACTTTTCATCATCTGCTAGGTAAAATTTCTTTAATCCTCTTCAACGTTATCTTCCCTGGGTCTGCCCTTTAAGTGTGCTCCTTATGGTATACAATCAAATACCTCTGTTATAGTCCTTGAGTTTGGCTTTCTTCTAACATATCCCAGCCATTTAAATATTCGTCTTCTTTTGTATGGTGTTTATGGTGTTGAAGACCGGTTCTTCTTATAATGCATATTTCTATACCTTCGTTTGTACATCTTTTCAATGTCAAATTTCCACAGAAAGGACCAAAGATTTTTCTTGAAAATTTTCTTTCACACGTGTCAACCAAGTGTTTAGATGTGGGCTATGGTCATGGTTCTGCAAGGATTTTGAGGTTTTGTTTTTTATATTAATATCTTCAACTTTATTGAACCTAATCGTGCGATTTTATTACTTTATATTTGTATTATTTTTTTCGAGATACATCATCTTTAAAAGCAAGTTCTTTTAATCTCGAGAGAAAAGAAGACACCAAACCAAATTCCACCAACAAATGTAAATCATAGAAAAATAATTAATAATATAATATTTTCTAAATCATCAAATTTGTTAGAAGCGTGATGTTTCTTCTCTGCATAAAAAACGTTTTGTTGTTTTAAAAAAATTAGGGTAGTTAAATATGAATTAAATCAACATACAAAAGCTAATCTAACCCTCTATTAAAAAACAAACAGCAGCAAAAGGAGTAAACATTAAAATTTATTTTCCTGGAGTAAAAATTCATCAAAATAATTTTTAATTGAAAATAGATTGAGATTATAAAAGGAATTTTTTATAAGCTCTTGCAGTGAATCTGCAAAAGTTAAAGAAAAATATTTAAAAATTACTTTACTGCAAAAGAAAACATTCCAAGTGTAAACAAACATCTCTGTCTTTTTTCACCTCCAAAATAAAAAGAAAGTTCTTTTCATTACAAAAATTCAATTTTGTCTGTGAAAATATTTACCTTTTTCTCTCTCACAAAATTCACGTTTTTCTAGAAATTAATTATGAGTTTACATAGCCGCTTGGTTATGGAATTTCCATTTTAATATTGTGTGCTCTTAAAAGGCTTAACTTTAAGCTTCCAAAATAATTTTAATTTGTTTAAATTGTTTTTATCTGTATACAAACGTCGAAGTGCAGATAATACCTCTTAATTTGAGTTTTTTTGTAGGTTTTTTAAGGACAAATTTTTTGAAAAGATAAATGAATGTAACAAAATGTATTTAAGATTTTTAGTAAGTATTTTTAATGTTGTTGAAGTTGAAGAAAGAAATCCTTGTCTGCCACTACGTTTTTACAATCACACAATCACCATCATTTATCTTGATACACGCTCAAATACCAGTAGGACATTATTTTTGAGTCAGAACATTTAAAAAATTGAGGTCTCAGTACAATTTATCATGGTGTAAGAGGCAAATGTACTGCCCTGTGAATTCCGGCTTAACTCTACTTGGATATATTGTTTGCACACGTTGAGTCTTACAGGCCTGGGTCTGCAATTGGTTCATTGATGTGCCGAGATCAACTGCCGTCAGTTGTAGCTACGAGACCTCGGTATACTAGGTTTTACGACGCCTGACCACGCCCTCTCGTATAAGTATAATGTTCGACCGCCGAAGTCAACGTTCTTTCTCGGTAGTATTGAATTGGATCGGATGAAGTAAAACCGTGTATTATCGTTGGTAGTTCTTTCATTCTATCTTACATACTAAGGATTGATATATGACATTGCTTTCTTGATAGAACAGACGATAGTACAAAGGAGTTTAGCTCTGAACTTAGCCTTTCGATAAAAAATGATTTGCAAGCACATGCCCATGTGACAAACAGGCTCGCCACAAGGCGGACGGAGCAACTGGGACTTGCCCAGGCCTCAACGCAGATGCAATGCGGAGGAAAGATAGAATATGGTTCAATAGGACACTACATGCGGGGTGAAGGGAAGTATACTGAATCACCTTAACAGGTTACAACAAAAAGTTGAGACGTTCCAAAAGGAGTGCCTGGAGGAAGCATTATGTGAGCCTACAGGAAACAAGACTAAAAATGCTTCTCTCCGAAGACTTCTTCAATGGAGTGGGCTTTCTAAAAAAGGAGGGTGGTTCACACAACTTTAACCTCTCCACCTCTCTGAACCTTGAGGTGCCTGCTTAGCGAACACTTTTCAGGGTCAATCCTGGTAACGTCATAGAACCGTTTTAGGCCGTTAATCCCGGAGCATTTCTGTGAACACCTTCAACCCTGACAAGGGGGAGATCATATCCGCACTCCTTCAGAAGTTCATTGATCTGATTCGACAATCTCTTTAGAGCCACCTTCAATTGGTGACCTTTAGGTGTTCGTGGGGTATCTGACCGGCTATGTATGGCTACGGTATCACTCCCCAGACAGAGTGCTGATTCTGCATAAAAGGCGAATCGATTTCCACACATGTTCTCTGTGATTGCCCCGCTCTGATCTAAAAGATCTGGAATGTTAGTTTTTTTGACATAATTATTTCTTCATGTACAAAAGTAGACAAATATATAAACAGCAGGATAAATTTAGTCTGGAGATCATTAACACACAAAGCCAAAGCTTATAAGGCAGCTGTTTGGCCAGCTGTTCTATTAGGTTCAGCATGCTGGGCAACAACAACGAAGCAGTAGCACGAGCTTTAAATTGCAAAAACGAATATGGTAAGAGGACCTTATGCGAAATACACGAATTCGTCTGAAATATGACAATTTCCCCGAATAATGGCAAGATAACGAAAAATGGATTAAGATGGTTTGCACACGTGTGAGACATGAAGAACATCAACAGTCCTAAAAGAACTAGAGATACGAGTCGGTATCGACCCGGAAAGCAATATAGAGAAAGAAGACCAGAGACATGAGAAGCTCAGGAAGGCTTCAGAAGCAGGAAATCTCCCTCTAGGTAAGTCCGGAATATGGCTAGAATAATTTAAAAATTTCAATAATATATTGAAACTGAAAATATGAATTGAAATTTAAATGTAAAAACACCGCACAAATAAAATTAGATCAGCGATCTTACACTACTATACAAATATTATAGAATTGTAAAACTTCCCATTCAATTATTTTCAAATTCATTTACATTTAGTTTTACTTTCATAAGCATCCATGAAAATTATTTTCTAACTTTTACGAATTCCTAATCTTAAAAATGCCCCAAACGGAGAATTCTCTGCTGTTAGGAGTAATTAAGATAAGATTGTACGCGTACAAAAGCAGTTGAATATTTTTTCCACGATAAATTCTTATCTTTACAATTCTCTAATACTATGCACGCATATAATACACTTGTACCGGATCTTATCTATAATTATTTGGTAGCTTTAACACTTACAGGGTATTAATAGAATGAGCCCTTTATGATCGTCTCGTGATCAAAAATTGTGCGTGATAATAATTCGTTCACAGTTCTTTAGGAGAAATTAAAAAAAACTCGAGAAATATACTCAAACTGCATACTTTTAGGATTTATTGTACTTGTACATTCTGAAAGAAAAGTGTAGATGATACAAATGATCAACATTCAGAAAAAAAATCTTTCGAAAAGTTCGCGTAGTGTAGACGCATTTCATTCGTCACGCAGGTTTTTGGACTTTTGGTAACGCCAACGCCACTATGTTATTGGAAAAACCTGGAGAGGTTCAAGAGGATCTAACTAACACTCTTCTTATTAACAAGATTGCTCAGTGGCGGATGAGGACAGCGACCACCAAGCCCCCATCTACGAGGGGGGTCAGAGTATAGAAAAGAGGAACTCTAAGTGCGGAACGACTAGAGGATGGGCCGTTAAGAAACTCGACTCTGAAGTATTTGAGGAAGTATTCCTGCATGATGCGAGATCGGCAGGAGATGCCAGGGAATTGGCAGACCGAATTGAAGACTCCGTAGAGCAGGCATGTCACGCGTCCATAGCGCAGCGCGCCGGCAACCGACGGCACTCACCAAGCTTCTGGTGGAGCTCCAAGATCGACGAATGACGAAGGGCCTGCCTGAAAGGGAGAAGAACTCAGAGAAATCGGAATGGTCCGAATTTCGACGAGCTCCTTAAAACATATAGAAAAGCAAGGAAAAGGCTGAGCAAGGCCATCGCTAGAAGTAAATCCGAGGACTTTCAAAGGTTGTGCAGAGAAACAGGCTCGGACACCAGGGACGGATCTTCCCAGAGTGATGTAAATAACAGAAAATCGTTCTCCCACTGAAGCCGAACAATCCTTTAGGATACCCATAGTCCTACAGACCGATATGCCCCTTGGGGGTAGAGGCAAACATTTCGAGCGGGAGATCTGTGACAAGATACTGCCTAGCGCCGAAAGGGTAATTGGCCTGTCGGGCAGCTTCAGAAAGCCAAGGTCGACAATGTGGTGCTGAGGCTTTGTCTTCCAAAGGAAGCAGTGGCGATCGGATTCGCGGATGACATCGGGGTAGTTGTGGTAGAATAACGCCCAGATGACACAGATGACATCGAATTGCATGCGAACGAAAATATCTAGAAAATAAAAAGGTGCCTATTCAGCAAACGGAGAAAGCTAGCATCCATAAGGATCAAGGTAGGGGAAAGGTCATCCTTCCAGCCAGCTCTGAGGTACCTGGGAGTGAAGATCGGCCGGAGACTAAACTTCAAAGGGCACTTAAAGGGAACGGCAGACTAAGCGTCTTCGATTTGTGCAGCACTCACAAGAATGCTGCCCAATCGTCGAACCGAGTCGCCGCCTCCTTTTGGGGAGGGTGATTAACGCAGTCCTGTTATACGTAGGGCCAGTGTGGGCAGCAGCGTTAGACAATGAAATGAAACTGACTGAAAATGTAGAGCCGCATATAGGTGCACTTGACGCTTGCTGCGCGTACAGAAACCACGTCCGACGATGCGGCGTGGGTAATAGCTGGAATGATCCCCATAGACATTTGGACATCAGAGGGCATGCGTCTCTTTGACCCAGAATATGGTCCGAGCCTAAAAAGGGAGTCCGTAAGGGAATGCAAGGGAAGTGAGACGAGTCTACCAAGTCGTTGGACCCACAGTGGGATGAGTCTATCAAGGGTCGTTGGCCCCACCGACTTATGCCTAACATGGAAATATGGTCTACGAAGGAGCGTGGGGAAGTAGGGTGAACATGGGGAGTATAAGAAATACCTCCACGTTTTGGGCACGATTATTCACCGTGGTACTCGGTATGCCCAGCGATGGAAGAAGTCGCAGCCTAAACACGACACGACAAGAGTCGGGTGCAAGGTGGCTTATGGTGAAGAAGGTGAGAGAGGGCGATGCGGAGGGCACATAACATAAACGATAGTTCAACAGATTTTTGATCGAAGACTTTGACAGCTTCTGCATTGTTGTTGTTTTTTTTTTTTTTTTTTTTTTTTTCTGAAATTTCCTTTTGCTCGCAAAGGGAATGTCTAAAACTACACTCTCTCACCCTCGTCTCCATAAACCAGTTAAAAAACACTTGTTCTTATTATAATTATTATTATTATATATTGCATATAAAGAACACTGTTTTTAATTGTTGTCACTTATTATATTGTTATTTATGATAAAATTGATACTGTATATATATATATATATATATATATATATATATATATATATATATATATATATATATATATATATATATAGATTTATATTCTCTTTTTAGGTCGAACCGACTGTGTCAGGACACGAGGGCGTAAGTAGAGAGAGATGCCGGAAATTGGGCAGTCGATAACACGATGGGGACGGAACGGAACACGGCAAGATCACTGAACTTTGCGTTCGGTGATCGATGGAGTGTTCCGACTGATCGTTTTGATCGTGTCGGAAGTTGTTGTGTGACATTGCGTAAAGTTTGGTAATTAAACTTTACGCGGTCACTACAAAGCCGATTTTTGTCGTGTCGTGTGTGCGCTCGTATGAAATCATCCTTGCTTGGCATTATATTAGGCAGAACTCCAATCCGGATTCCCAATTTCCATATACATATGTATAATTTTTAACTTCCCAGTATAGGAAGTTATTGTAATCGGTCCGAAAATCGAAATCGAAAATTTCAACGTATTTTCATCTTTCAAGGTCCCAGGAGCATTTTAAGCAAAAAATTGGGAGGAAGTATGTGTGTGTGTGTATGTGCGTAGCGTACGGATGTGGTCATTTTTTCCTGCACGATATCGCGCGAACCAAAACTGATATCGATTTCGTTGAGGTGTCGTTCGAAGCGTATTAACCGAAATATGATCTGAAAAGATTTTCATGAAATTCGGTCCAGCCGTTTTTATGTTTAAGCGACGTAAGTGATTTGTGTACGTGCATGATATTGCCCGAACCACGAAAGATATTGACTTACTTGAGGTGCCGCTCGAAGCGTATTAGCGACAATACAATCTGAAAAGATTTTTATAATATTCGGCCCAGCGGTTTTTTGGTTTAAATGACTTAAGTGATTTTTGTACCTGCACGGCACCGCGCGAACTAAAAACTATATCGACTTCATTGAGGTGCCGAAAAACATTAATACATCAATTTTATATACATTTTCGTCATCCTAATCTTGTAAGTGCGCACATTTTGTTTGAAATTTTAGCGAAAATATTGATAAACAATTGTGACAAATTCTGGGTATTATAGATATATTCTATGTTGCCTATTGTTCATTTATTATTAAAATATCCAATCATATATTCAACATCCATCATACTGGGAAGTTGATCGTGTGGACCGAAAGGGTCGAACCCACATCCCAGCTAGTTTTATTAAGTAGTTCTCCCTCAGAATCCTTTGAAATATTTTTTTTTTCAATTGTAGTAATCCTTTAAACACTGTATGATGACATACACAAAATTCAAAAATGTCGCTAATATCTTTTAAAAACGGCAGTAAAGAAATTCCTGAAATTGATGTCCTTATTATAGGATCAGGAGTTTCTGGATTAACATCTGCGTACAAAATTCTTCAAAAGGAGCCATCCTTAAAAGTGATTCTAGTTGAGGCGTCAGATAAAGTTGG
Source organism: Thereva unica (assembly GCA_949987705.1). NCBI lineage: Eukaryota > Metazoa > Arthropoda > Insecta > Diptera > Therevidae > Thereva > Thereva unica. The sequence goes on from OX465283.1 coordinate 147,218,985, forward strand.
TGGTAGATTAATAACTACACCCTATGGTGAATTGGGTACAAAATGGATAACTGAGAAACAGTATCATATAGTGAATCTATGTAAGGAGCTTAAAGTGCCAATACGAAGGAAAACGTTAATAAGAGATGATCTGAAAAGATACTGGGAGCTAGAACAAGGGATTCTCGGAAGTCTGTATAAATTTGAAACGGATAGATTTATTAAACATATTGATCTTCAAGCTATTGCGTATCATGCGCCATTGTAAATTTTTTCTTTTTCTGAATAGTTGATATTATAAAAGGTTTTTTTCAGTTTAAATCGTAAAAAGGATACTCGAAAGGTTGAAAAAATTTTGCAGTCACAATTGTTCTTTGAGCAATCGAGAACGTTTATAAGGAGTCTGATAAAATGCATTTGTGGGACCGAGGCCAAGCATATTACGTTTGAGGAATTTATTGACACATGCCACGGCTTTGGAGGATTGACGCCATTGATAGATTCGTAATTTTGTTTAAATTTTATTGTATCCTTGCAATTACATTTTGTATATTCTCAGATTATGTGGCTCTTGCAGTTCCCTCCTAGAAGTACCTTCGGAACACTTGCTACAATCATTGGAAATGGCCATTAATCCAAATTTAATATTGACGCAAAAGAAAATCATACAAATAATCCACTACAAGCACTATGTCATCGCTAGAGATGAGCTAGGCAATGTCTTCCAAGCATCAACACTAATTTTAGCCATCCCCTGGCCAGCGATTCAGGAGATCGATATCCATCCGGCAATTCCATCGGTTATTAAGCTGCCCGACCCCGAGCAAAAACTTCGTGTCACATCCTTTTTAGCCGTTTACAATGAAGGTATTTGGAGGAAGAGAGGATATTCTGGAAGCTTCTTCTCGCATACATTTTCAATAGTTGGTTTTGAGCACAGCGCTGGAACATTTGGTGGGAAATTTTTTCATAAGGAAGGAATCGAAGATGTCGTACAGACAATTGTCCTCGACGAATTAGCAACAGCCTTTGGCGATGATATGTGCGAACCATCGGCTTATATTCAAGAGTCCTTTGATGCTGATGTACTTATTAATTCGCCAAAAATAGCACCCTGGAATCGTATTATATTCTCATCGAGTACTACAGCAACATTATTTCGGGGTGAATTGAGTGGCTCGGTGCAGAGTGGACTGAGAGCTGCTATACATGCATTGATGATACTAAGGCCGCAAAATGTTAGCTGGAAGGATATATCAGAAATTCAGGAAGCTGACGTTGTCCGTCCGCGAATTCATTGGACAACTATGCTGTTAAGTAATATTAATTTCTATAATACAATGTTTTATACGATAATTGCCGCTGCCCTTTATTATGTGATAAGGAATCGGCATAAAATTTTTTGGTGATTTATACTTATATAAGCAAAATCTTGATTTATTTAATGTTTTGTTTTTTTATTAATTTTTGAGTCATTAGGTTACCTTTTCCGTCCTTTCTTTGTTCTTTTTTTTACCACAAATTCGCTTTTAAGAAAGTCTCATAAATTTATTAGGAAATTGCAAATACTTAAATACATTAAAGACATTACCTTTTCCAATGTGACTAGGCAAAAGAAGATTGACTTGACCCCTGCCAGGACATTGATCAGTTCCAGAATACTGAACTGGCACGTCTCAAGTGAGCCATCAATATCTGATCATAGACATATAAGGTTTAACTTAAGAGCTTCTACAATATTCTCGGAAGCATTTAGAATTCCACGGGAGACTGACCGGGAGACCTATTGCACAGCCCTTAGGCTAAGAGCTAGCCATGTTGGTAAAAATCCCATCAAAAAGGGCGATCGCGACCTTGTTTCTATAATCGAAAGTAGCTACCCTGCGTAACTTTAAAGTACTACCCGAAAGGGTTCGCGATGAAACAATGATCTCGGCAGGCAAAGGAAAGACGGCAGAAAACTGTTTAATAGGGCTAAGGTATCGGCAACTAGAACCTCTAAAAGAAAGCCCTCACCAATTATAACAAAGATTTGAGAAGATCGAAACGAATGTCATGGACAGCTTTCCTCGAAGGAGTAAACAAGCTTCCAACCTCCATGAGGTTAAACAAAGTTATGTCTAAGGATCAATCCAATGGCATTGTCTCTCAAGACACCTGAAGGATCCTATTCGGAGAACACCAAGGATACCATGGAGCACTCATTTCCCGGGTTCTGAGATAACTGACTCTGGATTGGCCTTAAAACCTAACATTGGATCGAAAGTAGCTTGGGCGCTGGTCCTACATGCGGAACAAAGGGCTGGCGAACAGGATTTTGGGCGTTTTCAATGATTCAAACTTGCGGCATATTTGCTTTTGCATGTTGTTCAATGAAGCAAAAGCATCCTGCATCATTGAAAACACCCGAAATCATTATTGGTTAAATTAATAATGAAAAAGTGAGTAAAACAAAAATGTATGGCAGCACTGACGTGTCTTCTTCTTCAAAATTACAACTGCAAGTATTTGAAAAAGCTGGCAAAGTATGCAATCATTTGCTTTTAAGTTTTAATCATTGAACACTGTGCTTTTGCAAGTTGAACAACATGCAAAAGCAAATATGCCGCAAGCATAGGCGTAGCAATGAATTTTTGCTGGGGTGGGCCAGATTTTAAACCATCATTAATTACCGACTGACAGATGATAAATAACAAAACTATTTTTTTTTTTTCAATTTTTAAGTATAGACTAGGTATTTAGAACTTTTAAATGGGAGGTATGCACGTTACCTAGTCACCTTGATAGGCCGATCGATAATAATCGTGTTCCGGCTCCTCCAAAAACCGGTGACAAAATCGGCATTACGTTATCCTCAATGGATGCTGTTTTTTTATCGTGTTCAGTTCGAAAGATCGCTTTGTGGCTAGCCAGCTTGACATCATGCTGGCGGTTTTCATCATTATTTAAACAATGAGATGAGCGACAAAATTATTTTTGACGTCACAATTAGCAACAAATTAGCGACAAATCATAGATCCAGACCCACGTGTGCCGGCTCTTTGGCTACCTAGTTTAATATATGAATACACCTGCGGTTACCATGGAGACAGAAGCGCGCCAAAAAGTACATTTGTACTGCGCATTTAAGGTTGTATATATCATATACTGAGTTTCTATTGGAGCCGAGTTGAGTTGGATTTGAATTTAAAACTCAATGACTTAACCATTTATTCCTGGTTGTATTCCGCGTTATATGTTACGTACATATATATCAAATGAACTTAGCTACTGACTTTTTGCCTTTTCTTCCGTAAGAGATTATACTCTTTGTCTGAAGCTGGTAATAAGTTTTGCATTGCATTACGAGCGTGCAAGTAATTTCCGAAGCAGCATTGCCAACTTAGTGGTTTTGCCACTAGAACTGGTAGTTTATAGTTGCCTTTAGTGACGAAAAAATCTAGTGGTTAGTAGGTTTTTTCTGGTGGTAATAGAAAAGTGTACAAGTATACAAAATTAGTATTGGCCATTCACTAAACCATAATAAGACATCAATTACCACTGACCTAATGATTCACTTAAATAAAAAACAAAAGTTTTTTGCCAAAGTGTAATGAAACCAAAAATACCACCAATTTTTCGTATGAAGTTCTGCAGCTTAAAGACGCATCAAGAGTGATTCGCTTTAACGTTTAACTTTAGTTCGAGTCCAGTTGGGCGAACTGAGGTCTGTTTTAAGGACCGTCCTCACTACATAAACTTAGATTCCACGTGCTTTTGGCCGTAAGGCTTTTAAAAAGAGCACGAGTGTACTTTTACCCCCGTATTCTAAAAGCAGCTATAAGTCACAACACAATCACAATAGAAAACCTTTACTAAGTCAAAAGTAACTTAGAAGCGAAGTAGGAATGAAATAAACGTAACTTCTCTTAGCATTGACATAAAAACCAAAATAAGAATTTCATAAGATGTAAGCGTGAGCCCCCAAACCTTGTGACTTATGACTGGTCACAATTTTAGAACATGGGGGATAATTTTCTGAATCGGGAGTTGAGAGTAATATCTAGAATTATTAGATTTATGTTGGATCCTAAAGTAAGAACTAATCTGAAAGCAAATAATTTATGAGCTTTTTAAAAATGAATATTAATTAATCTATATTCACAAAAAACCAATTTTCATTTGAAAGGCCGTACGCGCTTTTGTAAAGCCCGTATTGTGTGAACGTACAATGCAACTTTTTAATTCCAGACTATTGTCCGCGCAGTTTTGCCGCACTACCCTTGACATTAAAAAGGTAGTAAAACAATCACAAAACTCTTTATGAAAAATAGGCAAAAGCGCGTAAGAGCTGAGTTCGCGTAGTGTGGATCCACCATTATCCTCAGTTGAATATATGGAAATTGTATGCGAATTGAGGCTATTTTCAAGTTCAGTTCACTAATTTACTCGTACTTAGGCAGTTCGGTCAATGAAGCCAGGTTATAATGGTAATTTTTCAAAGCAATAATGCTGATTCTATTATTAAAATCTATTATTTTATAGCAATTTAGTGCAGTAATTATCATTTTGTTTTTTGAATTAGTTGGGAACAGCGTCTATCTAACATTAAGTTTGAGGAACTTTAGATGTACCCCTGTATTAAGGTATTTATTTTGAAGTTGTTTATACGTAACTTCTGTCAACATCGACATAAAAACCAAAATAAGAAGTTTATAAAAAGCAAGCGCGAGTCGCTAAAGCTTGTGACTTATGACTGGTCTCAATTTTAGAATAGGGGGTTAGTGGAATATCCAGTTACTGACGAGAGGAAAACATTTTAGTGGTTTACTGGTGGTTTTAAAAGTCGAATCTAGTGGTCTCTGGAGGCAAGAGTAGGCAACGCTGTACTGAAGAAAGTAGTATTTCAAAGACTGCTGTCTTATAAAAACGGCACTTCATTGTATGAAATGCACTTGATACCCACCAAAGCAATACAACGCAATGCAATTATGTTTTTCCAGCTTTATCTCCATGGCCATTGAGGCCACTACGCTGTGTCATGCGCCACGAACCCACGCCACGAAAGTTTAACGGTGGACCACGACCGAGGGATGATTTAAAAACTTTTTGTTGTAAAATTGTTTTAAGCATTATGTAACATCACGGGTTTTAGAGCGGATTTATCTTGTTTTTAATAAGTGAATCACTTTTACTGTGGGGTGGGCCAGAAGGATTCTGGGGTGGGCCTGGCCCACCTGGCCCACCCAGCTGCTACGCCTATGGCCGCAAGTTTGAATCATTGAAAACGCCCTTCTTTTTCATTTTTCTCTGCACGAAATGGGAGACATTACTCGTATCCGCACTTTCTACTAGAATTTTGTTTTCAACAATTCCAATTAATGTTTTTAAATTTCTTTTATCCATTTTGTTTTCAGTTTCTCGCAATACGTAAAGCCCGCTACACACTATCGTCGTTTCACTCCGCGTTCGTCGAACAGCGTTGTCCGAACGACGAACGACGTACGCCTCTATTCTATACACATTACTCGTCGTTAAGTTCGCGTAGTATAATGGGCGCAAATACTTTGTTAGCAGTAGCGGCGGTTCTTGCTGGAAAAAATAGGAGGAAGGAAAAAAAACTTGTATGGTGCAAACCCTGGTTACTAAAAAGAAACGAATTTTCGCATGTGAACCTTTTAAATGAACTGTCGTTAGAGCCTGATGATTGGAGGAATTATTTAAGAATGAATGAAGACTGCTATAAGGAACTTTTAAAGGTGGTTACGCCTTTTATTCAAAAGCAAGATACATACTACATTGAGGAAATCTATTTCTCCACACGAACGACTCTGAATGAATAAACTCGAAAAGAAATTCTCTTGAGCAATATCTCAGGTCCGCCATAATTTAAAATGTCAGTGCACAACTACTTCACTGCTTTATGACGAACGACGACGTCCAGTTTTCATACACACTATCGTCGTACCGCGTACAGCGTACAGCGAACGGAGAAAAGTCAAAACGGATTTGATTTTTCGCTGTGGCAAAAAACGCGGCGGCGTTGCCCTCCACACTGCAATTTTTTATCGTCGTTCGTCGTACGGACAAAGACGTTCGACGTACGCGGAGTAAAACGACGATAGTGTGTAGCGGGCATAAGTAGTGGAAGCACTAATTTCACGTATGTCAGCTGACAATTTTGACATATAATGAGTTATGTTCAATGATGCATGTTGTTTGCTTTTGCATGTTGCTTAAGCTGTCAGTCAACGTCATTTGCTTTCGTGCAAGTCTGCAAAAGCATCCTGCATCATTGAAAACACCCTTTCACTGCGCCTATTGCGAGTGTCGATTAACTATCGAGTCGACTATAGTCGATTGTGTCGATTCATTTTCTGTTGGGCATTGCGTAATCCAATCGACAAATATTTGGATTACTTGATTTAGAAAATTATTTTGAACAGTTTTTTGTTATTATAATTCCTGGCAAATTTTTTCGTGAGCAACAAAGGGTTTGGCCTTATGCGTTACAAAAGTTATGATATAATTTTGTTTATTATGGTTCGTTTTAGCTTACTTCTTCTTCTTCCTCTCCGTCTATCTCTTCTATTTCCACTTCTTCATATTGTCATCTTCGTCAACAATCATCTCAGCGGAAACTAAAGAAATGAGGTTGGTGTCAGCAATGCTTTTGGGAAATATAAGCAGGCATTAGCTAACGCAGCTCATCTCGCTCTCCCGGAAACAAATGAACCATTAGCGCTGATGGTAGATGTGTCAGATCCAGAGGCGTAGATAGGGGGAGGATCAAGGGGATCAATCCCCCCCCCCATGGACTTACGAAAATAAAGGTCTTCGTATCTAAGTATTTAAGTATATGTACATGAAATTTTTAAAGCACCAGCACCTCTTTTGATTCTATGTATGTGTAAAAATCATCTAGATCCGTTTTTGTGACGGCTGTGCATTTGAGTATTGCTAATTTCCGCGCTTCGAGAAGGCCGACCAATCAGGAACCACGAAAAGGAAATCAGGAACCGCAAAAAGGCTCACTATAATTGTGGACACATTAAGCACATGTAAAGTAAATACAATGAGCCAACAGTGACACCTCGGTTCCTAAATACTCAAAATATTAACATTATAGTTAATCAAGAAATAGAATCGTGTTCCTAACTTTGGGTGAAATAACTATTAGGTTTGAGCATATTATGTAGAGTATCAACATATGAACTTCCTAAAAAATGATGTAGTAATGATGACCACGCGCTCCCTCGGCACAATGTATTTTTTTTCACCGTCAAAGAAGGAGCAGGGGGCGGCCTACAAATTGGAAGCGCTGGATGATTGTCCAGAAACAAATTTTCCGAATATCAATATATTGCTCAGAATATTAGCTACGTTGCCGGTATCGACGTCTACTGCAGAACGAACATTCTCTAGTTTGAAGCGAATAAAAACGATTCAAAGAAGCACGATAAAAGAAGTGAGTTTGTTTGCATTGACCCTTCTGACTAATTAATTTTCATTGCCAATGAAAAACTCATGCTTGTATCATTTTTGTTATTTTAGGACCGCTTAAATGGTTTGGCTGCTCTGGCAATTCATCGTAACATTGGAATCACAGCTGACGAAGTCATAAATGAATTGTCAAAAAAACCCCGAAAGTTAGATTTTTTGCTCTAATTTTTCCAAGAATATTTTCTATGATGTGAATATATACATACATATAATTTAATTCAATTTTTTACTAATTTTTTCCAATTTATTTAAATTTTTTACAATTTAATTTAATTAGTTACTTGCACATGTTGATGGTGGGCGACCTTTCGGTTGGACCATCAATTTTTTACGACAAACTTTTTTGAGTTCTTTATAACGGTATCTCTTAATTTATCTAACAAATATTTACTAATAGTATTTTTGCAATCACCAAACCCGACATCTTTAACGCCTATGCGTTTCACTAGGAACCACTATCGAGAATTTTCGCAATTAGAAAAGTTAGGCGTCAAAAGGAAGCTACTCACGAAATTTCAGCTTATCAAAAACAGAACTTCGGAAGAAAAATTTATTTATTTTTAATTTTATACTAAGTCATATCCCCCCCCATGGCTGAAAGCTATCTACGCCACTGGTCAGATCTATCTACGACATGAAGATGGACTACCTGATATGGTCGCAATCTTGCTTAGACTGTCAAAGGAACAAGGTGCAGCGACACATGAGAAGCCCGATTTTAGGTTTTCGCAGCTAGTGGCACGTTTCCAACACGTCCACCTAGGCTTAGTGTTGCCCTTGTCTTGCAGCGAAGGTTAGTTATGCCAGAAGGAGTTCCCATGCAGGACATCGCGACATAAATGGTAGTGAAGGCATTTTTATCAGGTTAGATCGCAAGGTTTTGCACTCCGAAGGATATATGTATGTTCGAGTCTACGGAGCCCGCAAGGAGCCTGCTTCCGCCCAATGTCCCATGAGGGATTAAAGGGGAATAAGTAAGTAAGCATGTAAGCGGTTATTAGCCTCACCCCAACCTCACATGGAAGAGACTAGCCCGATCACATTAGCCTATCCTCCCTCATAGGATAGCTACCAGTGGAAACGGCTAGAAAGTTATGATCGCACTTCCATCAATCCGGAGTAGTTGGACGTGGGCGTACATGTTATTCCTCGTATCCCGCTGATGACTGACTACTTAAACTTGCTTCAAGATATTATAAACAACAAGTAAATTTATTGTAATATTTTGGAAACATAACAAGCTACTCTTTAAGATAAAAGTTATAAATCTACTCAATCCTGCTGTTATTTTATAAAAGTTTTATTAAAAACCACCCATGGTGCAGAGCCTCAGCAAAGCATTCTGTCTAACTAAAACTCTGCAACGTACATTCTCAAATTTTTCGCTTTGACCTATTCATTCCCAATAAGAAAGACCAGTTAGGCAATTCTCAAAAATTTAAACATTGCAATTTCATACTATCTTCTTTAATTAATATCATCCACATTTTTCATAGAATTTTTTGTACCAAAGCCAGGATTATCTTCTTTACTTATGATTTCCGCAGCTGTCTTAAAAATATGCATGTTATCAAAATTGCAGTCATATTCAAACCAAACATATTGATATTGACATATAGACCCTTGCAGTTTTAAATGCACTCGCTCCCAAAGACTTATAACAGTATACAAACCAAAGTGCTCCATTGATGCTTATATGTACATTCAATAGTATAATCTGCAAAGCAGCTTAGTATTAATCCGATACTGTTCACGATCAGTCGCAGCAGGAACAAATTTCTAGTCCGTGTTTAAATGAATCCCGTGCTAGAATCTTGTCCAGAATAGTTTCAAGCCTGGCTCCTTTTACTTATTATAATTAATTTAATGAACATTGTGAAGTAGCAAAATTGAGTGCGGATCAACAACCATCTCACTTTTAGTGAAATATAAAAAATTGATCACTGTCGATCGTTTTTTTTTTGTTTGATTCTACAAACAAATTCCACAAAAAATAATTTTCCGTTTAGTTTAAAAGTGTGGTCTTCGTGCTAGTTTGAATATTAAAAATTGTTTTGAGTGTAATGTCAATAATAAAATATAAATTATAATTACAATGGAAAAAAACACAAGTGAGAACAACGATAATGAAGATGCCAAAAATAATGATGCCGAACACAAAACACTCTCAGTTAAAGAAATTGTTACAGAGGAGCTAGAAAGACTTGGAAGTGGTGGAGCTTGGGTTTGGTACTTAAATTTATTTTTATTTTTTTATTATTATTAATCAAAACAAGTTCATGACCTTTTATCTCTGCCAAAATTGTTTTGGGTTTTTCGCGTTTCGGTAACACGACAAATGTTGAAAAAAATAATAATTAAATTGCATTGTTTATAAATAGACGTAAACAAATTAAGTGCTAAATCAAATTTTTAATTTTAATATTTTCAACAATGATGAAATAAGTAACTATACAAAACTCCTAAAATGGGGCACTTCTATTAGAAGTGAACAAGTGTTCCACTCTCGTTCGTCTCCAGGCAGATAAGGCAGCATACTCGTATGTTATACGGGATACCCAGGTTTGCACTATCGGCCAATGACCCATGATGACAATATATTTTCGAATTATGTTTAGGAAGCCCATTATTCTTCTTTGTAGTAAGCGATAATACAGGTCGCCAATACGTCCCACCTTTGGTTGATTAACAGGAGATGGTAGTCAAAAATAGCGCTTTTGATAACGCCCATTGGGCTGGTAAACATTTTGATCTCCGAATACCGGAAACCTAGACGAGACTCACCTTATACTTTTTACCAAACTCAGCTCTGTGGCGCTCAACTAATTTGGAACGCATTATTAATCCAGAACTGTTATAAAGGCTATCTTTGGAAATTACACTGTTGTACCCTTGTAATAGCACAAGTTTTATAGCTCTCGAACATAAATAACCCGTATATCGAATGACAGTCCCCAATAACCCCACACCAGGCATCTCCACTCGTGATTAGTTGAAACCCAGTCATTGTTTAAACTGCATGTCTTTAACTTGACCCTTTGATTTTTACCACATAGTTTTGTGGGCATTGTGCATTTGAGTGGTTAGTTTAGAAAAGTTAGTGGGCCTCTGCTAGTAGGATTCTCCTCTACATCGTTCTAGGTCTTCCGACTCGACGAGATCCTTGCGGATTCCAGTCATGGGCCTTTTCTTACATAGTACCATAAATTGCAATTTCGAAATTAGTTTCCGTTACAGCATAGCTTATGCTACCGAGGTAAAAAAAATTCCAGCGTAGTTCACAATTGGCCTGAATACTTTGTTTGATTGACTCAGTAGTTCTTTTGACATATATAGCAATTAGCCGAGAGGGTAATCCCCGTACGCTCATATGCGCGTGGAGAAACCCTTGCCGTAAGCGATAACTTGACATTTACTGTGTTTCCATTAACCGGGGTAGTGTATTCGCTAAGTCTACAGAAAGCGTTTCTCCTCGAGTTAACTCGATGCTGTTTAGATGACGGTTCTGGGTGTAAGTGACAGACAAACAATTTTACATCCTGTTTTACATTTTTTACTATGGAACCAAGCCTCGGTAGCTTAGGCAATAAGGCGTCTGGCTACCAGAGGACCCGGGTTCGAATCCCGGCAGCGCCACGGTCCTTCGCCTTCTCCATTTTCCCACCTACATAACTTCGATGCCCCGATGTCCGAGTCGCGATAGTAATGATTGGAAGTAGGTGGAATAAAAAAAAATATCACAGCTTGGTTGTGGGAGTTCCTTCCTTCACTTCTTCACTATCTTCCGACTAGAGCGGCTGTTCGACATTGCACTCTATACGAAGAAAATAGATTGTCGACAGTATAAAGGGATTTTCCTGAGCCTCTAGCCTTCGATATGAAAAAGCTTAGGAGTCACCGTTTTTACTACCAGTCTGTTATGTCGGTTGGTCATGGTGCAATGTCTAGTAGCAATCTTGATTAAAAGAATAGAGGAGAATATTAAAGGTTACGGGAATCTGGGGGTGCTAAAGGACGTGTCAATGAATCTTACGTTTGAACTCTTATGTGCATATGCACAAACCCGGCTAAATCCGAAGTGTTTTGTGGAGTTTTCTTGGATTTAACGAAAGTTGACTCAACCGGTGTTTCCATGAGCGCTTATTCTGAGTTAACCCAGGGTAAACTCTGCATGGAAACTCAGTAATTAATCACGTATACTTAGACGATTTTGTTTTATTGCTGTATTGGTTAGTAGGCAGATATCTTCAACTAACGAATTTAAATATTTTGTGGAGTGCTATCCCAATTTCAAACTGGTTTCACAACAATCATGCGCATAATAAGTTTGCAGTAAAAGTGAAACCTTTATTCACACATGAGCACAACTGATTTTGGATCCATCGGTGTTCTGTCACGAGGTTTTGGCAAAATGTCAAGTAATTCAAATGAAGTGCAACCAGGCTTCCGACCAGAAAGGACAGTCGCATGCGACCAGTTAAAACTAGTTTCAAACTGATCGCGCAAGTATGGACAGCTGGAACTGTAAAGCCCATTCGATTCGTGTACGGAGTGCCTAAATCAATTTTTATAAAAACTTTGCAATATTGTTAGTATTGCTCTATTAGGTCCCGGTTGTTATAACAGGTGATTCTACTCCCCAAATCCCGCATGTCTAGTCCCGCACTACATGCATCCCGCATGTCTAGTCCCGATTACTGGAATTGGATTCCCTAGTCTAGACTCTTGGCTAATATAAACTTCAATAAGATTGTGCTGTTGTGGTGATTGGTCACCATTTTATTTATGTATCGAAAGCGGGTTATGGAAACACCAATGATGGCAACACGTCCAGAAGCTTCTTTGGATATCCAAAAACTTCTGCACGCATCACTGCAGTAAATAGAGATTTAATTTAAGGTTTCGAAATAAGCTTAGAAATGATTTCCATCGACCACGACATAGGTCAAATGCTAACTAACTGTTGATAGACTAAAAATTGCATTATTTTCTTATATACATACATATATTTTGTTATTTACATTGCATATATTATCTTAATATTTATTAAACAAATTATGAAAAATAAAATCAATTATGGACATTCTCATACTTATCATATTTACTATTAAGAAAAAGCACAGATCTTTTTTTCTTTGTCGTACAAGATTAATTTCTAAATTTAACAAAAACGTCAATTTAATGTATACATACATCTGCACAAGTTGTCTGTAGCTTAAACTAGGTTAAAACATGATGAAGTGAAATTACTTGAACAGAAATAATTAATCTCAATTATTAATGGCGGAAGTCTATCTTCCAAGTACTTTAAGTCAAAATAGTAATCTGCCTGTTTTGCAAATATATGCAGATTAACAACATTCACATAAATTAATCAATTTGCGTGTGGACATAAAAATTCGATTAAAAAATATTTAAAATTGTGCATGCTAACTTCCATATAATGCATGCAATAGTTTGTCTAGTTCTGAAATTTGTTATCTTTTTTTCTATTAAAAAACTCTATTCTAGGGGAATATTGAAAATGGTGAAATGTTATATTTCAGTAACGCTATTACTGTCTTTAAAGGAGGTAAAAGATTATCTTATCTGAAAGAGCATGTAAATATTGCTGTAAGGGAAGGCCACAGTAAATATAAATGCATATGCGATTCGCACGTAATTTTAAAATGAAATTTGCATTGGGCAGGGATATGCATGGGGTGAGTTTTAATTTCGTGATTTCATTTTATAGATCAGTAATTAGACACTTGCTACATATGTTGGATACTTATATTGTTGTTATTCGTTGAGGAATGCCTGAAATTTTCAGTTTTTTAAGACGAAAACCTAAACAGACTGCAGAAATTATGTGAGCTGGTGGTGGTAAAGTTCAAGAGCTGCCTGCGTGTGTCTCAGTTAGGTGAGTCGGGTTCCGTGAGTTGGAGTCAGGTGAGAGTCACCTGCATTCCGAATTCGAGAAGAAGAGGCTACGAATCCACGAAGGACTATAGGCCGACGATTAGACTATCATCGTTTGTGCTCAAGACACGTTAAAGAGTCATCGACTGTAACATCTGTCAATCAGCAGTAGCGACTTTATAAACCACAGATCAACATGCCTATCTCAAGGGTAGATCCACTGATGTGGTAGATGGTAGATCCTGAACGTTTACTAATGAACATTTCCTTTGTTTTTCGTTGGCTACCCTAGAGCACATGGTTCGTTGGCTACATTAGAGCACGTAACTCGTTTATAAAATTTATCCAATTGAATCTAAGATATTCTGGAATTTTTCTATCCCAATCAGTATGACTAATCCAAGGTCTTTGAAAAAATAATTTTACTTGTATAATGAAAGGACTCACCCATCCAAGCGGATCAAACAGTTTTACGATAGTACATAGAATATGGCGTTTTGTTCAATTATTTTCCTCATTTAACGCCACTTTGTATTGAAATTCATCGGCCTTGGGATTTCAATAGGTTCCTAAAGTTTTTAGGACGGTGCCTTCTGAAAATTACATTTGTGAAGAGGCTCTTCGGATTTGCTAGTGTTTGGGACATGCTCTAATATTCGTGAATCGTTAGATGCAAATTTTCGCAGTGGAAAGTGACCCTTTGCTAGTAACGCGGAGATTTCAGCTTGGAGAGTTGTGCTTGTTCTATGGTGTCTCCTCCTGTTAAGACGTCATCAAAGAAGAATTCATTAATGAGGCAGCTAGATATTATGGGGGGTGTGTGATGATCGATGCACTCTGGGTGGAAAACGAAAATTTTATTTCCGGTGTCAGATAGCGAAACAAGTAATAAAAATTCATTTGTTAGTGTACCCCTCGCCTTAAAATATGTAGCACAGTACACGTACCAGGGACTTTCATCTTAAATCTTGACACCCAGTCATGCCACGGAATATTGACTGAGACCAACACTAGTAAATTACACCTCAAGCAAAAATATTGCTCCTATTCAGAAAAAATCAATCGGGGCAATGCGGTAGCTTCCAAATCGTAAATTAATGAAATTTGGAATGGGGGGAGTTTAGCAATAGGAGAAAAGGTAAGGTTGAGTTCCGGACCGTACTTTGTGAAAATCAAAAGAAAATTCCATTGAACGGCCGTAACTCGGGACAAACGTCGAAATTGGAAAAATGTCAAAAGGTCCTATAAGCTTTTCTCCTTAGAATACAAAACTACAGGAAGGGCCCTCGCCGAATTAAAGCTAGTGAAATTCATTTTGTATAAGTGCCCACGCTTTGGTAGCTGTTTGTACACTACAAACGTAAAAAGCGAGTAGAGTAGAGGAGGGGCAAGAGCCAGTTAAAATTATGAGTTATCTAAAATAAAATCTTGCCCCCAGAAATGAACTTTTTACACGGCGTCACTCTAATCAGCTGATCCACTTGAATTTTGCGTTGGTTAATTAATGTAAACAAAGTAATGCAAGCAAATAAAATTTACATTATTTGGACTATTATCGCAGTGATTCACATATTATTTATGTAAATATCTAATATATGTGCTTAGGAAATATTTTATTTAGCACATTTACCTGAAGAACGATTTTTCTCGCGCAAATTTCGATTTATTCCTACATTCACAAACTGCACACTTCATTGATCTTTTTCACAGAAAACTCACTCGTTAAAACTTTAATTTCACTTTAAACTATTCTTTATACTTTCTTTCTTTTTTTAAGCCCGGCTCACCCCCATACCCTACAGCCCTCCCTCTCACGCACAATACGGTATAGAAGTTTGTTTATGAATAGAACAACTCAACTGTGGAATAACTTCCCGCAGTCAGTAATTCCGAACTCGTACAACACCTTAGAGTTCAAACGTGAGGTTCATCGTCATTTTCTTTTACACCCTCCAGACCCCCCTAACCTTTCCTATTCTCCTCTATTCTTCAAAACAAGCTTACTACTAGACATTGCACCATGAACTGAACGACATGACGGACTTTTAGTACAAAGGGTTACTCCTAAGCTTGGTTTTTTCATATATAAAAAAAAGCTGTTTTTGAGAATATACCCAGTAGGGAATGGAAGCCTTCCAGATTCGATTCAGTACACTTTCCTTCGAATACGTAATGTCTACTTTCTCGAATCATCCCTTCTTTTAACATTGCGATGTCCTAGGGTCGAAGTCATTACGGCCACCTTTTGCAATACAATTCATTCCAATATGAAGGCATGAGAGACACCTTTCGCAATACCATTCCTTCCAATATGAAGGCATGAAAGCCACCTTTTGCTTTACCATGCCTTTCAAAAACTGGTTTTCAAAAGAAGAGGGTGGGAGAGAGACGATCGACGATCGTAAATTCCCTACTGGGTAATTTCGGATAGCTTTATAAAAAAAACTCGTCTTAAAAAAGTATTACACCCAACGCCGGAACACAAGCAGCTAACTAATCCAATTTGACAGTTGGAAGACCCACAGATTTCACTACGCTCACATACAGAGATTTTACAGACGAGGGCCTTTCCTGTAGTTCTCTATTCTAAGCTTTTCTCGGAATACCTCGCGTTTGATCGCAAAATGGAGGGTAAAGAAAAAAATTATGAAAAATTATTTCGAATCTATTGTTATCTTTATGCAAGGTGTCCCACCTAAAGTTACAAAGCGGCCAGCTGCGGATAGGCTTTAAAAATAGACAAACAAAAAATTGGGGGGGGGGGGGCGGAAATCGTAACGGTTTAGCCGCTAGATCGTTTTGAAATTTTTTCGGTAGAGGTTTACGTATCAACCCGTAAGCCAATGGCTTACCTACTTTCATGAGCAAGGTGGCAGTATACGCAAAAAACTCCCACCTACTAGAACTGTAAAAGCGAAGGTTCTACACTACACTACCAACTTCCAGAGTTATGAGTCATCAAAGTCAAAATTCCAGTTATAGTACAACCCCCAAAAATTTCAAAGGGTTTCTCGGAAAATACCTTAGAGCATCATAATAACGCAGTGTTATTTTTAAATATAAGTGTAGGCAAGGTTTTAGGGGTGGATGGAAGGAGATATATTGGCGCCAGTAACAATAACCGATCCTCCGGCTCCCAAACTCCTTTTACAGTTGATGTTCTGCAAGTGCCCAAAAGGGTGCACGAAAAGCTGTTCTTGTTGGAAATCCGGGTATCCGGGTAAAATCATTGTTACAGTAGTGACTGCAGTAATATCCAATTCATGAATGAACCTGATGCCTTCGTCGTATCCTAAAAATCCGCTGGCAAGATAGAATTTCAAACGAAGAAATATGGCGCCGTGCCGGCCAAGAAAGGATAGACGACCAAATCAGACGAAGGAAATGGAAATGGGTTGGCCACACCTTGCGACGCGAAAACGAAAATCTAGCCAAACAGGCCCTTGACTGGAATCCGCAAGGATCCCGTCGAGTCGGAAGACCTAGAACAACGTGGAGGAGAACCCTACTAGCAGAAGCCGCAACAACTGGGAGATCCTGGTCGAAGCTGAGAGCTGTCGCGCAAAACAGAGTCCGCTGGAGGGCAACTGTTTCCGCTCTATGTCCCATGAGGGATTAAAGGAGCGCAATGAATGAATGATGATGAATGAACCTGAAGACAATTCGGTCGAAGAAAATGATGGTGAATTGTACAACACTAATGTAATCCAGACGGGGAAGACTAATGTAATCCAGATGAAGAATGAATGGAAATAAATATAGCAACTTTCATATTATTATCAGACCATTAGTCCATACTTACCACAAGCTTCACAGGCATTGTCACAATTTTTATAATATTCCCTGACTACAAAAAACACGTTCACTTTTTAATTGTTCATTTAAGCACTACCTGTTACACTTGAACCTTAGAAAGACTAAAATACATTTGTATCTTTTACAGGACATTATTTTTCCTATGCTATACCCCAAATGTCCTTAACGGATTCCATGTCTCATCGTACGTTTTTATTGGTCATGTACCAAATGAAATATGGTGCGGTGTTAATGAACTAAGAGATGCCAATTGGACAAATGAACAAATACGAAGTATCACCGGAAATAATCTTACAACGCAAGGATGTACAATTTGGAATTGGAACTATGACGAACTTTCTAAAATGACATATGAAGAAGCTCTCGATTATACGAACACTCATGCACTAACAGATGAAGTAAAATGTACGTCAAGAAACGATACTTACTATGATTACAGTGAACGTGATACATCCATTGTACCAGAGGTATAACTTATTCATATAAATATAAATAAACAATTATGTAATTAATTTATAATAAAATATTTTAAAAATCAATTACAGTGGGATTTAGTTTGCGATAAAGCCGTATGGCGAACGTCGGCACAGCTGCTTGTTTCAATAGGGAAATTTGCAGGTGCCACAACTTTTGGTCTAATTTCAGACAAGTATTTTCAAAACATATGAATGCTATTAAATAATACATAACACATAAATAATTACTTAGATATGGACGAAAGAGAAGTTTTATGATAGCAGGATCACTTTTCATAATCGGCAGTGTACTTACAACGATCTCCCCTTGGTTCGGGCTATTTCTGGCAGGTCGTATGGCATTGGGTTTGGCATCTTCAGGAATGGTTTATCCAGCTTTTGCGCTATGTAACTTTTTTTTAATTGTATAATACATAAATTTCTTTAGTAATGAAATATGACTTTTAGTATCAGAAAATATAAGCGTCAAATACAGATCATTGATGAGCATTGCATTTGGAGCAAACTATCCAATTGGAATGTTAATACTTGCGCTGGCAGCATACTTAACGCATCCGTGGAGATATCTTCTATTGGTGTTAACAATACCATCGTTACTTATTTTACTAGCTTTCGTGTAAGTTTGGTTGTTATCTAAAAATTAAAAAAAAAATTATGAGTAATAATTGCAGGCTTTTGAAAGAATCACCACGATGGCTTCTGATGAAGAACAGGGAAGCTGATGCTTATAGAATTGTGTTTAAAAAGAAACCAGATATAGAAATTAAAAATTCATGTGAAAGCGAAGCCAATGTACTACTATAATCTTTAAAATGTTATGTTTCATTAATATGTTTTTTATTTCTATTTAAGAACCAAGATGAATTAACATTTGGTCAAAAGTTCAGGAACTCTTTCAAGGAACTGAATGCTCTATTTGGTCAATCAACGATGAGAAGAATGGCTTTAACATGCTACTTTATGTGGTGTGTAACGTCATTATGCTACTATGTTACAGGTAATCCATCCATAAATTAAAAAAATAATACAATAAAAAATTACCACTCAGCTTTAAATGCTGACAATCTATCGGCAAATAGATACTTATATGTTGCCATTACTGGCTGTGTTGATATAGTAAGTTATATCTTCCCCATGATACTACTTAAATTCATGGGCCGAAAAACAGCATCTTTCGGCTTATACACCATGGCTGGAATATCATTACTTGTTGTTTTAGCTATACCCCAAGGTAAATTTCACAATATTGCGCAATACGATTAAAACAAATATGAACTATTTTATCATTTTCAGACAGTACAAACTTGTTGGTATTCTTTGCAATGTTTGGCCGATTTGGAATCAGTGGCGTTTATTCTATTGTAACACTTTATACAGCAGAGCTATTTCCAACAGAAATTAGAAGTTTTGCGCTTGGAACTAGTTCAACAATGGCCCATGTTGGGTCTATGATAGCACCGTATATTGTCGATATTTTAGTAATGACTTTTAGTTTTTCATATTATAAAATTATATTAATGCTTTTATTATAGGGTCTATTTGGATGGTTCATACCAACAACGATTTGTGGCTGCTCTATAATTGCAGCTGGACTGCTCGTGCTGACGCTTCCTGAAACAGGATCACGCAGTCTTAAAGATACTGTTAAAGATGACGTTGGCGATAAGCAAGAAGGATAAATTAGTAGCTTGGTTTAAAGTATATATCACATATGTATGTGTGAATAATTAAAATTAATATATAGTTGATATATTCCAAAATGTTGTTCAAATTTTTGTTCATTTGTGGTTTGAAGAGAATATTTCCAAGTTTATAGTAAAAGGAGTAGTCTTTATCAGGTAGTAGATACAGGCGACAGCCTCATGCAAGAACCGAGGCACATATGAAGATGAAAGGGCGTGTCTTAAAAATATATGCCGTTATTATAAGGCAGTCGAGTGACTTCAGATCCAGCCTGTCGTATCTAGTGACCGAATCATATTTCCGAAGCATCTCGCAAGGTCTGTAAGAAAAGTGCGATAACTGAACTGAACTCCATTCACGATCCGTTTCTATTCTTGACGATTTTTGGCGACGTCTCGAGCCTCGATAACTGATAATCGTTGAATTTTAAGTCGCCCTCGATATTCTTTAGCCAGATTTTCTTCGGTGCTGATCGTTGAACTCTCCAGTCTGCTGGACGGTCTCGACAGAGAAGTTTACGTGGCATTCATTCGGCAAACATGTCCAAACCATAGCAGTCGATGTTTTTGTATTTCTTCTTCGATTAGTGCCTGTTGATCGCATCAACTCGTCTCCTTTCGAAGGCGATCGCGCAGTGAAACACCAAGAATCTGCCTCAAGCATCGCATTTGGAAAACCTCGAGCTTGTTGAAGTCCGGCTTGAGCAGTGTCCACGTTTCCGACCCATAAAGAAGAATCAGAAAGATCAACGTTCGTTTTGTTCGTTTCCGTATGCACCGCTTGAGAGAGACGAATGTTGTTGTAGCCTGGCCGATGCGGCTGAGAGCGTCGGCCGTCGATGCCAGTTTCGTTTCCTCAACCAATGAACCCAAATATTTGAACATCGGAACCTGTTCGGATTGGGTTCCATCGAAGTGAACATTGGCTTTCGATTTGTCCGTTGTGCGAACTTTGATCTTTTCCGCATTGATTTTTAACCTGTATGGCCAGGCGATGCGAGAAATGTCTTATAAGGTGTCCGTTCCTTCGGCATCCATGTCGGCGAATATCAAATCGGTAACAAAGTTGTTGTCGTCGTATCGAACTACACATCGTCCATCGAATTGTTCACGCATAATCGCGTCGATCACAACGTTGAAGAGAAGTGGTGAATCGATGTCTCCTTGTCGGACAGGGACAACTGTTTGAATCAGAGATTCCTCGGATAAGTCGCTTCGAGTACGAGCTTAATACGAAACTTTGCCGACTATCTAATGAAATCTAATACCACCTTTATTCAAAATTAGCACCATCGCTTTCTTCCAGAAGATGGTTCTTGGGGCTCCGAGTTGTATTCGAGACGGGAACGAATGCAGTGCAAGTTTTAATGGAGATGAGACAGTACTTCGTTTTTAATGCAGGTGTGGAGGTTGGACTCGACGCCATTCAATACTACCTTGATCGAACGGCCAGAATAGAAGCTCTTAAACCAGTTCTTCAGAACAGGGTGGATCAATACTAATAACTTGGAGTTTAGCCAACGAAGCGGGATGCAATGGTCTGGCTAAAGCCTTGGAAATAACCAAAGCAACCCGTTGGTTGAGGTGTTCCGTTAGGCAAACAAGGAAGTCGCCAGTATATCTTTTCGATCTAAAGCCGTACTGCTTGTCGTCAAATATTTGGTTGCATTCAAGATATTCCCCAAGCTTTCTATTTATTGATGTCTCCATAATTTTGGAGAGGATAGAAGTAAACTATTAGGAGGTAATTAGGGGGTTCCGTCTGAAACACACTACCAGAATTAAGTATACGATAGTATTTTTGGAGGTTAAGCAAAGTTTAGAAAACTGTAGCACCTGTTGGGTATTTGGACTTTAAAAGCTATGTGAAAGGTAAGTTTTGCTGTCATCTAGTCAGATTGCCCCTCGACCAGTCCCTGTGGTAGAGAGTGCAGTATCTTGCTATGTCTATACCTCGCCTTCACCAGCAACCTGCGCCTGATGAAGCATCAAATCGAAAGTTACGTTCAAGGCATCATTGACAAAATAGGACTCAAAAACATGTTTGTTTTTGGATTTGGCCTAAACTGGTTTTGTATTTGGCCTAAACTTGCTTTTGCAATAGTGAGCAACCCCCCGACAGATTCGTTTATCAGCATTGTTCCAATCACTAATCCGAAGAAACAACGCATAACGTCTGCATTTTGCCCTATTTCTTGTCGAAGATCTGCCTGCTGTCATATAAATTCATGTTGTTCTTCTTGGCCCTCCCTTTCTTTTATGTCCAGACCCAAATACCTAATTGATCGCGATGAACTTAGTGCTAGGTAGGTAGCCTATAATCGGGGATTTTTATTCAATTGGTTAAAGGCGACAGTTCTAAGAGGGGCCAACTAATAGTAAGCTTCAATGAATGACGATCATGTATCTTTTTGAGTTGAAATTGCAAATGACTGCAAATTTGCAACCATAGCTGGTAAAAACAAATAAACGTTATGTAAATTGCTCCATCAAATCAGCTTGCTTTTTTTCACTTTTCATTTAAATGTATGAAATTTAATTTTGTAATTAAAATAATGAAGATATAATTTCCATATTCATGATTATAAACAAATCGCTCTTGAATAACTTAAAAATTTGATGTGAATTAAAATAATGCTAAATTAATATTAATATTTTCACTCTACAACACCAATGTACATCAATCCAGAAGACCACATGTAAAGATACCACTTACTGCACATTTTCTTTTGCTACAAAACAACATTTAAAACAAGTGCACAGATGTCACAAACTAAAAAAACAACTGCATTCTTGCAATTAATCCAAAGACAGTTTCGAGTACTGCATTTTATGAAGCATATGCTCGCAAATTTTTTTCTGGCTGCATTCTTAAACGTAAACAAGAAAAATATTAAAATTGTTCTGGTTCAGTACATTTTGCAGCAACTATTATGAGTAATTAGTGAGGGAAAATTTAAAATACCCATAAAAGCATAATTTTAAATAAAAAGTATGTGAAAAAGTCTGTTATTATGAATTAGATCATAATTTAAATTCCATTCTTTTCCAGCCAGATGCACTTTAAATATCGAAATTAACTTAATTACTAGAAAATTAAAAAACATTGCAAATTTTTATCTTTTTTTACTAAATAACAATTTCATATTATAATATTAAAAAGGTGCAAAGTATTGTGGTACCAACGCTCAGCAACAGAGGCAAGTCGAAAGAAGCTCCTTGTATATTATAATCGCGAAGATAAATATTATAAAATTATTTCTTTACAATGGCAAAACCAACATCACATAATTCAAATGAATCACGAATTCCTTAGCATCCAGTGACCAATGCTGCTGCAGATAAAAATTAAGAGAAAGTGTACTAAAGTGTTACTACCACGGCAACAAGAACACCTTTTGATAAGAAAATTTTATTTTTAAAAATACTTTGATTTAGAGAGGTGTGATTAATACAAGATTTTTCTATACGATTTTAAGAATATCATAGAATTACAATTTTCATAGTTTTTATTATGGGAGTTAAAATTGAACATAGGCCTAAATTGAAATTAATAAAATTAAAGCTAAAATTTAATGAAGAAAACTCTCAATTTGGTTCTTCAAAACTAGATTAGCTTTCCTTTTATCAATAATCCAGGGTGGCCATACGCTGTCAAAAATCTTGAAGACATTTGGAGCAACCGGATCGTCTTCACTAGGGAATCCAATCCCGCGCAATTTTGCGGGATCAGTAACCCTGGTCTAGAAATGTGGGATCAGTCGAATTCGCAGGATTTGGGATGTAGAATAACCTGTTTTAAGAGCCCGGACTAAATAGAGACAGGGTTAGAAAGCAAAGTAAACTCAAAGCAAAGCACATATTTTTAAGCTTACTTTGCTGATGACTGTCAAAGCTGTTTGTTCCAAATTGCTGCGAATGCTTTCGCTTTCAAATTACTTTCAGGAGCATACTGATCCGGCTGCAAATGCTTCGGCTTTAAAATACTTTGCTGTGAAAAGCTTTCTGTTTGCTTACAATTTTTCAAAGCTTTCCTCTGAAAAGCGTGTGAAATACTTTGCTTACTTCAGCTTTTTTTTCATAGTAAAACTTTGTGTAGTAAAATGCTGCTTTTGTTTAGAGGGATGGAAACTTTTTTTGTATGTGTATGTAAAGCATTCGCAGCCGGAACAGCATGCTCCATCATTTATAAGCAACAGCATACGCAGCAATATGAAACAAAAAAGCTTTCACAGCTTGGAGCAAATGATTAAAAATACGATTGCTGTAAAGCAAAGCAAAGTAAATTTCAAAGAGACGGAAGCAAAGCAAAGTCAACAGCAACAGTATTAAAAATGCTGCAGCAATTTAAACTCTGAATCAGGGTTTGAAAGTAAAGTAAACTTCAAGCTAAGTACATATTTTAAACTTACTCTGCTATAGACTGTGAAAGCTTTTTGTCTCATATTGCTGCGAATGCTGTTGCTTTCAAATTACTTAAAAGCTTTCAGGAACATGGTGGTCTGACTGCAAATGCTTAGCCTATAATACAATGCTGTGAAATTCTTTCTGTACAGGAACGTCCGAAACACAGATTGGGCCGTATATAGACAAGTGGTAAAAAGATCACTTCCCGAGGATACTCCCACCTATTTTTGGGAAGATCTCCCACCCTGAAGATCTCGAACATCAGGTGCTACTACCTACTGAATAATTCATTGGAAGCAGCCTTTCCCATTAGGAAATACACGGGTAAAACCACACCTCTATAGTGGAACAGTAAGCTTCTCAAACTAGGGTCTGAAAGTAGAACGGCCTCAATAAGGCCAAACGGTCTAACTTGGATTCGGACTGGGACAACTATAATAGGCGTGCTCTCAGGGAATTCAAACACGAACTATGCAAGTCAAAGAGGGAATCCTGGAAAACTTTTTGAGAGACAATAGAAAGTTTTTAGGACACCGCAAGACTTAGAAACGTTATCTTTAAAAGCCCAATGTACCAAGAATTGCTGCAACAAGCAAACGATACATGGATCACAAGTAGTCAGGAATCATTGAAACTCCCGCTCGATACCCACTTTCCTGGCCCACTTTTGGGAGCCCAACTAATGAATATATGTAATTTAGGCACCATCGACAGACGATAAACAGAGATTTGCTGCTGTGGGTCGCAGAAGGCTTTAGGTCTTATAAATCACCTAAACCGGACGGAATTTATCCTATTGAAATTCAGAAATTCATTGACCTAATTCTGGACTAGCTTGCAGCCATCTATAGGAGTTCCTTTCGCCTAAGCTACATTCCAACATCCTGGAGGGTACCGAAGGTGGCTTACATTCTGAAAGAGAGTAAAAGCTTCTACCACAATCCAAAATACTTGAGACCTATATGTCTCACATCCTTTTCTCAAGATCCTTGAAAGGCTCGTGGAGAATCATATTAAGCAAAACATTGATATAATATTGCTCTCTCCCTTGTAGTATGCCTATACGAAAGGTAAATCGGTAGACACTGCTCTCCAATGCTGGTAGCGGTCGTAGAAAAATCCCTTGAATTAAAGGAGTTCACTTTGGCTGCTTTCTTAGATATTGAAGGTACTTTCAACAATGTTGAATTTTCTGCGGTAACGGGGGCACTCCAGGGTTTGTGTGTTGACGGATGATTCAGGTCCTTTATTGCAAGGTCATAATGACTGGTCTGGGGCTTTCGAAAGAAGTCAGACGGGTTGAAAGAGGCCCCTCCCCTCCTTTGGAATTTAACAGTCAACGAAGTTGATAACGTTAAGGGAGTCTGGGTGTACCACGGTGGCCTATGCTGATGATTGTGTTGGTGGCAAGTACCTCTCAACAATAAGAGATATAATGCAACAAGCATTGGACACTCTTGTTCATACAAAGGGTCTAGGCATTAACCCAGGTAAGACTGAAATAGTGCTCTTCACAAGGAAGCATAGACTTTCCGATTTTACTTCTCTAAGACTCTGCAATGGAAGACTGCTACTTAAGGATGATGCGAAATGTCTAGGTCTCATACTGGATAAGAAACTAACGTGGAGGCCAAATCTTTTAGAGAGAGCTAATAAGGCTAAATAGCTCTCTTCTTATGCCAAAGAACGGAGTGAATTGGGGCTTTAAGATACTGGAGAAGGTCCAAAGAGCAGCTGACCTCTGAATTAATGGTGCAATGAGAAGCACTCGAACAGCTGCGCTGGATGTCTTCCCCTAGGTGGGCTCCATATTCCTATGGTCACTCACCCATCCTAAGGAAGTTCGCCATGGCTGCGGACAACTTAGATTACACTACACTTTCGTGGACCTTGGAGAAAAGTTTCAATATCATCATTCCGACCAGAGATGGCTGGACAGATGGTGTAATCCAGACTGGATCATTATGTATCTACACAGATGGCTCTAAAATTGGAAACAACGTTGGTTTCAGCCTATCACCTATCAATCCGAGATTCCCCTTTTTTGCCTTATTTGACTGGACAAGTAAGAAATAGTTAACGACCGACAAGTGAATCTAAACAGCAGACCTAAATTAACACACTCCTTTAATTTCCGAAATAAAAATAAAAAATGGGCTTACAGCGGGCGAACACCGGCCACTTGCTTTTTTAGGAGGGATATGTTGGCCGTAGAATTTTTAACCATTTTTAATGGGAACACATACGGCCACACGACGGCGAAACTTGACCAAAAGATTTAAATGGCCAAGAACTAAGCTGGACCCGCGGGCATTCCACGGGCAAATCTGGGCCAACATGTACTGTTGAATTTATTTTATGGGAACTTTATCATTTTTGTTACGTGCAATGAATGATCCTTTTGATTTATCCTGCAAGGTTATCCATGCACAAGACGAGCGAGTTCGCCAGTCGTCGACTTATAGTTTTTCCGGATATCGACCTTGAATATAAGAGAATGAGGAGAGGTATACGGCTATACTGCAACCAGCCTTCTGATGCCCTTCACACAGCCGAGGACTATGTTTCAATCACGTTTGGTGTTCGCCAGTTGTAAGAACATATTTCATTTTAACTGGGGTTGGAATAAGAACTATAAATCCCTTAATTGCTAAAACAGGGGGCCAGATAAATCGTTTATAATGCATGTTTGCAAACGCTACGCAATACGAATATTTCCTTATTTGCAAAGTGGTCGAAAATTAGTCCACAGAACATGGTCAATAGTACAATAATAAATATAGCATTGACACTTAAACCTCAAAGATATAACAATATGCTACATTTCAGCTATTTCAATACAACTTAAAAATTTAAGAAAGATTAAATATTTCATCCAATATCAATGAGGCACTGACTTCGTCCAATATCAATGGGGAGCACACAGGTCAGCCAACCTTTACACTTGACAAATCAGTTACTATTAAAGTTAGCAATACTTAATTTTATACTTTGTAATAGACAATTACCTAAAAATTAATTTCTCACACCAATCAAGATGCGACATATTCACAAAGGAAACAGAAAATTCATATTTGATAGAAGCGTAGAAATGCCTGAATATATGAAATTAACCAAATTATTTTATGCCTATCATAAAATAAAAATGCCAAAATACCTATAAAATTTTTTATCTATACAATTCAACTATATTCTTATCGCAGCTTCATGCGTATCAAAAAAATATTATAAAGTATCTATCTATCTACTGAGAAAAAATTCTTCACAGACATTCCATAAAAATGTAATCAGACTTCAATGATCCATCCGCAGATTAAGATCTTATCATCATTGTATATACCAAGTACGTCGCTTCTTCAGTAATGAGCGAGCAATAGACTACTTAAGCGTCGTATGTATCTCATTGCATTTACTGTGAACAAACATGGATACTTTAATGTTCATAATAAGAAGTCAAGCTCCTGGTAGACCATTCGACAGCTATTAACACCCAGTAATAAAGCATTTCATGTTATCTCTGCTCACATCATACACTTTCACAAAAGCATATGTTCTGTACTACAGTCTAGATTTTTTTTTTTTTGTTTTGTTATGAAATAAAAATCAACACCGATGTCTGGTATGCAATTGAAATGCATAAATGGTTTTAAAATTGTTTTCGTCTGTGTTATTATATTTAACGAAAAAAAAAATTGCATTTCACACGATGCACCGAACGAGGTGCACTATACATATATTCTTTATTCAGTTGACATTGTTATTGGGTGACAATGGCTCGAAATATTATGGGCTGTTTGGCCATTTCCCGTTTTTGAA
Organism: Thereva unica; assembly: GCA_949987705.1. Classification (NCBI taxonomy): domain Eukaryota; kingdom Metazoa; phylum Arthropoda; class Insecta; order Diptera; family Therevidae; genus Thereva; species Thereva unica. The sequence goes on from OX465283.1 coordinate 147,246,544, forward strand.
TTTTGTTATAAATTCGTGCAACTTCCTCACAGTACAGCCAGTATTAAGTTGCTCTCTATTGATATAGTTATCGTGTGTCTATATTGAGGATCGCTTTATACCCCAGCTAAGAAAATCTCTCCCAGAGCTTCATAGAATTTCAAAAATTTTCGGAGTAGAGTAAAAACACCGGCGGTTTAGACAGTATTTTGCTGTAGACACTCATGGAAGTGCAATCTCTCGAATTGAATTCGGACAATAGTATACGATCGGGATAGGAAATAGTTAGTAGTGACTCTATAGTGCTCAGTAGTGCCATTCAATCAATCAATAAACTTGCTTAGTTAAAATCCGATATTGGACACGAACGGTTGCGTCTGGGGAGCACATCCATTACAGTAGAATGCCTCGCTGCCAGTATATAGCTCTTGGCCAGAATCATTTAAAATCAAAATCCTCCTAAGTTTAGTGCACATTGTGAAATAGGCGATCGGGCGGAAATCATCAGAACGATCGAGATTTGAAATAAATTTGAAATATTCAGCCCGCCTTCATCGGATTTTTTTATATATTTTATTTAATTTTTAATTTTATTGAATTTTTAAGTGATTTGTGTGTTTTTATGAATATTTTTATATTTAAAAAAAAAAGTGATCTTTTAAGAAAAGCCAACAAAAATGTCGAGTGAAAATCAAACAAACCAAACTGCGGAGAATGCGGAGACTAAAAAAAGTACAATTAAAGAGATCGTTACAGAAGAACTAGAAAGACTGGGGACTGGCGGAGCATGGGTTTGGTACTAAAAATTTAATTTAATTTTTAACCTCTAAAATAGTATAAAAAAAACATGCTTAAGATTGAAAACACATGTTGCTTAAAGTTAACATATTTACTTAGGTTTTGTTTTTTCAGAAATACATACAGAACTAGCTCTATCCAATTTTTGTTATTTATTTTTAGAGTTCGTTTTTTGGTTTTGTTTTAATTAAAAAAAATGTTTCTTCTACGCATTGTAAATAATGCGATATTTCTAAACCTAAATCATTACAAATAAGATTACATTTAAGAAAAAAAACTTTCAATGAAAAATTATGAAATTGATGAAAACATTTAAATTTAAAAATAAACTTTTATTTCATTCTTTAATATTTTTCGTATAAATAAGAAAAATATAGAATCTTTAAAAGATCATTGCCCCTTATGTTTACATTACATATATTTATTTAGATAGGAAATCGATTTTTGTTGTTGATAAATATAATGTAAGTGTAGTATGGTTTTTCTACAATTAAAAAACCAAGTACTTTCTAGGTAGGTCAAAGCTTTTCTTGAATGGAAATTTTTGATACTTGCGTCTTTCTTTATTTTATAAAATAGTATAGAGTAGAGCAACCTAAATTTTTTACTAGATATAAAACTTATATTTACACAGTTTATTGTTAATGGTGCTTCAAGGTTTTTCGTCATTTTTATATCGATAAGTTTTATTGATAGAAAAAAAAACTTAATCGCACTGCTTTAAAAAATGCAAGTGGATAAACAAAATATATTTGTGTAGGAATTTTGCAAAAACGTTTTTTTTGTCATAAATCAAAGGTAACGAACTGTTTGATGATATACAGGAAAAATGTTGATTATGGAAATTTAAAAAAATAAAGAAGAAATGTCAAATGAATCTGTTATCTGAATTAATCAAAAATATTTAATTATCAAAATATGTTAATATTAATAAAATATAAATAAACTTTAATAACTGATTTATTAAAACCGGAAATGTGCGATCATAATAAGTGTGCGATGTCGGATAGCATTGCCTCTTCGTAACTGCCTTATAATTCAAAGTGGTGATCTGGAACTAGTCCGTCTTGGTCAGCCATGTCATATCGAGGGTTTTGACTTAACTTTTATTATCATAAAATTCGAGATGAGAAGCCCTTTTTTCGATGGGCATAGCGGCTCTTTAATGCAATCTCTGGTAGCTAAAACTTCTGGTCCTTGGTAAGTTCCATGCAGAAGAATTTCACTGCATCCACAATCCCTTCATTTATCCATAATGAGAATAGGTGATAACAGACAGCAAATGCAAGGCCGATCTATTAGCATCTCTGTTCACCTCGGCCCTTGAGCACAACACCCATTCAATAAATAGGATATTCTTCAGGACCCGCGAGGTGTACAGGTGCTTCAAGGAGCTCGATGCGAACAAACCCACTGGACCCGATAATATACTCCTATCGTCTTAAAACAATGCGCCTCACCTTTGACTCAGTGGCGGATCTAGAAATTCATTTTGGGGGGGGCCATCCTCATCCATTGGCGAATTTTTTAAGCTTTTGACGAAGGGTTGTAGAGCTTCACAAATATAAATAAAAACACAAAGATTTTGTTTTTAGTTATTGAAATAACTTAACTTAACTTTTATTTATTTAAATAATAAAATTAAGTCTTCTTGCTTTTTGTTTAGCAAATCTTTCGATAATATTATCAATATTCATATGGATATCATGGTGAATATTTAGCAGGGCTAGACCCGTAAGCCTGTCTTCACCCATGCAGGTCCTCAGCCATGTTTTAATACGACGTAATGTTGAAAAGGACCGTTCATCTGTCGCAACACTTGATGGAAGCGTAAGCAATATCTGTATCATTGTGCTGATGATAGGATACTGATCCTTGTTACAATAACTGAATGTCGCAACAGCAGTTTCGGGTATGGAACTTTCCTTTTCCTTCTCTCGGTTCCATTTTTGTCTCCAGGATTCATACTCCTTTTTCATTTTAAAGGATACAGCTCCCCTTACATCTTCAAGAAAATCCTTATATTGGATTGCCAATGACAATGCTTTATTGACATCTTCGCTGCTATCAGTTATACGGCTCGGAATGAATATGGCCAGATTAAAAGAATTTAAGGTATCTTTAGGTAAACGTTCTTTCAAATCTGCAATAACGTAGTCTAAGACCGGGATATAAACTGACCTCAAGTATAACTCTTCCACGTTATCTGCCGGTGGATTAGATCGATGTTCTTGTCGGGCTTTTGAGGAATTGCGTGGAGTGGTAATTTGAATACCTCTTTCTTCTGTAATCATTTTCGTCTCGACGAATGGGTTTTTAAAGCATTCAGATGCTTTTTATCGATGTGACTGTAGAATAGCCAACACATCTGGAAGAGCATCATTTGCACAAACCAAGTCTAACGACTCAGACTGCAGAAGAGTACTGAGTTGTTGTGTAGTTCCCAGGACATCGCATAGAACAATTACTGAAACCAAGAAGTCGCTGTTTTCAAGGACACTGCGAAGACAAAAAGCTTCCGATGATGTTGACTTGTCCTGCCAATTCTCGATTTTGTCAAGTGCGTTCATGATTCCTGGCAAATTTGTACGAAATTGCAAAACGCCATCGTGTCTTTCCGCCCATCTAGTTTCGCAAAGCCCTCTGAAAGCTATACCGAGTTCTTGTCGAAATAAGTGAGCCCGTTTGGCTGAAGCATTAGCGAACTGAGTCACTTTTTTCATTGTTCCCATAGCATTTCTGCAGGACGCCACACTGCAAGTCTTTGCAAGATAATTATTCAAAGAATGGTTGTAGCATGGGCATCTTTTGGCATTCGTTGCTTCAAGCTGGATTGTTGCAACAGCTCCCAGATTCTTTTGGTTTCCAGAAATCATTACGCTGCAGTTGTCCGTTCCGATCCCGACACATTTTGAGGTATCCAAAGTAAAAGACTTGACAATATCCAGCACTATATGACCTAGAGCCTCGCCAGAAAGTCGTTTCTCTCCGTGCTCAGCAACGTCCTCCTTGCGAATAGATTCGTAACAATCGACAAAAGATAAGAAATCTTCTCTGATTTGGCCCTCGTAAAAATACCGTAAAGAAAGGCTAAGTTGTTCGGTATGCGACGTATCAGTAGTCTCATCAAATATGATGCTATAAATTCCTGATTGAAGCACCTGATTGATTAGCTGCTCTTGCACTTCATTTTTGCAACAGTCAATGATTTCATTTTGTTGGTCTTGCTAGTATACAAAGCATTAGATGATGCGTTTTTCAGATGTTCTTGTAAAACGGCATCTCCAGCAAGCATTCGAAGTTGAAGCAAAGCTCTGAAATTACCTTCATTCGTCGAAAAAGAAACATCCACATCGTCACAGCTCGCAATCCTACCATCATCTCTGTGGCCTCTAAGTGGGATATTCTGACGTCCACAAAAGATTACTGTTTCAACAATGCTGCGCAATTTGACTCTGTTTTCTTCAACTGTTTTTTTGTGTTGAGTAGTAATCATATTTACAACATCAGGATCTTTTGAGTGGTAGCGGCGAAGAAATTCCTGCCCGACCTCTACAGCATCTCTGTGATACTGATTTTTCAAGTGGCTTTCAAGATGACCTCGTATTCCAGTCAGTTTTGCAAATGATTTCAGTGGCGTTTTCACAAGATTACCCATACGTGCGCTTGCCTGATGCCCGCCATATTCACCGGCCGCAAAAATGACGCAATACTTGCAATAGAGTCCTTGATCCTTGTCAGATAATACCAACTAATGATACTGATTCAAATGCTGATGACCCACGAATCTTTTTACCTGTTTGTCACACTTGGTGTGAACAGAATGTGGAAAAGTGGAACAATTTTTTTTTTATTTTTTTTTTAAACAATAGTGATACTTGTTGGTTTGGGGGGGGCCATGGCCCCAATGGCCCCCCCCTGGATCCGCCACTGCTTTGACTAAGCCTCTGCACAAACCTTTTGCCTTATCACAATTTTCCGGAGTTTATTCAGAGTCTTGGAAACTTGCACATGCTCAACCCATATCTAAAAAAGATGACTCCTTTCTCTCCAACTACCGCCCAATAACAATTACTTCTATTCTCTCAAAAACCATGAAGACGATAAATCAACAAAAAACTTATGGGACATATAAAATCCAACCTACTTTTCAACGACATACAATACGGCTTCCGACCAAAAAGATCCACTGGCGATTTTTTAGTTTGCGTGACCTAACCTGAGCACCTCAACCGAAGTCCGCATTTTTTCTGGTGAGTCCTATTCTGGCTCTAGATATCTCCAAGGCTGTTGATAGAGTTTGGTACTCAGCCCTGTTAGCTAAATAGATTCTACAGAAATGGATTGAGAATTTCCTGTCCGGCCGTTCAATCAAGGTAGTATTGGATGGCGTCAAATCTGAACATCACCCCATCTCTACCGGTGTCCACAGGGATCAATTTTATCACCTGCTCTATTTCTTATATTTTTAAATGACATCCTTTCAATCCCCTCTAACCCACTTCTCATTCGCTGACGACGGTTGCATTACTCTTAGGTATTCGACAATAAAGGACAAGAAGGTGCCAGAACCTGTCTGGATGACTGCGAGCTAATGTCCAACTCTATAAGTAAAGACATTGAACTCTTTCTAGATTGGGGAAGCAAGAATCGTCATGAATTTAATCCCACCAAAACCAAGTACTGTCTTATTTAAAAAAAAATACCTCTCCATCTGTGACGGTGGGTAAAGTTGAATTAATGGCCGACCCATCCCTTAGCATCTTAGGCGATGGAATCAGCACCTACTAAAAATTTCCAAACAAGCACCCCAGTGCTTGGGATTCCTTAAGAGGTGCAAGTTCCTCCTCCAACCATCGGCCCGTGCTGTAATAAACAAATCCCACAATCGGCCTCTTTTCGAATACAACTCCCTAATTTGGGGCTGCGCTTTAATAACCTCCTTGTCGTGGCTAAATAAAGTACAAAATATTGCTCTTAAATTAATCGATGACGACACCGTTTGCTCCACAATCGTCCCCTTGGGCCACCGTAGGAATGTAGTAGTACCTACAGAGAAAATTTTATCGCTACTATCATAGTGACTGTTACAGCGAAATAAACGCTCTCCTGCCTCCACGACAATCTTATACCCGTAACACTAGATTAGCCCACTCGTCTTACTCAAACCACCTCCAACACGTCTATTCGCGCAATCAACAAGTTATCAATTCGTTTGTAAATAGTACAACTCAACTGTGGAATAATCTCCTGCAGTCAATATTTCCGAGCTCCTACAATAACCAAGAGTTAAAATTCAGGGTTCATCACCACCTTCTGACCGGTCTGACTAAGGTCTTGTAGTAAATTACCTTAACTCTGGAGCCATGGTGTTTACTAAAAAAGAGCCTTTTCGTCATTTGGAAAGTCTTACTGATCCAGCTAAATTCCTAGATACTTAACCTCGGTTTTTTATACTAGCGTGATCTCTTCGATTCGTGTTGTAGTAGAGTCTGGAACACGCCAATCTTCGGTCCTGTCCTGTATATGACAAGGTCGCCTGCGAAAGCCAGGGCGCTCGGAAAGCATTGAACTAATAGCGTATATAAATGTTGAAGAGAAGCGGCTCTCCTTGTCGCAACCTGTTTTTAATTTCAAAGATATATGAGGTAAAATTTACCGGTTTACCGATTGTAACGCACGGAATTACAATGAAAAGACGCAAGCAAATCCATAATTGATGAAAAACAGATTGAAGGTCTTCATCAAAAGATTGCATTGGGACATTTGGCTTGCCCTTTGGTCTCTTTAATACCACATGCTCGAATTGATTACCTATTAAGAACATCGCAGTTCTATATATTTTTTAACATTGCATGATCGCAAAAGGGGAGAACTCTTATTACTGCTGCTTTCTTAAGAAGCGTTTTTGAAGTAGTCATAAAAGTAGAAAAAACTTTCTAACCCTATAATAGCGCCAGTAGATATGAGATACAATGCAGTGTCGAAATGCTTTATATTTTTGTTTACCTTTTGCATTGCCTCTTCGTCCTTCCAAAAGCGATTGACGACAGAGGTTTTACCACACGATCTTCCAACTAAAGTACCAGCCACGTCCAATATGCTGATTGATCACCACATCGAACGAGAACAGGTCTATGTTTGTCCGTTTACTTCATCTCATTTCCTTAAAATCGGAGCATACTAATATCGCTCCACTAGTAGCGTTTCGAATTTTTCCCGCTGAGATATCTCTGGATTGATTTTGCCAAAAGAAAGATGAAAAACGAATGAAGAATCCACCGCTCGGTATCTATATTTAATGCCCTGAATAATACTTACCACCAATTTTTTTTAGTCAAAGATTTTAATTTCCTAAAAGAGCCCATTTTTTAGCCCCAGGCCCCACAAGGTGATGTGGCGGGCCTGACCATAACAAATAAAACTACATCATTTGCGTTTATCTCATTTCCCGGATAATATGAAACTGGACGACTAGACGATTAAATAACATACGTTAAGAAATGAGAAAAAATACTTAGTTAATAATTTCTCCTTTAAGCCCAAAACACAAAACGACGGCAAGCGGTAGCGACTAACGAAGAATTCGCTGGACGAATTATTCGTGAAGGGAATTTCGCTTATTATAAGCACAACCCAACGGGAGCGGTCAGCGGGTGAAAGGAAATGGTTGTTTTTCATTGTCATTGTTGTAGGCTTTGTGAGCTAAATTATATAAACTCTCGTGGTTTTTCACAATATTAATAAGTTTTTCTTCAAAACTCATTTTTTCACTATTCTCCAAAACAACAATAACCAAAAAGTTTAGAAAACCTTCTGTCAAATAATTATTGGCAAAAAGTTTCGCTTCCTTCGTTTCGTATAAAATAGAAAATAGAGCTAAGGTCGACGGCAGCGATTTCCCCGCTCGCCGCTGGTCGTAGCATTGTGTTATTCATTATGTATTGTAAAGCATTCTTAATTTTGACAGGCGAATTCTTCGATAGCCGCCACCGCTTGCCGCTGTTTTGTGTTTTGGGCTTTATTATTGTAGAAAAAAATGCCTATTTCGTAAGAATCTTGTTGACATTTTGCCGGTATTTACACTTTTATGCAATTTTCAACCATTTACTCCCCTATACTTGATGTAAAATAAATTGGTTATGCCCAATATAAAACCAATACCTACAAATAATCTCATACTTTGCCAATTAAAAAAAATCTGTAGCATTTCTTTGCAAAGCAATAAATCCTCTACAATGTTCAACAATAGATAATCCCAGAATCTTCAATAGTCACTAATTTATTAAATTGCGCAATGATTTTAAATGAATTGCAATCAAAAGAAAATCAATAATCAATATCAAGAATCTCAAGAAAATCCATAAATAAGAAAATCGCATCCCTCAAAATCATGATCGGAACCGATTGAATCTGGAGTCGATTCAATTGAACAAGCGCCAATTCAATCAAACTTGACTGTAAAGCAATAATTGCTAGCTTAATGCTTGAGTGTAAAACTTTCCCGCCATTCAAGCTATCATGCTTACCTCGCGCTCTCCTCTAGGTGAAGTTCAAGCTACTTTTAATACATACTTTGATATCATAACATCAAGTTCATTATTTACGACCGATTTCACGGTTACCGCCGCATGACAGACATTACGTGTGTGCAATTGATGTGTTTAAAGACTTTCCGGAAAATACATTTTTAGCACCTATGTTTAATATTACTTCACTGTACACCAACACGATATAAGGTAAGCTAAGTTGTTGACGGTAGCATATGCTAATTATTGTTACTATTTTTTTTATTTTCAATGAGTGCCATTTCGTCGTATTCAAATGAAAACAAAATTGAAATCGCATTGAAAACATTTAAAAATGCTCGAAATAGTACAAAATTTTGTTATGTGAAATATCTTCTTCGTTCCGAAATTGCGTATTAAGTAAATATAAATAATTTTAATTAATCTGGCTTGCATGTCTCATCTTTTCACGGATGATTTAAAGTAATTCAATTGCTTCAATGACGAAATTACAATGTTACAAGATTCGTAATTAATGGAATATACACTAGCATCAATATACAACAAATTATTGATATTTAATGTTTCTGGATGTTCACTATTTTTTAAAAAATCATTCATGAGATAACAAATTAGACAGCGATAATGGACATTTTTACAGATGCTTTGTCAGTTAATACTTGATCATTAACAAGCGCAATTATTTTCATATCATTCTAAATTAATTTTTTTCTTGTATCTCATTTTTTTTTTGTGTTTTGATAACAATCACTTACATTCAGCACGAGTTCACTCATTGGAAACTTAATGATTAGTGCGTTTTTGATTAGACTATGTCACAGTTTGTGGCCTCTCAAAATGTTTACACTTCCTAAAATAATTTAACATCATCATTAGCCATTAAATTTTGGCGAAAATTGATTTTTACTTAAATTATCACCAATTAACAAAATCTTAAAATAATGTAAGTTTTTTTTCATAATTTCACTGAAGGCATTTCTGATATATAATAAATTCAACTGTAGATAATTCCACCCAAAGAGCACGACATATTCTCATCTATACTAATTCCATTCTCAACGTTACTTATTTTTCCCGGTGAAAAGCATTGAACCATAGCCATCTACCCTCGATAGCTTCATCCAGTATTATAAGACTTTTCACAATTCCATAGTCATAGTTGTCTCCCTCTATCTCTTTTCATTCTCGAAAACGACACCAATACTAGTATGATAGAAAAAAAAGTGTGGTAGACGTCAAGAATATTAGTGCTCATCCAAATCCAGCTACATCTGCTTTAAACAAGTCCCCAACAAGCAAGGCCGGCGCTTGGGTTTTTTGCGCCCAGTGCACTATGCCATATTGCGCCAGGTGCACTATGTCGTATTGCGCCACATTTTTGAACGCAATTAAGGACAATGGAAAAGACACAAACATTCGCTAAAAAGGAAGTTTAACATTGGTAAACATCCAACCTAAAAAACATTTGCTGAAAACATCGTTTGCGGAGAAGAGACTTGGCGAGACCGATGGGGCCGGCGCAGTTTTTTGACAGCTGTATAGTCTTTGTTTTTTGTCTCCCTTTAGCTAAGAAAAATAAAGTATGCCAGAAGGGAGAATTAAAGCAACAACAACAAACTAAAGCATTCTAACGTATAGTTGGAAAAGTTGGCTATTGTGAAAATCCATGCGACTCTTCATCGAGTTTCAAGAGGGAATTGACGATTTCAGCCAATTTTTGTTGGCTGGCCCGTGTGAAACTGGCCATATTAATTTGTTAAACAGTAAACCCCGGCTTCACCAGCCAAACTGCGCAAATTCGAGCAAATTGGTGTACTGAACTTCATTTTTTGCCTGAGCTCCCATACATTTTCACATATTGAACTCAGGAAAAATAAAGCCTGAGTTCGCCCAACAGAACATGAAATTGAGATTGAAATTAAAGCTCGCTGAAATATTATTCCAGTGAGCCTTTGCATTTTTAACATCTAGCGAAAAACAACAATTTCAATCATAAACTGAATATGCCAACAGGTGAAGCCACTTATATGGATTGAATGGAACTTTATTGAACTGAGGCCGATGAAATCGGAGTATAAAGGAGCAAACAAAAAAGAGCAATTCAAAAGGAGTTCTAGCCACAAGGAGTTTTTTTCCTCATTTCCTTCATTTACCTTGCACGAGGAAGGAGTACAGGGACCGAAATTGGGTAAATTTGTGTAATTTCTAGCTTGCTTGTTTTTTTTTCAAAGTTTTTAATTTTTTTTTAAATCTTAATTTCTGAAATTGCGCCCCCGACAAATTGCGCCCGGTGCAAGTGCATATGAAAGCGCCGCCCCTGCCAACAAGTAACATAGGTGAACTAGAATTTGTCATTGACATGGAAAAAATTGCACCTTTTGGATTCAGTGATTTTTAGATGTTTTTCGTGATCAATAGCCATTCCCTTTTTTTATATGAAAGTCCAAGCTTACGAGTCACCCTTTGCACTATCAGTTCGTCATGTTGTACTCACCATGGTGCAACATCTAGTAGTAAGCTTGGGTCGAAGGAAGGAATAGAGGACAGAATAAGGATAGGTTAGCATGAGTCTGGAGAGTGCTGAAGGAAGAAGGCTAAACCTAAATGGGAAGTGAGGTGAAGTGACGTTAGGTACCATTGCATAAGAAGGTATGAGAGCGACCAAAATTGCAATGAAGTGGGAGTTACATCTAATTCAGTGGAAGCTAGGTCTACTTCACTTCTGCGTTACTTTTCATCTTCGTTTGGCAAAGAGGCGACGGATCTTACCTTTGAACTCCGGGAGTTGTGGGAGTTGACACGGAAGAGAAGAAATTTGGACGAAGCTCACGGATAAAGGCCGGGACATACATATCCGCACCGTCTCCGCGTAAAAACTAAACTCAAGTAATTTGACGCTGTGCTCTTCGTGTATCTTCTGTCACGGTCCGGGTTTGTGTGTCCCGGCCTTAAAAGAGCTTCGATTTCGCAAAGTCGAAATCCTCAACAGCAGGCGGCTGAGCCAAACAACAGCTTCGTCGGCTTGTTATGAATTTTGAAGCAAGAGAATTTTGCTAACCAGCCAACAAAGGCTGTGACCCAGGCAGTAGCAGACTACCAGTTGAACAAATAGGTGTACAGTTCGCTAGGTTCCCATCTAAGCAGATTTTTGGCACGCTATTATTAACCAGAACAAACTTCTAGAGTGCTAGAAGATATACAGAAAATGTGCCTAACAAATTGAGAGAGCTGGCAAAACGTAGAAACGACTGAGAGAACAGACTTTAAGAGGCCCGAATCCTACAAGCACCACTTTAGCACCATTTAAGACTTGACTTTCTTGACTTATACTCCTTTAATGCCTCATGGAGCATAGAGTGGAAACAGGTGCCCTCCAGCGGACTCTATTTTGCGCGACAGCTCTCAGCTTAGACCAGGATCTTCATAGTAATGGTGTAATGGGATCGTAATCTAGTGGACTGTTCCACTATGATGAGGTGTTAATATGGTCTATGCAGGAGCGGCCCTTCCTGGATCCAGCCTGCTGTCTCCTAAGCGTTCGGTCTACTGCTTCTCTTATCCTTATGTGGGACAGGATTTTACCACAGTAGATAAAAGACAGATACCTCTCCAATTGCCACATATTGTTAGGTCCCCCTTTGACAATTTGATTATGATACCTTCCGCCCAGTCCCCCAAAAAGGTACACGTGTTCCATTGTTTTCTCAGAGCATCTGCTATGAGGCTTCAATCGGCTTTCAAAAATTCTGGCGGGATGCCATCTTTTCCAGCTGCTTTAACATTGGCTGTTGTACGTTAAACCGTTTACGGTTTATAGCATCGCGTTGGACGATTTTTAGGCTTCTAAATGGTGGTCACTTCCAGTGTGATTTGACATCCTCATCCTGAATAGTTCTCCATCTGCAGCTGACGGCCACATGTTCTATCTGATTTCTCGTTCTAATATCAGGCGATATCCAGGTCTCTTTGTGTATCTTCTTATGACAAAAGTAAGTTCCACCTACCATGAGTTGGGGGGAGCTACAGAAGTCAACGATAAGATCCCCTCTAACTTGGCTTAGGCCTTGATTTCCAATTGTGTGCTCAAGGCCGGTGTTGTCGGGGCCGGGCTTTGAATAGAGAAGACGAGGAAGAGCAATTTATTAAACACGGGGAAGCATTTTGGCAACACTAATGCATAGCATTCTTTACGTATTTGTGTCTAACCCGGACAGTGGCTGTGTTATATTTATTCAAAAACCGGGAGGGATATCGTTTCTCAGCAACCATCTTGGTGAGAACGCTTCACTTGGCTAAATGTTTGAAGCAGACCCTTCGCAATACCTGAACAAATTTCACTAGTCAATGTATTTTGTTGTTGTGGTTAAAGTGGAGGGAGAGAATTAGAGAGAAAATTTCTTGATATCAAGTGCTTCCCTCAAATCCGTGTACATGTACGCTATTTTCGGTTCCTTATCTTCTCTATTCAAAGGGGCCGGGTGCGTTTAAGTCACCCATCAAAACCATGATGTCTCCCCTTAGAATAGAGGAAAAAACCTCATTCAGTCGCATATAGAACTCGTCTTTGATGTCTTCGTCTGCGTCTTCAGTTAAAGCGTAGCATTGGACTGCGTAGTACTTCTTAGTCTGGTACACAGGCGCACGGTAATAATCCTCTCAAAAACTGGTGAAAAGCTAATAAGGCTAGTATGGAACACTCAATTTTTGTAGTAAGGGTTGTTTCATGGAGGTAGTCAAGTTAGAGGGTTGACTTTATTTTTATTGAATTCATCACACCCAAATTAGTAAAAGGAGACATTATCAGCGATGGGTATCAGCTCTCCCGCAGCTAATTTTTATTTTATACTAGCATAAAACCCGCGTGCCTTGCAACGCCTTTAAAAACTGTTTATCATGTGCAATGCTTTCCTTAAAAAAAACCAACAAAAAAGTCAGCTGTTATTATCCCTACAAAGGGTTTATTATAGTGCATTTTTTTAATAAATATGGTAAACAAATTGCTGCGAATATTACCTCTGCTCAACAAATCTGCAAGTTTTAAAGTAGATTGGCATGTATATGTCATCAAGAAAAGTGACATTTTAGGGTTTGACGAACGTTCGTTAAGTTTGTTCGCCTATTTACGTGGATGTAAGAAATTATGAAGCAATCACAAATGAATATTAAATAAAGTGAATTTCGAGTCATTCATTTCTACGTGATTATAGGGATGCGCTGTCAAAATTCCAGCCCTTCAGCTTCAGAGGTTTGGGTTAACCCCATTTCATCCCCTTTGGGGATGAATTTCGAGTAATCGCCTCTTAGTCGATGTCCATGTCATTATAGGGATGCACTGTCCAAATTTCAACCCTGTAGCTCCAGTAGTTTGGTAAACCAAATTTTACCCCTTTAGGGGATGAATTTCGAAAAATCGCTAGCGGTTTGGCTTAACCCCATTTAACCCCTTTAGGGGATAAATTTCAATCGCCCCTAAGTGGATGCCCACGTCATTATAGTGATGCACGGTCAAAATTAGAGCCCTCCAGCTTCAGCGGTGTGGGTTAACCCCATTCCACCCCATTAGGGGATGAATTTCGAAAAATCGCTTTTTAGTGGATGTCCACGTCATTAAGGGGATGCACTGTCAAAATTTCAGCCCTATAGCTCCAGCGGTTTGGGTAAACCCCATTTCACCCCCTTAGGGGAAAAATTTCGAAAAATCGCCTTATAGTGGATGTCCACGCCATTATAGGGATGCACTGTTAAAATTTCAGCCCTATAACTTTAGCGGTTTGGATAAACCCCGTTTCAACCCCTTATGGTATGAATTTTGAAAAATCGCTTCTTAGTGGATGTCCACGCCATTATAGGGATGCACTATCAAAATTTCAGCCCTATAGCTGCAGCGGTTTGGGTAAACCCCATTTCACCCCCTTAGGGGATGAATTTCGAAAAATCGCTTCTTAGTGGATGTCCACGCCATTATAGGGATGCACTGTCAAAATTTCAGCCCTATAGCTGCAACGGTTTGAATAAACCCCATTTCACCCCCTAAGGGGACGAATTTCGAAAATTCGCTTTATAGTAGATGTCCACTCCATTATGGGGATGCACTGTCCAAATTTCAGCCCTATAGCTTCAGCGGTTTGTAAAAACCCCATTTCACACCCTTAGGGGATGAATTTCGAAAAATCGCTCTTTAGTGGATGTAAACGTCATTATAGGGATGCACTGTCAAAATTTCAGCCCTATAGCTTTAGGGGTTTGTAAAAAAACCAATTTCACACCCTTAGGGGATGAATTTCGAAAAATCGCTCTTTAGTGGATGTCCACGTCATTATAGGGATGCACTGTTAAAATTTCAGCCCTATAGCTCCAGCGGTTTGGGTAAACCCCAATTCACCCCCTTAGGGGTTGAATTTCGAAAAATCGCTTCTTAGTGGATGTCCACGCCAATATAGGGATGCACTGTCAAAATTTCAGCCCTATAGCTGCAGCGGTTTGGGTAAACCCCATTTCACCTCCTTAGGGGATGAATTTCGAAAAATCGCTTCTTAGTGGATGTCCACGTCATTATAGGGATGCACTGTTAAAATTTCAGCCCTATAGCTCCAACGGTTTGAATAAACCCCATTTTACCCCCTTAGGGGATGAATTTCGAAAAATCGCTTTATAGTGGATGTCCACTCCATTATAGGGATGCACTGTCCAAATTTCAGCCCTATAGCTCCAGCGGTTTGGATAAACCCCATTTCACCCCCTTAGGGGATGAATTTCGAAAAATCGCTTTATAGTGGATGTCCACGCCATTATAGGGATGCAGTGTCCAAATTTCAACCCTAAAGCTCCAGCGGTTTCGGTAAACCCCAATTCACCCCCTTAGGGGATGAATTTCGAAAAATCGCTTTTTAGTGGATGTCCACGTCATTATAGGGATACACAGTCAAATTTTCAGCCCTTTAGCTCTAGCGGTTTAGGTTGTGCGTTGTCTGTCAGTCAGTTACTTTTTATTCAATAGAAAAAAATCCCCTTACAACTTATTGAACCCCATTTCACCCCCTTCAACCCTTTTGTTCTCCATAAAAAGTAGCCTATGTCCGTCTCCAAGGTCTAAACTATGTCTGTTGAAAATTTCATCAAAATCGGTTTAGTGGTTTAGGCGTGAAAGCGTAACAGACAGACAGACAGACAGACAGACAGACAGACAGACAGAGTTACTTTCGCATTTATAATATTAGTAAGGATTTCGTTCGTTGAACTTTCAGATCTTCAATTACCTAAAATATTTTTTTTTTCAATATGATCCCAATGTCGTCCTAACCTAAATTTTGGCTTTATATGTACCTTAAGAGTGTATGCCTACCTACCTATTTCTGAATGGAATTTTGATAACCTTTTTTCTATGAAAATTTCTCAGTTACCAATAAAGAACGTATGTCAGGATGAGGATTCAATAGCGGAAAACATTTTAACATTTAAAAATTTGTGCTGTTGCATAATTATAATCCAGCAGAAGGTTTTGTAAAGTTAACACAAGTTGTACTCCTTGTAAATTTACTCTAGTGTTTTTAAACTAAAATTTTTGAAAATTCCAAGAGGAAAAAGTTTAATAATGCCCCGGCTTCACCGAGTTCATTCCACATAAGTGGATTCATCGGCTAAAGCCCAGTTCGTGTGCAGTTCGGGCTTGAAATTGTTGTTGTTTTTTAAGTTAGAAATGGAAAAGCTCACTAGAATGGCATTCCACTATTCCAGTTTATTACTTTTTTTTAAGCGAGCTTTTACGTTCAACTTCAGTTCGAGTCCAGTTGGCTTGTTTTATCCTCAGTTGAATATGTGAAAATTATATGTGGACTGAGGTTATTTTAAAGTTCAGTTCGCCATACCCGCGTAGTGGATACACAAAAACCGAATTAACAGCCAGAAATCGAAGCTCTTCAGCGAAGTAAGGCCTTAACTTCAAATTCCAAGATTTTATGGCTTAATCCATCTTTGCACGACGAACTTCTGCGTGTTGGCGGTAGCTGCAATATTCAACCCACAATGATTTGGAGCCACTTTCGAAATCTACGTATATGACTAACCTGACCGTAAAAGACACCCACAAGAACCTGCCATAGTGGTGTTTAACAAGTTTTATTTCGTCTTAGGCATAGGTACAGGGTTCCTCAGGCACGTCAGCTTGTCCGCAACTCTGCAGCTCTTTCAAAGTCATTTTAAGAAGACATAGATATGTACCTAGTACTTCTACATAATCCAGCGACGCTTCGTCAGTTTTGGAAATTGGCTCCAGGAAACGTATCCAGGTAGAGATGGCAACGTTCGCTCATGTTAGATACGACTTTCTAATATCTCGAATTTTTTTTTTTACTTTTTAGTGATCCTATATTTGTAACAAATGATTAACTGAAAGATTTTTATTTATATATTTCAACAACTAATATATTGATAATTAATCAAATAAATTTCATACTAAAAACAAAAAAATATTTTCGTAAAAGCTATAAAATATAATTTTGGCACTGGTACACAATTTCCGACATGAATAACGTTTCACTTTGCCAAATAAAAAAGAACAAAACAATCAATTTTGTAAGAACACATTAATTTATAACAAATCTTTACGATATCTTAACAACAATACGACAAATGCTTAGTTGTACACACTTTCATACATTTTAAATACTTTTTGCTTCTTTTAAATTTTATTCTGCAGTGCAAATTTTTTTAAAACAATTTTGTTTAATCTATAAAAATTTAAAATCTAATTTTATTATTGCAACAATTTATTTACATTATTATTAACAAACAGGAGTCATTTCTTCTTTTTCAATATTATTATGTTTATTATTTTCACTAGATTTTGGTACTTTACGTCCAAAACGTTCACCATCTTCGATTGTTTCTAAAAGTGGCTTATTGTGTGTTTCAGGTAATAATAAAGATAAAAGTCCACCAATAAACGCCATTATACCAAATATTAATAAAGGTAATGGTAGCCAAAATATTCCTAGATGATTGATGTATGGTGCTATAATACCACCTACACGCGCACACATCGATGCTGCTCCCAGTCCAACATTTCGTATCACTGTTGGAAATTGTTCAGCTGAGAATACATATATTGTACCATAACTGGCAGTTATTGCTAGTTTACCAAGCATAGCTAGAAGCACTGTTAGCCATGTTAGATTAGCTGGGACTAATGTTGTTAGAAGTAGCATTGTTCCGGCGAATAACATGCATCCACATAGAATAACTCTTCGTCCCCAGCGGTTTAAGGTGAGGAGTAAGAATGTATAGGCGGGTATTTCAACAGCGCCTAGTATGAAGAAGTTTAATAGATCGTTACCGCCTAAGTTGCCTACATTCCATGATAGTCCGTAGTATGTTCCGCTGTTAACGAACCAATCGTAAAATATTAAGAGACTTTTTCTTCGAAGATTTGGAAATCGAAGAAGATCGAAGACAGATGGTGATGAAGATGTGGTTGAATTCTTTTGTGCAGTAGAATCGTCGAGAAGATTGTCCAAAATATCGTCTGGTAGCTTAACTTTATTTTCCTTAGCAGCTTTCTGGATTATGTTAATGGCAGCTTCTTTACGATGATTTGCTAGAAGCCATCTGGCTGATTCGGGTATGAACCAGTAGTATGACATGAATAGAACACCTGGTAGAGTTAATATTATTTGTAGCCATCGCCATTCGGTTATAAAGTAGACAAATACTGTTGTTAACATAAATCCAACAGAGAAGAACATACAACAAACTACACCAGCAAATAGCCTATGTTTTGGTCCAACCATTTCCATTGCGATTACATATGCTACAAGAAATACACCAACTGTTGCTGCTCCGATAACTACTCGAGATATTGTGTATGTGATGTATTCAGGAGCTACTCCAGCCAGGATACCAAATACTAATTGCAGTACTAGTGCAGTGAAAAATATTGGTTTTCTACCATATTTGTCGGATAGCTGTCCAAATATAATGCTACCGATCAACACTCCAAACATGAAGAGTGAATCTGATGAGGCTTTCAACCAAGATCGGCTACAAACTAAGTTCCAATCCATTGCTGCACTGCTATGGTATCTGGAGTGATCGTAGACCCATTTGCTGCAATATACTGCATCTTCGGCTGGAATACTGCTGTTTAAATAATCTTCAGTATAGTTCGCATCCAGATATTGACATGATGACCATTTCGATTTTCGATGATCAACAGGATATGACATTTGTAGTGTATGCTCTGGTATATCATATTCAGCTGTCGTTTCATTCTCGAAAGGCAACAGACAACGATGATCAGGTGTTGCTAAAATAAAAACACCAGCAAATTTATGAAATGCACAAGAAATCGCTGGTAGACATATGAGGATGTAAACCCTTCGTTGATAACGTCCAAATTTCCCTAAATGCGTAATTACATCGTCGTAGCCCATTTTAAAATGTTTATACTATTAAAAAATACTAGTTTATAAAACAATAACGAAAAATTCACTTAAAAACACACCACCATTTCAATTGTATAATAGATTATCACTGATCTTGTCACAAGGTATTAATATATTGAATTTATCACCACACTATTGATTTTCTTTTTTATAGAATTTATTGCCAAACGCATATTAGCATAGATACACATGTGTTTAACACTTTATTAATAATTTCATTAAACTTTCCGATTTTTTTCTTTTTTTTTACTAAAATAAACAACGATTGGAAATTTTTGATGTTCGATTTTGGGCATTTCAATAATATATTAACACCATACTACATGATCATTGGTACTGATCAAACTTTTTTCTATGTCAAACAACGTTTTACGGAGCACTAAACTGACGAGTTCGAGTTCGCATGATGCTACCGCGAGGTGCTTATATGCACAACTGTACGCCAGAGAATCGCACCAGTTTTCTGAACACGCCTGGTACATTTAATTTAAATATAATTTATCTGCTGTATTAAATTTGCATTAATTACCTTTTATATTATACTACTTGAGCCAGGACATCTCTTATATAGCTTTTAAATCTGATATTATTGTTAATTTTTTTAATTAATCTGCGTATCTGTTTACAGTACATAAAACATGCGTATGTTATTAATTTTTAGTTTTTTTCTTGTGGTTTTTTATCTAATGGTCTACTTGCAATATTTTTACTACTTCACAGCTTTGTATGAAAAATTTGTTGCGCAACTTTTCCGATGGCTCTTTGTATACTGTCGTATACGTCAAGATTGAGGTAGACAATTTCATTCTTTTTTTTTTGTTATTGATGTTATTTTACTGTAGAAGCTGAATTAAACCTAATAAGGCAACTAGCCAGTTAATGTATCAACAATAGAACGCTACTTGTACTACTGATTAGATTTGAATAATCTGAGAGCTTACTGTATAGGAGTGTAGAATAAAACTAGTTTATTTTTGAATGATATTAATGTACATAGCAGAAATGCAAGACTTGCGTATAGTTGAGCTAGTTATTACGTGACCAATCATGATATGGGACTAGCAATATTTTGAATGGATGAATAGTGATAATTATACAGTTAGTTTTCATTATGAGTTCTCAAATTACTAGTTTTGTATCTGATTTTAATAAGTTAATAAAAAAAGAGTATTTTTATTAAAAGACACTTAAATATATTCCTCTTCATGCTTGTGGGAGGGCATAACATACCTTCTACTCTGGGTGCCGCCACCATTAATGTCAAGGCTATCAAGGGCTATAAAGATGGAGTGTTATGTCTGCATTTCTTTGGTCACTGGTCGTCGATGAACCTTTGACCCAACTACACCAATATGGTTTCAATATAATCGCCCATGCAGATGACCTTCCCATCGCATTGTCTCGTCGAAGTTTGACTCAACTATAGCATCGGTCATGGGAACAGCACTTCGATAAGTTCAAATATAGTACCACGGAAGGCCTATCAATCAGTCGAAATAAAGACTTATTGGACCTAGGTCTTATTTGTATCCAAGATACGACGGTTGAGTACTCCGACTTAGTCAAATATCCAGGAGTAATATAAACTCCACCGCGGTCTGGTTCCAACCCCAGGGAGGAGGGTGGTCGACCTGCCGAATTGACCAGAATCGGGAAACCGAAGAGACTAGACATGGCGTGGTAATGAATTAAGGCCCTAACATTTAGAGTCTTCTACCATAAATGATGTACTATATGTACAGCATGGTCATTAAAATTGTTAAATCTTATTCTGCTATATAGTCCAGTCAAGTGGTAGTTTTTACGTAACATAATTGCGGAAGTTTTTGCTCAACGGTTCTATATTTTTTTTGGGGTGCTGAATCCGGATTTCAAGTTTGTTGAAAAAAAACCACAAAATTCACCCACGAAAGAGAAAAGAAAAAGAAGGGGCTCCAGGCCAAAATTGATCCAACAAAATTTCCAGGTATTCAGAATGATTTTTGAGTGCTGACAAATTGAATGTTATCAATTCTAGTGTTGCGCCCAGATCGAGCGGTAGCGGCGGGCGGGGAGGATAAATCCCTCAAAATACCTAAAAAAATTGTAAAACGACTTTGGCATGGAGTCCCAATTCGCAACCCGCAAATTACTATTGGAGTACCCAAAAATCACTTTGAATACTTGCAATTTTTTTCGAAGCGATTTCGATTTGGAGCCCTAATTCTAATATTTGCCATATATCATAATGTGGAGCTTGATTGAACGCATAAAACCTTGCGCTATATAGCGGGCTTAAAGCTTGGTCTGGCAGACGAATATGTTTTCTTGATATTGCGCAGCTTGAATGTTGTATACTTATCCCTATTCGATTAAGCCACCGTTAATTTTGAATGGACCCACGTGAAAATGCATTAAATTTCGTACAAGTCTCTAATATTCAAGGGTGAGGGAACAAAGTGAAAATTACGAAAAACACATTCTGCGACCAAAACCCAAAACGACCCTTGTCTATTGGGCGGCGCTAAACCTTCGATGTATTTAGCTTAAAAGAGATTGCTTGGCTTCAGACAGTGATTCTTTCTGCAAGGAGATCGTCTAGGTCGTGTTCCTCTTCTATGTACAACGAAACTATCGACAATGTTGAAGCATGATCCTTCACAGTTTCATACAAAGCAGTCCTGCTTGCCTACACCGACTTCGGCAATATGTCTTACATTTGAAAGATATAAGCTGAAGAAGCCGGTGGGGTGGTTTCAGTGTGGTAATGGGTGTGAGGATTGTAAACTCTGAAGAATTTCAGCTTCAATGGGCGGTATGGAAGTCGTATTTGCTGATGCTTTACAGGCTGATCTCACGTATTGTTTATACTTCAGCTTGTTGAGTGTTGTTGTTGAGTGGTTGCCACCATAGAGGGCTGTCAGAAATTGCTCAGCAGCAGCTGTTAGTTCCTTAGGATGGGCTGAAGGATCAGTAAACTTAGTTATGTAAGATTCGGGATCCCAGCAACAATAGTCTAATACAACAGTCCCCAAGTTCCTGTAAATTGAAAGCAACATATATATTGCATATACTACAATAGTTGCAAGGTGCTTTGACGTACTACATAGCCTGGCCATAAAAAAATAGTCTCGCTCTACCGGGTCCCAGGACACTGGGGTATGAGGATAATGAGGATGCGGACAAACTCGCGAGGAAGTGCTCTGCAGTCCTGCTCTGGAGCCAAGAATTCTTGATATGCGGCGAGTTTCCATTGTCACATAAATTCATGGTTGCGTTCCGTCCCGGCTTTCACACATAACCCAAAAATCGAGCTAACGTGTTTGGTGTGTAACGAGCTCACGTGTTTGTTGTGAATGCTATGTCGAATGCGGAAATGCAGAAAAAGTTGAAAGTAGACCAGCATTTGCGTTGCATGCATTCCATTCACGGAATATTCCCTAAGTTCGCAATTTGAATACACACAATTCTATATTATTTGTCATATAATGCAACGCATATACGCTTGGATATGTTACCAGCTTGAGTCAGGCTGTTGGTAGAATATCTGATAGCGATACCACCTCCACAACCTAGGACTGCCCCAAGAGAGAGAATGCCCACTCTTCCTTGGAGGCGATGCAACTTCCACCCATGTTTTCTGTGAATGTCCTAATTTGATCTGACTTAGAAGAAGAACGTTTATCAGAGAACTAAGCGATGCTCGATTTACGATTTTGTAAACTCTACGAAGACAAATAGTAATATTTTAAGGCGAACCACTTGTTCCAAATTCAATGAAATGCATGTGAGCGAGTTTTATGCAATTCAGTCAGGTGTTGATTAGTAGGGCGATCATCTACTTTTTATTGAACGTTTTAAACGAAATGCTTCTTTAAAGTTACTGTCGTAATAAAGTCCCCGAAATAAAATTCCAAAATTAAATGTTAACCTTCAATTTAGAAACCTACTACATATATGTAAAAATATGTAGTTGTGCACGTGTTTATGTATTCTAATTTTAAAATCAAAAATCTTCATTACACTAATCGTGGCTCTAATTCTCTAAAGTCCTCAACTAAGTCTATTTCTCTACATTTTTTGTTTCGAGCCTTTTCAATTATGCTCCATCGTATTAACTAAGCTAGACAAAGCTGAATTAAGTAAAATTGCTTTAAAAACAAATAATTAATTGCAATTATGCAAGAAGGAAGAAGTCTATCATAGCTGCCAAGTTCTCCAGTCTTATTTGTATATCAATCACGTGCCATCTTTTAAAATATGTAGATGCAGATTGACAAGGCCGACACTATAAAACACATTAACTTAAAAACCCTGATATAGTGGGAAACATGTATGGAGCATTCTTTAGATGATTTGTGAATTCTTGAATTAACATTATATTCAATTGTGTAAAATTTGTTAAGAAAAGTAATTTTGAAAATTTTGATTACTACTAACATTAATTGAACTTCATGAACCTTAGTTTATAGCAAAAATTTTAATTAAGTGTATCGGAAGAAGTTACATACTCCACTCTATACATGTGTGTACATACGATCAAATAACGGATTGAATTTTAAGATTATCTAATTTGAATATATAAATATTCATCAGAAACTTATGCTCCCAGTGTTGATTGCTATTATCATATTTTTAATTAGGGTATGGAACTTATTGCATATAAATTAGTGCAAAAACTCTTTTATATCGTGCTTGTTTATAAACAAAATATTAAAAATACTTTTTATAGACTGGTCTGGAGCAAAAGTTGATCCATATATTTTGATTGTGGAATTTTTATAATATACTATACAGCTGGTAATATTTTTGTGTAGAAACTTTTGCGGCAAGTTAAATAGCATAGGAGTATTTTCTTCGGAATATAGTTTCAAAAATTTTGTAGGCAAGGGTTGTGCCAGTTAGAAGTTGTAATCAGTGGAAATACTCAAAGGTACATTCGAATGGATAAAAAAGGCAAATAAAGGTAAGCTGACGAATGGCCGGACTGGCATCATACATACTGGCATATTTAAGCAGAATAGGTTTGGTAGTTTATTGTACCGGAGTACTTGCTGTGCGATTGTGAGGCTACGGCAAGGAGAAAATCGAGAAAATCCTTGCTCCCAGAGATATTTGGGATATGAATCCTAAATCAATTTATAAGCTATATCAAAAGCCTAAATATCGATGGTTTATAATAACGCGATTGTCCCCTCAGACACTAGGACCTCAAAAATACATACAATGACTCAAAAATGTGTTGCAATGTTTTGGAAATTATTGCTTTTCTAACAATTACTCAAATTATTTGCCCTAAACTTACGACGCGAAAACCAGAAGAATCTAACCAAACATGCCCTTGACTGATTACCACAAGGAAACCGTCGAAATGGAAGGCCTTGAACAAAGTGAAAGGAGTACCTGGATACAGGGGCGGCGGAGCATAATTATTGTAGGTAGGGTACACGCGAACAAGTAACCGTTAAACTGTTAAAGTTAATCGGTCAATTGAATTACCAGCAGTCCGAGTGATTCATGGTTTTAAATTCTTTGGTTATGGGGTTATGCCCGACTAGCATAGGAGGAGTTGCAGATAGGGCCCCATGAGCCTAACCCGACTGCCCCATGTGGACCCCGTGTGGATTGCCTTATAATGCCTACACAAAGGTTCTAACGCCTTGCTTCATTCGCCCCTCATCATAACGAGTGCCCCATTTGGCCCTCTTGAGGAAAAATCATTGCTCCTCGATTGGAAGTGGAAACTGGAGTCCGAAAAATTTGAGAATTTCTGCGTGAATGTGTGAGTGATAACTGCGCCAGGGTCGAAAAATTTAAATTTTGAAACGCGAGTCTACCAACTGAGTACTAATTATGTATAATGCTGATTAATATCAGTAATCGAACTAGAACTAGTCTATTGAGTATACTAAATGTTACCCTTCATAGTCACCAACATAAGTGCCTGAAAAATAATAACACAACAAAACTAAAGCGTTTAGTGATATTTAAAGTTTATTCTTGTTGCACTATCATTATTATTTTCTTATTCTTATTATTTTCAAATTCAATCAAACTTACTAGTAGTTAAATAAAATCGGTTTGATTGAACACACTAAAAAAATCAATTAAAATAACAACTTTTAAATATTTTCCAGGACTCTATTTGTGCTCTGCGTTACACCTAATATACTTAATGGATTCCATGTATCGTCATATGTTTTTATTGGCCACCTACCAAATGATATGTGGTGCGGAATAAGTGAATTAAAAAATGTCAATTGGACAAACGAAGAAATTCGACGCATAACAGAACATGATCTTACAACGCACGGATGTACAGTATGGAATTGGAATTATGATGAATTAGCCAGAATGACATATGAGGAAGCCCTCGATTACACAAAAACTCATTCCCTACCGAATGAAATTGAGTGCATATCAAGAGAAGATGGTTACTATGAGTACGATGAGCAGGATGCATCAATTGTTCCAGAGGTATTGTATTTAATTCAATTTTAAATAGTTGATCTATTGTATTATAAAAATAATTACAGTGGGATTTAGTATGTGATAAGGCCGTATGGCGTACCACAGCTCAATTACTTTTGTCTATTGGTAAATTTGCAGGTGCTTCAACGTTTGGTCTAATTTCTGACAAGTATTTACATTTCTTTAAATACAATACTAACAATCATAATACAATTCCACAATTTCAACAGATATGGACGAAAAAGAAGTTTTGTTATTGCATCATCCTTTTACATAATTGGAAGTGTGCTTATAACAATATCACCATGGTACATACTTTTTTTAGCAGGTCGAATGGCACTTGGAGCGGCATCGTCAGGAATGTTTTATCCAGCTTTCGCTCTCTGTAATTGTTTTTTATTAATTAACATATGTTAAATTATTTTTTAATTTGTAATACTCTTTTAGTAACAGAGAATATCAGTATGAAGCACAGATCATTCATGAGCATAGCATTTAGTGCATCTTATCCAGTTGGCATGCTGATACTAGCTTTAGCAGCATATTTGACACATCCATGGAGATATCTTCAATTGGTCTTAACAATTCCATCTCTGCTTCTTATAGTCAATTGCATGTAATTAATATATAATAATACAGTACAGTAATCCCTCCAACTGCGTGGTAGATATGTTCTAAAAAAACCGCGCGCAAACCGAAATCGCGCACTCTGAATCCAGGCTATGTATGAGATATGGGTTTAGGCTCCAGATGTTGGACAAAATGCGAAAAAGCAAAAAATCACTTAAATTTTCGGTTTAACTTTTCTACCAACGAATAATGATCAAACCGCGGTCACGCCCGACTTTCGCATGAGCGCCCTTTCTTCTTCTTCTTAAATTGCGGTACAGTCCTTGCAGGTCCGAGCCTCTTGAAGTCTCCTTTTCCAGTCGTCTCTACGTCTCGCTAGCACACTCCAATTTGTTATACGAAGTTTCTTCTATCCACTTATTTCTTATCTTATATCCACTTATTTTTTGGTCGTCCCGCTCTTTTCCTAGCTGATAGTTTACCGTTAAAAATCCTGGCTAGCATTCTATCTTCTGAAGCTCGTACGTGTCCTAGCCATCGCAGTCGGTTATTTTATGGCATCTACAAACTAAGTCTGCAAACATTTGGTCTTATCACACGCCAAAACCATGGTTCTCGACTCGTCGCTTTAGCGCCTCGTTTACGAGTCGAAATTCACTCGCCAAAAACTTGATATTAATAAGGAGCTCTTCGATTTAAAATCGCTTCTACGAGTCGTTATCAGGTGCTCAAAGCGATTTGTGACAGCATTCGTTTTGCATCTTTTACAAGTCGATTTCGTTTCGATATTGATCTCGTCTCGAAGTCTTCTAGAAGTTTAGCCACCCGTTTTCGTTTCGATCTCGTCTCGTAATGTTTGCGCCGTCTACTATATAATTGTTACCCATACAGTTTTAGTCCCTTGGGTCATAAAACATACTAACTACGTATTATTTCATCGTTGTCTTCGCTGACTATGGATCTCAGGTAATTAAATTGGTTTACCCGTTCGAACTTACGTTCCCCCAGGTGATGTTGTGATTCCTTCTTCTTTCCACCATAGACTGAATTAGAATTTTTCTCTTGTCTGCTTTTATTTGCCTATATTTTTGGCTCCATCTCTATTTCCGTGAATATTTCTTTAGGGTAAGATAGTGATCTGGCTATATCTTGCAAGGCAGTTTATATCGTCGGCATATCCTGCCAATTGTTTTGAATTGTTAAGCAGGGTTGCGTTTGCATCAATGTTTATTTTGCGAATTTCCCCTTCTAGGCAAAGATCACCGTGACAGCCCATTGTCCTGCTTGACTAAGAAGGACTCCTTTAATTCACCTTGTATTCTGACTGCACACCTTGTGCTTTCCATTATCACTTTTATTAACTTTACTATCTTCAGGACAATGTCCAGCATTGTCACATAAATTTGTTCCCTGTCGATGCTGTCGTGTGTTTGTTTAAAGTCGATGAAAAGTTAATATCGTCGATCATGTATTCCCAGCATTTTCAGATGATTTGCCTTAGTTGGTCCATTGATCTATTTCTTCTGAATCCAGCTTGGTATTCACTTATTGCCGCTTCTGTATAAGGTTCCAATCTGCCTTTGATTGTCATTATTTTATATACTGTACCAAAAAGATATATGCCTCTATAGTTTCCACAGTTGAATTTGTCTCCTTTCTTGTGTATTGGGCAGATAATGCTTTGCTCCCACTCTTCAGGCATTTTTTCGTCCCTCCATATGTAGCAAAGTAATTCATGTATAGCTGCTGAAAGCGATTCGCCTCCTTGTTTGATGAGCTCTGCTGGGATGTGATCAATACCTGGAGATTTGTTATGTTGTAAACGGGGTTCTGATACATGTTTGATGCTCGCATTTGCGTTCAGCAGCTCTCTAAAAAATCCCTTCCTTCTTTTCTTTATTTAGGTTATTTCATCCTAATTTTAGGGGATTCACAAAAAAACATGACAAAAAACCATATTTTTCTTAAAAACAAAAATTACAAAAAACGAGCGAATTTTATACACGCAGCCCGAAAATTTGGTATTAAAAGCTTGAGTAATTGCGCAATCGTAAACCGCGCAGACGCAGGGATTACTGTAATAGAAATATTTAGTTTAAAATATCAATTATTATTTCAGCTTTTTAAAAGAATCACCACGATGGCTACTAATGAAGAACAGAGAAGCGGATGCTTACAAAATTGTTTTTAAAAAGAAAGAAAATTTAGAAATTAAAAATTCTTGTGAAACAGAAATTATGGTAGTAATTTACAATATACATAGAATTATATTCTGTTATTTATCTATTTTTAATTATTGAATTTAAGAATGAAGAAAATGTATCTTTTGCTCAAAAGTTTAAAAATTCCTTAAAAGAGTTTCGTGGCTTATACGGTCCATGGAAGATGAGACGAATGGCATTGACATGCTATTTTATGTGGTGTGTAACTTCATTATGTTATTATGTAACAGGTACAATCTACTTTAACATAACATAAATTATAAAAATACAAATTTCTCGTTTTAGCTTTAAATGCTGACAATCTTGCTGCAAATAGATATTTATATGTCGCCATAACTGGTTGTGTCGATATTCCAAGCTATATTGTTCCTATGATATTGCTTAAATTTATGGGAAGGAGAATAGCAGCATTTAGTTTATTTACATTAGCTGGTGTATCTTTACTTATTGTTTTGGCTATTCCACAAGGTTTATTAAAAATAATTTAACAATTAAATATATAAAATCATTCCAACATTACAGATAACACAAATTGGTTGGTATTTTTTGCGATGTTTGGTCGATTTGGAATAAGTGGCGTTTATTCTATTGTAACACTCTATACAGCTGAACTATTCCCAACAGAAATACGTAGCTCAGCACTTGGAACTAGTTCAACAATGGCTCATGTTGGATCTATGACAGCTCCATTCATTGTAGATATTTTGGTACATATAATATTGCTTAAAATACTAAAAATTTCTTTTAAATAATATTTGAATTTTTAACAGGGTCACCTCGGATGGTTTATACCAACAACAATATGCGGCTGCTCCGTTATAGTAGCAGGCTTACTTATGCTAACACTTCCAGAAACTGAAACTCGTGGACTTAAAGATACTGTTAAAGATGATGTTACAGATAATCAAGAAGACATTACTAAGTAGTTGTTTTTTTACGTATTATTGTTTTTAGTTTTTATTATATTATTAATCCAGTACAAATATTTGTCTACAATTGTGTATATACTTGGTACACCTTTTGATCCACAACTTAATCCGTGAGATACAATCCCATAGATAAATTCCTTTTTTCCTTCTGTACATATAAGCGGTCCACCGGAATCACCCTGGAAATATTTTTAAATTATATTTATATTACTATTTCTTCTAAAAAAAAAAGTGCAATACCTGACAAGCATCTGTGTCTATACCAAGCGCACATATTGTATTATCGCCTTCTTTTGGTGACATCATATTTCCAAGAATTTCAAAACATTTTTCACTTTTTAATATTTTTACCTTAGCTGAATATAATCGATTTGAAAGTTCTCCACCAAACTGACTTGCTCCATATCCAACAATCTTGCATGGCTTTGAGTAATTTAACTTTAATGAAGTTGACGGGGGTAATGGTATTGGGTTAAAGTAATGATTTTTAGTAGATGTGGATTCATTTTTTTCAATTTCTATTAAAGCAATATCGTGCCGTAGGGTATAGCTGCAAAATAATATGGGTTTATTAATGCCTGTTCTAATTAAGAAAAATATTTAGTTTTTAGTATCGTGGTCTTAGACTAAACAGGGGCACGTAAGTTGATACAATCGACCTCTTCATACAAAAATTTTTAATTTTTATATGAAGAGGTCGATTGAAACAACTTCCGTGCTACCACCCCAGGTCACGCCGATCGTACAGCATACAGTAACGGCTTGCTTGCCTCTTAATTATTGAAGCTATGAGGACCACTCCCACAGTTGCGATGGAAACAATCTCCATTGCCCATCTCCTCTCCATATGGATATACGCCGCCATAAGCGTCTTGAGACTTTAAATTGCACTGAACTGGCAATATAAAAAGACATTTGATATCCTTAACAACATCCCAGGCCGCGTATCCAATTCAGGGCGATTAATTCGGATCGCACTGAGTGGGAGGAACTTATTCTTCCTGGGGGTCTAAGAAATCTCCACTGGTTTACCGACAGGTCAAAGATGGAACATGGTACGGTGGTGTGGCAGGACTCAGCTCAGAGGTCTCGATTCCAATGGTTGACTGACTGAAATTCATGCGATTGATTTCGCTGGGGTCAACTTTGAGAAAGGTGCCAATATTAAAACCTTTTCGGAGAGTCAAGCTGCAATCAAGGCACTCTCAACGTTAATTTTCTTCCAAAATAGTTGCAGGGTGCTCCAAAGTCTGCCCAGGAAAAATAAGGTCTTGCTCTGCTGGGTCCCCTGGACACTGAAGTATCGACGGCGATGAGGCTGCAGAGAAGCTCGCAGAGACCCTGGTCCAGGGCCCAAAAGAGATGATAGAAGGCTGGGTTAAGGTCTGAATCTAGCCTCTTGGGAATCAATTCCAGGTCTTAAACAGGCTGAAGAATGTATGGTTCATCGCCACTTACTGCAGCATCCCCAGACCCTCCCTGATCTAACATATTCTCTTCTATCTTCCAAACCATGCTTGCTACTGGACATTACACCATAACCTAAACGACACGAAAGACTGGCAGTTATCACTTTCAGCAGAGCGAAACTTAGGCTATTGATTGATCATAGTTCTTGCCAAATATCACGTAATTTTTTCCGTAAGAAACAGTGCAAAATTGCGAGAAACTGGGATAAATTAATAGTAGTCATGTAGAATGACGTCAAAATGACGACAAATAGATAATTTTTTGTAGAGAACTTCTCTATTGCGAGTTACTGGCCTGCTTCCTCTTCAGCCTACCAGTAAAGAAATGATTTGAGTCTCTGACTTGAATCTGCCAGATTGGAGTTTAGTAGTAATTGTTAGATTCAACAATTTTAGTAGTAATTGTTAGATTCAACATAGGGCATGATCTGACCGAAGAGAATTTTTTCATAGACTTTGGCAAGAAAGGGTAAAATACTGACAGGACGATAATCTGTTAAATTTACTGGAGAGGATTTTTTTGTAATGGAATCATAACAGACTTTTTCCAAATCTGGGATACTTGAGAAGTTGTCACGCAGTAATCGAAGAAATGCGTGATGGTTCACAGAATTAGTGGAGGGAATAACTTAAGAAATCACGAAGAAACTTCGTCACAACCAATACAGTTAGACTAGATGGACAGCAATGTTTCAAGAGCTGCGCAAGAGTCCACACAATGAAAGTTGCAACCATAAATGCTGAGTGGACTAGATGATTAAGAGTACGAGGTGTGAGATCAGGAGCAGATTGAATAAAGGAAGCATTGAGAAGATTTACATCAACATAAGAATGTGTGGGTACAGGAGTATTAATACCATAGTTATTTGGGATTTGGAGCGGGATTAAAATTGCAGGAGTAAAAATCACATTTAGCAAATTTGACTTTAGAAGTGATGAGGATGTTGTTTGTAGGAATCCTTGTCTTGCTATAGCGCCGAGACATAAATTCACGATGATTAATCAGATTGCGGATCTCACGGGAATACCAAGGACAGGGGCGGGATACCTGACGCCTTCTCGTTACTATAGAAACGCACTGGTCGAAAAAGTGATGAATAAACGTAGTTAATAAATCAACTTACAAGTGGTGTAACAGATATCTTCCAACGACATGGAGCGGTGACTACAGATAACTGATCTAAATCAATATTGCTACAGTCGCGATATGAAACAAAAGAGGATGAAGAGGGCGAGGAAATGCAAACTTAGTTGAGAGAAATAGTAAGTCTTGATCAAGAAAACTAGGCGGGGAGATTTGACAGTATTTTAATACATCATCTGTGGCGGTGGTAGCTATAATATCAAGTAGGTAGGATTCTGGCAGTTCAAAAATAATGGTAGTTGATTCAAAATATGTAAATCCAGCGATACAAGGAATTGCCTAAATGAAGTCGAATGATTATTGGCTTTCAGAAGGTTAACATTAAAATTACCATTATATTTTCATAGTGCATAGAAAGCCTTGTAATAAGGTTGGCAAACTCAGCAGCAATTTCATGTGTTAAAATTATTGGGCGGATAGTATACACTGACTACAACACATTTGCCACCGGCAGAATTTAGTTCTACCGCAATAAATTCATGTTGCGGGCCACACGATTTGCCTACAACTCTTGAGGAAAGCAATGATATACTCTATATGGCAACATCCATCGACTCGAGAAACCAAATACGGCCCCAGGTTTCAACCAAATCTCACTTAGCAACAGAACATGAATTTTAGTGCGTTCCAACATTAATCTAAATTAGTCCATTTGGTTTCTTAAGCATTTTGCATTAAAAACACACATGCTCAGACCTAAGCAAGAAGCGGATATGATATTGATATGCTTGCTTGGCGATTTGGAATCAGTGATTATTCCATCGCAGATCTGCACCTAAAATTACGACAAGGATGTTCAAATCAGTTTAGAACAACTTCAACATTCAACTAAAATAGTAAATAATTCGTTTTTATTTGAAGAAATAAATACATCTAAATGCTCTCCCATGCGTTAAACTTTCGGCAATCTTGCAAAATTTACAGGAATGCTTTGATTACTTAGCAAGTGTAATCATAGCAATATTAGCCGATATATGTATGCAGCTGGGTGTTAATGTTGAACCAACAATCAACCCAATATTGCTTTATTATTGCATCACTTTCATTAAGATTTTTTTTTTCGTAGCACAACTTATCTTTTTGTGAGAAACTAAGAGCTTGACAGCACCTTGGGTTAATTCTGTCCAATTCCAAATTAAAATAATACATATTGGATCGTATATTTTTACACATTAACCAAATAATTAACTTTAGTATTTATTGGTATACTTACGGCTGAAAATCTCCTTCTTCATATCTGCGAACTTTATATCTCACTAAATTTTCAGACAAAAGAAACCTTTCACCTATCGAAACCACTAGATTTGAAGGATCTCTAAAAAATATATTTTTCACTTTAATATAGAAAATTATGGAAAAAAAGACTTATATTACTCACTTTCCATTCACGCAATGGGCAGCAGTCAACACCCAATTTTCCGATATCAAAGATCCTCCACAAATATGTTGAAAACTTGTTCCATTTTCAGATTCTACAAACTCTTGCAACGAAGCAACATAAGAATAATATTTAATACCTAAAGATTAAAACATTTTTACAGAACAAAAAAAATCCCTTAACATATTTTCGAATAGTTTACTTGCTTTGGAAATTATTTGACCACCAACAATAGGACTGACGTCAACATACGGCCAACAAAGGAAGCTTAAAATAATTAGTATTAACTGTATTACAACCATAGTGAATAATGAATACCGAATGTGTTCACTGCTCCACTAAACAATGTTATTTTTCTAGGTTGAATTAAAACTGTTCAAATAATTCAACACGTAGTACAAATGAAACGAAGATACATATGGCAAAATTGGCTTATTGTAAGCACAAGCGGTTGATTAGACAAAAAATCTCAAGCAAGTGTACATTCTTCACTTTTTTTTTAATTATAATTTTTCATTCGAAATAGATATGTTTACGAAATGATGAATGTAAGGTAAATTATTGGAAATTAAAAATTCTGTTTTATGAAAATTTGTGTACATAGACATAAAATCAGGAAAAGACACAATTTGCTTGAATCTTTACTAATTAAATACGCAATTTTTGTGTATGAATTTTTTACCTTCTACCTAAAAAATGTGGTTTAAATGCGGCAGCAGCATATTTTTTATGTGTTTCATGGCCGCATGAAGGGCACTGAGAGCGTCGGTGGACCCCTGCGTCGGGTGTATAGGAACATGTCACGCCTTCCCAAAATTTGTTTCCACGGAATTGCAAAGTGTCGAATTTTTTCACTGAAGCTGCCGGTACTGCACTGAAGTCGCCGTAGCGTCACGGATATGGGTGGATCGACCTTAATGCACCTCCAAATATTGCACAGAAGCGTTTTTGATCGATCGAGTTTTGGGGACCATTGCAACTTTGGTACAAAACGCTTAGGTAATAACCCAAATAAAAAATATTACAGCTGTTTGTATAATGTGGCTAAAGATAGCTATCAACTTTCGAAAAATTCATCAAAATGTCTGAACATTTTCAGTTGTAATGGCGGAATTTTTTGCCCGCTTCGACTAGATTACGAACTACCAATTACAATTTACAATCGAATGAGCTGTTGATAGACGAATCGAATTTCGTACTCGTTTGGAGCCGTAAGAATCGAAACAAATTATTCATTGCTTCCGAAACGAAGTACTGTCATATTTTAAATAAAACCAGCAGCATCTCCCCAATCCGTGTAAGTGGATGGTGTTGAACTGCTGGCTGACCCATCTTTGAACACCCTAGGGGTAATGATAAAGGACCTGCGATGGGATGCCCACATACCCCAAATCGCCAAACAAGTATCCCAGTGTTAGGATTTATTAAGAGGTGCTCCTCCAGCCATCGGCCGGTGCTGTAATATACAGTCGTTATCACCGCTAATACAACTAGGCCTAGACGTCGATGATTTAATCAGAAGTGTATGAACGCAAATCAAACCAAAGAAGCCGCCTACAGAGAGTCCAGACATTCGCTCAGTGAATCATCTCGACGTGTGTTCATCAAAGAGAAAGCGCATTCATTCACTGAAGTACTGCTACCAAAGGTGTCACAAGCTAACGATAAGTATCACGAAATGTACTAACCAATCTTTTCCAATGGTTTCAATACTTTTTTTTCGATGCTTAAATCCATTTCGTTTAGGTTGGATATCGTATTCAAAATATCGCCGTTGTGGAAAAAACGTATTTTAATTTCGTTACGAATGCTGTCAATTATTTTGAAATGGACCGATTTCAAGCAGACATGAAAGACGAGCGTTGGCGGATTCGTTTTGGCCTTGGAGCATATTCAAATGTATCCATTCTCTTTCTCGTACTACCGAAGGAAGCTATTCAATGCTTTGTCGGATTTTAAATGCTGCAGCAATTACTGGATTTGTTTTTGAAGAATTTGATTGGCTCGTTCGATTACGTTCAACAAATCATGAAGTGCATAAAGCATGAATATGAAATTTTCCCCATAATCAAACTAACTAAACCTGTAGCTGACCCGTGTCATCAGCATTTAAACTTTGACCATTTCCTTGTTAAAGTCTCAAGTAATTCTTTGTAGTTCTTGCGTGAAGATTTAATTAAATTTAAATGGCGCATCCATCGTGTTTAGATCAATCTTGGTATGTTGGTCCCATCTTCCGCACTTTAAACCACAAAAAATTGAAGTAATTTTACCTCACCAATGTATAGCCGACATGCGTAGATATTTTTGAGTACATCGATCACTACTAAGTGCAGCCAATGATTAAAACAATGGCCCCTGTGCTGAAAGTTGAGTCATATGACAGTCGGGAGAGAGATGTCTCGTTTTTTAGTTGGTGTGCCGTCAATCGATCTATGCTTCCATTGTTAAGAATATTCAAACCATTCAAAGTTATTAATCCATTTTGATTGGAAAGACCGTCCATCGTTGTTTTTCGGAAATTGAAATCTTCAAAATTTTGCTCACATCTTCGAGAAATGTCTTTCGGTGTACCATCAACAGATTTGTCTGGTTTTTCAGCCGTTTGTTCTTGTTTTTTAAATAGCCAAGCATCCATCGCCTGATTATAACTGCCTTGATGTAATGAGAACATTTCGAAACAGTAAACAATACGTGCGACCACTTGTTTTCACGCGCTGTCGCCTAATAACGTTCTTTCGTTCTTGCAAATCATACACACAGCTGCCTTTGATATTTGAATTTGACAAAATAATGCTAAGCCACAAATAAAAGTCCGTTTAGCGTGCCCCGCCGTGCCAGACACACACAAACGCCGTTTATTCACATCTCTAGCACTCCGAATCAGACGACAGACATTAGTTATAGTTTGGTTGAAAATGTTCAAACATTTCTCGGTTCAAGGTATCCAACATAAAATATCTGCACGATTCCGATGGTCTATTCATATTTCCCGGCAGACCCACAGACATGAACCGCGCAGACAAAATAATCTTGCCGTCGGGTACAGCCATAACCTTCTATAGAGAAAACCATGCTCTTGCGATGCTCACACATACATGTAAGTAATACGGTGGTCCGGCTGATATTTTAATAACCTTTTAATTATTTTTAATCCGCCGAAATTCCCGCCGCCATAAGCAAGTTAACTGCAACTTTCACGTTTACGAGACCCGGACCACCGACTAACACATTCACGACTGATATTCATGGCTTGTATTATGGAAGGCTATGGTACGGCGCGTGTCCGTCACCGCCCCGCAGAACCGACAGCTACAATCAACCAAAATCCCTATTCTACTAAGATAATAATTGGGCAAACAGTGGCGGATCAGGAGCTTTGTAATTCTTTTTAGCTCCCGACTCTGGAAATTTAAGAATTCGCCCGCTTTAGCTTTGACGATTTGAATAAATATTTTAGCTCGAGCGCCCAAGGAACATATTTGTCCAACTTTAACGAAATAGCCGGTCGACCCAACTCTTGATGTCTATAGAACCAACTGCAAGTTTTTTGCTTACCAATATTATTATCAACAAAATTTGTATAAAAGAGTTAAAAAAAAAATAAAACAAAATGTTATAGGATATAAAAGTAAATTCAATTTTTCATTTATATAAGAAACAGTAGTTCTGATATTCTTAATATTATATATCAAACTAAAATAAATCATATTAAAAATTATTTTTAATTTGAGATAACTTCTCATGCATATAACAATTACATTTACAATGTCTAAACATTTTTTTTATATAGTGATTAAAAATAAATTGTTATATGTGTTTTTTAGGCGATAACATAGGATAATTGAAACTTTTTTTTTAGTTTTTAACGAAATAGTACTTTGGCATCTATAATTTGATCAAAATTATTACCATTAAATATTTTGTTACAGTTGAGCAGATTTTAATATAGTTCAAAAAGTTTTATTCAATATTTATTAAAAAAAAAAATATTGACGCAAAAAAAAGGTGTAAATTATATAATTAGCAACATTTTATCTAGCTCAATGTATATGTGTATGTATATAAAATAGTGTTCTCTTTGTGTGTTTGATTTATTATAAGTGTATTTTTCACTTTAATTGCTTTATTTCAGATTGCATTACAAATTAATCTAAAATTGTAATGTTAATTTGTATAATTAAATGAAAAAGTAAATGCACTTGAAACTATGACTATTTTGAAAATTATTAGTAATTCTTGGTGAGATGAAGTGCACACTCCTACTGCACGAAATTACAGCGTATTTAAGTCGTTATTAGCTTATTTGTTTAAAAAAATAGCAAGCATTTGCCTAATATTAATTAAGTGGTAGAAGTAGTAGTCGAGTAGTATATTTTCGATAAGGCAAACAAAGTTAATCTCAGTTAACTTGTAAGTTCTGTAAAAATTGATTCAAGTCAAATTTTACTGTTGTCAAACTAAAAAAAAAACGTCGACGCTGGTTCTGAACAAGTAGCCGAATTTTTCTAGTCAGAACTTAAATGAATTGATATTGATGTTCAACAACTATAGGGCACACAACATGTGATAAATAGTGACTGATTAATGATGATATTGGACCTTATGCTTGAAGACGAGTCGTGTGACAATCGCATGTAGATGTCGGTGTCGACTCGTTTTTAAATTGGTGTGCTGAGAGTCGTATGGCATGACAAGTCGTTTGAGTTGAAAAGAGTGACGATTCAGTCAAATTACGACTTTCAGTACATCATCTTTTTCACTAAAGCACAACACGCCGACTAAAAGTTAAAATGAAACTACAATAAAAACGACTGTCAGAACACTAAATAAGTTGTCATTTAGCCAGCTGATTTTAAACGGCACAGACACGACAAGAACCGACTATCAGCACACCGCTCCATTAGCTTCACTTCAGATGACAGAAAAAACGACTTTCAGAAGAGGGCCATTAATCATGCCGTCTAAATCATGCGATTTAACACGTTTATAATTTCTTCTTTAAGGTTATTTGCAAAGCAAAGTAGTTTACATCAATAAACTACAACAATTAGAAGCTTCAGACTCGCGCTTCGAGCTGCAATTAGTGAAATAAAGTTAAAAAAAAGACGGGAAGTGCCATGGCTTCTCGATGTCACAGTAGACATGAATATGTCTTATCCCTGGGGTCTATTTGTTTCTTGTTCTTATTGGAAATTAAACTTTTTGGAAAGAACCCCCGGAGGGGGGTCGAAAGGAATGTACACAACAATACATACCCTTCAACCACCTTGTCCTTTTTCCACAATGTAATAGAATATAAACACACGAAACGAAATCGTTCAAAATAAAAAAATTGTGCTTTTGCAACAATTCTAAACGCACCACACTCAATCCGCAAACTGCGTAGTAAGAAAATTCCCTGATGTCGACTCTGATTCCGCCCCGCTTCGAGCACAAAAATATCAAGCACAACTTTTCTAAGCTGTTTAAAAAATCTCACACAAAGTAAAAAATCCTCGACACTTTTTCTCACTCTTGGAACAAGAACTCGCAGCGATTGAGCAAACAAAACAAAACAAAAAATCATGGTCATTTCCGCTCCGCACATTCTTTCAAATAGACCCCAAGGATAAGACATATTCATGTCAAAAGGTAAAAATTGAATCAATTTATCAAAATACCCCACAGTTCCTCTTCCTTGCAATATCAAATCTTCGACTATAAATGCCAACAAATGACTATCGAAAAATTATTCATGAAAAAAGAGTTCAATGAAAGAAATAAAAAAGATTGCGTTTTGAGGAATGCAATATTAGCAAACATAAAAAAGACGATGAGGACGTTTTTTTCAAGTGAGATATTCAAAATGTAATTACTTTATATTAAGTATTTTTTCAATGTGTATATGGATATATAGGGATCCCTAGTATTTAGTAGAGAAATCAGATCGAATTAGATCGATATTTTTGCCATAATCAACCACTCAGCCAGAGGGTACTGACAAAATAAAGTCTTCAAGAATTGGAAGCGGGAGAGAGAGAGGATCCACTCCTAGCCTTTCAAAGGAAAAACTAGCAGAGTCCCCATGCGTTAATCCCAACTCTTCCTCTGATTGTTACAAGATATCAAAAAAATCAAAAAAAAAAAAAATAAAAGCCGGTCTAAGGTCACTTTAACAAAGATGAAACCCAAAGAAGATCAAAACCCATGTAATAAGATGAACCAAATTTGAACAACTCACGAACTAAATACCAGATAACATATGGCAAAGAAGATGCAGGACCCTATCATGTCTTGGATGAAAATAGAGTTTTAAATCCACTTATAATAGGAAAAGCCTTTAAATCATACTCGAACGAGATTGACCAAATCACTAATTTGTAATCAAAGAAGGGCAAGATTACCTTCCTATCTGCAGAAAGTCCCAATAAATTTGTCAAAAGTTACCCCAAAGAACTGGGAATAAGGGCTTATATCCTTTAAAATCTGGCGGCCACTCCCATCTTAACGCATGGTGTTGATATAGATCTTAGGGTCTCCAGGAGATGATTCAGAGATGGAAATCCAGACAGGACTTTCAAAAAAGTTTTCAGAGTGAAAGGGAAAAAAGTTATTGAAGCAAAACTCTCGTTACTCAACACCAATAGAATAAAAATCTTTATTGTAGGCAAAAAAAATTCCTGGGAAACTTACAACTTCATTTCATGGCATTTAAAGTCTCCAAATTTGTTCCTGCACCACAAAGATGCTGTTGTTGCTATACAGACGAAGAAGCTTCAAATCCCATCCTGTATAATGATAACGATCCAGGTCCTTTTACAGTCTTAATTAAAAAATTCCTAACAGACAGCAATGAAAAGGTATCCCTCAACCCCGTGAAATTAGGTGCAAAACTAGCCACCACTGAAGGCATAGATCTAATCAACAAAGTTGCATTGAATAGATGCAAAATCACCTTTAAAACTGCAAGACATGCTAATAACTTTTTAATTAACTCTCCTTTAGCATCTAACTATAACGCTTTCATCCCTTTAAATTCTAAAGCAACCCCATTTTTGTACAAGGTGTTGATCAGGAACTCACAGAACTACAACTGTTAGAGTCCCTAAACAAGTGTATCCCGTGTAACAGCATAATGGCGCGATATTTTTCTTGTATTTTCGACTAGAATTCACAGCACCGAAATAGTCCTGATTGTTGCTAATTCGAAACGAAATTTTTATTTTTTGAAAATGAACTGAATAATGAAGGTTTTTGTCTTCCAGCCAGTCGTATGTGTTCAAAACTGATTTTTTCCTTTTTTTATTTTATCTTAAATTTTTCCGAACAAAAACTTGTGCAGTAAATATCTGCCTACCTCTAAATTCGAACTCAATTTTCTTTTTTCTTTCCTTTCTCCCCGCCTACCTTTTTGTTCCGAACCCACTACTCGATTTTCTTCCCCACAGTAATTTTTAGTCAAGTAGATATTTAGGCAAAACTGACCGTCACACCCGGATTGGAAAATCTTAAGTCTTTAGAATTAAATGGAAAAGGTTCCTGAATAGAAAACAATCATAAGTCACCTCGAATAAAATAAAAATGTTTATCAAAGGCACAAAAATACCAAATTCTCTCAAAATCCTGTATTTATCCTTCAAAACACATAAATTCATCAATGCCCCATTGAGGTGCTTCAGATGTCAAGAGGTTTGGACACTTAGCAAGGTCATGCAAATCAAAATAAATCTTCTATGGAAGATGTGCAGACAAAGACTGCAAAGAGGGAAAAACTTGCAATTAGAATGATTTAGAAGGGAATTCCTACTTCTATTTTATTTCTGGACAATACACCAATGCAAGCTACGGCTGGAGAATTAAAGAGACCAAAAAATGTTACCGCAAAAGAAAAAGACCTGATAATAAATTTGGTCTTAAAATATAAAACGGCAATTGAAAATAAAAAAACCGATTCTACATCTACGAAAGAGAAAAATTCCCCTTGAGGCAAAGTTACCGTTACGTTATTTTTCACTTTATAGTAATTTCGAACTCCCATTCGAAATCTTCTGACTTAAAAGTTTATGACAACTTGAAAGCAGTCATAAGTCTAGGCCATTTTCTTAAATTGAGTTTATATATGCTTGGTGCAAGCGGAAACAATAAACAATCAGTGGCAACATAAGGAAAGGAAGTGACAGCTTAAAAAGTTTAGTCAGGTCCTCTTCGGTTGATTGAATAAACTTTGGCACGTACAAGTGCAACTGAATCTGGAAACTGATACATGCATGCGCGCAGTGCGTGCAACGATAGATATTACAGAAGTGCATGTATTCAAAAACGATCTTACAAACAGTTGCGTGAATGAAACGCGCTCAATGAAAAAGTTGATCTATTTTCAACTTTTTCCATATTGTCATAATGCGATAAAGCCTCAAATACTCAAACACAAGTACACCACCACATGCATTTTATGCTTAAGCTTTTGGGTTTATGTGAAAGAGGAGGCAGTCAGCCTATTAGTCAGCAAAAAACCTGCCGCATTCTTCGGATCGGTCGCACGCATCACACACAAGCATAATTCTGTCGACGGGTGTGGGGATAGAACGCAAGTAAACAAAGAATTGCAAAAAAGATGAAAAATGTCATAATTCTAGTGGCTCGCATGCGGCATACGATAGTACCTGAGCCTTGTGGCGACGCGTGAACTAGAGATAATGCAAATTATGAGAAAAGGTTTCCATTCAAGACAGGATGCGTGGAGAATATACAAATCTAAAAATAGATTAGTAAATAATCCCAAATTTATAACAAAGCAAATCAATGAGTCCAGCCAATAACAAAAACTAACGTGGAACACTATTGCTAGAAAAACTTTTAGAAACTTTAGTGCTCAATACATCAGAACATGCCGGAAATTTGTGTTGAAACTTTGGCAACATATTTTTGAATAGTTTTACTAACAATTTATGAAATAAAAAAAAGTCGATATTTCCAATCACCTAAACTGGTTTCCCCCTTAACAATCCGACTGATTATTCGGACTTCATGAAATTCACATTGGATTGAAATAAGAATAAAGATCTCCAATCCTAAAAGTAAATAATAATTTGGTTTTCTTTATGGAAAAGAAGTGTGCTTTTCCATAATAAAACTTACGTTTGGATTTGAATATAGGCAAACGTTGCATTGCGTCATGTGATGAAAGCACGGATATACACAGTTATTCAAATGTAGTGCTTTAAATAAAAGGCAAGTGAACACAAAAATATGCCTATTGCATATATATGATTAATAAAAATGGCTTAACTCACAAATGAATGGTTGTTCGATTAAATGTGTAAATACCAAACCAAAAGCGTATCTATATTATAATAATTAAATGAATAGAATGCCACATGATATTTAGAAATTAAATAAATTCATTTAGTAGCTTTTATCTTGTGTATTTAGAGAATTCGTAATATTATAAAAATAATATTACATTTTAATTATTTATTTATTTAATAGACCTAAATAAGGCGCTTTATATAACTTTGCTAAAGAAATTAAAAGCATTTGAATAAAAGTAGTTATAATAAAGAATAATAAATGTAAAACTTAATAAGAAAAAGATAAACTCATACTTCGAGTAGATTAATGATTTGGTTTTTCTATTAACTCCGGTAAGTAAAAAATTAAAATTATAAAAGCAGTACTATAATATTTAAAATCATAGTATTTCACGTTTCCATTATTTACTTTTTGATCAAATCATAGATGAAACACATAATCTTAAAATATACTTGGAATAGTAACATCACGTATAATTATTTAAAAAAAAAAGAAAAAGTAGTAGCATATAAAATTTATAGAAGTTTCTCAGATTTTAACGTTGAAATAACATTTGGCAAAGAAATAACATTATTTTCTTCGCCTTGATCATCCGTTTGAATGGTGACTTTATCAAGTATACGTCTATCATTCATTGGTATCAATTCTTTCAATCGATTTGCAACTTTTGCATCCATCGTTTCTGGTAAATCTGTCGGGTGTTTATAATTATGAATATTTTTTTATTATTATAAAAAATTGGTAATTTCTATAAAAATATTTAAACATACCTTCAATTAAGCATAAGCTTGTTGTACAAGGATGGGTAAATTCTTTGGGATATTTTCGAATATCTTTGATATTGGCTGTTGTTAGATTACCATAATCTATAAAAATAACAGACGGATTTTGATCTCCAACAACTTCTAGGCATTCTGCTCGATACCATACACCATCATCTTCATATCTTACTAGGCATAGCTCGCCTTCTCTGAAATATTTTATAATTATGCAATGAAATTTTGCTCAAAACCTCTATATAATATGGTATTAAAATATAAAAATAATTTGAAAATTTTTTGCAATATAAAAATACAACAGTATAAAGCATAAGGTAACAATATAAGGTTATAAATCAATTGGAAATTTCTCCGTGAATATCTCGTTGAATATATTTGTTTTCTGTTTCAAAAAACTACATATATTTTTAAGACCAATAGGAGCAATGTACAAGGTTTGTCAAGGATCAAAACCCAATAATAATAGCCGTTTAATAACGGGTTACCTATGTTCCGCTTAGGACCCAGCGAACGGTACACCTCGATCGATTTGGGCTGTTATAGCTGGATGTAAGTATATATATTTTAATAAAAGCCTTGCAAGAAATCACAGAATAACTACTACTTAGTTTTTGCAACATGACAGTACTGTTGAAGTGGCCGGCAGTCCTCATATTCTGTTAATAAAAATTTAACAGTGAGGAAAATTTTTTTTCCAGCATAAGTACTGGGTATCAAAGGAACTGCGGCCCTTCGTTTGGCCCACTGTATTACTTCATATTTGCAGGCCAGACCGTTTGAACAAGTTCACGCCGAGTATTTTGCAAGTCCAACTGTTTACTGGAGAATACGACCGAACTTTTTTCAAATCATTTTACTACCGGACTTGATTAGAATCATCCCAACAAAATAATTAATATATGTGAAGCTCATGATCAATGATTCTAATTCATAAAATAAAACTTTTTTCTCTGCACCCAAATTCCAATTTTCAATTCATATTCTATTTCTTACCGTGGGGTGTAGGGTTGATCGTCCTTTTTAGCATAATCTTGCAACTGCTGGTTAAAGCCTTCAAGCGGTATAACGTCATTTTCGTGTATACAAGAGATTACACCTGTTTGAATTAAAGAATTATCAAAAACGAATACGGGCACCTTTTCGCCAGCCGGGAGAAGTTTCATTGGGATGTCCTGAATCATAAAAAAAAAATAATTTAATATCCATAAAATATTATCCCCCTTTAAAAGTTACCTTTAGAAAAACTGGAGCATCTGCATCAGTTGGCACACTGATATCCATAAGCTTTAAAATAGTTTTATTAACATTCTCATTATTACTAATATCAATTAACTCCGCCTCGATATTATCACCACTCCCTTCATATACAATCTTTAATTCCTTATTTGAATCGACAAATGAAGTCAAATATTCTTGTGTGGCTTCATTTGGTTTGATCATTGGTACATCCTTTAGTCGTACGGGAATTGCATACCGTTTCAACTTATATGCGGCTTCTGGCAATTCTTTCAATTCAGATAATTTCTTCTTCTCAACATTACCAAAATCTAAATACGCAACCAATATCTCA
The DNA here is from genome assembly GCA_949987705.1 of Thereva unica. Lineage (NCBI taxonomy): Eukaryota > Metazoa > Arthropoda > Insecta > Diptera > Therevidae > Thereva > Thereva unica. Next base: position 147,291,094 of record OX465283.1, read on the forward strand.
TCTTCGCTCTGTGGATTAATTACCAAAACACGGAAATATCCAGTATCTTGGAAGTCAGCAACAAGCAGATCCCCACGGTCAGGCATTTTGTCTATGAATTTCGTCTTCTTTGATTCATTAAAAACAATATTTAAACCTTTAACGTAATTAATATTATCCTCAGATGCAAGAGACCGAATATAGAACAAATTGCAACTGTTCGTAGATGTAACAGCAACTAAACTTCCACTCTTCGGGATTTCTGATTTTTCTACTACAAGCGTTTTCTGTTTTGTTGGAGGAGTTTCTTCTTTTGCAGGAGCTGGTTCCTTTTTCGGCTCTTGCTTTTCTACTTTCTTATCAGCAGATGTGACTGGTTTCTGGTTTGTAGAAGCAGCAGCAGGTTTATTCTCAAGTCTATTTTGAATATTATCGCCTTTCGGAGCTTGTCTCTGCTGCGTATTTTGATTATTCTGGTTTTTACCTAATGGACTTCTACCTCGCGACTGAGATGTAGATGGCTTTTGTTCTGGCGCTTTATTCATATGTTTTTCGTATCCTCTCTTCTGTTGTGTATTGTTAGTTTGTGCATTGTTTTGCTTATTTTGAGTGTTTTGAGATGGTGCAGAGGTTTCTTTGGGTTCCTTTTTAACACTCACTAAATTTGATGCTTCACTAGGTATATCACTACTACCATGACGGTTATAGGAGCTGGGTCTGATTAAACTCCTGAAAATAAAAATAACACATTATTATTTTCCTTCAGCTTTATTGTATAACTTACGGCATCTGGAAGCAAATATATCGATGCCTTTGCCAGTCCCTTCTCTGGCATTCAACAGAGCAATAAAAATCGCCGCAACGTTGACAAACATTTGTTGAGGGTCTAGTGCATAGAGTGCAATCTCCTAGAGCCGTATTATCAGGATTAATGTTTTGGCTATCTTTTACATATTCATTCTAAAAATTTATAGAAAATAATTTAATCGTTTATTAAAAAGTGTCTTTGTAGTTACTTGGTCTGCATTGTAGGAACCTTGAGATGATTGAGATAATTTATGAAGCTTTTCCGTCGTTTCTTTTGACTCCCTGAAAATATATGTAATATTTTGAAATATTTATTTCTGTGCTGGTGGATTTTTCTTTATATCAATTTTGAACAATTATATGATTAATACACATATACCATTTATACGACAGTTATAACTTTATAATATTTTTAAAGAAAAATCCTGTTTGATTTAGCACCTAGAGCAGTTTGGTAAATGCACTGCTTGAAATATATTGTTTGAAGAGCATTCATTAAATAAAATGCTTGTAGAATACCTTTCCTAATGCATCAAAGACCAAGATGCTTCAAATGCAAATGATAATCTTCGATAATATGCTATAAAAGAAATTCTGGGCAAATATTAGTAACATTCACATAGAAAGCAATGTATATAGTAATCTAGTTCTACAATATAGCCAAGTACAAACAAATAGGCCTTCTGTCATGCTACGAAAAACAAATTATACTTATGAATTCAATATCCAATAGCTACTTTGAACACTCCTTACAAAGCTTAAAATGCTCTTCCCATACAAGTTCTATATAATTTTCAACGTTGCCTGTCCTCAAACGGAAGCATTATTTTTAATGCTCCTTTAAGGGGGTAGACTACAGTAAAATTTTCAAAAAATTCATTTCTTTTTTTTTTTGCTTTAAATTTGAAATCAGCCACCTCGAAAACCACCGAGTGAGAAATTTCATCACAAAATAATCAAGATTTCACGTTTTGGCCAGAAATTTGGGACTCTGTCCCACAGTGCAATGTTCAAACGCGTTTTTCTCGAAACGATGTTTTTCAAAACGGTGTACATGATATCTCAAGATCTAATCAACGAATTGACTTGAAATTTGACACACTTCTTTTATGGATGAGTGCCTCTGGCGTCACGTAGGATTTTGTCGTAGGATAATACGTTTTTACGGCACAAATTTCATGTTATGATTGTTAATAATTATTGAACAAAGCAAGATATTGACAAAATCCTACGTGACGCCAGAGGCACTCATCCATAAAAGAAGTGTGTCAAATTTCAAGTCAATTCGTTGATTAGATCTTGAGATATCATGTACACCGTTTTGAAAAACATCGTTTCGAGAAAAACGCGTTTGAACATTGCACTGTGGGACAGAGTCCCAAATTTCTGGCCAAAACGTGAAATCTTGATTATTTTGTGATGAAATTTCTAACTCGGTGGTTTTCGAGGTGGCTGATTTCAAATTTAAAGCAAAAAAAAAAGAAATGAATTTTTTGAAAATTTTACTGTAGTCTACCCCCTTAAAAGCGTCTTAGAAGCATAAAAAAAATGTAATTCCCTCCTTTGCCTCTGCAAATATGAATAAACTAAGGCGTTGAAAAGCTTTAATTTTTGCTCATGAAATTGTCACGCTAGTGTTATTTTACCGAAGCGGTCCCCCAACTAAGTACCAACCATACGTCCACTGCTGCTTGACCTCCGCATCGAACAACAACCTACCTATTGGGTATGCTTATGGCAACGTTTTGGTAACAAAAATAATTACAGGAGTTCTTCATCCTATAAAATTTCTGAAAACTCCTGAATTGTTTCGTTTGAGACATACATATCCGAAGCTGTTTCGCCCAATTTGACGCAAAATTTTATCGCGACGCGTTGTTCTTGATTTCGTTTTTCCATTTTCGTGACGAGCGCCACGAACACACGTTTACTCAACACGACAGAGCAGGCGAACTAAACAAGCTAGAGCGATGGCAAATATATCTATGGAGAGGGGAAGGATACCGAGAGAAGGGAAAGGGAATTTCAAGGTCGCAGGGTTACCACAATCGCGGCAATATAATCAGTCTCATTACTTAATTGTCACACCTCGTAAAAGTGATACCAATTCCTACGTTGTCTTGAGCTATCGAAGCGTCGGTAGCCACTATTTGGACTCCAGGAGGAAGGACTTTCTTTTCTCCCTTATAAGTGAGGACATTACTTCCCTAGAAATTTGTTTTTTTGTTCCAAAATTTTCAAGGTTGATATCGCAAAGTAGTAAAACTGAATCGTCCTTAGCCACTTCATTAGAATTGAAGAGTTGGAAAATCTCGAAATATCATGACTTTTTCTAGAGTGGACGAAAGTGAAAATGATTAAAAGTGTTGGAAACTTGTCTATTTTGATAATGTTCAGGATTTTTTTTGCCGTTATCAACTCCGCTCTAACTTTGGACAGTATTTCATTTGCAAGAACCTACAAAATATGAGCCCAAAAGCTTATAACTAAAAAGCATATTTCTACATTACCAAAATAGCCAAAACAAACCCAAACCAACTGAGAAACTAGATCAAAATAATAAATAAATTAATAATAACTAATACAATTTTAGCAAAACAAAACCTTTATAGTTCTAAGGTCAGAAATCATCCTTCGTACTACCAGCCCATCGTGCCGCTCAATGTCTAGTAGAGGTAAGCGAAGTATGTGAAGGCAATGAATCACGTAGCTGGTGACATAGCCAAGCGTACATGCATTGCATTCAGCGGTTCCATTTTATGCGGCGAATTTCCTCTGACACATAATTGCATGATTGCGTTCCGTCCCGGCTTTCACGCATAGCCCGAAAACCTAAGTAACCAGTGCATGTGTTTGTTGTGTATACTTGTGTGTCCTTTGTAGAATGCGGCAATGCAGAATAAGTTGAACGTAGCCCTATTTTGCGTGGCATGCATTCCATTAACGGAATATTCCGTCAGGTAGCATATGAATACACACTTCTATATTATCTGCCAACGAATGCAACGCATGTACGCTTGGATATGTCACGAGCTTGTGTTTGAATTCTTGGATGTTGTAAGAGTTCGGAAATAGTGACTGTGGAAGTTTGTTTCAAAGTTGAGTTGTTCTATTTATGAACGTTTTCCTGGTTTGTATAGTTCGCCAAAAAAGGATTGCAAGCTGGAGAATGAGCCGCGCAGGTCTATGTTTGTTGATTGAATTGAGCATGAGTTCACGATCATGTCGACAACTTCTGGCACGTGCTTTTCGTCTTTCTTCTCGTCTTTAATACCTTAGCTGGTAGTCCAAGCCGATAGCTGCTGTCGGTGCTGCTGGGTCTCGCACTCCATTCTCTGCCTGTTGATCGCATCTTTGTGCCTCGTTTCGAAAGCGATCGCGAAGAATGAGAATCTACCTCAAGCATCGCATTTAGAAAACCTCGTACTGGTTAACGTCCGGCTTGAGCAGTGTCCACGTTTCCGATTCGAAAAGAAAAATCGGAAGGATCAACTTTCGGTAAAGGCGTACTTTCGTTTTGAAATGTATCGCGTCGAGTAGCAAAACAATGAAGTGAGTTCGAGCGAATTTAAAACTGATCAGGAAAATATGTGGCTTATATATAATTGTGCCCTAGAGGGGACAACTGCAGAGATAGTGTGGATTTTTAGATTCGACGCTATTCTACACTACCTTGATGGAACGACCAGGAAGAAAGGTCTCAACTCAGTTTTCCAAAGGTAAAAGGGCCATAAGGGGAATATTGCCAAGGCCAATGGGTTTGTAGACGTTAAACTCTTTGAGGCACCTGTACACTTCGAAATCCTGGGGCAAAAACGATCGTTTGAGTGGGTGGTATACTCGGGGACGAGGGGTGACATAACTTTGTCAGGTAAGGAAAACTTTGGGGCCAAAGAGGTATAAGTCTTCTTAATGGAAGTTACGAAGGACCAAAAGTTTTTACTGCCTGCAGTGATATTCAGAATCGCACATCACGCTTTTTGAAATGCTCCGCAACATGGACCTCTCACTCCGGGTAGAAGGAAGAGGCTTCATTGCTAATATAAGGATTCCTGTATAGAAAACATAAGGAAAGGACGTAGCTTGGGAGTAATATTTTAATATCGAGATGGTTAATATCAAATGATGGCCCCTGTGCTGAAAGTCGAGTCGCGTGTCGTGACAAGTTGTTTGAGCTTAAGAAAGTGATATTTTAGTCAAATTACGACTTTCATCACAAGGGCCTAAACTCAACTTAGCACTTTCACACTCCAAAAGTTGCAATTCGACTGAAACGTCACTTTATTCAATTCAAACGAATTCAAGAAACACGGCTCGACTTTGGGCACATGGATCGATGTACTGATGGTTACCTTCTGAAACACTATGGAATACTACGGTGTACCCGGAAACCTGAAAACGCTCCAAGTCGCCATCAGGTAAAATTTGGATTTCACTTAACGGGAAAACGACGGCCTCTAAGTTATAATCGCAGAAAAAGTGGACAATCAGGTAATATTCTATCAGGTAAAAATCTGACCCAGGAAATTGGAACTAATAAACAAAATATTTTTTACATATAAAAGAGCAAACTTGAACTATTCATGGAACGAATGGGACTGTTATCAGCCTCCAATTCCACTGAAACTAAACAATTCTCAAATTTCTGAATATAAACAAGCCAACCTAACAAAACTAAAAGCTAAAACTACTAAAATCGAGCAAGCAAGTACTTACACATGGTAGCCCCTGCCCGTGTGTACGTTCTTTTTATTATGACCCTGGCTGTTACTTCTTCTATTGTGGTTATTCCTATCATTGTCGTGCATGTCGTTCTGTATCAAAAAATGTTTTTGGGGGTCAACATCTTTTAATTTAGATGTTTCATAATCAAGTTCTGTTACCAGAGGTTTCCGTGGCATTGGGTCAGGACGTGGGGGATTCGTGAATGGTCCTTTGATACTTCTATAAAAACCCAATTCACAAAATAAGACGACACGAACAAAAATTTAGTTTAAAGTATATCTTACCTTCTTGACATATTAATTTGATTCTTTCCTGATGAAACGCTGTGATTATCTTGATCACTGCTGGTGTTGAGATTGCTGCCGTCTTTTGCGTTATTCATGCTCTGTTCAGTTTCGCGAGCCATCGACACCTGAATTCCGTGCTGTGGTTTTTCCTTAAATGCAGTTAACACCCGCTCCAGGTCGCTAAAGGAATGTGTAATGTATGTATATAAACATGCAATTTGAAACAACTAGTATATTCTTACCCTAACGAGGCAAAAGCTATGAAAATCAAGTTGACTTTCTGCGCACGGTGGATGTGAATAACTTTGCCGTAATTCGAGCACAAATTCTCGAGCGCCTTGTCAGTCATCTCACTCGGGACATTTTTAAAGCATAGCTTATATTTCACACCAGAATTCTTATAGCCATTCGAAGCTAGGGCTCCCGGCTGAGCATTGTCATCCAGGTCTCCTCCAGGCCCGGTCTCATATTTGTTAAAATCTTTGTTTTTGTATGCATCAGCCATCGGATTCCATGGTTTCGCCATAGCCATTTCCTTTTGTTACTAACAATTGATTGGCGTCAAAATTAGCAATGAATATTTCGATAAAATTGTCGCTGGTAATTAAAATGAAAACTAAATATTTTACAGCGAAATTAAAACCAAACAACACTCACCTTTTGATTCCCAAAAGTAACCTCAAAATCGCGCTTTGTTTCTTCCAGTGATATTCTTGGAAGCGCTTCCTTCCAAATTCCAAAGAATTGCAAAAAGTTCTCCTTCGCTTGAAGGTTTCTGGAATATTACAAAAACTTCAAGAAACATTAATAAGGCTGTTTCTGCAATATGACAATTTACCAATAATTATCAGTTTAAAGCGATAAATAAACCATTTTCTTAATTAAACATGTAGGAACATAAAAATAAACAAACTAGCCTTTGTTGTTCGGTGCTGATGTAGATAATTAAAATGTAAGACATCAATTAGAAACAAAAATTTGAAATAACGGACTTTTCCATGTATTTGTTATTAGGTCTGTTCCCGTACCTGCAGAAAGTGCAGAATCTGCAAGTTGCTTCGAATTGAGGCTTGTTACACGGCATAACACTTTCTGCTGTAACAAACCGGTTTGTGCGTGTTATACGAATTTCACGATAAACTGACTGTTCTGCATTTTTTCGTGTAACAATTCTAGTGTCTATGTAGCTGTGTACAAACTTTAAGTCATTTTCGTAGACCCCGAGAATGAAATTATGATTGTGTTAGTGTGTTGCTCTGTGCAGTCGAGAATTTTTTGGGATGCACAAGTAACAAACTTCCCCGCGACCCCTTGCCTATAAAACCGGTTTATTGGAATTATTGGAAGTGTTGATGGAAGAAATGTTATGCCGTGTAACTTGCCTCATTACTTAACAGAATTCTGTTCCCGTACTTATACTGCAGCCGCCATACTCATTTCCCCACCCTGCAGTAAGAAGCAGAAACTTGCAGAAGCTACGAACTGCTGTAACCTGCTGCAGCAATTTTTTGAAATATGGAAATTTCAAAACTGGCATTCCCGTGTTCGTTGTAAACGTTAGATGTTTGTAAAGTGCTCTAAAACAGATTAAAAACAAAAGAATAACCGTTCTTCTTTTCGATTTCAGAAAAACTGCAGAATCTGCAGAAACATGTTCCTGTACTTTCTTTATTTCATCCCCACCTCTCAATAAGCAACTTGCAGTAAGTGACAGAATGCAGAAAGTACGGGAACAGACCTATTGTTTACAAATCAAACAAAGGTCCTAAATTGAATTTGTTTTTAGACACAGGTAAAGGATTTAATTTTTGATCCTATATCCTCGTCACACGGACGTCATTAATGATGAATACGAGCGTTGCAGTTGCGAAACCTAATGAAGCAAATTTTAGGTCGTTACGAGAGCCATCTGCCGGTGAATAGATTATTGAAAAAATTTGATCTTGGCGCTCTTTCTAGTTTCATACAACTGGTGACAAGGCAAACACTTTTGACGTTAAATTTGCTTCCAAGACAAAAAACCGATGATAACGAAGCCGGTGATAACAAAATTATGGCATATAGCTTTGAGCCACGGTATACAGAAAGAGAAGGTAATGTAAAAGAGACGACAGCTTCGAATACCGTAAAAAATGGGCGCCTGGTGACGTCGGCCGTAATGCAAAAACAACAACAACAGCTTCGATTTTGTATGGAAAGCGGGCCCCACGTGACGTCAGCACTAAAATATCGTTTACGGTATACAGTCTTTTACACTACCTTGTTTCTGTATACCGTGGCTTTGAGCTGCAGCTCAGAAACTATCGAAAATTTTATTGTTTCCTTTTAACTCCCCTGATATCAATGGCAAACGCTTTATATTAGTTTCGCCTGTATGTTTTGTGTAAAGCATAGTATCCTGTTGGTGCGGAATTCCGCTCTGTAGAGAATCCATATAACCAGTCCGAATTCCGGGTAGCTGGGATAGTTATGTAGACAATGTATGTAAACCAACTTCAAATTTCGCAAATATCTTTAGCTCGCGTGACGAATGCAATCTGACCATTTTGTAAAAAACAATCACAATGAGGGTTCCAAGATGGCGCATAAAAATTACTCCAATATTAAACTTGAATGAAAATGCAAGAACTTGATTTGATTTTGGGCTTGATTTCATTCATTTACTTCTTGATCGACCTACTCTTTTTCTTCTTCCTGTTAGTCTACCATTAAAAATCAGCGCTACCATTCTTTCTTCCGAAGCCCGTACAAACATAGTTTCTTTTTGCTTGAGGTACTGGGTCGATTGGTACAGCGTTGATTCGTTTGACCTATTGTACTACATCCCTGTATCCCATATTTGTAGCCCAACCGTTTGAATAAATTCAGCAGTCTGCTGGTGGCTTGTCGCTTAGACTTGAATGTTCGAGCAAGAACTCGTCGAACAAACAAACCGTGCTACTCGCTATCGCCGAACACTCACAGAGAACTTGGCAAACTATGCAGATGGCGTCTTCCTTCCTTCCTATCCTCCATAAGTGGTCATTTAGGGCACAGTGTCCAACAAGTATCCTGACATAATTTTTACTGAGCCCTGACAATTCCTTGGCCGTATTAGGAGATGGCACAGAAAAGAACCGCTTACAGTTGGCCAGTACAGGTGCGGACCTCCACTGCTCAGTATGTTTAATTAAAGTCCAAACGGCCAGGACCCTTTGCAGAAAGTTGGATGGTGCTCGTATCGCCGACTCTGGATCGATGAATGCAATGTCAGAGCCCTGTTTAACCAGGGCATCTGCTTTTTCATCGCCTTTGAAGCCCCGGTTACCCGGGACCCAGGCAAGTGTAACTTGATTGAGCACCAGGTTAACCTGCCTTGTATGCACGGAGGGTTGCACAAATTTTGCGATTTTAGAGGGCATGCAGTTCGATAGCATCCCTGCTTCCGGAATCTCTTCTATAATGGTGATTACTATAGAATGTCCTCGCCCAAGACCAGCGCCCAGATACCAGCCATTTGCTTTCAACGGCAGCGCCGTGTTCAAGGCGGATTTCTCTTCCTCAAGTTGGAGTGGTACCAGATTAAGGAGTCTCCAGCGCTGTCGCCGAGGAAGTGTGAATGGCGATAAAACGTCTTTGAATTTTGCTTAATTTAGAGATAAAACTTTCAAACGCAGTTTTGTGCCACCAAACTAAAGCCATGTAAGTTGCTAGGGGCCTAGTGATGGTGGGTTATATCCAGTAAATGGCTTTCGGTTGTAAACCCCATGTGGATCCACAACCTCTGCGACTAGCTCACAGGAATCTGAGCGTTCTGCTCATCAGAGTATCTAGCGCAACTCCTAAACGTAATGCCTATCTAGCGTAACTCCTAAACATATGGCTTGTTGTAAGAAGCTATAGTTCTGTCTGCGGACCCGTAGTGTTCATTTTTTACCCTACGGAACCAGAATCTTTTTGATTAGGGATTGACATTTAGCGCACTAGTTAGTGACCAGGGCTCGTCCATAAATTAAGTGAGGTGATTTTTGAAATTTTTCGAGATTTTTTTTGTGTAGGATTTAGCCAAATAAATAAGCAACCTTTCACACACAGGTCGACAGCAGGCCGTGGCCTGAAAGTCTTCGCCACACCTCCCCGGCCGCCAGTTGGATGGGGCCTGCAGTCCAAGAAAACTGAAAAAATCTTTAAATGAGTGGACAGTTGTCATCAGATTGTGCCTGAAGATCTAGGGTGGTAGAAGGCAAGTTGCTTCAATCGACCACTTCATACAAAAATTTTTGAAACACTTGTATGAAGAGAAACAACACAGAGAAACTGAAACAACTTACGTGCTACCACCCCAGCATTTCTATTCAGTCTCAAGCCGCGTATTTACCGCAAGAATTCTCGCCATTAACATCCGCAAGTTAGCAAGTGTTCACGGCGTGAATCTGAAGCCGCCTAAGGCACAAACATAACGCAAAGGCGGTGACCGCCTGTGAGAAAATTTCCTATACATTTTTCTAGCAATTTTACACTGTTTCTTGAGGAAAAAAAATTACGTGATATTTGCCGCGTGATATCCACCACGTGAGATTTAGTGAGATTCGGCTCGACCCTCTCCCCCTAAACGCCTCACGTAATTAATGGACTATCATATGCTATCATATGTTTCATTATGAAACAATGCGTCCAATAATTTAGATATAATGATATAACAATATGTCTAAACATCAAATATAACGTCGTTTAAAAAAAAAGTGGATAGATGGATAGGAGAACAAGTTATAAAATACAACTCAAAAACCTTGTAAGATTATACTGATAAACTAGTGGGATGTTGTGCCTAGAGACTAGCCACTTATTACGCTTTTGCATGGTATTCTTTCTGTTGAATAACAATTCAGACTGGATGACCATAAAAAATCAAGAAAATAATATTTTTTCACTTTTAATTAAGTAAATGTTTATTTTCTCCTGAGTATCATTATTAAATAATATAATTTGGTGATAGATTCAAAACATGTTCCACCGAAGTAAAAAAAATTATATTTCACCATTGCGCGGCCGAGGATTGAGCTTGGTTCCCCGGGATAGGATTCCAGCGCCTTAGCACTAGGTTACCGGTATATGTACTTTATTAGAAATCTCTTTTTGTCGTTAAATAATATACTTCCGGTTGGAATTTCCAGACCATTTTTTCAGTTTTAGCTCTCTTGATCAAAAGCTACTATTTGAGATATGGCCCAAGTCTGTAGCGACAGTACTTTCAGAGATGAAAGAAGGTTACAGACGCACAGACAGACGGACAGAGCCTCTGTATAAGCTTTTTTTTTTGAAAAAGCTAAAAACTGAAACGAAAGAATACCAACGCGAAGGCAGAACCAGATGACGGAGGCACTCTTAAAGAGGCAAAGGAAACTTATTATTAAATATGAATGTCCATAGAATAAGAATAAAGTTTAATTTTTCAAAATTTCAATATATTCAAATATTAATCTTTCTTTTAAAATTTAAAAATTTTTCATTTATAAGTTATACGAATAAAACAAAAAACGGTCTATTTTATATAAAATTACAGCTTTTACATGTTTTGTTTCATTTTTTTTTCAGTTTTTAGTTTTAAATTTGTTTGTTTACTTATTATTAATTTTAATTATTTTTGTTTTTATTTATTTATTTTTTTTGTACACTTAACTAAAATATATAAAATTAAACCTTAAAAAATAGATGCAAAAAAAAATGAATTAACATTTACATAAAAAAAACTGAAATGATGTACAGTTAACAAAAATCACAGATTAAAAAGCACCGCCAACAAATCATTTTATAATAATATTTCCTTTCTTTTTCTATAAAAAAATTTATTTTTAATTTTTTTCTGCGCGGTGAACAAAAAAAAAATTTATATATATATTTATATTATTAATATAATGCAAAAGGTCCCATGGTATATATTTTATTAAAAAAAAAATTTATTTTGTTTCTTCTATTTTATGTACCATTAAAAAATTTTGTGCTGTTTTTTATTTATTATTTAATTTGTTAATTAATTATGATCGTTATTATTTATTTTTTATTATTAATTATTATTATTATTAAATTATTATTTTTTATAATCGAATAAGTTTTATATAATTTTTTTTTGTTTTTTTATTTATTATTATACATAAAGTCAATATTTACTAGATTGTTTTTTTGTTTTGTTTTTTTTTGTGTAAATACAAAAATAAATCAAATTCATCAATTCTATGAATTAATATGAAAATGATATTTCGATTTTGTTTAAACAAATTAATTATCAAAAAAACGTGACAAAAAAGAAACATAAAATAAAATACAATTCAAATGAATTCGAGTTTTTAGTTTTTTTTTCGATCTCTTAAAATGAGATCACATCCTTTAAGTTTTTTAATTTTTAATTTTAGCTATACAATGAAAGAATGCGTTTATTTTATGTATATGTATATATAAAAAATGAACGAATTATCAATTTTTTTTACAATAAAACAAATAAAATTATTATGAAATTTCCTTTTTCTAATTAAAAAAAATAAAAAAACAAAGCAAAATTCTTATTAAAATTGTTTTAAACAGTTTTTTAAGGTTTTTTTCTATAAGAAATTTTTGAAAAAAAAAATTGAAAATTCATTCTATAATTTAAAAAAAAATGAAATTAATAATTTGATCTAGAAAAATTTGATTTCCATGTTTTTTTTTTGTTAAATTCTACATACTGCACAAAAAATTGAATTATATTTTTACTAAACTTTTTTTTTATTTTCTAAATGCCTAAAAAATTTTGTTTTTTGTTTATAATTATTTTCTTTTCATATACATATATATAATATAAAAAATTGAATTTTTTTTATAATATATTTACAAAACCAATCGAGACCTTGATTTACTTAAACGATTTGTTGTGCCGGTTGCTTTAATGTCACCGTTCCAGCTTTTTGATTTGGCGCGAAATTGTTTATATGCGGCACCGAATGATGGATCCAACATTGGTCGATACGATATTGGATCACATAAATCGGAATAATTTTCAAAAAATTCTTTATAACCACCATGTAATAAATATATTTCTGGATAATGTAATGCTGGATATTTATTTGAATTACATAATCTATCATGGCTGCGAAGAAATCGTGATCTGGAATTAGAGAAAAAAGGAAAAGAGAGTTAGTCATTTTATTTATATTTTAGTATTAATTATTATTATTTCATTTGTACTAGCACAAAATTTATAAAACATTGTTATAGCCTCGAATTAAAATAGCTTGCTGCCCAACGAAACATAAAAATATAACTAAAGCCGGCTGTACACGATGCTATGAATACCCTCCTATTACTGAGTTTCCATGCAGAGTTTACCCTGAGTTTAAGTTTCGTTAAATTGAGTATAATTTCGTTAAATCTAAGTGTAAACTCGACGAAACCTGTCCGATTAAGCCGGATTTTGCATAAAGGCTGAAGCAGAACCAATCCGTTCCGTCCGCTCCGCACGTTTTTCCTTTGTTCTTTTTGACATTCCGTCCGCTTGATTGTGGCTACCGTTCCGTTCGTCTCATGGAAAGTTTATGGAAATGTCAAATTTCCAACTTTTAAAAACGGACGGAACGGATTGGTTCTGCTTGAGCCTTAAGTGTGTGATTTACCGAGTTTCTATGGGAGTCGAGTTGAGTTGTGGTTGAATTGAAATGACTTCTGCAACAAATTTTCTGCCGATTTGAGCGACAAATGCGCCTAAGATAATCCGACATTGCGTATTTCATTATCACGTAATTCTTCACTCCTAATTTGTGATTTAATTTAATAAGCGACTGCGGATTTGACAATCGCAAAGTGTCTGGAAGTCGAGGCCATTTTCTTTTTTTGTACCTTTGCCAGTGTGTCGTTTTTAGTTTTGCGCTTGATCTCAGTTCAACCTATCTATTTTCGTTGACTTGAGCAGAGTTGAAAATATTTAACGAAAACTCTTAACTGTGTCTGTTTCAGACGCAGGATGGTTTACAGGATAAGCATTCGAGCCGATTAAACAAATCTTTTTGATGGACTCCAGCCGAACAGTTGAGTTCATTTTCGAAAATTGCCTTCATTTTAGGGGATTTTGTATGCAAAGCAAAGCAAAGTCGTTGTTAAGTCGCTAGAAAAGACCCCAGAGATATTGCCTGAATACACACGAACGTACACACGACAGACAGAAATCGTCTGCAATTTTCTTTTGGTTTTCGGTGGAAAATCGTATGAGCTGCTACACGAGGGAACAACTTGCAGACAATAAATCATGCCGGCTTTGTTGTTGTTTTAAGCATTATCTTTGCGAGAAAAAGGAAATTTCAGAAGAAAACAAAAACAATGCAAGAGCAGCCAACGTGTTCAACCAATACTCGGCTGAAAATATCCGTTCAAAATGTGTGCCTCGACTCTTGTCGTGTCATCTGTAGGCTCGTGTGGAATCAGCCATACCGTCCAAGTTTCCGCACACACATTTCCTCTGCCGTTGCAGTGGGTGACTCCACACGAGCGTAAACATGACACGACAAGAGTCGGCTACAAAGTGGTTTATAGAGAAGAGGGTGAAAGAGGACGATGGAAATTGTGCCCATTGCGGAGTCACTCAATCAGGCATTCAAACGTCACAGTCTGTACAGAAGTTGCACGGAAAGTCGGACAAACAAAAGTCCTTAGCCTGCTCCTATACGGTTATACTTGCGACACGACAAGAATCGGCTGCAAAGGGGGTTTATCAAGAAGAGGTAAGAGACTAGATGGGGGGAAATTGTGTCCATTCCATCGTCCTCTCTCGCCGTCTTCACAATAAATCACCTTTACAGCCGACTATTATCTTGTCGTGTGTACGCTCGGGTGGAATCACCCATATGGAGTGGGAAGCCTATAATTAATAACTTTCAAGATACAACTAAAACATTACTAATAATTAATAAACAACAAACTGAATGTTTTTGAATGCAAACTTTAAGAATTTTGAGGCTTAAGTTATAAATGATGTGCCGTTGCCAAATTATTTTTAAAATTTCATTACTATGAGTGTTTCCACACGACACAATAAGAGTCGGATGCAAACGTGAAATTGTATCCACTCCATCGCCCTCTCTTACGATCATCTCAATAAACCAACCTTTGCAGCAGACTCTTGTCGTGTCGTGTGTAGGCTTGTGTGGAATCACCTTATGAAAGGAGACTTCCCGTAACAAGGTGAACTACATAATACACACAAATATAACGATTGTTATAACACTAAATAAAATACATTAATATTGAAATATACTTACAATTTTGGCCCACGTTCTGATGAGAATTCACAATGGAATACTAATATATGCCTCTTTGGTCCATCAGCTTGTACAATTTGTGATTCAGTCTTTGAATTAACAAGTTCATCAAGAATTTGTTCATGTGTATATAAATTTTGTGCACCGCGTATATGACCACCTTCATACTCATATGGATAACGGCAATCAATTATTTTAAATGATGCAACACTATTACGATATTCACCAAGTATCAATTTAGCCATGGTAGAGCTAGATATTGATTTTAAGTCACGATGTCTGCCTGGCATTAATGGTAAACAGAATGGCTTACTAAAATCACCAATTAAATCTGGCTCCGATGATGATCTAGCTAATGCTGTCATAATATGTGCATCATTCATGCTCATCGATTTACGTAATGGCGGTCGCGTTATGATTTGTTGTGTTAAATTAATTTTTTCATTACGTAAAATATTATTTTCTTTTTCATCTGTATCAGTTTTATAGCGTTTACTTTGTATTGGACTTATACTAGGTGGTTCAGGTCTTTTAAAGCATCTTTCTATATGGCGGGATGAGAATGGTGTTGTTGTTGTTGTTGATGATGTTGAGGTTGTTGTTGGTGTATTATTATTATCTTGTACTGGTTTCAGGATTTCTGGTGTCTTTGGTTCAAATAATGCACTTCTAGCTTGATTCCTGATATTATTTTCAGTTAAACTTAAGCATCGTCGTACTGATGGTCTTTTAATATCTGGTGTTGTCTTAACCGCCTTAATATGTCCACTTATTAGCGAATTTAAATCAGATGGTAAATGTGAATCATCCTCAAGATTTTCCATTTCAAATAATTCCATATATTCATCATCCATTGATTCCATAGAGCCTGAACTTAAACTATGGAATAGTCTAAAGCTCTTTGGTGGCGTCTTATTATCTCTATTACATAAAAGATTTTGCAATTGTTGTATATCATTAGAATTTTTGCGAGGTGATGGTTCCAATTTTTTTATGGGTAATAATTGTGGTTCGGCAAACTTAAATGATGTTGTACCATAACCAGAATCAACCGAACTACCATCAATTTCATCTATTGATCGTCTCTTATCGACCATTGTTACTGTATTTTGTACAACTGTAAATCGTTGTGGACTACCTTCCGGTGATAGTAGACCAACATTTATCATTGGACTAGATGGATAATGTCGTGGGCTAGATCCACCACGTGGTGGAGGGCTGTGATTATCATAAAATGATACATCATCAACAGCCATTATGTTATTCTTTTCTGGCGATGATGCT
This sequence comes from Thereva unica, assembly GCA_949987705.1. Lineage (NCBI taxonomy): Eukaryota > Metazoa > Arthropoda > Insecta > Diptera > Therevidae > Thereva > Thereva unica. Next base: position 147,307,436 of record OX465283.1, read on the forward strand.
TGAAATTCTTCATCATCATAATTAAGCACTAATGGCTCAATATTTGTTTGTCGAATTCTTGATCGTGTTTCTTGCCGACGTACAGCAAGACTTCGCCCTCCGGAATTGAGTGTAAAGTTGTTTGAGATGAGACTAAAACGAAACACAAGAAAAACATTAAATTAATTTTCACTAAATCACTTAACAATTTATATATTTAAATAAATAAATAAACAAAACAAAATATTTACAAAACAACAATTTGCTTATCCATATTTTCAAATAATATAAAAACACCACTGTGTTCGGACATAGTTTCTTCTCCTTAAATTCAAAGTATAAACCGAACGCGCACACCGAACTCGATATACTAACTATGCGCGCGTCACTATTAAAAATTTATCCTGTTACCTTCCCTTGAGACTGACTATCCTGGCTGGCTTTTAGGCTGGGGATGAAACCCTCGTTCTTTCTTCCTGTATTTTGTAGGGGGAATTGCTACGCTACACGCACGGCTTCACTTCGGCTTCACGTAATCAACACAGAAACTGAGGGAGGTAGTGCGGCTTAAAGCGAGGATCCTTTGCGTGTACATATGCACAAGAGACCGAGACAGTACAAGGGGAAGCTGGTCCTAGCTGAGAATAATTTAGCACATTTAAGGATATTGAACCGAAACCGGCAAAAATAATATGTCATTAGATTCACTATATATGTATGTATCTCTCTGTCTAACCCATTGTTTTGGTATATTACCATTTCAAGCTCTAGGACCCTTGCTTGATCACTACCTCGGATAAGCATGGAACACAATGTGGTGTTTCCTTGGAAAGAGGGCATTGACGTTGGTTGGCTCTGCTGGTTTGTTGAGGGTGTTATTTATAAGGTTTCATTTCCATATTAACATAAAAACTTTTTATGTTTTTTGTTTTGTTATTTCAAATATGGCTAATTATGCTTCGCGGTTTTTGTGACTTGTAATTATTAGGTTGAACAAGAAGCTATAATTACTACTCATAAAAAATCCAAATCTTTATAAAAAAAAAATACAGACGCACGCCACTGCAGATGTTCGTTTCTTAAATCTTCAGTGATTTTCTTTTATCCTTAAGAATCCTTACGTAAAAATCAATACACCTTCCTTAACGTTACTGTAAGGATCTTTTGCAGCTGAACATAACCCGGTAGGATCTATTGAGGATCGAATAAAAGAAACCAACAAGATAAATAGAGATGCGCACGCATTCATAGAAAAGTTTGCAGCTTGCGCATGCGCTTATCACTTAGAATCTCTTACTTAGAAGAAATTTATTATTTTTCTTAATTAAACTGACCTATCACAACTTTTATCAACATATTCCTTTGGCCTAATTATTTGCTGTTTTATCTCTCTCTTCTCTTTGTATTTTTTTTTTCGAAGACATGTTTCTTCTATCGATACACTAAAGAAGAATCGAAATTGTTGAAGGTGTAAATTCTCTAATACAAAAAAATAAAGAATTTGAGTCTCCATTCTTGTCCTTTTCTCACCTACATACAAATACTACCTTTGCGAGGAAATTTTCTTGAAGAAAAAGAAGAATTGAAAGAAGCAAAAAAAAAGAATTCTTGAATCACCTTTTTTGAGGAAGTTCAGCTGCTCTAAATTAAAGAGACATTTGGCTTTAGTTTTCTTTTTTTTTTGTGAAACGAGGAAACACACCGGCTGGCGCGTTTTTGTTTTCTACTTGGGGTCAATGTAAGGGGAAAATTACGTCTGGGCATATTTGAATTAATTTTAATGCACGAGGAGTATGTAGGTAAAGGTGAGTCAATGTTTTTTAAAAACAATGAAGTGGAGTACGAGTTTTGAATTTAGGTTAATGGTTGGTCGGTTTATATATTTTGATTTATGCAGTTACGGTTATATGAGCAGAAACATTATTTTTTATGAAGTATGCTTATGACGTAAATAAATGATTATTTAGTTTAATTTTGAAGTAATATTGAACAAACAAGAGATGATGATGTCCGTGTGAATCCATCATTAGGTAATTGCGTAGGGATGGATGGTACGATCAGTACGATCATATAAATAATGTCATGTAGCAACCCTATAATAAAGTTAGTTTGAAGCCGCAAATAGACGATAAAATAGAGTAAATGAAGTTCTGAAGGCTTTTAAACTCTCGACGCATTTTTATAGCGGATGGTAACTGGTGATGAATAGTGGGTAATTTAGGACAACGTCCAGCGAAAACGATCGTGGTTTAATCGCGGTGAGCAGGCGCAAACGGTATCATATACTATGAGGTGAGCCCCTACGGTAGAACTCTTAATTCAGAGCTGTACTGTCAACAATTGGACCCTATGAAGGAAGCTAACGCACACAAGCGGCCAACTTTGGCTAATAGGAGAGGAATTGTTTTCCATCAGGACAAAGCCCGGCCAAATACATCGATAGTGACTCGCCAAAAAGCTTCTTATGCATCCACCTTATAAATCGGAGCTGACATAAGGATAACCACCTGTCTCTGGCTATGGCGAGCAGTTTTGCTGGTGAAAAATTCCCCTCCAGAGGCTTGTGAAAATCGAGTATCCCAATTTTTTGTCAATGTTCAGAGACTAAAACCGACTGAATGTAAGGTGGCAGTTCCTTTTCATCTATCTCTCTCTTCAATATCTTCCGACTGGAGCTGCTGTTCGACAGTGCACTCTATATGAGAAAAAAATAGGTTGTCGACAGATTGTCTATATAAAAAAAATGAGCCTTTAGTCTTTCACATAAAAAGGGTCATTTATAAATAAAAGAAATAGTGCAGGTGATAAAATTGATCCTTGAGGGACACCAGCAAATATCAGGAACACAGTACTAAGCCAAAGTCCGGCTATATATCAAAGCTTCACAAGCTCCATATGCGGCTTTTCGACACTTATTGCCTGCAGATTTAAGCCCAGTTTACATCCCAAAGTCAACGCGAAAGTGCACAGAAATTTGTATGCTGAAACTTTGATGCAACAGAGAAAAAAGCATACAAATTTCAGTGTGACAAAAATGCTTCAAAATAAACTTTCACGTTGACTTTGGGATGTAAACAGGGCTTTATGTAGCAAAGCAGCTTGTGACGATTTGTTCCATATATCGCCAAGCACTAAATGACGAAACGCTGCATATAAAGCTTTGGTATACGGCCGGTCTAAGACAACAAGATTGATTACGTACGGGCAGGACTGTGCCTGGCCAGCCTTCCAAAGCAAAGGCGACCAAAATAAAAGGCGGCTAAATCGAATAACATTTAAGCTCCGCAATATCGAGACAACCTATTCGTCTGCAATTCCAAGCTTTAACCAAAATCGATTCAAAACAAATTTCAGGAATTCAAAGTGATTTTTGAGTGCTCCAATAGTAATTTGCGGGTTGCGAATTGGGGGATACCTTCACAATTTTTTAGGTATTTTGAGTGATTTATCGTCCTTCGCCCACTGATGCCGCACGACCTGAGGGCAACACTAAAATTGATTACATTTAAAATTTGCTGGCACTCAAAAATCACCCTGAATTTTTTTGGGGCGATTTTGGCCTGCAGCCCCAATTTTCAAGATATACTCTTTCTTTGTCCGATTTTTCCTCGGAGGCGGATATATAGCCTGGCAGATCAAGAGAGGCCTGGCAGAAATCGACAATGGTAACAAATGCTGTGATGTCTGTAAAAATTATAACTATTATAAAATTTTTCTTAAAACAAAATTAAATAAGTAGACAAAACACCGTACGATAGTTTTTCGGTATTTTTTATCGAGACATTAATGAATATAAAGTATGACTGTCACAACGATCCATTCACCAGCCACTAAAACAAAGTGTACAGATACTAATAGCAATGTCCAATTATTCAATGAATCTTCATAATTCTTAGTACGTAAATTCTGATTGTCCTATCAAAAATTATACTATATGGGTCATAAAATTCTAGATGATGCCTGCCCCGAAAATAAGAGCGAACATGATCGGGTGAATGACTGCCTTAACATACACAAGAAAGCTTTTTAATTCTTTAAGAGCTTTTAATATGAAGAAATCTTAATTATTATTTTTTAATTTTGATTTTAATTGAATCCTAATCAAAAACAGATATGTGTGCAATAATGAAGAGAGCTTTCTCCTCCTATACAAGTTTTTTTCCTAAGCCATAAAAATACCTTTTTTTAACGTTATTTCACTTTTATTTTCATTTTCATTCAGTAAAAAGCCGGGAGAAGACGAGGAGGAGAGTGCAATAAAAACAATAAAAAGGAAAAGAAGCAAGAAGACTTTGAAGAAATAAAAATTCTTTACAAGAAGAACGGGTCTTTTCATTTTCAATTCGCATATATTCACTTTCTGCATACTCGTGTATATATGTATGTATGTTTATATGTATATGGATATGTAAGACGACGTGTGTGCTTTTAAAAAGAAGCTATATCTCTAGAAGATTATACCGGCAACATTTTTCTTCTTCGGATCTCCCAACCTTCAGTGTCTTATGTCTGCGATTTTTTTTTGTTTTATTTTTTTATTTAGTTTCTTTTTTTTATTCAACATTTTGTCCAAAGAGAAGAGAGAGAAAAGAACTTTGATTCATAAAAAAGGTGGAATTTGTTTTTATTTTTACCGGCAAATATTTTTTTCGTTTTTTTTATATTTAAGAAACCTTTAACTTTACCGGTTTTGACAAGTCATTTTTTAATTTTTATTTTATTTTTTAGTTTAAGACCCAACATTATTTGCTCAGTAAATCAGAGATTTGTTGGGTGTTGTTTAAGTGGGAATATAAAGGTACTAAAAACAACTTTAAAGGTGATAAGTGGACATCTAAAACGAGACTAGAATTTTGAATTAATACAACAACAGCAAAAAAAAAACACCAAACATATAGGCATAGTTTTGAGATGAGGGTAACGAATCAGATGGAGAAAAGACAAAGAAGAATAAAAAGAAATTGAAATAAGATTTTTTTTTTTAAAAAAGGTAGAAGGAAACCCGCACCAGACAAGGTCGTTTAGGCTCTTTATATAGGTATATTTTTATGTAGAAAGACATCACGGTAGAAATTCCACGAATAAATTTTGGGCGCTGATAACGATTTGTGGTGATTTGAAAAAAGGAGAGGGGATGATTGGGGTAGAGGAGTTTTTTTAATAGAATTATTGATTGATATATCATTTAAGGTGCGGCAGAATATTCTCTATTATACTTTCAAATATTTAGTCCAGCCTTAATAGGGTAAAATTAGATCGCTGATTTAGTTTCGATATTTGATTTATAAAGACAGGTAGATATTGCCGGTTGTCCCTGAGTTTTTTTTAATAATTTTTAATAAATTTAATAAATGTCGGAAAAATAAAAAAATTCACATTAACATTTATTGTCAGTCTAATTTAATCTAGCTCGACCGATAGTGTAATGTTCTAAAAAAGGTCATTGGTGATAAGCGATCTTGTAGACTTTTAAGCGATCCTTAGAATCTTTATTTATTTGCTCTACTGAATATAGATTTATCTTCACGCGAACTTTATTAAAATTTTTGAACACTGTTTGAAAATGTAACCCTGCTATGAAATTTATAGTTTAATTCTTTCTTTCTTATTACTTATTTCATACTAATCCAATATAAACAGTTGCTGGCAGAGAGTTTTATTTGTGATTTATTATTTACTTATCAACTAAATATTTTTGTATGATATGCATTAGCATAATATGATCGATCTAATAGATGAATACGTTTCACGAGAAGAGGATCGATATTTAAAAATCCAATACAAAACACAAGGTGCATTTGCTCAATTGGCGTAGGATCTTGTTTCTAACCCAAAGCAGCGAAATTATACGTTAAATTAAATATTGGGCAGATAATATTTTATTAAATCAAAATTTTAATATGAAGTTATACGTTAAATTACATATTGGGCAGATAATATTTTAATAAATATCTTTTTTTTTAATTTCTAAGCAGCCTACCTTGTAAAAATAAGTTGTTTCATAACCCAAACCAACGTTTTTTCCAATAAAAAAATTAGCAAAGGTTTAAAAAACAAATTATTACAACTAGCAAAAAAAATATAAATACATTAGCACAGGTTTCAAAAAATGAAAAATTATTTCAATTATTACTATTTCAGCGAAATATAAATAAATATATTTAACGAAATAGAAATAAAAATAAAAAGTAAGCCGATCGTTGTAAACTGCAATGTAACATAATATATAATTGGGCATATAAGATATTTCCCTAAGAGATATTATAACACTTCGTACTATTTTTATTCTTTAAAATCATAGTTAATCTTTACTTGCTAAATTATCTAAAGCAACTAAATAAACGATTTACCTTGCACATTCCACAACATCATAGGATTCTTCTGGAATACTTTCCCAAAACATTTTGAAGATCGTTTTTTTTTTTTGTAACAAGATCACTTAAAATTTTTTTAATTAATTTTTTTATTAAAAAAATCCTTTAATGAGTGGTGAACAGTTCACAGATTATAATCAATCTCTTTCTCTCTATATATCACTTCATCACTAGTCCAGCAACAGTATATCATAAAATTCCTGATAATATTGTCGATCAGTGGAACATCACTTAATAATTATTATTAATATTATATTTAAATTTTCTATCTATATATGTCACTTAACTAAATTTATTATATTATTGCATTTATCCATTTCTGCTGTATTTTTATATATATATATATATATATTTAGATAGTCAATTTTCTTTTCATTTAAGTACACAAAAGTTTTATTTATATATAAATTTAAGAAAATTGTCCAAAAAACACATTAAAGCAAAACATCCCCCCCGAAACACACACGATCAGTGATCTTTATAAATTAATATTTATTCTTATACTTGTTTTCGATTATTTTTTATATTTAATCTTAATATTTGTTGTAATCATTCTTATTATACCGCACGTTACAAAGCCGTTATCCATTAAAAAAATAAAAATAATAAGGTATATATAATATTACGTCTTTTGGTCACATATGCTTAAGAACGTGGTCTTAACTCGAATGACTAAAGAAAATTCAGTGCTCGGCCTTTTTATCAACAAGATCCCTCTCGGTGTGTTAGTGTGATGTTGATGGGTAACGAGACGTTATTTAGGGTCTCCTCTAGTTGAGTAAACTTTTATCGGTTTTTCGAAATACACAAGGGGATATATTATATCGTTGTATTTTTCAAAATGCGATATACACTAGTATATTTGTGAAAAACAGGAAATCATATGGCCAAGGAATGTGACGACAAGAAACTTGCTTTTTGTACACTTATACACATTTATATGTATAAAAATAATTTGTGTGATAGTATTGGAACATTTCCAACCCCTTTTTTTATAAGAACATTTTCAAGAGGAGAATATAGCTTCCTTTACATTTTTATTCTGGACATTCACACATGGATTCTGTTATTACTACAGTAGTTGTACCATATGGAATAAAGGTATGTAGATCACCAGCTGAGATTTCCTTTTTGGTAGGGCACTTATGTATGGATCATATAATATATAATAAAAAAATGCAACAGGTAAATAAATATCCTGAATTATATATCCTTCTTCAAATACATAAGATCTTCATCTATATACAACGATCTCCAAAAAATCTTCTTCAATATTTCTTTTCTTCACCAAAAAAATCAAGGAAAATTCCAATAAAAATATTTTAGTGACCCTCAAGACTTTTTAGAGAAGTCACTTCAGAATCTTGTTCTATTTTCTCATTCAGACCTGAACCCCGAGAGCTGCTGGAGCACTGTGGTCCTAAAGTTTCCTATAAGAAATATGAGAATGCTCGGAAGCTTTGTGAGTGATGAATCTTGAAGTTGATTGTTTGCCCGCCTAAATTCAAATGGCGACAAATTTTTATGGCGGGTTTAATAATCTGGGTTTGGTCCCGTTCCCGGCTCTAGGGGTTACTGATCGGGTGACCAACCAAAACTGTTAGTGTCTAGTCTCTTTTGGAAAAATAAAAAATAAAAGAAACGATTTGATCAAATTCTTTGCTGATTGATACGCGAATGATCGCAAGGAAACAATGGTTTGGATTTATCAATTTATTTCTTACTAAAGAAGTTACAGATTGATGTCTAAAGAAGGAAAAAAAATTAATTTTAAAATTATAAGAAAAGACAAGGTTTGCAGTTTTGTTATAAAATAGGTATCTCTAAAAAATTAATTTGAAAACACACGATCGTGACATAGAATATAGATTAAGACTTCCTGATCATGCAATACACTGTTATATAGCCTCTAGGCCAGCGATCGGCAACCCAAATGCATTGGCGTGCCAAAATAAAACAAAAACCATTGTATATGAAAATTTTATTTGTGTAGTAAAAATGTTTCACAACTCAACTTTATAGGACGCCGATTTCATACAGGCCGCCGGCAGGCCGTGGCCTTTTAGACCAGGTCGTCAGGTACGGCCCGATCAAGGCCACTCAGTCTGACTGAGGGATGAGGGCTTGAAGCATCCGCCTGATAGGCCGTTAGCTGCAAGTCACCTCATGATCCCCTACACGCCTAGGCGAAGACGACATTTTATCATGGCAGGTTGTTAATTCAAGTGAGAAAAATAAAAAAAATTCAGACTACATAGAAGTTCGAATCTTCATCTTCATGCCCGGACTGACGATAAATACCCACCACCATTAAGATTTTTGGCAGTTTTCCTGGACTGCAGCCACCATCCAATGATTTTAAATACTTGGCCCCAAGGCGATAAACCTTAAAGCCACGGCCTGCCGGCGGCCTGTATGTGAATGACTGAATAGCGCCCTTTATATCAATGTTCGAGTGAACTGTGTCCAGGACGGCTGCAGTAACGTTATTCCTTACGTAGTGTGTACATCAGTGGACTCTGAAATATATATGTATCAGATTGGCAAGTGCACAAGCCTCTATAGCAGTCGCTCATGAACATGAAAGGGCTTGCTGACGCGATTGTCGAGTGTGGCGTGCCATCGCAGATCTTCTCGCGTTCCGTAGGTTGCCGACCGCTGCTCTAGGCTATACCGAAAAACAATAAGCTACTGGATAAGCTTACTGAACACATAAACCAAAACTTGCATCGTTTTTGGAAGTCTGGTGAGGTTGTTCTGGATATTACAAAAACTTTTAACAGAACATAGCAGAATCTGATCGTAGGGTCTTTAACATTATTCTTCGATGGTTGTGTCATCGGCCGTCTGAGGTGATTAATCTTGTGCAAGACAAGGTGTTAGGTTAGATGTCGGGCTGCCTCTATTGCCACACGAAGCTCAAGTATTGCTTTAGCATACCGTTATGATACCATACCGTGTATCTAAAGTTAGATGGTTGTTAGATCGACTGTGAGGGATGTCTAATGCCACCCTGAGGAGTTCAAGCAGGGTTTTTACTTAGTTGGCTACCAGCGCTGGTTGTACTGTTGGTTGACCCCCAGCTGGCGGTCATCCGGAATTTGGAAACTTCTGATTATTCTCGAGCTTGTTGAGCCAGCAGCCTGACGACATACAGGTAATGTCGTGGGAGCTAGCGGAAGATACAACGAGCGCTGGTAGCCAGCTAAGTGGAAGACCCGCTTTAGGAAGCCTATCAAGGCTCTGACCTTTAGTTTGAAGATCTCTTTTAAGTCTTATACAGCAGCAACCGTTACGCTGAATACCTACTTTGGCAACCATGGGCCAATTTACGTGAAGATTGCGGTATTTTTGGCAATATCTTTTCGGGGTCTGTTTGGGAAGTTCATTGTTCTTTCTTTGCTGTAAATGAGCCAAGTCGTTCTAGGGATAATGCAGAACTTTGGCAGGCTAGTAGCAGTTGGCTAGGTAGTCAGTTTTCTCGTTCCCATATATGCCCCTATGTAGATCCGCTAACCCAGACGAAAATCACGTTATGCTTTCTACCAAGCCAATCTAGCTGAATTCTGCAGCACCGCTTAACGACCTTGGAGCGTATCAATCACCACTGAACCTAGAGCTCTTACATATATAGGCTTGTATATCTACGAAAATTCCAATACTACATTTTTGTGTTGGTTCATTGCCTGGAAGGCCTTCAGGATCGCCAAGACCTCCAGTTTAAGGATACTATCCTGTGCCAGGATAATAAACTGTTGGTGGTCTTTATGTAGACTTCTGCCCGACGGCCCCTGTCGCCTTCGAGCCATCAAGAAATATCCATAGATCAAAATTCGGGCGTTTTCGTTTGTCCACTCACTTCTTTGGGGTATTTCAACACAGAGTCTTTTTATCAGAAATCCTCTTACACGGGTTCATTATCTCTGCTATTGTGGGGATATATTAGCAGGGCCGTACCTGAGTATATGGGCGCCTGTGTACCAGGGTATATGGCCGACTCGAAGGTGACATTATATAAAGAACAAGTAATTTTTTTAGAATTATTGCTTCAAAATGGTTCCAAAAAATTTTCAAGTATACAGAGTGATTTTTGAGTACTGACATATTGAATTTTTAACAATTTCCGTATTGTGTCCAGGTCAAGCTGGCGCGGAGGAGAATAAATCAGTCTGACTCTGAATTCCTAAAAAAAATGTGTGAAGCTGGCCTGGATTCCCAATTCGCAACCCCCCACCCCTGCCTGCGCTCGCTGTGATAACAAAAATATGTCTCACCGTCTTGAAATTACTACTAGAGCACTCAAAAATCACTCTGAATACCTGAAAATATTTTTGGAGCGAATGTTATGTACTTATCCGAATTCGACGTACTTTTTTTTGGCGATTTAGCCAACTTTTATTCTGGCTTGGCAGGCACGGCCCTGTATATTAGTTAATTTAAATTTGTTCTGAATAAAATGGTGCTTTAGATGTAGAAATTTGGTTTGGGTCTTCTCTTGTGCTATATTTTATTAATAGGTAGAGTTTGATAGTTTCAAATAGGCATCGGTTAGTCCTTATAACGTATACTATATCTAAAAATATCTTAACTTAAAGATATAACAATGCGTATGATAGCAAGATATTTTGGATTGGGCCTAATCCTCATAAATTTAACAAATCCACGCTAAAGCCTCTTTAAACTCCACCAAATCTACTTTTTACCCGCCAAAACAACATTCCAATCGGACGTCTTGGGCCAGTTATCCAATAAGATAAAAAAAAAGTGAAACTAAATCTTGTCCAGCCAACCAGCCGAACCAACCATCGTACCCTATAGGGTACCTCTTGTAGGGACACAAGTGTACCCATCTATATATCATCATCATACAAGGAAACGATTTTTTTTGCAACTTCTCATATATACCTAAAACTGGTCTTATATAAAATCAGCACACACCACTAAATATCCAGACAATACCAATCAGCTGAGCAGAAGAATCATGGCACAGCTCAGCATCCGCCAAAGGACTTCTGGCGAAGATCAAGTTGAATCCACCTCCTTGAGACGGCGACGAGCGCTGTTCCCGGCAAAAAGGGCGCGAGTTTTGTCCCCTTAATATCCTAGGCTATAGGAATGACTTTAGGGGTCAACATACATTTTTTTCTGGTGGCACAACTGCATGCATGTATGAATATTTGCGCTCCTATTGTCACATGTTGTATTTGTTGGTGTTGTCCTGTCTGCCTTAAATGTAGAATCAAGAAAATTCTGCTTTTCTTGTTCGGTGAAAAAAATGGGAGAAAAGAAAGGGAAAATGGACAAAAAATACGGTTTGATAAGACGAGGAGGAATTGTCCAAAACTGCTTAGGGTAGTGTGAAATATTTTCGGTGGTATGGGTTTAAGGGGTATTGAAACCCTGTCTTATAAACGAAGGACGGGAAAGGGATCTTTACGACCTTGCCAAAACAGCTGATTACAGCTGTATTGATAGCGGTTCTTCGTACAGACCCTTAAGAGAGGGGTGAATTTTCTTAGGAGTTGCTAGTGTGCCTCATTCGTGTCTTCGGCATGTGTGAGAGAGGGCGGTTTTCGCGCCAAAATTAATTTTTTCGTTTTTTTAACATTTAAAGGATATGGCTTATACGTGATTTTTTTGGGGAATTTCTATCAGTTTTAGTGGTTTGTGGCCGGAATACTTTAAAGTGATTTTCTAGGAAATTATCTAACAAGTGAAAAACGATGATACGATATATATGAAGGAATTATTTATCTTATATATGGACTGTGTTTTTTTTTTTTGATATAATACGGCCGATTTATATGCAGTGATTTTTTATATACAAATTTCTAAGTGGTGTTCACATAATGTTTGTCTGTGTTCTTTTTTATTTTATGTTTTATCAAAATTGGGATTATTTGATCGTGAAAAGATTTATGCATTATTTTTTTGATTAATATCGACTTTCGAAGAAGTTAAAAAACAGATTGATGGGTTTACTTAGCAGCAAATTGGTATACCACCTATTTTTTATATCATTTTGATAAGTTGTACATAAGATGATACAATAATCTGTACAATAGATATGATATACAATAGATATCATTAATCACGAAATTGGAAAAATTATGATCAGTTTTTTGTATGTGATCCATTGATGAAATTCAGTATCAGTTATTTAAATAAAACAAGTGCAATAATATCCATGTGTAAAAATAATAAAATAGAGCAGAAAATAAAAATATTTTATTACCTAAAAATTAAAACTGGTTTAATTATTTTCCAAGTTAAAGTTAAAATTTATAAAGTTTTTAGGTAAAAGATAAATATAACATATCAACTATTTTATATAGGTGCGGCTCTTGCTTGATTCTTTGAGAATTTCTTGCTGATGTAAAAGACACAATTAATTAAATAATAAAAATTTGGATTCAATTTACATATAAATAATTAAAAAAATTCTATGCACCATGTTGGTTTCATTTGAAATGTGTGTTCCATAGCTAGCTCTAATGAACCGGATTTAATAAGTTTGATATTGAACAACATTTTCAATGAATTGAAACTTTATTTCCAAAATAACGATTCTTTTCCAATTGTTGTGTGAATTGTTTCTAGTTTATCAGCATTAACCCTAAGAAAATAACACAGACCTACAACGAAATTTTTTTTGATGTTCAAGCACTGTTTCTACTATATTTTTGTGTGCTGATTACGTCGAAAATAGTCAAAACTTTCCATCACGTCAGAGTTTTGAAGAAATTGCTCAGAATTTGACTCCGCTAAGTGTGTTAACTCCCGTGAACGGTTTTGTTACATTTGCGGAATTTATTTGGAGTTAAAAAAACACGCTATGAAATTTGTGAAAAACATACACAAGCTATACCTTCTGCAAGTTATACCTTGGTGTAACTATTTGTAACTTGGAAAATACTTGGTCATCAAATAAAGTTTGTAAGAGTTGCGTATCAGAAAATCATACTGGTGAATCTTCTGAAAGTTCTTGTCCAGAAAACCAAGTAAATCTAGATCTTAATTTTGAGCTCTCCTCTCTAACAACAACCGTTTAACCAGATAGAATTGTCGCAAGATTAAGGACTACCTATAGATGCCGCGAAATTTCTTGGTTCGCGAAAAACTTACTTTCTCCTGGAACTTCATTCTGCAGTGAAGGTATTTTCACAATTTTTCGCGGAACGCGAACATCAATCGAACATCATCAATTGCAAAGACACTCCCGGATTAGTGAAGATGTATGGCATAAAATACGACTGAGACTCTTTATTGATTCGCCAAAAAGAAGTTTAAAGGCAGTTTTAATTCATGTTTCGCACATTTTCCATTTGAACAATTGTACATTTTCATAAATGTGTATTGTGAAAAACTCTGACTTAATAAAAAAAACCGATTTCATATTCGTGATTAGGTGGTCCCAAAACCCAAAAAATCAGTGCTGAAGTCGAAAAAGAAATTACTTTTTAGGCCTAAGTAATCCAAATAGGTTAAAACACACGGTTTTGAAGGCCTATTCACTTGACCAAATTTTTTGAAATAAAGTTGTCTTCAAATTTGTTTTCAATTAACTAATTGCTTGCGTTGCTGCATGTCACCGTATCTTGCTGGTATCAATATCCCTCAATTGTAGGTTAATCTCAAGCAAATAACCATTTAGCATGGATTTATAACGATCACCATTGGTTGTTGGCTCCGGATTTATTTTGAAAGAATTAAAGATCTATGACGTCGTAAACATGTAGACCGGACCAAACAGTACATTTTCTAGAATGTAATGAAACCTCTTAAAGATTGTTTTCACTCCACATACGGCAATTTCGTTAACTAGAAATGAGCTCCACCAGTGATACCTACACATTTTCGATCGGGAATTAAACCTATTTATTTTGATCATAAAAAATGTAATATCACAAAAAATCAAACAAGGATAAATTCTTGAAATCCGCAGCATATTATTACATGGAGAGATTTTTGGAAGTTAGGTATTTCAACAAACTAAATTTGTTTAAACAAGCTATCAAAATTAAAATTATTTATTTAATTCAGATATTTTCTAGAGTTTACAATATTGAATTAGTGCAATTTACTAAATTTAAAGTTACTTGGAAATAGTCAACATTTTCTTTTTTTAAAAAATGAAGGTTATACACACAGGGAATTATTTTTTCCGAGAACGATATTTGCAATTAGTTCGGTATAAACCATTTTTGTATATGTTTATACATTTTATGGTAGGCTAATTGCCCAACTTCCAAAAATTTCCAAAAGATCTAGAAATGTTTTATTGTCCTGTAATAAACGAAAAGATTTTGTAACCCGTACAATTTGTGCATCAAGTTCTATACTACAAGACAAATAAACTTTATGGTGGATACACAAAAGTATTTAGAGTTCACACATACTAAAGTTATTACAAGTGATTAGGTTTAAAGTGAACGATTTGTTAAATTGATTAATGTTTCCTAGAAGGTCAAATGAAATCAAATAGGAAATTGAACATTTTGAGATTATTAAAAAATCCTCGATGGATGAACAAAGATATCTTAATAATTATAATATAGTACATTTGTCTGCAAAACTGTTCTATAAGTGTTAAAACACCACAAATAGTAATGGAGATTATTTTAATTTTTAAAACAATATAATGAATATGTTTCAATTTTTTATCAAAAATAACGAATCAGACTAGCTAGAAGCTTTAAAATTCCTACCTATATTTCATATTTTACTTTCGTTCAGAACAAAACAGAAATATTAAATTAAAGTCGACTAAAAGTATCAAATTATAATAAAGTCGCTTTTTACGCCATGAATGTCATATTAGACCGGTTCTACACATTCAACTTTGCATTCCACTTTTTGACGTTCAATTCTGTCGCTCGTGTCTACACATTTTCAACTTTTCGAGAAGAAAATCGAAAGGCTCGGCTGTCACTGCTATACGTATACACTCATATTCATACATATTCGCACACTCATAAAAATTTTGAACGAAAACACAAAAGTTGAACGCAAATTTCCATTCCATTCTGAGCTGCTTTCCATTTTCCTTTCAACTCTAGTCTGTTTCAAACTTCGCATTGGAGTGAAAGAGAAAAAAAAGTTGAACGTCAAAAAGTGGAATGCAAAGTTGAATGTGTAGAACCGGTCTTAACGCAAAAGGGGCTAAACAACCAAGTATTATTTTTTCCCCTACGCTGGCAAGTTCTCGCTCCATGGAAAATTAAACGATAACGGGAAACGAATAGTAATTCGACTTTAGATCGCCAAGAAGTTTGACAATAGCTAGAACCTGGTTTAATCATAAGAATCATATGACATGAGCCGAAGGACTATATAGATAGACCATGTTCTACTAAATATTAATCTTGGTAGTAGCATACTGGATGTAAGGAGCTACTAAACAGCGAATGTGGACAACGAACGCAATCTAAATTATTTACTTTTTTCCATTTGAAATCACAATGAATCTCACGGTGTTTTATTGATATTTCGACCATCTTGTCATTGCGATTGAAAACCGCACCGGAAACGGCAATCGGTTAAAGTAGAATGGCATGCCAGGCGGATTCATTGGGATGCATGGAATCAAAACGTCTTTTTCTTTGTGCTTTCCTTTGAGAATTGTTGTTTCATCATTGCGATCCGGGTTCCAAAGACGTAATTGGTTGATATTCCTCAACGTTATGATTCGACCTTCAAATGTTGGGAGCGAGGTTAAAAATTCGGTCGGATAGTTGAAATCATCTTCGCTAATAATGGAATCCACCGAATTGTACGTCATCAATTCGCCAGCAATTTCACCTTGAATTTTAAAATTCAATTCGTCGACATCAATGTTCAACGATCTCTCAACCAAACATGATATTTGCAATTTTGAGCAATATTTATGAATACCTTTCGGATGAGCTCGGTCTTTGATTCGCTGAACTAACAAAAATCGACGGGGAATGTTATGCAGCCAGTCGAAGTGCTAACTGAGATTTTGTCAGTGTCCAGCAATTGTTTCGAAAATACTGCCTTGATTGAAGTATCTTGACGTGTTCAACAAAACGGACGACTTGAAACATGCATTAAGTTCATCAGCTAGCAATGTTTGAAGAAAATCACCTTTTATGGTTTTGATGGTTTCGTAGATCGAAGCAAAGGATCACAATTCAACTAAAAATAGACAATTGATTCACTTTGAACCTACAAGAGAATCGCGGCAATTTGGCAATCAGCTGTCAGCTGTAACTGCATTTGTTGGGCAGATCACGAAATAACACAAAAGTAAAAACAAAAGGAATTTCATTTTTATTTACGATGGAATAGGGTTTTCAGGCTATTCTTCAGATTCCAGATTTATTTTACAATTGAGTTATATTTCCAACTCGGGAGCATAACGAACAAAACATATCAACCCAATATCGTTCGAATCGTTAAGCTAGAATTACATTCTCGTGTCGTGTCGTAATCAGCCTAATGGAAATACATGTGTTAAATCACGGCACAATAATGTAATTCCGGCTTTAGTTTTTGTCTTCAGTTCAGCTTTCCCGAATTTCCCCGAATTTTTCTTTCCCTAAAAGCATTATTCGGACTATTACAAGCACTTTCAAAACAAATAGATTGTCGAACAGTACAAAGGGGCTTTCCCTAAGCCTCTAGTCTATCATATAAAAAAAAATAGCAAAATCGATGGTTGGAAAACAAAGGACAAAAGCACCACTTATCGGGTTCAAAACTATCCTATCTTTGAAACTGGAACTAACCAACTACACATTCACAAAATTTCATTGAAATCGGTTGGGCGGTTTCGAAAATTAGCGTGGCTTATGTGACATTGATCCGCCCAGCTCAGCTCCGGATATTGACTAAGCAAACAGGATGTCAGCTCAAAATCTTTGCAAGAAGAATCCTAAGAAGAATATTTGGTCCTGTAACCAAAAAGAATGGCACATTAGTACAAAAGAAGAGGATTCAAATGTTTCAACATTAAATGAAATATTTAAAATAGTGGTCAAGAAACCATTTTTTGATATACCTTTATAAATATTGCAAGAAGTCTCAACATCATTTATTTATTTTTTACTTAGGAAACGTTATGGACTAATATTTCACAATCTTACTCTAAAATGAGCTAATTCAGAAAGAATGTACAAAAATAATCTTGCAGGATAAAACCGATATTTCCATATTATAATATTATTTTTAATAAAGTGATAATAAATAAGAATGATTTAATTATTAATATATTAGCATTAATGTTAGCCCCAAAAATTTTCGGACGATCCGATCATCCTCCATTAGCAATAAATGTGATCACTTCTGTAAAAGGTCTTCTCTACGAAATAACTTCTAGACACTTTTATCGCGATCTTATTAAAATAAAAATATCGTTATCTGTCATATAATTTCCGAAAAGGATAAATAAAATGCAATATTTAAATTTCAAGAATTTTAATAACTCTTATTTGAATTTCTGAATATTTTCTAGGACACGTTAAGGGATTTTTTTCTTGAGCTAAATCAAACAAAAAAAAAATCAAACAAAAAAATCTTCTTTAAAACCAAAAAAATTAGACTTAAGGTAACTAAATTTAATAACAAGGCTCAACCCTTCCCGTTGGGATTGTTCAAAGAAAAAATGACACCCAAACTGACACACACAGGATTCTTACCCTTCAAGGATTTTTCTTGGCACCAAAAAAAAGTGCATCTACACATTTTTTTTCATCACAAAATTTATCCTTATCTTTTCCACCCGTGGGGTGGTAATTTCCGTTTTTCTACTACAGAGATATCACTTTTTTTGTTTTTATGGGGTAAAACTGGTTATGAAAAGGAGAGTCCTGAACAGTACAGAAAAAAAATTGGTACCTTTAGGGTAATGAAAAGAAAAAAACCGCGAGATTGTTGTTGTTTTTTTATAGGAAGTATTTTGTTTAAAGTGTGATTGAGGTTTGCTTTTCTTCACACTGTCTTAAGGGATGAAAGTTCCATTCAAAGGGGTGAAAGCATTCTTTCTTTCACTTCATATTATTTATAACACGTAATTGTAGGATACAATTTTTTTTAGTTGTAACTGATACTGAAAATAAGGGACATTTTTTTGGAGTAAGAAAAAATTGAACAAAACGTTTTTATTATTATCGTGATTATTTTTTTTAATTTAGGGCAGAAATCAGTTGAAAGTTATGTTCTATGTCAAAAGGATTAAAAAAGATTTTTGTTTATTTTTTTTTTCTTATTTATACTGTAAAAAAATACAAACAAAGTAATGAAAGAATAAGGCAGGAACATTTATAACGGCCAAAGCTTTATGCGCTAGTTTTCAAAATGATGTTCTAGGCAACTCTGCGGTTATGGAGGCCTATTGACCTAGTTGCTGTAGGCTCGGTTTATAGGGGCTATTCTCTTTTAAGCCAGAACACTTTTTAGACCACCTATCAATGCCCAAAGAATTAAACCTGGAGCCAATGTTTTTCCTTACCCAAAATCGTTCCTGCCTTTGTGGACTTCGACAAACCGTTTGTGACAATTATTATATAAGGTCGGTGAGAATGGCAGGACGTTATGCCGCCGAGGAAAAGTATTGTCTCAAATCCGATAATGGAGTACAGGTGGCCGTATATTCCACTAGATGCAAACATGTATGGCCCTTGGCATCACCGCCACTGTTTTCAAGCTGAGCTACTCGCCATCCAGGTGTGGGCCTAGACTTGTATAACTACCCACGCAGCCGGAATAAACTTAATTCTCTAGTTAGTTCAAAATTAACTAGTTCTCCAAGAACTTCAGAATGAATTAGCTCACCAGTTAGTTCAAAATGAATTAGTTCCACAAGAAGTTCAAAATAAATTAATTCTCCAGTTAGTCAAAAATGAATTAGTTCTCCAGTTAGTTTAAAATTAACTAGTGCTCCAAGAACTACAAAATGAGTTAGTTCTCCAAGTAGTTCAAAATTAATTAGCTCTCCAGTTGGTTAAAAATGAATTAGTTCTCTGATTTAGTTCAAAATGAACTAGTTCTCCAAGAACTTCAAAATGAATTATTCCTCCAAGAACTTCAAAATGAATTAGTTCTCGAGTTAGTTTATATTGAATTGATCCAAGAACTTTAAAATAAATTAGTTCTCCAAGAACTTCAAAATGCATTATTTCTCCAAATATTTCGAAGTAATGCAGAGGGGGCCATTGAAAAGTAGTGAGTTGTTTTGATATAAAAGGTATCCAACTGAGAACGACTACTACCTCCTTAGAAAGTAGTTATTCTACTAGTTTTAGAACTAATTTACTTTCCTACTGGGTAGAGCTCCAAATCGTTATTATTTCAGATAGGCAAACTGCCCTTTTGGCTGTTAAATCCCACAGGTTGTAATCAAAGACTGACAAACGGACTAGCAAGAGTAAGGACAAACTTTTTACTTCTTGGTCCGGAACCTTTTTGCACCTTACTCAGCTAAGATCGGCCATCAAGAAATGGGGCAACCGGCTATTTCGTGCGGCTAATTGGACACAGACTCAGGATGCCCCGTGAAGCTAAAAGATTCATTAAAATCGACTAAAACTTAAAAACAGATGAGAGAGCTAAAAAGAATAACCGAGCTACTGGCACCGTTCGCTTAGTTATTACTTAAGCAAGGACTGCAAGTTGATTGTAGCTGTCGGTTCTGCGAAGTAGTAGCGACGCCCTTGATGTCCGATTGTGATGCTACAGCGAGGAGAAGATTGAGTATCCCTTATTGCTGCATCCCTATTCCGAGGGAGATTTGGGTCATGAATCTTAAATTTATTTTTGGCTATATCGAAAGAGCCGGACTTGGTTGCAGTATACCCATATTGCATCCCCATCAGATCTTCATTTATGGATCGCTGTGAAGGACAATGGAAAAAGACACAAACACTCTGTGGAGTTCTTTTAATATATGCAAATGAAGCCACGGGGACACTTTTTCAATTTTATTTCAATGTTTTAAATTTTTTTAAATATTAATTTCTACAATTGCGCCCTGCGCAAGTGCACCTTTTGCACCTGTGAAAGCGCCGCCCTTGATTGAATTATGAGGAGATATTATGGGTCTTATGGTCGAAAAAGTACAAAATCATACAAAGAACATCATCATAAATAGCTCCACAGCCTGTTATTGGCCTTGGCTTCCTGCAACATCCTCCTCCAGAACTGTCGGTCCCTGGCTTGAAGTCTCCAATTTCTTATACCTAGGGTTCGTAGATCTTCTTCTACGCTGTCTATATATCTCTTTTTCGGACGTCCCGTACCTCTGTGTCCGTCTGGTCTCTTGTTCATAATAATTTTTGTTATGCTGTCGTCACTGCTACGTTCAACATGTCCTGCCCATCGGATTCTGTTAATTTTTATAGTTTTAATGATGTTTGGATCTTTATACAACTGATACAATTCGTGATTGTATCTTCTCCTCCAAACACCGTTTTCGTTGATTCCTCCATATATAGTGCGCAGGATTTTTCTTTCGAAGCACCCTAGGAGGTGTTCTTCGTTACTTCTTAATGTCCAGGTTTCGGATCCATACAGTAGTATTGGCCTTAAAAGAGTTCTGTACAGTTTTACTTTAGTGCTTCTTGATATGTTCCTTGATAAGAAATGTTTACGTAGCCCAAAGTAGCATCTGTTTCCCAGCGCTAATCTCCTTTTAACTTCTAATGTCGTGTCGTTGTCTTTTGAAATTAGCGTCCCTAGATATATAAATTCTTTTACTGCTTCGATGTTGTATGTATCAATTGTCATATTCTGGCGATCATTATGTCTTTTGGAGATGCACATATATTTCGTTTTCTCTTCATTAATTGCTAGTCCGAATTTCTTTGCTGCTCTTTCTAGCGATATGAAGGCTTCTTTCATTGCTACGGGGGATCTGGCTAGTATTACGATGTCGTCAGCGTACGCCAATATTTGTACCGACTTGTTGAAAATACTGCCCGCGGTGTTAATTCCTGCGTCTCTTATCACTTTTTCCATAGCTACGTTAAATAGTAAGCACGATAGGGCATCTCCTTGTCTTAGTCCTACTGTGGCGTTGAATGGTTCTGATAGCTCTCCTTCAATTCTTATTCTGCATAATACCTCTTTCATTGTCATTTTGGTCAAATTTACGAGGTGTTTGGGGAATCTTAGGTACTCCATAGCTTTGTATAATTCTTCACGTTTTATTTTATCATAGGCGTTTCTGAAGTCTATGAATAGCGAATGTATGTTTATGTTAAATTCATTCGCCTTTTCTAGGACCTGCCTAAGAGTGAAAATATGGTCTGTGGTAGATCTTCCGGGACGGAAACCGCTTTGATAGTTTCCCAGAGCTTCTTCTGCGTAAGGCTGCAGTTTAACGTATAAAATATTTGAAAATACTTTATATGCTACGTTCAGTAGAGTGATGCCTCTATAGTTACGGCAGTTTAGCTGATCTCCTTTTTTATGTATAGGGCACACAATGCCCTCGTTCCATTCCGATGGTATTTGTTTCTGGGTCCATATTAGTGTTACGATTTCATGCAGGCTTAATATTACGTTTCCACCTCCTTTTTTTAATAACTCTGCTACAATGTTATCTTTGCCCGGAGATTTGTTGTTTTTTAGTTTTTTCACTGCGTCTTGTACGTCTTCTGATGTAGGCATATCTCCCGCTAGTTCTTCTGCTACTTCCACGTTTTCTGTTGGCGGTTGCTCCTCATCTCCAGCTAGCAGTTCTTTGAAGTGTTCGCACCATCTAGTTAGAACTAGTTCTTTGATGCTTAAGATTTCCCCATTCTTATTTTTGCACATAGTTACTCTGGGCTTGAAACCGACTCGGTGCTCATTTACTTTTTTATATAGTTGCCTGACGTCGTTTCGGCTGTTCGCTTCTTCTATTTTTACCATTTCGTTTTCCCAGTACTCCTTTTTCTTCGCTTTGTGCACTCTTTTCTCCTGCCTTCTTTTTTCTTTGTACAGCTCAGCTGCATTTCTCGTTCTGTGCTTCTGTAACATCACTTGATATGCTACATTCTTTTCCTGCGTTACTCGTGCACAGTCATCGTCGAACCATTCATTTCTTCTTTCACGGGGCTCGTATCCAGTGGCGGTTTCAGAGGGGGGTAATTGGGTAATTACCCCCCCCCCCCCAAGATTTGCGTTCCCTTATTTATTTTTATTCTTAAAAATTACTAATATTACAAACAAAAAAGTTAAGTGTATGGTGAATCTAGTCGGAGATCTATGACTGTGAATTTTTTCTCCTGGAGAATCGTGGAAGGGACCGATACCCGTGACTTAAGCTAATATAGCACGCTATGTAAACAAACCGAAGTTAACTGCTCAAGCGCCGAAAGAGAAGTGATGAACTTCTTCCTTTGCACGGGTTCCTTTTTCTAAATATACGCGACATACGTTGATACTATTAGTCTCTTTAATATTAGGTGCGTTTTTAAACCTGTTCTGTCCTGGAACATTAAAAAAAACGCAAGGAACATTTTAATTTTCATTTGCATAAATTACGGCTGTGGACTTTTTAATTTCTTTTACCATTTTATAAAAATCAATTTTTTGCGTTTTTTATTCAGTAAACAAAGAATTTATTTTATTTATAAACTGCCAATTTAAAAAACGTATAAGGGAAAAGGGAAATTTCATTTAAATTTAATTTCTCTTTGGCCTGGATACGGTTCTCAGTAATTGTCGGGGACAAGAATTTGTATTAGAGTTGAGCCGGACTTACAAGAGGCAGTTTATTTGTCCCGTACACGATATTAAATTGTACTGAGGCTTCAACTTTTTTAAATGTCCGGGTTCAAAAATAATGTACTACTGGGATATGAGCGTGTATCGTACGATTGTAAATTACGAAGTGGAGAGACATTTCTTTCTTCTTTTGCCGCAGTAAAATATCCAATTTGAACTGCACCGAGGTGAGATTGTAAACACGAACTGGATGGAACAACATTTTCTTATTTCTTTTGCGACTGTAAAACATCCAATTCGAATTGCGGCGAGGTGGCGAGGTAAACACGAACTGCCGAGACATTTTCTTACAGCTTTTGCCGCAGTAAAATATCGATTTTAAACCGAGACGTGGTGGGATTGTAAATACGAACTGGAGAGAAATCTCTTACATTTTTGGAGGGAGTGAAATTTAATACTCGAGAGATATTTCTTACATTTTTCGAGGGAGGTAAATTTTGTACTGAAGAGACAATTCTTACATTTGTCGAAGGAGTGAAGTTTTGTACTCGAGAGACATTTCTTACTACTCTTTAGGCGAGGTGCGATTGTAAAATAGAAATATTATTTCTGGAATATTTTCGTGTTATTTTCAATTTTAGGGAATTTCATTTTAAATCTGTAAATATGTTTTTCCTTATACATTTTACAAAAAATTTAAAGAATATTTTTGTAATTAAATTTCATTCATTCATCATTTATCGTATCCCCTCTTTCGCAAACCCAATAGATCTACCCGCATCGCTACATTTGAGCCATTCACTACGTGACGTGCTAGCAATACAATAGCACCTCGCCTCATTTGAAGTGAGACATTGTACTGGTTCAAAAGGAAAAAGAGGCTCCTCTTACAAACTCATTTAATAATCGTGTCCTACCCAACACTAATTTGTATGGAAGCTGTTCCAGGAAAGAATGGAACAGATTAAAAAACGCAGCAATTGTTAATCGTTACATCGTGTTAAATTAAGAGAATCGCATAGACCAAGAGCCAGCGACGTATTTTGGGTTGTCATTTCATTAGTCATGAAAATTTCCACACTGAATCTTATACACCTGCTGAACAATAAAAGCGAGTTCTGGCAACCCCCAGTGGCCGGAATGTAGTACCCTAAAATTACAAAGGGGGTAGGAAATAAAGTTCAATTTTGATATAGTATTAGTCATGAATTTTCAGGAGATTATTTTTGATGGTATTCTCTATTTATAAAAATTATGCCAGAACATTTCCCCGTCACCAAAGTGCCGCCAGAACGCTGTAAATATTCATTTAACAAAACGATATTTTTGTTATTTCATTATAGTTCAGTCGACAGAGTCAGACTAAGGCCCTCCGCACACGAGTCGACTGATTAGCAATCCCAGTTTGCAACTGGTTTTACAATAATGACGTTTGTAACCAGTTTGCAACCAAAACGAGACTCTTGTCCACACACGAGCGCAACCGATTTTTGATCAATCGGTGTTCATATGTAACCTACACCACATCTTTCCTAGAATATCCGGCAAGTTTATAATTATATAAAACTTCATGCTTTTCGACTTCAAACACAAATTCAATATTAAGTTTTTGCTCGCACATTTTATTTCCGAACTCTTTATAAACACTTTATAAACTTTGAATCTAACCTATAAAATTTGACAGCTACAAGTGCAACCACGCAACTGAAATCGCTTTCGACCGGCAAGTCCAGTCGCCCAAGACCAGTTGCAAACTAGTTTCAAATCATTCTTGTTTCTGTCGACCCGTGTGTGGATTCTCATTTGCGTACACAGGCAAGGTCACTAAACAGTTGCGTATGCAACTGGGATTGCTAATCAGTCGACCCGTGTGCGGAGGGCCTAAATGTTAACTCACGAAACTTCTTCTAAAAATATAGTTTTTCGTGAGCAGAAATGTTAAAAAAAGTTTCGGAAAATCGGTTGTACGCTATCCCTAAAAACAACCCCCTAAAAACAGGAAATTTCGTTTTTGGCTAATATCTCTTAAAGTGAAAATCCTATCCTAACATATTGTTTACAAAGTTTGTAGATCATGCGATTATCTACAAAAAATTATATCATACATTTTCCCGTACGAATCGCTGTTCATGAGATATCGCCATTTTAAAGATTTAAAATACTCATCCCCTAATTCTCAACTTGTATAGGCAATCAGACGTTCAATAAATCCTCTGTTGCACTACATGGCTAATATTTTCAGGGGTGATTCCAGGATGGTTTTGAAGAGACAAATTGTTCTAGAGAGGGGGCTGTCCCCACTATCCACTACGATACAGGGTGTTTACCAAAGAAAAAATGTATTTTTTTAATATCTACAAGATATGTAGGTTCAAAATATGACCAAACTGCTAAAATATTGGAATTTTTCTGGAAAAACGAAGAATATTGGGATTTAGATCCCACTTTTTGATTCCATATCGTGTAAACGGAGTCACTCAAGTTCCTGTTCTAATTATCATATAAAATAATACACATTTACCCAAAAGATGAACCTAATTACATTGCTCTACGATAATTCGTCTCGGAGTTATTCAACTTTAAGTAAATATTAAAAAAATACATTTTTTTCTTTCGTAAACACCCTGTATCGTAGTGAATGATGGATGGATGATGGAGTAAGGATGAATAGAATTTTATTTTATAATTATATAAATTCCTTTTTATACAAATTATTTTTTTGATGTCGATTGTTT
Organism: Thereva unica; assembly: GCA_949987705.1. Classification (NCBI taxonomy): domain Eukaryota; kingdom Metazoa; phylum Arthropoda; class Insecta; order Diptera; family Therevidae; genus Thereva; species Thereva unica. The sequence continues at coordinate 147,333,195 of OX465283.1, forward strand.
TGTATTTATGGAATAAAAAAAATATTTCAGTTTTTTCTTTTTTTTAATTACCCCCCTAAGCTAGTTGGCTAGAAACGCCCTTGCTCGTATCCTAGAGTATTTGACGCTGATTTTTTGATTAGGCTTTTTAAGTTACTCCATTTAACCTCTATGTCTTCGGCGCTGTCGTTACTTGCATTTGTCACTCTTCTATTTATTTCATCTACATATTCTTCTTGTTTTTCCTCTTCTTTTAACAATTTCACGTTAAATTTTCTTTCCTTGCGAGTTCTTCCTTCGTTTACTATCGATATTCTGCTTCTGATTCTCGCCCCAATCATATAGTGGTCAGAGGCGATGTTTGCACCACGATAGGATCTAACACCTAGTACTTCTGAGCAGTGACGCGCATCTATTAGTATATGGTCAATTGAGTTTTGCGTTCTTCCATCTGGAGATCTCCAGGTTACCTTGTGTATATCTTTCCGCTGGAATCTTGTGTCTGCGATTACCATATTATTCATCATTGCAAAACTGATCAGTCTCATACCGTTTTCGTTTGTTTCGTCATGTAGACTGAATGATCCTATTGTTGGTCGGTATGTCCTTTCATGTCCGATTTTTGCATTTGCATCTCCTATAATAATTTTTACATCATGACTAGGACAGTTTCTTAGCGCTCTATCTAAGGTTTCATAGAATGCATCTTTGAACATAAAAGATCAAATAAATAAACAGGACTTTAAATAACCTAGGACAAATCCAAAGTGATGACGTCTTCATCTGACAGAACACAGCACAGTGTAAAGGATACTGCCAAATTGACGCTCACAATAATAAAATTCATATACCTAAGATCCGTGGCTGAAGAGCAAGAGGATGTTTCCGCTCCGTCCCCTTATATTGTTCTATCATAGCAAATAGTGCATTTACTAGTCGGAAAGAAATGAAAGATGTCACCACGATTACTACTGCGACAGAACTTTGACTTTGTTGTCGGTACACGAGATGATTTCCTCGATTATTTTACTTGAAGGCGATGACAGAAGACAGCATAGGCTATTGCTGTCAAGAGTGTAGAGCAAATTTTCTGAATGAGAGAGCTAGGGCTACGTAGAAACGAACCACGGATCTCAAGGATGGTAGTGAAATGCCTTAACCCATAAGTCTAACATTTAAAGAGTCCACAGGATGGAAAGCCAATAGTGCCGTGATCGAACGGCATCTTTTGCTTATCGTAGGTGAAAAACGTGGGAAAACTAAGAAGAATCAGGCCCCAGTGAAGAATCGAATATCAAAGTCTGATATAGTAGTCAGATTTCTAAACCCCTAGAATTCAGCATTTTGCTTTCATTTAATGCAAAAGTGCTTTTTAATTTTGATAGCCTCTGCAATAATGCGCACCAACAACAACAAAGCGGTTTCAGCTAAAGCGATAAGCTATCTGGGGCATAGAGTTGGCCTTTTTTACGTGAAAGTCTAAGCTGGCGAGTTACCTTTTTCCAACAGTCCACCAAGATAAAAAACATTTAGGAAAGCCAGAACGTTCCATGAAAAAGAGGTGATGAGCCTTGCGTTTGATCTATAGGATGTGGTATAAGTTCGGGAAGGTTGTTCTACAGTTGAGTTGTTGTAGTTATAAATGAATTTCTAGACGAACAAGTTAGCCGAGCGGGAAAAATATACCCATGGAGGCAAAGGTTATTTACTTCAGTGGAGCATTCATTGTGGTAAAAGGGTAAAGTTTTGCCAATGCTGTTACTTTCCGGCGGTGTTTTGATGAGCTAATTGTAGAGCAAATGGCGCCAACAACAATATGTTTAAGAGCCCCACTGATCTTTAGAAGCCTCGCTAAACCTAAGATTTCCAATTACCGAGACATTATCAAATCAGATTGCATTCTTAAATTATATGATAATCTGGTAAAAAATAAATTGTATAATCTGGTAAAAGAATTTATTACTCCCTCTCAACACGGTTTTATAACCGGCCGTTCAACCGTCATAAACCTTCATCGTTAGAGTATAGTGCCCAAATAAATGAAAACCCTCGGGGAAAAACCAACTTAGTCCACTTTTTCAAAAATCAGAGAATTCAGCTCCATCTATTAGCTGCTAAGGTATACTACAATTCAAGGTATTAACTATGGGGAAAAACCAACGTAGTCCTGACAAAATGAACGGGCAATAATAAAAGGTTCGGGGAAGAACCAACTGAGTCCATGGGAATCAGGGAAAAAACAAACATGTCCACCCTTGTTATTTTTTGGACTAAGTTGGTTTTTCCCCGGAGGTCTTCAAATGTTATCAGCCTAGATATTGTGAAAGCTTTTGATAGAATTGCACACAGCTCTTGGTTTTCACTCATTTGTACTTAACTTCATTCAATCTTTTATAAATAACAGAGAAATCAGCGTAAAATTAAATAGATCAATCTAAGGTACGTTCACAGCAAGATCCGGGGTACCTCAAGGCAGTCATCTTGGGCCATTGTTGCTTATTCATTGAAAATGACATTGTTAACAGCATCACCTTTTCAAAATGTTTACTGTAATGGAGCACTCCAATTAGTTTTACGATCCTTATACTATTAAAAGCTTGCACGTGTCATTAGTAAGTTCTCACCTTGAATATGGCTCTGTTATTTGGGCTCGTCAGCATAAAGCTCACATCAAGACGATTGAGTCGGTGTAAAAATCTTTTTCTAGATATGCGCTTCGTAAATTAATATGAGAGTGCAACTTGGCCAGATACGACGTTAGATGCAAATTGCTGGGACTGATATTCGTAGCACATAGGAGGAACATCGCAGCAGTAATGCCAGCTCGGGATGTATTAATGAGCCATATCAACTCTGCGGATCCGTTTTCTTTCCGAACTCCTAAATAGACTTATTCCTATTTTCCCTTATCCCCGTCGAATTAAACTCATTGAGTTTAATTAAATTAATTTATGAAATTATCATCTACCTTGATAATATTTTTAAAAATATAGCCAACGGGAGACTCTCTTTTTGTCTCTCTTTATTTTTCGAAAAAATGTTGAAAGCCATGGACATTGTTAGTACCATACGTACTCGTATATACGTACCATTCTACGAAAGAAATTTAATAATTTTAAAGTGGTAGGATTTTTAGTGGAGGGTTAGTATTAAAGAAGTCGTAGCCTTTATAAAAAAAATTTCAAGAAGTATTTTAAGATAAACCCGACTCGGAAGAGATTTAAAAAATATATATTTTCAGGTAGAATCATAAAATTAAAGCATGATAGAAAACCTGGGACTTATGACAATGAGCTATAAATTTTGCAGCCCACAGCAGAACTGACCAAAATTAAAAAAAAAAAAACTTAATGACCACCCCCTTTAAATTTCAGGTACTCGAGGTAGAAATAATAATCCCTATATAAGGGTGAGATTCCTAAAAACGGTATAGGTGCACTAATTTGCGAGTCTTTCAAATGTACTAAGAATCAATTTCGGCGGAAGGACATATAGACATTTTTTCAAGGAACTACTTGGAAATTTCCTACATTAAAACTAAGATTGGTACGCAATAAAAGAAATGCAGATTTAATTTACCATAAATACAAAAGGATACTTTTCGTAAAATATCATCCATTTCCAACTCCCGATTTTGTCTAGTCATTAATAACATAAATTCAGTCATAATTCTACACTCCAAAACTACTACTTTGCCATAGAAGTGTTCTTATCTCATGGCTGAATAAAAGCATCCGGAGTGCGACAACCGAAATAAAATTGCTGCTTATCAAAAATATAGAACAAGGCCTTATTTGTCTTCCATTATGGATACACTTTAACTAGAGTCGCGCTTTCATGACTAATCATTTTCCCATCACATTTCCCAACAGATCATAAATCAGGAGCCACCACATTTGCCTTAAGTGCTTCAGTCTTCAGACTCTTGACTTTATTATAAAGACAACCAACAGTTCTGAGTCTGGCAGAAGAAATGGATCCAAAATTATTATTGTCCCCCCAACAAGTGTCTGTTTTGGTACCGAAGACAAATTCCAGCCCCAGATTAAGTCAAGTGATGCGCCTCAAAAGGCCAAAGAAGTTAATTAAGAAGTTCTCCCCGGAGCCTGGGGCTTGGTGCTCCGAAGGAAGCGCAGTGGTTTTTATGTGGCTTTGTCTTTCCACATTGTCTACATACAGACATCATAAAGATTTGCAACCGCTTTGGTTCAATCGATCCGCGACGGAGTTCAATATGCAGAGATGCATTTGGATTAGGAAAAATCGCTGGACAATAAAAGGGATGCTGCACAATATAGGGTGGGTTTTGATCGCAATCGAAAAACGACCGGTGTTTAGACACCCTCGTGTATTAAAAGGAAAATGGTGCAGGCGACTCTTCTACGTCAAGTTCTCTAGCCACGTGACGCGACTCGTTCGATATTTCAGTTATGTATATCCCAGACTGAAAGTTCGTTATTAATCGATAGAATGCTGAGGGGTAGCGTACTCCACACGTGCGTTCATTATGAGAGGGTGCAGTTGCGTTAGGGTGCACGAAAGTCTGTGCAAACATGTGAAAATTGGTTATTTCAATTTTATATCTTCAGCGCCATTATAAAAACAAAAGAATATATCGGTTTCTGTCGACATTTATTTATCTACCAATGTAACCGTCATTTATTTATCTGCATTCACAAATTGGCACTTAAAAGTTGGCTGCTGATATGGAGAATATTTTTGAATGGTGACTTATGACTTTATATAAAAACTGATCAACATTGGAAGTGTAGAATCGAAGTTGGTCTCAAGGGTCTGTAAAAAAACCGCGTCTGTTATCAAAATTCATGATGATTCAGATATAAACCAGATGGTGGTGAGCATGAAGATTGGAAAAAATATACTGACATACTTTTATAGACTTATGATGGGTGGTCGGTCGCACATGATAGCAACTTTGGTTCGCAGAGGCTTGTTTCTCATAGACCTTCGTAGAATTTGGTCTTTGCAACAAAACATCGCAAGCAATTATCGCTGTTTTAATAAAGTCGGATGTGTTCATGGAATGGGGCGACGCGAAAAGGACTTCGACGCGAAATTGACTTTTTCTCGCAGCAACCTTGACGTTAACATATTTCTTCTACAAAAATCTCTGTAAATAAAAGTCGCTGCCGTGTGGACCCACCACTAGTTGTAAGCATGGAGCTTATGGTAGATCCATTAGACACGGACTGTTATCCGTTTGACTTTGCGTGTGGCTTCTCTACAGATTGTGAAGTTTCAATGAAACAAAATGTCTTGTGGATTTTTCCAAGGATCTAGCAGTGACGCTCATTTTTTCACAGATAAAATCTAGTGATAATTACCACAGAAGAATTAAAATTTAAGGCAAGACTCCAGCAGCGCATCACACACCAATCACAGAGAATTCAGCAGCGCTGAATAGAAACCGCAAGGTAGGATGCATTAAACAAATTCAACACTCGCGCAACACTGTAGAATTCAGCTACACACTTCTTATTGCTGAATTCTGCAGTGTTGCGGTAGTGTTGAGTTTTTGAATTCAGCCTTACTAAAAAAACTTATCGACGATAAATGAGAATCTGTTTGCTTTAAATACGGCGTGCTGAATAAAAACCCAGTGACGCTGAATAGGAAAACAAATGAAACCAAAACTTTTCTTGAATTTTTCATCGCAAAGGTTACAGGAAGTAGGACCTACACCAACAATGGGACAATAGGATCATTGTTAAGATCCCAAAAAGCTTTTCAGTCGTTGCGAAAGAAATGGAAGAACCTTGCTGATTATAAATTATTTATAAAATTCTAGCTCAAGTTGGATTGAATCCAACTGTAGTTAAGATCTTAACACGAGGACTTTTGCCATACATTTTTGGATCAATAATTCGTATGTGCGTCGGTGTAGACAAGGTGTATTAGTTTATAAAAAAGTTTAGCCATACGGTACCAATGCCAAAACATTCGTCAACAACTAAACTAATTTTTAACGATTGTGCCGTCTAAAAGTTATGGTTAAGGGGTTGTCCATTAATTACGTGAGGCGTTTACCAGGGGACGGGGTCGAGCCGAATCTCATCCAATATTGCGTGGGGAGAGGGGATGCCGGCAAATATCACGTATTTTTTTAAGAAGCAGTGTGAAATTGCTAAACAACTGGGTTACATTAAGTAAAACATGTTTCTCTACTAAAAACCCTTATTCACTTACATACAGCCGGTAGGCAGCGGCCTTTTAGACCAGGTGTGCCGGCGCAACCCGACGAAGGCCACAGATTACTCAGTCTAAATGAGGCCTGATAATTCAGGTATCCGCCTGATAGGCCGTGGTATGCAGGTGAAGTCATGATTCCCTACAGTCACACAAGCGAAGACGACAGCTTAGTATAGCAGGTTGTTAATTCATGTGCCAAAATGTTCATGGCCTCAACGAAAACTTTAAGGATTCCAGGCTGACGCCGTAAACACCCGCGAACAAGGGCAAACATGAGTGTGGACGGTTTTCGCGCCTTTTCTTCCGTTCCGAATCGAAGTTCAGATCTTCAGGCACGAACTAACGATAAATGCCCAAACACGAAGATTTATGTCAGTTTTCTTGGGCTTGCGGCTTGTGCGTGTGTGGGGATACTTAGGCTCAATGCGAAAACTTTCAGGCCACGGCCTGTGTATAAATAGGGGCCTTAAGATATAGACTTTGGAATTAACTTGTGACACCGCCTCTCTCCGAATTCTAATCAGCTGATGGCATTTTATCTTTATGTAAACAAAGCAGATATAATTTGACAGTCAACTAACCCAATTTGACAGTCGACTGACTCACAGGGGCGGCGCTTTCATAGGTGCAAATGGTGCACTTGCACCGGGCGCCATTGGACAAGGGCGCAATTTCCGAAAGTACATTTAAAAAAACTTGAAACTTTGAAAAAAAATCCCGTGATTTCATGCTCTTCATTTCCCGTGATTGAATTTAATATGCTGTACGTCTGCCAGAATACAAAATATATTGGAAGGTCTCAAGGTTCATGTAACAATGAAAAGGATGGCAGAGAAGCTGGAGGAAACTAGTAAAATCATGATGGAAGTTAACTCCGCAAGGAACCTTCTTCTCGGGTAAGCATTGAGATTGTTCGAAATCAAGTGAAAACGAGGTTGAAATGGATGGGTTCATAGGATCGTGACATGGCACGTTCTATAGAAACATTTTTTCCATTCAAAAAACTCGTGACTTTGCGAAATATTCTCCGCTTTCCGAAGGTCATTGCACTTAAACAGGGGTGGCGCTTTCATATTGGCAAATGATGCACTTGCACCGGGCGCAATTCGACTGTCATAGTTTTTCATTGCGATCAAAAAATGTGGAGCATACTGGCATGCTGTACCGGGTGCATAATACCCAAGCGCCGGCCCTGCTGACTCAGATTTCACTACGGCTACTTACACGGATTTTAAACGCGAGGGCATTTCTGCAGTTCTATATTCTAAGGAAATACGTATTTTTAGTGTATATACTAAAATTTTCAAAATTGGAAAAATCTCCCGTGGAGCCGAGCCAAATCTCACATCTCACCAACGGCCGAAGGGCGTCGAAAAATCGCAAAAATCACGTAATACTTTTACATCGCTCACGTAATACTTTTAAATACCAAATACCTGGGATTCGGTTCCTTAGTTCTTACATATGGGTAACCTTTGATCATATCGCGGGTGGCATAATGTTCCTATAGAAGAACTTGGCTCCTGCAGGCGCCCAAATGTTTCTTTCCTTCAGGTGACTGTGGGCAGGATGACTACTGTCTTACGTTTCTATTCGGTTGCGGTTTACAGCTTCGACCTCACTCCGTCCTACTCTCCACCACGGAACTAGGACTTTCAGTGCTGACTCTGCCACTTTTCGAACCTGTGGGATATGTTCCTGCTGAAGCGATACCAGGAACTTTCCTTTTTTCCTTTCTTTCAAAGAAACTCCAATTTAACAAAAACTGAATAACAACGAATTTTCAATGATTTTTCTCTAACAATCGAAAATAAACTCCTCGCATATCATTTTTCCGAAAATTTGTTTTTTTTTCTTCTCTTCTTGGAAAAATTTCAATATTTTTCCTTTTTTTGGAATTATTTAATCCTCGTTTACATGTAATCTAGAATCCAACCAATCGTACATGGCAAACACTACGGCGCACAGTGGGGCCCGGTCATAGCAGGTTCTGCTCAAAACTCAATTTTCAAAATGTGGAAATTTTTCAAAAAAAATGTATCATCGTAGTTGTAATAATGTATCAGATCACGTGTAAAAATATTAAGTCGCTGACTGCTATGAGTCATCGAGCGCATGAGCATAAAGTTCATAGTTTAGGCAAAACAATACTTCGGCGAAAAAGGAATGCCAGTTTATGCGCGATATAAAAACATTAATTTCTAACGTTTAACGTTAAAATCTATGGAAGTGTATTATGTCGGTGATCAAGAAAGGTATGTTAATTCTTATTTAATTTTGTATTATATGATAAGTTCATTGGTTTATGATACAGGGCTTAAAATTTGTGGTAGTGTGTATTTTTTCGTAGGAGGCTCTTCAAATGACATTTTCTCGAAAACGCGCAAAGTTCTATTGCTAATTTTTTCGATTAACTAATATACAAAGCCTTCCTTTTATAATAAAAAAAGAATCAAAAATAGAACTTTGCGCATTTTAGAGAAAATGTCATTTGAAGAGCCTCCTACGAAAAAGGGTGTTTTATAGAACGCCTCAACCAAAGTATACGTCGGTTTGATAAGTGCGAATTGATGGCTCTAACTTTTACCGACCGTTCGATTCTGCCGGCGTCAATTTGTTCATCTGCTTTTTAATGAACTATATAATAACCTGCTTCTAGTTCGTTCTAACCCACGGTACTCTGCGTCAAAATAATGCTACAATATATGTACAACTCTCTGAATTTGGAGGACTTCAAAAAGCACTTTGGTGTGGTTAGATAAAAAAGCAGTCGGCAAGCTCTGACATAATTCTATCGCTGCTACCACAGCTGCGCTTTTCTTTCATAAATAGAACAACCCGACTGTGGGAACAACTTTACACAGTCTGTATTTCCCAACTCCTACAGCATCCAAGAATTCAAGCGCAGTATTCGTCGCCATTTATTTATACACCCTATTGACTCTTGTAACATTAAACGACTTTTATCCTTTGAACTAAGTTTATTACTAAATATTGCAGCATTACGTGACCAATGGCATGACGGACCGATAGTTCAAAGAATGTCTCCAAAACTTAGGACTAATTTCACTACGCCCTTGCCTGAATAATTACACATTGACATCAACATAATTGGATGCATTTGATTGGCCATGCAGAAAAATCAATAATTTCTGACAAGCACTTATAGTCCTGAGCCTGCATTTGAGAAAAAATCAATACAATCCTTTTCAACAACTACTACTTTAATATTCTCTGTAATTGTAAAACAATTTGCATAATTACTCGGCTTTTAATAAACCGTAAAACAACGTTGCCTTCACCTGCCATAAATAAACTCCTTTCTTTTAGATCTACAAAGCCAAAAAACCAACTGTTGTCTTTTTACCATAAATCATAATTAAAGTATTTAAATTTGAACAAAAGTTGCGAACACAAGGATTCTGTGGAATTTCTAATTACGAAGGCTTTCACTGGAACAACAAAGGACGAAACCGTCTTGGAATTAGGAAGTCATTGTAAAAATCGGGGGCTGTCAAAAATGTTTTAAAGGTAAGATGATCTGAGCAAACAATGCGTGTAGGTGCACACATGAGCAGTTAAAAAACACCTATCAACCTGTGTACTTTAACTAGGGACGTGCCTTTCATGAGGGCGAACCTTTTAACAGGTACTGAGGGGTTTTTTGTAAAAAAAATGATTTTCATAGGAATTTAAGATCTGACAAGGAATGGATTTTCCTTTGATTGTTGTTTGTCAGAATTAATAACTGGTTGTCATTTTAAAGGTGATGTAATATTACCTGTTATGTAAAGGATATTTTTGCTTTAAAATGGATATTGATAGGGTGTATACGGCTGTTTATTATATTTATATAATAGGTTAAATGCTATGTAACTTGTTAACAATTATTTTTATTTTAAAACTTCGACACTAGTCCAGTCAGAAAAAATCTGACGAATTTATTACAAAATTTTTAAAATTTCGCAAGTTTGCTTCTAATTTTTGTAAAGAGGTCGGATAAAGTTTTATATTTAGAGAATTAGTAAAACTTGATTATGCAAAAATTTGAAATCAATAAATATATACATACAAAATTAACCTAGATAAAGGGAACAGCGCATATGAAAAATGCTTTTTTATGATTTGTATCTTATGTTGGTATGTCTAAACTTCGGCCAAAGTCAACATTAGTACATCCTCTATCGTTTGCTGGCCCCGGTGCTGAAAGTCGAGTCGTGGTTCGTTATAAGCCGTTTAAGTTGAAGAAAGTGACTTTTCAGTCGAATTACGACTTTCAGCACAGGGAAGAGTGGAAATACTAAGTTCAGTTTAAGCCCCTGTACTGAAAGGCAGGATTCAACTTAAACGTCGCTTACTTTAACTCAAAGGCACTCCTTTTAAAGCATTAGCAGTAGAAAAGGACGGCCTGTGGACATGTGAATAAGAAGCTCCGGTGTCGAACAACTTTTATTTTTGTTCACTTTTTGCAATTGCCTTACCTTTCCAAACGCGAGTGTTGTTTTACCAAAGTGGTCCCCCAACTAAGTACTAACCACATCCAATGCTGCTTGACTTTCGGAATCGAATGAGAATCGGTCTATTAAGTATGCTAATGGCACGCTTTATGGTCACCAAGACAATTCCTCGTTTGGTTTATTCTATACAATTTATTGAAGCTCCAATTTTGCTACTGTTGACAGGTTTGTCTGGAAAGCAGGGGCCAGTTCGTGTATGTCAAAAGAATCGAGTACTGATAGGAGTAGAACCGAAAGCCAAATACTCATATGAGTAAAGAATCGAGTACTGGTTCGGTATCTCTAGACGTAGGGTCTTCATTTCCCCCGTCAAAATGCCGTCTACATCTGAAGACTTCTTTTTGAAACGGCTTATGGCATTGCTACCTTCTTCTACACTTGTTGCCGGCAGCAAATAATCGTCAGATATTGGTGGAGACTCGAATTTCTTGTTAGCTTGACACTAAGCGAGTCCATGTGCTCTTCTTATACAAGATGTGTTTAGAGTTGACAAAATTCCGAATGCATTCGCTAATGAGAGGTTTCCAAATCGCCGTTTTAAGTTGACAATTATGTCTATCAGCTAGCTATAAATATTCATCGGTCAGTAGTGCTTAGGTTGGGTGTCGATCGACAAATCCATGGTGTTGTCTTTTTCAACAGTTGTCGATTCCGGTTTGATACTGTGACAGGTTCTAGAGAAGAATGGACGGAGGAGTTGCAGATGAATGTATGATTCAGTTCAAAGGAGGTGTTCAAAGTTTGATCGGTATGATCGTGTGGGAGTTTGTTGTGTGGTTTTCTGTAAAACATGCAAATAAAGTTTTATAACTGGTCGCCACATACTCCCTGCAGCGTAGCTTGGCTTGGTCTAGTTGTTATGGGTATAATCGAGGGACAGCTTTAGCCTGTCAAAAGATACCGACCTGGTTGTGCCGTCCAATTTTATTACTTGATATGGGTCCTCATATGGAAGTTCGAAAGGGTTTCGAACACGGTTGACTTGTATGAAAACGTAGTCGGCGTCCTCAAGAGCTTCTGTCACGCAGACATTCTTTTGTACGGGTGGTCGAATATGTATTGTCTTTATGATCTGCATATGACAATGAAGGCAAGAGCGGAATTCTGATTCTTCAATTGGCTTTCATAAATTATGATGGGAATCGAATTGGAAAGTCTCATGTTTTGACCGTATATGAGCACAAGTCGGTCTTGATTGAGATGCAGATGCCTAACATGATAAAGGACAAATCTTCACTCACAATGAGTAGTGCTATCCCTTGCCATTACGGCTGCTTTTAGTTGCCTGTGAAACTGTTCGACCATCCCTTTTGCTTGTCTGCTGCCCGGATATTATTAGTGCAGAGTAATTTGATCACTTCACTGAACAGTTTCGATTCTAACTGCGAATTTTGATCGTTTGATGAATTCATTTGTGGGACGAATCTTTTTGCCACTGTCGAAGGGAAGATGTCTCGAGTTGAGAGTTGGGACTCGCGTGAATCTGTCGACTATGGTTAAACTATAAGAGTCACACGATGGTTTCGCTACGTCGGATATGTTCAAATCTAGTATTTGGAAGCTTGAAAGCTTCAAATGAAGTTTTGGTATGCTTTGAAACTTTGGACTTTTGCAAATCAAGGCATGATCGAAGGAAGTGGAATAGAGGACAAGATAGGTTAATAGGAGTGTGAAGAGTCTTGAAGATGAGAGCGATGGACCTGGCGTTTTAATTCCTAAATTTTGTAGGAGTTCGCACCGCCTGCAGGCCTCTATTTTTACCAAACATGACCTGGCGCCATCACAAGATTATGCAAGAATGGGAACATCACAAGTCCTACTGGAACGTATGTACTGGCCTTAACAGATTTTAAAATTTTCTCAGTGAAACCATAATTTTTATGTAGATTTCTGTGCTCATCTTGATTTTGATGAGTTGTAATTTCCTGGAAACGTACCCTGCATAAATAGAAGGGATCCTTTTACTGAGTGCTTGGTACTGATGTTCTATAAAAAAAATCGGTTCCAAAATATTTTATACACAAAAGACTTCAATTCCGTGTAATATTAAATCTGATTGAAGACGTCATATTCCTTATACGCGAAAAACCCTCCCTACTACCCCAACCCCAAAAACGTTATTAAATCCCATGGCACATATTTCAAAATGCCTACAATGGTGAAAGTATCTGAATTTAGATATTTGATCTTGGGTGCATCATTGGACATGGATTAGGTTGCAGTCGTCTTTCGTGTGATTTTCGATCGAGACCCAATATAACAAGGATAGAGAATCGCAAACATTATTTTTCACCGTTGGCTGAACACTTCCACCCTAAGCAAAAAGAAAACCCGCAACAACCCTACCCTTGATTTCCCATGCGAATATTCTATACCCAGGAAGATACTTTCCCTTTTGCGATGCTCATGAGACATTTTGCAGTGACGATCATAGGCCAAAACTAGCATCTCTCCCGATCTTCAGTCCCGGTCGTAAATTAATGAGAACTCCTTAGTAAGGACAAAGGACCAAATTTAAGGCGCTTCGTGTGTCGCCTGGCAGTGAAATGCATTTTTACCTTGTGACATTTATGAGATTCGCAAAACTGCTGTGCCTCAATGATGATAAATTGAGATTCAATGGACTTCATTCTGATGCTAATTGCTGGAAATTGATTTTATCGCGAGTGAAAGGAGTCAAATGGGCGCGCGGAGTGAGAGTACAAGCGATCGGATAGAGTATGCAGAAGAACTACTGGAGTGCGATGAGGATTTATTATTGTTATTGCTATCCCCTGCAGATGCAGCTAATGCACCGCGATCGATTTATTCAATTATTTATTAACTCGAAGCGAAGAAAGTTTTTATGCGTTTTTAATTCAAAGTCAAAATACGAAATGGCGGGCATTGAGAAGTTGCACCATCTGCGAATTTGAATAACGAATCAATTGTGGGGAGAAAACATCAAGAAGCAATATTTTAGAGGACTCCTCGCAGATGCAGCATCCAATGGGATAGAAAAGATGCATGCATGTGCAAAGAAAAGATGTTGCTTACAATTAACTCAACCCTGAACTTATTATCGGAAAAGTTTAGTGTTTTCGATAGTAAGTATTCCTGTACCGCTCACTGTATGGAGGTACACCCCGAGGAGAGCCCTTCGATGGGGACTGACTCTAGGCTGGCTCCTAACCGCCCAAAAACCTGTGACAAGCGTAAACGTAGACGCAGTCGTAAAATGACTATTACAGAGGCTGTCACTATGAACCCCTCTGTTAGCTTGTCGATCCTCGCCCCTTCACTTCCAATGGACTCAACTCTACCCCGGAGTCCGATGTGTCATTTAACTCCTGTTGCAATATTGGTGGACAATTGGACATTGGGGATACTGGGTCTCCGGTAACCTGCACCCACTTAGTAACTGTACCCAAGCCGCGAGATATTTTCATTTTGCGCTTTTCCCCTGAAACTACGCCAGAAGCATTAAAGAATTATTTTTTTTATTTATTAAGGAATGAGGGGGCAACCCATATGGTGAACACTGCAGCCAAGTTAGGCCAACTGTGTACGTATTCCACTAGCGGAACAGACTATCAGCCTTCCGGTTGAAGTCAAGAAAGTCTTTAATTGATGAAGACCGTATTTGAGCAGGCTTCTAAAACTCTTTGATAAACGTTCTTCGTCTAAGCCAGATCAAAGCAGTATATTCATAAAGAATATGTGTGGAAGTCTCGTCGCCTTCCAAACAGAGTCGGCATTCTGTCTCTTGAGACAGTCCTAGATTGTGAAGGTGGTACCGCAGTCCTACATGGCCAGTGAGATAACCCACCAGCAGCCGCTCTGTTTAAAGTGATAGTGCCCCTTAAGACAAAGGGTCTTATAAGATCTTTAGCTTGTCTACGACCAGGGACTGACTCCCAATAGGCTAGGTTTATTACCTTAATTCACTCCTGTATTAGGGACTTGGAGTTGGACCAAGAGATCCCACAGAAGGGTTCTGGACCCTGGAACAGCGTCTCAGACCTCTCCCTCGCGAGGCTGTCTGCAGCCTCATTTCCCTTGATACCCCAGTGTCCGGAGACCCAGCAGAACGAGACCTCATTTCTTCTGGTCAGGTTCTGGAGTACGTCAACACCCTGGTACTATTTTGGAAGGAAACTTCCACGTTGAGAATGCCTTGATGGCAGCTTGGCTGTCAGAAAATATTTTAATGTTGGCACCTTTTAGACTTTTCTCAAGGTTGAGCCTAGCGCAAGTCGAAGTGGCATGCATTTCAGTCTGGAAAACAGAGGGCCCCTTACCCATTGCAATCGAGACCTTGGAGTTGGGTCCTGCGGCACCAGCCCCTGTGCCATGTTCCATCTTTGACCCGTCAGTAAACCAGTGGAGATGTTCTGGATCCCCAAGAAGAATAAGTTCCTCCCACTCAGAACAATTCGGGATAGTCGCTCTGAATTTCCTTTGGAACCGTAGTTGACTAACCATAAGGTCGGATGCGCGGCAAATGGAAATGTTTGGGATATTTTTAAGGATATCCATGTGTCGTATAGAGCCAGTTGAATGAGATCTGAAGTCTCAAGGCGGATTTCCATATGAAGAGATGCAAAGGGGTCAATCCAATGATTGCTTCCATTGCAGCTGTGGGACAGGTCTGTATAGCTCCGGTAATGGAGAGTCAAGCAAGCCTTTGCAGTTTGCTGCACTTGCGGATCGACGTAACCTGTTTAGTCGAGAGGTTGCTGACAGTATATTTTCATTCATCGCGTAGTGAAAGGTAAGGTGGACTCAGGTTTTTTGCGTAGGGGGCGTGGTTTACAGCGAATGTTTATAACCTGAGGGGTGAACCTTTGTTACACATTTATTCCTCTAATACAAATAACGACAAGTATGAGCCTGTTAATCGCATGCTTATTAATGTCAATACAAATATCAGCGTTTTTAGCACTTTGCGCAGGCGTACTCGAAGATTGAGATCCCGCCAACTCGAGATGGTTTAGCGAAGAAACTACACTTTAACATCGGGTTTAAAGTGGGATCACTATGGGCCTACCCTTTTGGCTTAAGTGTATGAGCTTAAACAAACAGCTCAGCCATATCTAACCTAACCTAACCTAGTATGCCAGCAAGTGAAGTTGCTCTTAAGAAAGCTCCAGCTGAGCCACAGAACAGTGGTAAATGTTTCTCAGCCCAGCTGAGAAGTACGCCTTCTGTGTTAGTTAAAAGGATTACTCTATAAAAATAAAACTGATGTAGAAAGTAGATTTTTCTGCAACATATTTATACGTATATGACCCCATACAAAAATCCACTTCTGCTCCTGCAGTCTTATAGTTGATTCGCATTCACTTTGGGGACACTTTGTTTCACTGGAGGAGCCACTCAATTGTCTTCAATTAATTCTCATTACAGAAAATGCATGCGCGTCTCTTTATGTGTGATCAAAAATCATCACCATCACAGTCCCCAACACTATTCACTGTTGCTGCTGTTTTGAAGGGATGGATGCCCTGGGGTCCGCGTCCACGTCTCTTTATGGGTTTTCTCTTCAATTTGGTCTTTTTATGTAATTAAGAAGACCTACACACAACTTCCGCTTGGAGCACACTTGATTCAATTTGGAACAGTAATTGTTGGGATATGCTTTGAACCTTTGATTAAGGGATGCCGAATAAATTCCATAAAATTACTTTGTGTATTTTTTCACTGTTTTTTTCATCGATGGTGGACATTAAAGTCAGTGGAAATTTGTAAAAGAGTAAACGACACACTGTTAATCTTAATTATTTATCAGAGATTCTTGTGTTCAGTGGCGATGTTATTACGATCATTAAATGTAACGATTCTTTGCTCGTCAACTTTGAAGTGCGGCTTTAATGAAATGCCCGTGTAATGCATATTGGGAATTTTTGCTTTAAATTTAATATTAGCTCTATACGGTGAATTGCTTGTTGAAATATACCTCATATCATATTTGAAGAATTTCATATGCGATGGGAATGCTGCAGTATCATAACTAATATCAGGCAGCAGCTATTCCGGGAATTCAAAGGGAGTTTCATGCGATATCTACTTGTTGCAATCAATTGTATCATATCCCCCCCCTTCCGGTGTATGCATTTTACTCAAATCAGTATACTATGAAAATCAATAAACTGTTCTTCCAAAAGACGCATGCTTTAGATATATGAGAAATTCTGGGAATATTCTGAATTAACTATGTAGGAAAAATAATTTTTAGTTAAAAAAGAGCATTTTAATATATTTTAGATTTATTTTAGAATAGTGGATGATACCTTTCCAATGCTCATTTCTAATGGCCCTCCAAAATATGTACCTTCAATATACGAGTACGCTGTGTACAGGGGTACTACCCTTACCTTTTGTTTCATAAGACTATAAATAAGACAAGGTTTGAATCAGTTAATAGGAGCTTTATATGGCATTACGGAAAGGGGGACTACATGACAAAATAATATAATTAGTAAAAGCTTTACCCAAAGTCAAAATAAAAAATGGCCTTACAACGGGCAAACACCGGCCGCTTGGCATATGAAGCATATAATGCCCGTCGCACTTTTTTTAATGGGAGCACATACTGCCTCATTACGGCCAAAGTCGACCAAAAGATGTAATTGGCCAAGTTCTGAGCTGTACCAACGGGCATACGACGGCAATTTGAGTCAAAAAAGAATCTGCACTGAATGTATCGTTGAGTGTGTTTTATGGGAACTTATGTACAATGGACCTTTCGGTTTATCCTACTGAAAGATAATAATTGATGCACAAGAGAAAGGAGCTCGTCGTGGATTTGTTGTAGGTGAAGTTTGTGGTGCGTGTTTATTTATATTTTAGTGGGAAATTTTCTTATTCAATCGCTCGAAGGAGAAAAACAAACGAAAAGATTAAAACATGTGCTTGTGGTGTACGGCCGTACAGTCCTGCAAACGACCTTCTGATGCACATTACATGGCCGAGGACTATGTTTCAATCACGGTTGGGTTCGCCCGCTGTAAGGTCATTTATTGTAATTTTACTCGGGTATACAACAATTCTAAATACAGAGTTCTTCATAATGGAAAATTATCCGACACTTTTAAGGTTAGCTTAGTAGTACAACAAGGGTGCCTACTTTCGCCAATAATCTTTCTTATAATAATATAAACGACGTCATTGTCTTCAAGATAGAACTGAAAATCAAGTTGCTTGAAGACAACCATCCTGTGGAATTTAGGAAGATTAACAGTGATCTGATGTCCAGTCTGAAGATCTATTTTAATTCTATCAAAATGTAACGGCCTAAAGTGCGCATCCTGGTTTTAGCTAAAGCTGGGACTTACACAGGAAGTGAACAAGTGTTTCTCTTTCGTTCGTCTCCTTGCAGACACGACAACTGACGTTGAACGGGATGCCCAAAATGGCTGCGCGGTCTCTTATGGCCCAATGTCCCGTGATAATTGCCGTGTTCTGGCAATATCTCGTCGGGGCCTGTTTAAGAGACCCATTGTTTTTTCTTTGTTATAAGTCAGCCAAGTCACCCTAGAGATAGTGCAAGTATCCAGTGCTCTCAACTTTTGGCTGCCCAGCAGCAGGTGATAATCAAGTTTTGATTTCACTTACTGGGGGCTACTGACTATCTCCGTCTCCGAGCTCCGGAGAGATTCCCAGCTTTGCTAGGTAGTCGGCTTTATCGTTTCCCTCTATGTTGCTATGACGAGTCAGGTTGTGTATTCTACAAGCCTATCTAGCTCAGCTCTACATCACTCCAATAACTTCGAGCGCATCATTACTGAATCCAGAGTTTTTTATACAGGCTTGGCTGTCTATGAAAATTCCAATACTACATCCTTGTGTAGGTAAGTTCATTGTCTGGCAGGCCTTCAGGATCGCCAGCTCTGCAGCTTGAAAGACACTAGCGTACACCGGGAGGTGCCAGGATAGTGAACTATTAGTGGTCTCTAGATAAACCCCTGCTCTGACGTCTTGGAACCGTCGGTGAATATTCGTACATTGAACTTTCTCAGGACATCTCCGTTTCATCACTCTCTTCTTAAGAGAAGTTCGAAGGAGTTGCCCTTCCTAAAGGTCGAATAGATACAGTACGTATGTTGATACGTAAGACAACTTCTATATCTAAGAAGGCTGATAAAGTATATTGTTTGCAATACAGGGTGTTTTCGATAGTTCACACCACCTGGTGCAGAGCTGTCTCGGTGGATTTATCACCACATCTACCGATTGGCGGATATGGGATGCGGATTCGTGATCTCTTCTCCCTATATTTGGGATGAAGACGACCCCCGCCTTTCTCCAACTATATGGAACATAGCTGAGCACCACGCAGCTCTTGAACATGATCACTAGGGTGACCGTAGTGATAAGGGAGCATTTTTTTAGCGAATTTTGCCAACGGGAACCCCACAAAATGATCAGCCTTTGCAGATTTTTAGATAGCCAAAATTTTAGCACGATTGGAGCACGTTAAACCGTGCCGCTGCTCGCTCAAAGTTGGCAAAATCTCCATTTTTTTGCTTAACGGCGGAGTTTCAGAGTCAAATCTCCGGAACAGTCCATTCTACACCCACGGGTAATGTCTTAAATTAAAGGAAATACTGTTCTACATAGTTTGTATTCATATATATTTACCGTTACTTGTCGCCAAAAGGAGCTATAACAGCCTTTGTCACCAAAAACGTGTACCTCTAGGAACAAACTTCGAATATTATTTTTGATAAGTGATGATGACTAATCTTTATTTTAGTCTTTAATGTTTATTTAAAGAAAACTCTTATATTTAAGTAAGTACATAAGTTATTGAGGAAAGTAAAAAATAGGTTCTCTAAGAAGTTAAATATTATATAAATAATGATCTATTCTAGAGCTTTGCTTAAAGTGGATTTGGAGACATCAGGATACAGCTGTCGGCACCTGCTGACTAGTGGAAGGACATATTGCTTTTGATCCTCATCTTTGGTCAGAAGATTATTGAAATCAGTTATTAATTTGACTGCTCGATTGGCCATATCATTTCCAACCTTCAATGATTGGACGATCCTGTATCCTTCTTTGGAATGAGCATTTTGCGGCCAGGCACTGGGAGGATCTTTGAGAAATCTGTGTTGATATGAAAAAGCTCAAAGAAATTCGTTGTCTCCTTAGTAATTAAATTGGACAATCCTGCTTCAACTAGTTGTTTGAATTTGTTTTTGAAGCTCTGGATTCATAACTCTAGAATGTTGTGACTCAATCTTGGAGCTCTCATGCAGTTTGTTTGCCATTTCTGATTTTTCTTCATTGGATTAAAGAACGCAAGAGCTACCAATTCGGCATTCAAATACCATAAACGGTTAGAAAATTTTGCTAGAGCTTTCTCAGAGTTATCCTTGTCAGTCTCTTGGTAGTCAAAAAAACTTTGCCAAAGATCAAGGTCTTGTTTGGGAGCCAGATGAGCTCTGGGGGCATTGAACCAAGCTTTGCAGTATACTTTGACGAGAAAAATACAAATAGCACCCAAAGAAATCTGTTCCTCGTTACTCATCTTGAATTGACCGCGGAAAAGGAATATTTTCAGACAGTAAATGGCCTTAGCCATCCACCTAGCGTGATGAATGGCACCTGGTGTTCTAAATCCAGATTTAGTACCGTCGAGTGCTCCAACAAACACCATAACCAACTGTAATAGCTCTTTATAGTCAACGTTTTTTTGCAACTGAAACAATGTGAATCCCGAGAAAAATTATGTAACCTACGGCGTAGTTTTCATAATACTCGAAGTTTGTTCCTAGAGGTACCAGATCTCGTTTTTGGCGACAAAGGCTGTTATAGCTCCTTTTGACGACAAGTAACGATAAATATGTATAAACATAAATTATGCAGAACAAAATTAGAAGTAGAATGGACTGTTCTGAAGATATGACTCTGAAACTCCGCCGTTCAGCAAAAAAATGGAGATTTTGCCAACTTTGAGCGAGTAGCGGCACGGTTTAACGTGCTCCAATCGTGCTAAAATTTTGGCTATCTAAAAATCTGCAAAGGCTGATCATTTTGTGGGGTTCCCGTTGATAAAATTCCGACATCGATTTCTTACGGTCACCCTAATGATCACCAGCCATGGTACTACCACCTCAGTATGCCGTCCGAGCCGGGTGCTTTGAAGGAGGAGAAGTTATTAATCGGCCAGAGAGCCTTTTCCTTTGTAATAATAGCGGAAATCTCCTCCCAGGAGTGTCTCTGTTCGTTCCCTGGTGCTTCGACCTCGTTTTGGTCTTTGCAACCGGTCCTTGTGTGGTCATTAAAAGCTCCATAGACTCGGCCTTTTTTTATAAAGGACGAACTGGAGTGGTCAGGATTTGGCATAATCTGACAGAGTCTCCTAGACTCTCTATAGATTGGCAATACTCCTGCCAGGTATCTCTTTTGGCTGAGGCATTGGTTTTCTTGTACAATTTTAAGGCAGTTTTTGTAAAGCTGCCAAAGGCCTTGTTTGTAACAACTATTGAAGGTCTCTCTTGTTAACTTTCTCAGTTTCGAGAGATTTTCATTCCATCACGGGGGAAAGGTTTTTTGCCCCGCCTTAATGGGCACGATACCTTATACGCCGAGTGGATAGCGTTTTCGAAAGTAAGATTTACTCTATAAGGTCTATACTTTCAAGTGGGCACTCTTTAGCGAGTGTAGTTCTCAGGACCTGACCGAACTTCCTCCAGTCAGTCTTTCTTTCGTTTCTGTGCGGTTAAGGAGCTTCAACCTGCAGGTTTACCCTGAAGGGTATCCATCCGTGATCCGAGGTCACTTGGCCTGATACCCTCCAGTTTTCTACGTTTCCGTGTCCCTGGACAGCGTGATGTCCAGCACTTCCTCCCAAACTTGAGAATTCTCCGTGCCAATATTGGGGTGTTGGGCCGGTTACACACCGCTAGGTTTGATTTAATGATATATTCGAATAGTAACTTTACCCATAGAACAAAGGCACGAAGAGCTGACGAATTACCAATCGAAGGTTCAAACATGGATGCCTATTCAGCGGGAGAGTTAGACGTCCCTATCAATACGGTTAAAAGATATAAGTACTTGCACTTCCTGTTATAGATGTACAAGAATATGAAGGATTAACTTGTGTGAATTCTGATCAAATTGTATATAAATTCTGATGCAGTATGTGAGCAGCCTTGTGTGTTCTCTCTGTCCATCAAACCTAATATTAACATATCCTATATACTGTCTAGATTTTCAGCAACACCAATAATCTGTTTACTCTGCCACTCTAGGCTTGTTATAAACCAAATTAAAAACTTCTCAAGTCACTTTGCAGTTTTCACTGGAACAAAAAGCGCTTCCCTTTGACTGAAACACAAAATACCACAAAATTTAATTAAGTAACAAGCAATTTGTTTTGAGCCGGAGGGAGATAACATCCCTTTATGTGCTATGATATCACAACCGCACAACAAAAGATAAAAAATTGCTGCGGTCAAGCACGCGACTGACCAGTGTTGCTCGCACCGCGGCCAAATAGATCGAGTGGTCAGATTTCAATAAAAATATGATTAGTAATGGACAATTGCTTGACCCTTTCGCCGTCAATGTTTTGCCTGCCGATAGCACATACATAAAGCGAGATGACCAATCCTTGATTTTTTTCCTATCTAAGCGCATTATTAATTGGCGCAAATGATGGGAACTGAGCACACGCGATTTGAGTCTCCCTAAAAAAGGGTTCCCTTGGGTATCTGAGCATCAGTCTTATCCCACAGGATCTTTGTTGAGCGAAAGATCCCTTGAGGATATTTGAAAGCTGTCGAAACGTACATTGACCTTAGATATCCTTCTTCCTACCTTCCGGATATCCTTTTTTCCTGAATCCTGTCTTCAGTTTCGGTAATCGAATATTTTATTTTTATTTTCGTTGCGTCGTCGTTGGGCCGAAAAAAAGGGCCAGTTCCAAAAGTGAACGCGCGGCAAATCTATCTCGGTGTGTTGAAATGTACAAGTCAGGCGGCATCTAACCTAATTCTGTCTTATCTATACCTGAGGTAACATCTTCAAATGTTTTTTAGTATAGCTCTAATTTACATAAAGGAATCATTTGGATTTTGGTATGGGATGTTTTAAAATCAGGTTTAGTGAAATAATTAAACAAAAATGGGGAGATTTTTTTTTATTTTTTAATTTTAAGACCTTTGGAGTGAAAAAGGCGCGAAGGAAAGGTTTCTTTGAATGGGACGAGAATGTTTCGAGATTTTTAATAACTTTCAAATGTTTAACAAATAAGAAAAAAGTCCAAACGTCGGAAGAATTTAAAGCCATTTCCTACCAAAAAATTCTACTTATTTATACGAGCTGGTGATTTTCAGTTGGGTTGAACGTGTATTTTGATTGGCCCAACATTATTACTGCAGTCATTCGACGATATTTTGATTCTTCTGTTTTCAGTGAGGAAATGGGTCAAACGAGTACCGCGTTCGCAAGTTAGAGTTATTTTAATGCCTTGCAGCTACAATACCTTCGATTTGTAGTGCAGATAACTTGAACAGGTTCAACAGACCGCCTAAAGATTTGTTTGGTCAAGCAATCACTATCGCAGGACAGTGACAGAGAAACAAGAAGACATAAAAGGTAACTCGTTTTCTTCGAGAGAAATCCTTCAAGTGAGGTTCTACCCCCTTCCGATCCTCAAAAAAATCACCTGGGCTTTACCAGACAGCGTGTGGATCTCCAGTGATCGGTGGTTTTTTTTTATCAGAGTCCGAGACCTTTCCATTCCTAATAGGCGCTTCCAGCTTGATCTGGCCATGCGGTCCGTCTTTGAACCCACATAAAGGTGATCCAATTGATAGTATCTGGTTGATCAAGAACGCAAATTAATCTCTCCTTATAACTTATCTCTCCGATTGTTTCTTGGTTGTTAGATCGAATACAGATCTGCTTGATAACATAAGGCCTTACTAGGTTTGCGTAGATGAATACCGTCTCCGTGTGTAAATCATCCGTGCACCATATCACTCCGTGCCGTAATCTTCTAGAAAAAACCCCAAGGTAGGCTTTCTTGTATGCCAAAGAAAGCAGTATCAAACCATGACATAGATCTGATCCCAGATGAAATGGAGCGCTAAAATGTAAATAATAGAAATCAGTTAGAAACCAGTTCTATTTCTTTTCTAGCATTGCACGTCCGTAGATGGGAGCACTCCTTTTAGCGCTGCTTTCGACACCTTTTCGAAGCAGTCACAAGAGTTAAATAACAAATCCGGTGACGAAAAGGTTTATATTTTTGTTCACCCTTTCGTCCTTCCAAATGCGAGTGGCGACCGCTGTTTAACCACATGGTCCCCAACTAAGTATTAGTCACGTCCAGTCCTGCTTGACTTCCGTCGTCGAAAGGAGCCGGTCTATTAAGTATGCTAATAGCACTCTTTACAGGCATCCATTGTCGGTTTTCTTCGTCCTATAAAATTTTTTAAAGCTCTGCTATTGCTTCCTTGGGAGAAAATTGACAGCTCTCCAAATTAGTGCCGCTTTGTAGCATTTCGAATTTTTCCCGCTGGGATGATATTCCTGCTTCTAGGATAGCTTTCAACAACGGTGGTATTTGAAGAATGTTCATGCAGAGTAGCGCTCCTTTGGTCTCAGTCTTAGGGTAGCGTTTAAAACGAATTCCTCGAGTTTTATAGCGGAACTGAATTTAGTAGAATCTTCAGCGCTGAAGTCGGCGATGTGCGAATTATCCTCGATGATGGAAAAACAGGACACACTATGAATTTTATCTAATTTTATAGTGAAGATCTTACAGGGTGCGGGAAAAGTCTGGGAACGGTCCGACATTTCCTGAAGGGTGGGTTTCCATGAGAAAAGTTTCTAGCAAAAGTTGCTCCGATTGGAGGGTGAAATCGTTTCCACACAAAACTCACCCCCTTCCTATTCACCCCCGGCCGGAGAGAGGGTGGAGGTAAATCTGACATATCAAATGCCAACTCCCAATTTTCCACGGATTCTGATTCTCCAAAGAGAAATATGAAGCTTTTGTCTGATAAGCTTCCTGAATGATTTTTGGAGATAATTTTGATGAGGAAAGGGAGGCGGGTTGTTACTTTGGTGAGCAAACGATTCCACCCTCCAAGGACCACCGGACTTTTCTCGCACCTTGCCTTGTTATGGCGGTATATTATGTGATATATGGTTTTGGCTGTAGGCTCCAAGCACAACTCTCCGGGAGAGTTGCGGAACATTTGTCACGTTCGCTATCGACTGACAATGTTGACTTCGTCACCTTCGACTTCTCTACATTAGCTCAGGCTCAAAAAGGTGACAGAGTTACAAAATCTCCTAGAGCATCCCAGCAAGAGCTCTTAAGTAAAGCTTGGTCTGGTGTGCAGCTAGTACCGGTATTCCGCATCTTTATTTACCAGCCAGTTTGCACAGGCTATCGTGCACCGAACGCATCCTGCTATTCTACATGCAACACGATATGCCATTGTTATTTCTGGACTGCAATGATGGTCTCGTTCTTGCTTCGATTGCCAAAAATGTAAAGTGACGAGACACACTAAGTCTCCACTCAAAGCGTCCTAGCTTCCGGGTAATCGGTTTGAGCACATCCCTCTTCCGCTATCACTCGGATACTTGTAAAACCTTACAATCGTAGACCGATTTATGAGATGGCCAGAAGCGTACCCAATTCGGGATATTAACGCTTCAACAGTGGCGAAACAGTTTTTCATTGAATACATCCTACGGTTCGGCGCACCTCTCGAAATTACTACTGATCAGGCTACGCAGTTCTAAACTGTTTAATGAAGTCGCCAAATTAATCGGTAGTCATCGAATTAGCGACAACCGCCTACCAGGGGATGGTGGAACGGTTCCATCGAAAACTTAAAGCTACCTTAATACAGTGGTTTTCAAACTTTATGAAACTGCGCCCCCCCCCTCCGCCCCTGCTACAAAAAACCCTTCCCCTCCCGCCACCCATAGAAATATATAAATTTTCATTGAATTCTAGATGCCATCTAGATTTTCGGCATTTCAACATTGAATAACTTTGACAGTTTTTAGCCGATTTTAATAAATGAGCAACATTTATCTAGGATATTCTCTACCATTTATTTCAAACCAGTTTTTGAATACAATGTCGATTAAATGATTACCTTCATTCGATAAGCAAAGAGCAACTCTTCATTGGCTATCATTTCGGGCGTTATAGCAGCTATTTCGGCTCGTATGTTTGCATTGAGTTCGTCAATGGTCTTCGGTTTGCTGGCATACACTTTACTTTTGCAAGGACTTCATCGTAGTGGCTGTAATGTGCGCCGTGTTGTTGGAAATGGGTTCGTCAGATCTTATTCACGCGTTTTCGAACATACGAAGTTCATCAACATCCAATGATAGCATGTGCCGTCGAGGGTTTCTCGAACTTTGAAGGAAAATGGTCTGATGATGGTTTTTGAGCCCACTCTGCCCCAAACAATCACTTTACGGTACGGCACGTTATATTTGGTTCAGTCTAATGACGAATGGCTGCTTTGTTCCCCAAATTCGACAGTTTTGTGTATTGACTCCGCCAGAGAGTGTAAAATGAGGTTCGTCTGTCATCAAAATTCCGTATTGACATCGATTATTCTTGCGACGACATTTCCATATTGCAAGCGGCGCGGCTTGTCCATTGGCAACAATCGTTGAGCAAATTGAAGTTTTTTTTTTTGAAAAGATGGTCTTGCTTCATAATCCTCCTTAGAGTCGTTCCACTCACATTTAACTCCTAAAATCGGCGTCTATACGACACATTTGGTTTATCGGCAGCACTCTTTCTTACTGCTTCCACAACTTCAACTATAGTCAAAAAGATAAAATCGGGGGTCGCGCCGCCAGTTTAGAAATCGCTGCCTTTGCCCTTGCTCTTACTAGGCAAATGCGCGACAAATAAAACCGACTTGCAGTTCTCACCGAAAGAGCTCATCTATGGGCAGCATCTGAGTCTACCCAATTCCAACAGATTAAAATCCAACTGAGCATTCAAAATTTCTCATACGGCTTCTTTTGGATTTCGCAAAACTTAAAGGCAATCAAGTCATAAGCCGACTATGTCATCGCGCATATTAAATAACAAGCAATTACGCATGCACTTAGTCGTCCATTTAAACGGCACAACAATGTCATTCTCCATCAACAGGCTGAAGCCAGCATCTGGTTGTGACGTTGACGACGTATTTAGAGTTAAACAATGATAACAAACAGATAAGATCCGATGATGAGACGCTGTTGAAGAGCTTAAATTTTGTATAAGATCAAATAATCGTACAATACTCCTGAATTAACATATTTACAATCGGAAGGACACATCAATATTATAGTTTCAGAGTCATCAACAAGGAGATGAACTGCCATACATAGTGATTTCAACAAACTTCTGACACTGATATCTAAAACCAACATTTGATTTATTTTTAACTTCCCAGTATAGGAAGTTATTGTAATCGGTCCGAAAATCGAAATCGAAAATTTCGACGTATTTTCATCTTTCAAGGTCCCAGGAGCATTTTAAGCAAAAAATTGGGAGGAAGTATGTGTGTGTGTGTGTGCGTACGTATGTGGTCATTTTTTCCTGCACGATATCGTGCGAACCAAAAAAGATATCGACTGCGTTGAGGTGTCGTTCGAAGCGTATTAACCGAAATATGATCTGAAAAGATTTTCATAAAATTCGGTCGAGTCGTTT
The DNA here is from genome assembly GCA_949987705.1 of Thereva unica. Classification (NCBI taxonomy): domain Eukaryota; kingdom Metazoa; phylum Arthropoda; class Insecta; order Diptera; family Therevidae; genus Thereva; species Thereva unica. Next base: position 147,360,588 of record OX465283.1, read on the forward strand.
TTTTGTTTAAGCGGCGTAAGTGATTTTTGTACCTGTACGACATAGACCGAACCACGAAGGATACTGACTTACTTGAGGTGCCGTTCGAAGCGTATTAGCGACAATATAATCTGAAAAGATTTTTATAATATTCGGTCGAGCGGTTTTTTGGTTTAAATGACATAAGTGATTTCTGTACCTGCAAGATATCGCGCGAACTATAAAAGATATCGACTTAGTTGACGTGCCGTTCGAAGAGTATTAACCAAAATATGATCTAAAAAGATTTTCATAAAATTCGGTCGAACCGTTTTTTTTTTGTTTAAACGACGTTTATGATTTTTGTACCTGCACGATACTGCGCGAACTAAAAACTATATCGACTTCATTGAGGTGCCGAAAAAAGAATATTAACGAAGAAATGTTCTGAAAAAAATTTCATAATATTCGGTCGGTTATGACCGTCGGCTTTTTGTTTAAATAGAAAAACTTCGGTTAATTGTCAGAAAGACCTTAAATTGACAAGTTTTGCTAATATCTAATAAACTCGATGGAATGAGACCCGTTCTAAACGAAGTGATATTTTTTGTGTTTTGCATAGCGATAGCCTTCGAACAAAACATCACTTGTCAAAATCTAACAACCTTTCGAAATCGTGCAAAAATTTCGTTACCGTTTACAAACCTTGGATTAGCACTTTTTGACGGGGAATTGTTTTCTACGCGTGATACAGTTTTAGGAAATTGCGGTTTATCCCGGGATTTCCAGTAGTTACCGCAAAATTTGTCCTTTTTGGTCAAGTCTGACAAGTACTTAAAAGTTACAGTTTTGCTAATATCTCCGGAAAGCTTTGGAATTTTCAAATGAAGTCATTCGCTTCTCAGTTTGCCAACGGCTCTTCAGCCCACTCAATACGAATTTGAACACCCGCTTTAGTGCAGCGAACGAAATGCGGAGGACATGTTTGTTTGCTAGCGTTCAGGTAAAACAAATTCCCTAGAAAAATCTTGTGGATTTACTACTATTATAGTTATTTGAACTACATTCTCTCGGGATTGCTTTGCCATCAGTTCTGATACTAGCCAATTTTCCACTAGTGCTAAACGTATAACTATTTTGTAAGAAGTCAGTTTATTCCATCTTCGTTCATCATACTGGGAAGTTAATCGTGTGGACCGAAGAGGTCAAACCCACATCCCAACTAGTTTTAATTTTCAATGATATCGCAGGATGCGCTAACACCAGAAGAAAAAAGCTATCCAAAATTTCTTTTCATTTCTAATCATTGAATGAAACTTAATATCACTGCGTAATTCCTTTTATTACCCATTTTTAAATGAAGGGTTATTGTATCCTGCTGCCTTCGATTAACAAAATTGAAGAAACAACAACAGTCTTCACTTTTTCCAATCATTGATTCCGAAGAAAGTAATCCTTTTCGACAAAACCTCAACCACCAAATACCTGGCGAACTGGCAAATGTTGGGTTTCTTTAGCCTCCAGCAAAGAATAAAAGAAAAAAAATCGGAAACCAAATAACTAATTCTATTTCTTTAAGATCCCAAAAATAAAAAAGGATACCCGAAAAAGGGTAAAAAATTGAATCAATACGAGAAAATATGTTTTGTCCCGAGCTAAAAAATCATGCTGCTATATTACTGAGGACCCTTTTTCCGATTTCGGGGTAACGATTTTGCGCCATAGCGATTTTGTCAACGGGCACAGGTGAAAGAACTCGGCGAAAATATGAGGAAATAGGGAAATTTTGCAATTTAGTTTTCTTGAATCTGTGATTGTGATAAAATGCAAAATCTCACATTCATCTTCGAGATTTATTTTTTTTTTTTGGTGGGAAAATTTGGACCCGAAGGGATATAGCAAAAATTTTGCGTGGTAACATAATGTAACATCCCTGACCAAAAACTTAAAAGCGATTTGCATCGAGCTATTATGAAGCATATTTATCTCGGTTGGTTACCTTTATTGCAAGAGAGCATTGCTACTGGATGTCGGGTACCGCTCTAGATGGTCATTGAGCAAACATAATCAGAATTTCTGCATTTCGTTGCCCATGAATAAAGATCCCTTTTACGGCATGGAGGACAGGTCGAACAATAGATATAATCAAATGTCCTTCAAGATTTCTGGCAGATGCTACTTCCTCCTTTAGATTTCCTTCTTCCCTAAAAGATATCTTCCTTGATACTACTATACTATGGCATCTCTTGCGTAAACAGAAGGGGCGCTAGCATGGCACCCTCCGACCGAGAGGGATTCCTGCGATCTATTCGCGCGCGCGGTCTCATTTCAGGATCGAAGGAAAAAATTTCTAGACAGCTGCTGCTATTTTTCTTGCAAGATCCTTTTCGGGATAGCAGCAATTTATTAACCGTGGTTTATTTGGATTAGTGTTGAATATTCCGGACTCAGGATACCCCAGATACCGTTAGCCAAGACAGGGAGTGTAATGACCTTTTTTTTAATAAAGACCAAAAAAATACCGTTAACGTAATACCGTAAGTGAAAGCGTAAAAATTCTGTTCTTCATACAATTAAAATAAATTTCACTTTTTTCCACAAATTCACTTTCTTTACCAAATCCTTGGAAATTTTAATATTCACCTCGTTACTTTCGCCAAATGACAAAATTCAAAAATCAATAAAATTCATAAATAACAAAATTAACTGCAAAATGTCATGAGGCAAAAAATTAAATCTAAATTAAAAATTCAATATTTTCAGCAATTTGCGCAGACGCAGCGGGGCAATACACGATCAATTCCGAGTTTATATTGAGACGATATTAAGGGACAGATGCGAATTTTAAATGCAGCAAGGAGCACGCGCCAATCACCTGGATCAGACGACGAGGGCGTCCTGGCCGCAAGGAAACTCACCGATCTGTGAAGTCAGCTGTAGCATCTTCGGGACGGATTTTGCAAATATCTTCGACTTTTCAAAGGAGTTGCATTGCCATTGTTGAGGAGATTTATGGGTAATGGATTCCGGAAGTTTTGTTTGCAGATAAGGAAGGATATGGGAGATAAAATATGACTTTATGGTTTCTGAATCAAGGTTATTGTCATTTGGTGTCTCTTTGATCAATTTCGATTATTAGTTATTTAACGAAATGAAGCATAGAATGATCTGGGAGATCCCCAGATTGATCATCAATACATCGAAAATATAATATAATCCAGACTATCAGACCAATACACCTTTCGTTTTGCACAAAGCCCATGCAAATTGGTTCAAATGGAACTCAATAACTGAACAAGAAGAAGGAGTACTAAGGGAATTTACACAGAGAATGACACACCTTTTATGCAAATGATACATGCGCTTTTGTCATCATCTTATTTTATTAATTTATAACAATTCTATGACCAAATAACGCGTAAGTATAAAACAATCTCGAATTGTATAATTAATTTTCTCAAAGTTTTTTGCGGTAAGATCTATGGGGTGCGGCAGCGTAGGAGACCCCGCCCAGGATGCCAAACTGGAAGACTTCGGGTCAAAATTGGGACCGGTGGACAAAATAGTTGCGAGAGGCCAGGACCGAATCGCGGTTGCAGAGCCGTGCAACCGAGCGAGCAGAATTTTTAACAACCACAGATTAAAGTAGAAATCGTAAGATTTTTAACCAGAGCACACGGGATAAATTCTTAAAATTCTTAAAAGTTGTACTTTGTTTCTTTTAGTGAGGTTTTGGATACAAGGGGCACAGTATTCGAAACTTGGACGCTCTCAACTTTTAGCAGCATCTATATTTCAGATTTGTAGGACTACGAGTGTCTGACAAAAAAGCCAACTAGTTTCCTTACATCTTTTATCCTACTTAATAGCTGGTTCCGTTCTGTTAAAAACATTGCTAGAGCGTCTACTTAAAGGATCTTAGTTTTCATTGTTCGCGAAGTCCCGATGCTCCGAGGATGGATTGATTGAAAGTATGGAGATCAGCTAGATCTCGTTGCCAGCCTTAACACTAATTTTGATTTGGTCCAACGCGACTCTTTGTATGTCTGGATAAAAATCTTTCTTCTTCGCCTTTCTTAAATTTTCATAAATACATGACAATATAGTGCACAACTCTGTTTATGAGTACAACCATTTCTGCACCATATGAGTACAACCCGTAATATGTAAAATGCACGATAATCTTTTACTTGTATGTTCATGGATAATGGCTAAAACTTTGAGATCTTCGCGAGCTTGCAACCTTGTTGTACAGTTTATGATTTCAAATAAAACCATTTCAAGTTTTTTTTACATATTTTTTACCACCATTTCGGCAGGATTTTCTGACTGATCCCTTACTTCAGAAACGACTGTTATTGAATATAACCCCCCCCCCCCCCCCTTCGTTTAGATTTTTGTCAGTGTCATCTAGAGTTGAACTGGACAGTACATCCAGACAGAACTGAGGCAGTACATTTGCCCCTTACACGGTGGTAAATTGTACTGAGGAAGGCCTCAATTTTTTTTTAATTTCCCGGTTTAAAAATGATGTCCTACTGTACTGGTATATGAGTTGTATTGAGATAAAGACTAAGAGTCTCAGGAAAGGTCATTTGTACTGTGATTATAAATAAGTAGTGGGGAGACATGCAATTCTTCTTTCTTACTTCTTTTGTGGCAGAAACATTCCACTTAAAACGAGCGGCGGGGGACTGTAAATACGTAGCGGTGGGCTTCTTCCACGATTCGGTGCCACGGATCCTCACTCATGTGCGACTCACTATTCGCTCACGAGCGAGAGTTGTTTGCTAGATAGTGCGCTCATTAGCAGACCTGTTAGCAACTCCTAATCCCACCTCCCCGCGGTGCCCCCTGCGGTATTTCTTCAGAAGGAGCTAACGGGAAACGGCGAATAGCGAGCTCTCTGCGCCACGAAACAGTTTTGAGGGTTAGCAACCCGCTCCTATAAAAAAAACACCATTGCTACGAAACCGCAAACAATGCCTCGGAACCAGATGAACAACACGAAGACGACCTTCGCTTTTCGAACAAGAACACGAATCGGATCATGGAATGTGAGAACACTGCTGGCTGAGGGACGGCTGGATGAAGTCCGCAACGAGGTGAATCGATATAAAATCAAGATCATGAGACTTAGCGAGACCAGATGGCCCGATGCGGGGAACGTATCTGCCAAAACGGTGAGTCCTTCTTATATTCTGGGAGAAACGAAATTGAAAGCCGTAGGAGTGGCGTTGGCATAATACTCACCAAAGAAGCCCAGGTCCAGCCTCATTAGCTGGTCACCAGTGCGCCTGCGTACCAGACTAATAAGTACTACGGTAGTCCAATGCTATGCTCCAACTGAAGACGCAGAAGATGACATCAAACACGAGTTCTATATACGACTGAATGAGGGTTTTCACTCGATTCCAAGGGGAGACATCATTGTATTAATGGGTGACTTAAACGCACAGATCGGCCGTGACAACACCGGCCTTGGACACACAATTGGAAATTGACAATAACAATGGTGGGGGTTTCGTTAATTTTCGTAGTTCCTACAAACTCATGGTGGGTGTAACTTACTTTTGCCACAAGAAGATACACAAAGAGATCGCCCGATGGTAGAACGAGAAATCAGATAGATCACGTGGCCGTCAGCCGCAAATGGATAACTATTCTGGAGGATGTCAGGACCTTCAGGGGAGCAGACACTGGAAACGACCACACCATTTGGTAGTAGCAGCTATTCGCCTTAAAATCGATCTTTGTTAGCCGTTCGCTCCCCATTTGTAGAACTTTACTCTGACTATGTTATCTTAGGCGGCCTTAAAATCTATAAAGGGGCATTGGATTTAGTTTTGAAACTCGAGAAATTTTTCCATGGCCTGTCTCTGCGTCTATTTTTTTTTCTCAGTATGAAAATTTGATCAGTTGTTGGTTTGGTTGGGCTGATGCTACGCTGGTATTGACCTATAATGTTTCTAGCGTATGGGATAATCTTGTTTAGTAGGATAGCGTTATAACGCGATAATTCATGCACACTTTAAAATCCAGATCAGCAATTATAATGACATAATGGCTTCTCTACAAACATTTACATCGGCGAAATATAGTAAAATTATCAATGTCTAGTCCGACATCTAGGTAATAATTTATTCTTTCTTTAACTATTTTTAATTCTTCCTTTAACCATTTCAAATTTTAAGGAAATAAAACAAACAATTTTTTGTCACCGGAGTTAAAACGTGACAAAAAATCAACATTTTTGTTTTTAATTTATTCCAAAATTTTACGGCTGTAAAAAACGTTCTCGTACAGCAAGATTACTTGTTAAGACGAACGTTCTCACGGTTCTTCTGGTTTTCTCCAGAATAGAATTAAGAAGCAAATCACCTAGAAACAAGATAGATTATGATGTAAGGAGCGAGAATAGATTAGCTATAATCCTTTGATTACTCCAAACGAGATAGTTAGTTCACATTAACTATTTTCGAAAGGAAAATTGAATTTTTCTAAATTTATTTAAATTAATAATCACGGAAAATTGGACCCAGCGACAAATTTGGAATTTTTTAACACTAGATTTTGATAAAATAATAAAAGGAATTATTTCTGTGAATAATATTAAATAGTTTGTATTACAAAAGTACTACTAAAAATACATTTTTCGCCCCGAATCCTCCCATTAAAAATTCCACGTATTGGATTAAGTTCAATGACATACTAACCACCACCTGAAAAAAAAATGTGTAAATTTTCCCACGCATGATTTATCTGACCCCTTTCTCGAAGACGAAAGTGTTAATTCGCCACAGAATCCCCACTTTCAGCACGTTGCAGCACAGACAAAGAACGTTATTAATTTAATTAGCATATAATGACAATTTGCCTACATTGTCAGCAAGTCATAATTGCTCTCAATTTGGTCTAAATCCTCGCTATATTTACTCGAATATATATTATCTTACCACGGGCCGCTACAAATCAAAGGCATGTGCGGAAAGAGTTAAGCACAGGTAAAAACCAGCGTAAAGTAAGGCCTCTTCAAAAGGAACAGGTTCCAGGCTCCATAGCCTTGGAATGCCGAAGACACTTTAAAGAGTCTGACAAGAAATCACCATCTTTATTTGTATTTGTACGTATTTGTCCGTCGTCGTCCGCCTGTGGTTCTTCAATGAAACCTGCTTGGATCAGTAGACGTGGTTATTTTATTATATAGGTATATTTTTTTTCTCTCATTCCGTTTGTACCGCGCGCTCATATGATCCTCCGCGTTTTGGAGCCTCTGTGTGGTATGCAGCCTTCGCCTTAAAGCTACCGGCACAAATAAAAGAATTGGAGGAATACCAGTTAGACAAGTTTATGGGCGTGAAATCAGTGCATTTTGGCGCCAAAATATCTACAAGTTTTCGAGGTAACCCCCCGCCGGCAGCGGCCGTTATATAACAAAAACAGACACCGGCAGGCAATTTTCAAAATGCAAATTCCGAGCAAGACGTGCAAGTGAACGTACTCTCCCAGTCACTGGCAATTTCTATTTACGTCGTCATCGGCGGATGTCGGCGGAATCAATAATAAAATGCAATCCATGCATGCATTGCGAACATCTTCTACACGTGTGTGTCGTGCATTTATTTCTATAGATACGAAGAGATGTGGCCATATTTTTTTTGTCTTCTTCTTCTTCTAGCTAGAAAAATTCTAGTTTATACTATCTGTTTACGTCCTCAAGCTCAGTTCAATAAACCTAGACCATGGTTACCCATCCGTTCCAGACCAGCTGAAGGCGTGCAATTTGCCTATACGATTTGCATTCAGGAATCCAAATCGGCTCCAGGCGGTCACGTAGGAGTTTACGGTTTTTTAAACACAAAGAAATTCACCGAGGTCAAGATTCAAGTCAAGGATCTGGTTAAATATTAACGAAGCCGCAAACCACGATCATTGCCTGCCTACTTAATTTTTTTAAACCGATTCTCACCTGGTCATGCCCGTTTCTTGGGCCACAACTTCTGTGGAACACTCTACAGATCAAAAGTGATCTCGTGTCTATGTCCAAGAAAATGCCTCATCATAAATATCTTAATCACTAAATCAAATTTGTGTCATGTTCAGTTTTAAGGTGGTTTTTGGGGGAATAGCTTTTGAGATGATGATTCTAAAAATTAGCGCACAGAAATTAGTTTGAGAAGAATGAATTGATAAATGGAATGATGACGAAGGATCGTTGGTCCATATTGAGTTTAGTTTGGACAATTCTGAATAAATGGTTTCTTGTATGGTCTATTTTTGCTTAAAAAGGTAAAAGTTTATACGTAATCTAAAGGAAACTTGGTTTGGTGTCATTCATGTTAACAGGAAGACCGAGGATGCTTGCATTATTGTATAAAAATTTATGTAATTGGCACTGTACGACTAGTTGCAATGAGTAGCGCAAAGCAATGAATACTCACTGGCGAAAGTAAAGATCTACAATGAAACAACAGAAGAGTTCAAATACGACAAGATCTTAGACAAAGGGGATGGACTAGCAAAATACTCCGTACAATTACTTGGAGATGCAGATTACGTTATCAACGTGGCAGCGTCCTTTTTGGCAGCAGAAGAAGCCTGTGCCAACTTAAAAAAGGCAGCAACGAACATAAGCCTGAAGATCAGAGAAAAAAAAGTGAAGCACAAGTCTAGAGCTGGGAGATTTAGAATAGGATGACATATAATTATCGCAACCTAGAAGTAGTCGATAAAACATTGTACCCAGTAGGCCCAACTCCGCCGTCGTCTGATCCAAAGTCCAAGGTGGAGGGTGGTCAACCTGCCGGATTGACCAGAATGGGAAAACCGAAGAAACTAGGCAAGAAACCGCATTTAAAGCGGCACCGACAGCAGCGTATCCGTTGCAGGGACGTCTCGCTCGGAACGCCAGCTAACGGACCAAAGAAGAAGAAGCGACACAGTAGGCCCAACTTACCCAAAAAGAAGCGAAGAAAAAGAAGAGATAACTAGACGAAAACTACTGGCTGACTCCAAGTGGAGTCGTAGCAGCGTATGTTACGAGTCGACCCGTGGAAGAAGAGCCTCACTCTACAAAACAGTAATACGACCAGTACTGTGCCATGGTAGCGACATTTCGTCTAAGGCCAAGGAGATATGGCGAAGGAGATAAAACAGCGAGGATGGGTCACACTATGAAATAAGGGACTCAAAATCGCTGTTCAATCAGTGTTCACTGTTCAACGGCGGATACCAGAATAACGTACCCCCCCCCCCCCCCCTAAAACTCTGGGATTTATGAAAAAATGTCGTGAAAGGTAATTGAACTAGGAAATTTATCCCTCTATATATATTACTAGCTGGAGCCCGTTGCGCCTGAGTGAGTGAGAGTCTGAAATACCTCTGGTAGGGCAATTTTTAGATTTTTGTGATTGTATCGACGTCCCGTGACGGGGCACCCTGTATATCGTCAAGTTTGGAAACAATTTATACGATCCAATAAGTCGGGTAGGTATATACTTCAAAAGTATTTAAAAATTTTGATCATTCTCCACGATTTTAACATCATAATACTTTTTGTTTGAATTGCGATTTTTTAAGGAACGAAAATGGAGAGATGGAAAAAGGAGGTCGATTGAAAGATTTTTGTGTTGCGGGAAAAGTATTGTCGTGCAGGCAAGAAGGTGTTAATTTCTATGGAGCAGTTGTAGCGATATTGCGGATAAAAGTTTGTCAATTTTTGCATTCCTGTGCTGGCCCAATCTATGATGCCATGACAATAGAATGGCTGTGGTTTTGCACTTTATCAAATCACACTTAGAAGGAGGAGGACATTGAGATACTTGTTTTGCGATTTGGAATATTTTATCATTTCATTGTAGATCATCACTCATGATCGCCGTTAAATTCATACCGTTCGTCAAATTAGAAGGAAATTCGGCGCATATTTTATTAAAGATGAGACAGGACGGCATTCGACATGATTTTTACGAGAGTTGGACATGATCTCACGATCATAAAGGATCTGCAACGAGTTTGTCTTATTTCGTCGAAGGTGTTCGAACGTAAAGAAAAGAACGGCTAAGAAAAGAACGGCTGATGTAAATGGAGAGCCCAGTGGAACTTAGATTCGTCCGCTTGTGGGGCTTAGATTCGTCCGCAGGGTGCCAAACGCTATAAAAAGCATTTGGAAATATCTAGAGCAACCACATAATACACACAACACTTGCCAAAGCGATGAAGGCTCTGTTTGAAGCACTCTGTGACTCTACTGTAATTATGTCATTATCAGACAATATTTAATTCCGACACAATAAAAGTTCCTTGATCCATTAGCTAATGATGTGTAGATGTCGGATGAATTGCTTTCAATTGGAAATTTTGATAAAATTAAATTTGAATCAAACTAGACTAATTTTGATATTTGGACAATTAAGCAGGGTGTATGTAGTAATTATTTCAAATTTTAGAATTTGTCAGTATTTGTTTAAACTTAAGCCAAAAAATACTAATAAAAATTATCTTCAAATTAACGATAACTCGAATCATTTTCAGCTACTCAGTTTCCACTATTCAAAATACGTCCAGCTGGCATTTTTGTAACGTTTTCTCTTAATTAAAATTCCCGAAATATTTCGCCCTTCGAAAAGGATCCATTACCAGAAATTTCCCCCGGACTTTCTTAACATTTCAAACATCATCTTAAAATCTCCTTAAAACATGCCGTGTTTTATTAGGAATCTTTTAAATATCATGTATGCAGCTCTCACATCCGGCATCTAAAAGGTCGCGTGCCAGTCTCCTCCAAATTAGGATGATAAATGTTACATTTGGTGCTGCATCTGTACACACAATCCCCGCTAAAGCGAACCGATACAATTTTTCTCAAGGATTCCAATCGCGATGTTACTTAAAAACGGAACACCTTGCGTTAATGAAGAAACTAAAGGTGCCACTAAATAACTGAACCGAGACAAGAAAGACAAGCATCCTGTTCCTATGCATGTCTTTCGTGTGAAATATCCTCCTTAAGTCAAACTTGCGTTTTTCTATGATAAAACTTTAAATTATCCTTAAGCCACGGATCTAGGGTTCCGCTCTACTCGCTAGTATGTTTACACAAGGATTTAATGAAGCAGTGCAGGGATAACAACGCTTCTTATTGTTCGTGTGAATCCGCTGCGACACATCGTTGGGATATCTTTCTGCGGTGATGAACTCCGGTGACCCCGGAGGACTCGGAAGAGGACTTTTAAAGGAAGTTAGGAAATGTTGGCACCTTAAATCTTTAATTTGGGTTCATTGTTCCTGGGGTGGGTTTCATGTGTGTAAATAAAGGTATCGTGGGAATTATGAGAGATTAGCACTTCCGCATTAAGGAGATCTTATCTAAAATTTAAATATGTCTAATGTGGGCATTTTGTGAGTGATTTGCTTTTGTTGTTTGGGTATTTATAGGTCTGTTCCCATACTTTCTGCATTCTGTCACTTACTGCAAGTTGCTTATTGAGAGGTAGGGATGAAATAAAGAAAGTACAGGAACATGTTTCTGCAGATTCTGCAGTTTTTCTGAAATCGAAAAGAAGAACGATTATTCTTTTGTTTTTAATCTGTTTTAGAGCACTTTACAAACATCTAACGTTTACAACGAACACGGCAATCCCAGTTTTGACATTTCCATATTTCAAAAAATTGCTGCAGCAGGTTACAGCAGCTTGTAGCTTCTGCAAGTTTCTGCTTCTTACTGCAGGGTGGGGAAATGAGTATGGCGGCTGCAGTATAAGTACGGGAACAGAATTCTGTTAAGTAATTCGAAGCAACTTGCAGATTCTGCACTTTCTGCAGGTACGGGAACAGACCTTATGTATTAGTTTTTTTTAATGTGGTTAAGCTTGTGTTACACCTCAAATTATTAAAAATAATTTTGTATTTGGAACAAAGTGTATTTAGAAAATGCATCTTACAAACTGTTAACAAACTTTACTTTCAACTAACCCATCTTTTAATTTCACGCCTTTATTACGCATTAACCACATCAGTCAAGTGTTTTATAGGTAACTTTTAACGTTAGAGTTAGTATGTCGACGGCCGAAGTCATACATTTAATGTGTCACCAAAATCCGACAAAACGAAATTAATGGTTCGGTATAGAACAGAACAGAACATGCATTCTTCTTTTTTCTTCTTTGATCCGAACGGATACGCTGGTGTCGGGGGCGCTGGGTTTCCAACTCCATTCACGATTCGTTTCTATTCTCGACGATTTTTAGCTGCGTCTCGAGCATCGATAACTGATAATCATTGATTCTTTGAGTCATCATCGATATTCTTCAGTCAGGTTTTCCTCGGTGCCGATCGCTGAATTCTCCAATCTGCCGAATCATTCCAGTCGCCATAGAAGTTTTCGTGGCAAGCGGTTATCACCCATTCGGCAAACTTGTCCAAACCACCGTAGTCGACGTTTTTGTATTTCTTCTTCGATCAGTGTCTGTTGATCGCATCTTTGTCTAACTGTCTCGTTTCGAAGGCGATTGCGACACGGAGAATCTGCCTCAAGCATCACATTTGGAAGATCTCGAGCTTGTTGACGTTCGGCTTGAGCAGTGTACACGTTTGCGATGCATAAAGAAGAATCGGAAGCATCAATGTTCGGTAAAGGTGTTCGCTGTTGCGACTGTGAACTTCAGCTGTCGATACCACTTTCTTTTTCTCAAGTATCTCAAGTATTTGAACGTCGGAACCTGTCCGATTTGGGTTCCATCTAGGTGAACACTGGCCCTTGACCCGTTCTTTGTGAGAGCTCTGGTCTTTTCCGCATTGATTTTTAATCCGTATGACGGGGCGATGCGGGAAATGTCGTATAAGATGTCCGTTGCTTCGGCATCCGTGTCGGCGAAGACGGCGAACATCAAGTCGTTAAAGAAGCTGTTGTCGTCGTATCGAATTCGGAGTCGTCCACCAAAAGCTTCACGCATAATCGCGTGGATCACAACGTTGAAGAGAAGTAACGAAGCAACGCCTCCCAGTCGGACACCCGTTTGAATCGAGAACTCCTCGGATAAGTCGCTTCGTATACGAACGTTTCTGATTAAGCTATCGTACGACGCTTGGAGAAGTTGGATGATTTTCAAGTGCATGTGTTCTGTTTCCAAGGATCTCCACAAACTGTTCCAATCGGTGCAATCGAAAGCGGATTTGAAATCGATGAAAACGACGACAGTTCGTTGGCCGCAACGAATGCTTTCTTCCATTATCTGACGGCGAATATTTGGTCAATGCATCCTCGATGTGGTCTATCAGGTATGCCTCAAATCAGGTATGCCTCAGGGCAGTCATTGCGGTCCTTTGCTATTCTTGATCTTTATTAACGATATAATTAATCGCATCAAGAATGCCCATTGTTTAATTTACGCCGATGACCTAAATCTTTTTTTTTTTGTGAAGTAAGTGAAGACAATTGTTACAATTGCTTTCAAGAAGACTTCAACCATTTATCTTTCTGGTGCTCTATGAATGAGCTTCAACTAAATATTTCTAAGTGCCAAGTTATGTCATTCTATCGCTCATTGGAATGCATAGAATACAAATACTCTTTCTAAAAAAAGCATTGACTCTGTGCAAAATTTCATAACCAGATTTATGTGTTTTAAACTTAATTTATTTAAGGAACATGTTCCTGCTTAGGCATCCAGCCGATTATTATTTGGTCCTGTTAAACTTAGCTTCCGTTGCAATGAGATCTGCGCAATTTTCGTAAAAGATATCAATCAATTCGTCTGAGCTGTCGAGTCAAATTAATATATGCTATAGAGAGGCAATATAGGTCGAGAAACCTTCTATATGCCCCTTCTCAGAGAACTAATTGTGGCTCAAACCAAGGCATAATCCTGGATCAAAAGCTCTCCTAGAAAGACCAAATTGAGAGATTAACTGCCACCTTCCGATTCTCAAGGAATTAAAGCTGGAGCTAATGCTTCCATTGTATTATACAATTGCTGCCAGTGTGGACTTTTATTTGGCCATTTATGATGATTCCTAGCAAATAGGATATAGCAATATTATAAAAACAAGTATAAATCAAAAGAATATGCAAATAAAAAGCCACGCTGACTTGGCCAACCAACATTACCGCAAAGAACATAAAAAATTACACACACATTCACACTACCCTCGGTTAATCACCACGAATTTGATTATCACCAGCAGAAATATGGCAAACCATATGTCGAGATTTTTTTATTTACAAAGGGATGGGCAAAATTTACATCACATCTAACAAACCCTTACTAGGCAACATGAAAATTTTACCAACCCTACGAGCATCTGCAATATCGTCTATCATCCCAAAAAATGCGCCAAGGACCAAACAACAATGGACTCACATTATGAATCCACTTCCCTATCAGAAAGGGTGTGCGTCTGTATCAAGTCCAATCCAGAGCCATGGCGATTGCTGAGGTGGCACGTGTCCCCTTTCCCACATGCACTCATAACATACACTACACTACATCCACTCATGTAATATGAGAGCAAAAGGACGAGGAATATTAAATCCTGGCTCGAAATAAATTCGCGAGTAAAGGGACTTTTTTGATAGTAGTCATAGTATCCTGCAACTGGGCCTCTTTTGTCGAGCCCCTATATGCGTTGGATTTGGGAACTCTAGCAGTTGCAACGGGAAATCAAAACAAGTGGGCTATACCGGTGGCGATAACCGGAGGGTGGTGGATAGCAAAAGGATAACAATAGGACATGCATGGTAAATATACAGATGCGCACATGGATGAATTGTGCTGGCAGGTGCGCACGGAGTAAAAGTATTGATCGGCGTCCCGGGCAAGGATGGCTTTGGGGGCTTACGCAATAGGATGTGCGGGTAAATCATGAATGGAGTGGAATTAGAGAGATTTTATGTGATAGTATGGTGGTTAAGTGACATGAGTGGTAGTTTAACAGTTGCAGCTTTAAAAAGGATAATGACCCTTTTGCTAGAAAATGGCATCTATGGTGTATCTGAAACACTTGCTTTTTGGGTTTATAACGGAAACTTACGAAAGTAATCAGATTTTCTATTTATGGAGAAAAATTGTGCCATTAAAAGTTGTCAATCGGCAGTCCATTCCTATATTTCCGTGGTCAGGATGAGCATTCAATAGCGGTAAAATAACATTAACGTTTCCTGACAATTTAAAATTGTTGCGTTGGTGCATAATTATAAGTCCACCAGTCTATGTAAGGGTTTTTAGAGTTAAAACAAGTTGTACTCCGTGAAAATTTAGTCTAGTGTTTTTCAAATAAAATTTTTAAAAATACCAAGAGAAAAAAGTGTAATGCCCCGGCTTCACCGACCTCAGTTCAATAATGTTCAGTTCAATCCATATAAATGGCTGCACCGGCTGAAGCCCAGTTCGTGTTGTTGTTGCTTTTTCGCCAGAAGTCAAAAATGCAAAAGCCCCCTGGAATGGCATTCCACTATTTCAGTTGACTACTCCCTTTTGAGCGAGTTTTTACGTTCAACTTCAGTTCGAGTCCAGTTGGTTGGTTTTCTCCTCAGTTGAATATGTGGAAATTGTATACGAACTGAGGTTGTTTATTAGGTTCAGTTCACCAATTTGATCACATTTTTCTTTCCGGGAGGGCTGTGGAAAAGAGTTTGGGCGCCAATTATTTGTATGAAACGTTCCCTCTAAGCTACGCGGATGTGCGGGCGCGCACTAATTTTTCGAGAGTTGCGCAGCCGTTTTGTATTCCGCGCATCATGAGCATGCATTTTCTAAAAAAAATAATTTGATTTTTCTCCTTTCGCTGTACGCTGTTCGACGATAGTGTGGATGAAAACTGGGTTGCGTCGTTAAGCAGTGAAGTATGTTGCAATTGTGCCTAAAAATTTGAAATGATGGCCGACCTCAGACATTGTTCCCAAGAATTTCTATTCAAATTTAATCAATTTTCTAGTATGAACCGCCGCTACTGCCAACAAAGTATATTCGCCCATGGTACTGTGCGAGCCAAGCGACGAGTATTGTGTATAGAATAAAGGCGAACTTCGTTCGGACTACGCTTTTCGACGAACACGAAGTAAAACGACGATCGCTTTACAGCATTTCTGGCGTTATAGCAGCTACTTCGGCTCTTATGTTAGCTTTTGTCAATGGGCAGAAAAAAAGTCTGGTGCCGTTAAACCCGGAGAACGAGGAGGTCACTCCAAATCACCATTTTTCGACGTGTCTCGTGAACTTATGCTGTAAACATGCTAAAGGCGATAGACGAATCGCTTTGCTCAGCGACTGTAAAAACTGAATAGAACACACCGATTAATACTTAGGTGCATATTCTGTAAACCGCATAGATGGCGACGTCGCCGAGCGTAGCGACCGAATCAATATGATTTCTATTTCGTAGCCGTCGCCTGTCAAACTTGCATGGGTGCTGTGCCATGGGGTTGTGTTGCTATTCTCACTTGTTCCTATGTGGGTGTGTAATATTCGGCTGTGCAAGATGGGTATTCCGGAGTATTTTTTTTAGCTTGCGTCGCTGGGGCTTTTAGGGTATGCACACTAAAAATTTCGTCCGGCCATTCGCCGTGACCGAGGAAAATAGTTTCGCCGTCGCCCTTAGCATGTTTACAGCATTATGCTGCAAGAAATTCGTCGTAGCGACTGCGGTGTGACAAGGTGCGCCGCCTTGTTGAAAATAGAAGTTCGTCAGACCCTTTACACGAGGATACTCCGGCCCAAACAGTGATTTTCTCTTTGTACAGTGTTTTGTAAATGACATGTGGGTTCTCTGTTCCCCAAATTCGAAAGTTCTGTTTATTGACTCCGCTAGAGTGTAAAATGAGCTTTCGGTCTGTATTGACTCATAGCTTAAATGGTACTCAATGACGTTTCGATTTGTCGAAACCGGCTAAAAAATGTCAGACTTATTTAATATTGAAATACCGAAGGTCTAGATGGCGGATGATTTTTAAAAAACAATTGATTTCAAATGCAAGCACAGGTTTGACAACGAGGATTTGTTACTCTAACTTCTTATCTACGTCTAGTCTTGATCAAATCTTTTATAATTTGCTGAACCACCATTCCCTTTCAAGTTGCATAGTTGAGTCCTAGCGAGTCCTTATAGCGGAACCAGTGCAAAAGCGATTAGATCCTTGAAAAACCAGGGGTGGACAGTAAATTGTTTTTGAATATTTCAGTTAGAGTCGCAAAGGACCCATAAAACAAAATTCCTCCTTGTTCCTAAAAATAATTTAAAGTTAATCCTGCCAATGGTGTCTCTACTTAAATCAATTTATAAACCGAAACTACTTTCCCGGAGACCTAAAAGTATAAAATAATAAATACTCAACCTTAGTATTATCATACCTCAAATAAGGAAACGGTTACTTTCAGTTAACTCCGATGATACTTGACTATCGACATCTCTAACGTCTCTTAGAAAGAAGAAGGTGTGGTATTATGAGATAAGAACAAGATCAAAAAGGACCTGCTCGACTGCATTCCACATAAAAATAAAATCACAAAAAATAAATAACAACAAAAAATAATGTGGGAACAGCCGAAAGGGAAGGAAAAAGACTTAAGTACAGACGGAAAAGACAGATCAGTCCTCGAGGCCATTAATTCCATCGAAGGTTGTTATTAAGGTGGCGGGATTGAAAGGGAATTTGCGAATAAAAGCGAAACGCTTTAATGGTGGCCATTTTCCAGCACTTTTTTCCCAACGTCTTATCTCTCATACTTCATGCTTATAGGACTTTAATTGTCTACTTTGTATTTAGTTCGCAGCTTCACTTGATTTATAAAAATGTGTACTTTTCGTTTATGAAGTAATTACCACAGTTTTTATACTAATTTGAATTATGTCATTAAAGCCTTTTTTGTTGTAACTAAAAACATGCTTGTAACCAAAATTGACAACTTTAAAAATGCTGCACTTATGATGCAATTCAAATATATAGTAAAAGTTGATAATATGTATAATTGGTCGATCTATAATCAAAAGAATGCAAAAGAAAGAGAGTAGCAATCATGTAGAGAAGATCCCTAACAATTGAATAAAAATGTCACTAAGATCATCCAGAAGCCGAATGGTAATAAAATATATAGCCATCTTCCAGCTATATAGATAGATGTGAGCACAAAGACGAAATGACAAGTCGCCGGCATCAATATCATCAGTGGTAAATTCTTTGGATATTTCTGTTTAAGGACGAGAAATGCAACTGGTTTAAAAAATACTGAAGGGAATTCGAGTTGAACAGCATCCAAAGAAATTTTATTTTCACAAACATATTTTATTTTAAGTGGCTGGATGTTCAGTTAGGATGAATAATTTGCGACGATTTTATCAGATACTTTCTAGAAATATTGAGGATTATATAATATTATTTCTTAGTTATTTTAAATTGAGTTTTTATTATTAATAATAATAGTTTGACATTCTGCATGGAAAATACAGCCTTCCAAATGAGAACTCTTTCAATGAATTTCTTCATATCATATTCAAACAAAATGTCTTTATAGGTGTTAAATACATATAGTCAACAACTTACTTTTGACACCCCCAATCAAAACTGGTGATATTATTGGCATATACTATTGTCTTAATTCAGCTGGTTTTTTTTTCATATATTGTGGAAATCAGCTCACTCTTACCGCTTTAACCACTTCATTGGAGCGTCGCGGTCAAATGGGACGCTGGCGAGTCACTACAGATTCGTACTCAAAGAAATTCTTGATTGCTTTGTCTGAAGGTGCCAAATTTCTTCCACTAGCGCGTTTTTTTATGTAAATAGCTTAAATGGTACTAAATGACGTTTCAGAATCGTGTACATTTGTCGAAACCGGCTACAAAATGTCAGAGTTATTCAATGTGGAAATACCGAAGGTTTAGATGGCGATGAGATGTATATATTAATAAAGATACAATAAAAAAATTTAAGTAGAAATTAAAAATTAGTCAAAAAGTCAAAAATATAAAATTATCCGTGCCCCCTTTGAGCTATAAGCACCCCCCAGTTTGGGAGCCGCTGCACTGGGTACTAGGTGAACTAAACAGATCCAAAATCAAAGCATTCGCAATACAAGAGATTATATGGATAGAAGGCGGGAGAATAGATCTTGGTAACTAGAGGATATTTTGAGGGGGCGCAAATAGGGCCCCTATGATGCTAGCCCAACTGCGTACTATGGACAGGATTGCCCTTTTAGGCTCACAAGGGGCATCAAACGCCTTGCCCCAACCCGAGTGGAAAAGAGGGTAACAAATTTTGGAATTTCGGCGGGGATATGCAAGTAATAACTGCGGTGCACAGTGGTCGCTTTGCGAGCTGGAGACGTCAAGCAAAATTACTGAAGTTGAAAAGATTGTAGAAACTGTTGTTTTTAATATTGTTTTAATGTTCTAAAACGGAATGTCCTCCTGAAGATAAGTAAGTTTTTCCATTCCAATTAATTTTAATAATATGTCGAATAATTATTCAACGCTGTAGGCAGCCATGTTTTTCTTGTTCGTTTGCCGTAAAGTACTTGTATAAAAAAGTATAAATAAAAATGACCGTTTCAATCGACCTCTCTATATAAAAGTCTTGAATTCTTGTATGAAGGGATTGAAACAACTTACGTGCTACCTTTGGATCCAATTTTTCACTAAATGTTAAATTAGAAAGAATCTAGCTGCCGAAAGGGCCCATTCGACTTTTATAACCATTTTTCTGCATGGATGCGTGTTACTTAACGCATATTGCACTTAAAATATTTACATTTTCTCCTGTTCCCCCTTAGTCCGGGGAAATTAGCAAAAAACGTACGAATGGCTGCCACGCTGCTGGTCCGTGCGAGGGCCCAAAATGTTGACAATGAAATTCTCTACAACATTAGTTTTAAAAAAAAATTTTGACCCGATTAATCCTTTGAAAGTTATTCGAGGCCCAAAAATCACACAAAAAAGTTTTTTTTTTTTCGATTAAAATATACATGTATCTTCTTCTTCGATGGCTCTACAGCCCAATTCGTCCCTTGGCCTCCATCAGCTTCTTCCTCCAGACGTCTTTCTGCCCCGCAGCTTGTCTCAAGTTTCTTGCAGTTTTGCTGCATCGGCCTTAACATTATCTTCCCACCTTAACCGTGGTTTGCCAACTGGTCTTTCGTCATCTGGTACAGAGATTTTTTTGGTATCCTTGAGTCATCCATTGTTTGGACATGGCCGGCCCAACGTAAACGTAGTAGCTTGGCATGGGTCGAAAGTTTACATTCTTTGTATAAGTCGTACAATTCGTGATTGTAGCGTATTCTCCATGCATTGTCTTCATTGATTGGGCCGTATATCCTTCGGAGAACCTTCCTCTCAAATATATCCAACTTGTCTGCGGATTTCTGGGAGATACTCCCTGCTTCACATCCATACGTAGCTACTGTACGTATGATGATTTTATAGATTCTTATTTTGGTTTTTCTGTGGATGTCTCTGGATTTCATTACTGGCAGTAGTAAGAAGTATGTTCTGTTCGCGGCGTTTATTCTTCTTTGCACGTCTATCGTTTCATCGTAGTCTTCGCTGACTGTGGACCCAAGGTAGTTAAATTGGTTTACCCGTTCAAAGTTAAATATACATGTATACAAAAGGTTATTGCCTACAAAAAGCCCTCTTGTCATTTATTCGAAAACTTAGCTCTTTCGAACTTATTCAAGGTCAAAATTTCCAAAAATCACTTTTCGGCCAAAAACCCACTCAACAATTGATTTTTGCACAAAAAAAATCCACTTATACAAAGCTCAAATCCACTTATTTTCGAAAAACCAACATCACTTATTGCGACTTCTGCATAAGGCTCCAGTCTGCCCTTAATTATGTTTGCCATTATTTTATATACTGTGCTTAAAATAGATATGCCTCTATAGTTTGCAAAGTTGAGTATTGGGCAGATAATATTTTACCCCAATTTTTGCACGAGGTTGTACGACCTATAGAAACTGAGATACAAGGAAAACGCGATATCTCCGGCGGATATGTTTTTTTGTGATTCCGAAATTGTTGTCTTAAAAAGTCCCAATTTCCCCAGGCTATATTACTACGTGCACCTTTTAGATATCAGATAATTCGTTTTCTGCAGACCAATGAGTATATCAGGGTTTTTATTAAATGTCCTGATTAATATGAAGCGAAGTTGATTTTGCATTGCAAACTACCAAATTGGATCTCTTCAAAATGTCGCACGTATATTTCCATTTATCACTTCGATCACACGACCTTGGTTGATGATGAATCTGCATTCCAATATCGCTAGTTGACAAACCTATAACTTTCATGTGAAAATGTTGCTTCAGATGGCTTTCCAAAATAATTTTTTTGTCTTTTCTAGTTTGATAAATGAAGGATGTCGTCAAGAGATATAGAAACGAAGAGATTTAACTTTTGTTTTTTTTTTTTTGAGAATAGACCTATGGATCAATAGACGAACGCTGCAGAACAAATTTGCACAACGATGCAGCCATTGAGGTCTGTTTAAGTTAATATATGATTTTACAACTAGCCATTCTTCATACTTAAAACCTTCCCTACTTTGTCGTATTTAAGTTTAAAACCCAATTTTAACTAAATCGGTTTTTAAATGTCTTAATCTTGGGGTTGTATTGTATTATTTTCATTATGATAGGTTGTCTGTAGTACGGAAATTCTTTGAGTTCTACAATTTGATTGATATAAAAAAAATTTTTTCGAGAAGGAATGTAATGCTTCCGTCGCGGAGTCAGACTAGGTTTTCGGTGTTTTCTGGTTGTGAGCTGACGTTTTCATTTGGCTATTTCCGTCATTGTGAAAGCTATCTTTTTTGAGAATTTTATTCTACGACAATCGGCCTCCATTTGATTATCAAATTAAAGCAGCGTTTGTGCCATGATACTATTGATTAGCGGACCGCATAAATTTATGGTTGCACTACTCTGGTAGCGACACGTAAAAGTAATAAACTTAAAGAATGAAGTACATTCTTCCCATTCCTAAGTGCAACTTTAAGTGCTTCCATATCAGTATTATTACAAGAATCACAAATCATCGGTATAAACTGAATTTTTATCCTCTGTAGAAGTGATTCCCGTTTATAAATAAATGCTCTCATATATTAATAAAATGGCCTCAACCAAAAGCTTTTAACGGACAATTCAGCTTGAATTTCACCTTTAATCAGCACCAACAAAATGAAACGAAACAAATTAGAATTCCATCAACGAAAAACTAACAGAACAACTCGAACAAGTTAACGACAGCCAGGTTGTGTGGTTTTTACACTTCTCCTTCGCAGGTATTTGAGTATATCAATAAATCCCGATAAAATATTTGATCTCGAAAATTACAAAGTTGTTAATGGTCGTACCGCCAAGATACCGCCGGACAACTTTCAGCAACAACAACAACAACAACGCCATACTTTTGTGACAATCTCGCGGTTTTAAGACAGGAAATTAAATACAAACACACGGCCTACGGGGCGGGCTTAGGTTGGAATCCCCGGATCCAAAAAGTCAGGCCTGCCGCGGGAGAGCCTATACACGTCCTCTGCTTGTCGTTATGAAAAAGTATTTTTTATGTAAATATTGACTTTTTGAGATAATTTGTGAGAAAAGAAGTTCGAAACGCCATGAGATGGATGGAATAGTTTTCTGATTTACTTGTTCATCAGTTAGTGGAAAATACTGTACAAAGAATTCATTGATGGTAGGAATTATTACGATTACGTGCCTTTTTATTTGCTCTGGTCTATTTCTATTTTTGCAAAATTCAATATGATTTAAGTTTAGATATGAGTATAGATGAGTTTTTACAATTTTATGTTTAGTAAACATCATGTTAGTTTGCCCCATTTGGCTTGATTGAACATTTCTTATCTTATCATTCTTATCGTTCTTCTCGTGTTGCTCCAGAGCTATCTTTTTTATAGCAGGTCGTAGTGACAGTTTTCAGACTACAGAAACTACAAAAAGAATATGTATATCAATGCATTCCTTATAACAATGTAGTCTGCTGTGCGGAATCCACACTGTGGATCTGGTATTTTTAAATCCTACTTGGTAATCTCTTACTTTGTCTTAGATATAGTTTTAGTCTACTTGAGAAGATTTGTGATAGCAATCTTCTAAGCTGTGTTCAACAACGTTTTTGCAATTCATCAATTCACCTTATGTGGACTCAGGCAATTGTGCCTAGAAGAAAGCAGTTCAATGAACCATTTTCACTTTCCTACACCGCTGTATACTGGATTGCAGTAATGAAATGTGTTCCAGGAAAAGTGTTTCGCTGGAGAAAAGATTTTTTTTAAAATTTCGCTGGTACAGTTGCCAAAGTAATATCCGAATCTAAGCGTAGACCTCTGGTATTGTAATAGGTGTCTTAATGCCGAGGATACCGAAACAGTACGAATCGAAAACAGAAAGAAAAGTGGAAGAACGGTTTTTTGAGCTGAGGCAGTTCTTCTTTTTGGAAGCGTGGAACTCAAAACAAGTCGTGTAGCCCCAATGAAGAATAAGTTAGAGGGAATTGAAAGAAATATAGCATTTATAAAGATTGGTGCCAGAATCCACTCCTGTGGGACACTGTCACAAATGCTGTAGAACAGCATTGAACAGCCGCAAACAAAATTCTCAATCTAGTTCTGTGGAAATGAATTAATGTCCTTAGCATGAAGTTTAACTAACAGAGCTAATTGACATGCTCTATCAAAAGGTTTGGTGATATCTAGATCTAGGGAAACCAGATCAAACTCAAGAGATCAATGCAAAATTTAGTTGAGGTGTTCTGCAAGGCACACTCACCAGTGAATTTTTTTTTTTTTTTTCAAATGAAACGTACCTTGTAGATTAGAAATGTTTGCTGCCGGTAAATCAATCAAATGGTGATTTGACTTTTGTGACTGACGATTGACATGAATTTCTTAGTTTCATATGCTTTAGATGGAGCGATTAACTCGGGGCTCTTATTTTTTAATGTTTTCTTCTTCGTTGATCCGTTAGCTGGCGGTCCAAGCGAGGCATTCACGCAACGGATACGCTGCTGTCGGTGCCGCTGGGTCCCGGACTACATTCGTTTCCACTCTTGACGATTTTTGGTGACGTTTCGAGCCTTGATAACTCATAATCGTTCATTCTTTAAGCCGGCATCTTCCTTAAGCCGGAATATTCTTTAGCCACGTTTTCTTCGGGGCCGATCGATGAATTCTCTAGTTTGCCGGACGGTCTTGCCAAAGAAGTTTACGTGGCAAGTGGTTATCATCCATTCGGCAAACATGTCCAAACCACCGTATTTCTTCTTCGATCAGTGTCTGTTGATCGCATCTTTGTAAACTGTCTCGTTTCGAAGGCGATCGTGGAGTGTGACACCGAGAATCTGCCTCAAGCAACGCATTTGGAAGACCTTGACGTCCGGCTTGAGCAGTGTCCACGCTTCCGATCCATAAAGAAAAATCGGAAGGATCAACGTTCGGTTAAGACGTTCTTTGGATTTGATGGTAATATTTGTTGGTTTCCATATGTACTACTTGAGCGAGACGAATGTTGCTGTTGCCTGGCCGATACGGGCTGTGAACTGTCGGCCGTCGATGACTCACTTCCCAAATATTTGAACATCGGATTTGGGTTCCATCGAGGTGAACGCTGGCTTTCGATCCGTTCGTTGTGAGCACTTTGGTCTTTTCCGCATTGATTTTTAACCTGTATGACCGGGAAATGTCGTGTAAGATGTCCATTGCGGCGAACATCAAGTCGATTACGAAGTTGTTGTCATCGTATCTAACTCTACGTCGTCCATCGAATGCTTCACGCATAATCGCGACGATCACAATGTTGAAGAGAAGTGGCGAAGCGACGTCTTCCTATCGGACACCTGTTTGAATCGGGAATTCTTCGGATAAGTCACTTCGAATACGAACGGTGAGCCATCGGTCGGCGCTCGGAGAAGTTGGAGGATTTTCAAGCTGACGGAGAGTAAATATTTGATCAATGCATCCTTGATGTGGTCTAAATCCCGCTTGTTTTTCCGGCTCTTTTGTTCTCTATGTGTCTGAAGCCTCGATTGTTTGATTCTCGTAAATACTTTGCCAACGATCGAAAGGAGACTAATACCGCGATAATTCTTTCATTCCCGACTGTCGCATTTTTTTCAAAATTGGCACAACGTTTGCTTTTTTCAACGCCGACACGACACGAATGCCATAAGTCTGTTATAAGGACATGCAGTTGTTGTGATAGCACATCACCTCCGGCTTTGATCATTTCGGCAGTTCCTTGTTCTATTCCCGGCGCTTTTTCATTTTTCAGCGGTTTTATTACCGTCTTCACCGCGATAATTGTCGGTTCTATATTCTATACTGATTCGTCGCTATTCAATATTCGGCGGTTCGAGTGATGGTAGTTGGGGCGAAACGTGGTTGTACAGCTGGTGGAAGAATTCTCTCCACCACTGCAGATACCTATGGGGAGAGGTCACGAAAGCTCCATCCGTTTTTTTTAAAGTCGTTTGTTGATATTGTTTTACTACCTAACCGCCGGATTGTCTGGTACAGCGTCTGGTACTCGTGCCTCGACGCCGCTTCTTCCATGTCGGCCGCAAGGTTATTCCAGTACACTTCTCGTTACAACTTTACTTTCTGTCGAACTTCTATATTCAATCTTCCATATTGCTCGAAATCGACGCGTTTTATTCGTTTCCGCTGATCGAGGAGGTCCAGACAGCTGTCCAAGATCCATGGCTGCGTTTGTTTAGGGATAGGACATGGACACAACTCCATTCTTCTACATCGATATCGTCCGATATTGCGAGCGCCGCGAATTTGTTGCATAATGCCATTTAAATCTCTTGCCCGATGGCCGGACCCGTAGACACGCCTAGTTCTTCTTGTCTGGTGTGGCGCCGTTTTCTTCGCTCTTTGTAATCGCATCGCAAGGATTATGAGGGTTCGGCAGGGTGTTGAAGAAGATGGCGATGAACCCTGCATTTGAACTCTTGCATGTTGTAGGAGTTCGGAAATACCGACTGCGAAAGGTGGTTCCACAGTGGAGTTGTTCTATTTAGAAATAAATTAGTAGTTTGTAGAGTGCGTGAACGGAGAAGCTGCAGGTAGAGGAAATAAGACGAGTGGGCCAATCAGGTTGGATGTAAGATTATCGTGGAGGCAGGAGAGCGTTTATTTCGGAGGAACAATCACTATGATAGTAGCAATATAATTTTGTCAGTGCTGCTACATTCCTACGGTGGCTCAAGGAGTCGATGGTGGAGCATAAGGCGTCGTCACCGATAAGTTTGCGGGTCCTTTCCTCTTGATTTGGCAAGGGATCTAGTAAGCTGAGCTCGTAGGATAGTCTGAAGGAGCCGGAGGGATGGATGAGGAGGAGGTGATGAACCTTGCCTTTGAACTCCTGGATGGATGCTGCATGAGTTCGGGAGTACTGATTGTAGAAAACTGTTCCACAGTCGAAAAAGTCTTGTTATAAATAAATGTTTAGACCGAAATGTCAGCGAAAATAAGGCCCGAAGACTGTGCCGGTGAGCCGAGAGGGCTAGTTTTGTTCGATTTTGTACATTGTCAAGCTTGGCTGAGGCGGTTGTCAGGACCCGTCCCAAATAAATCAGTTGAATTCTACAAGAGTTCGAATGTACGATTTGTAGATTATGGACGGGGATGACGGCTGAAGGAGGAATTTTTATATTTCTAGGAAATTCCAGATCGTGGTATGCTTGTTTAGCAATTTAAAATACGCTTATACGCTCTTAAGGCGGGTTTTTAGTTTTAAGGGTTCACCGATTTGGTAGAAGGGGAATGAACAAGCACTATATCATTTTCTTTGCTGTCACTAGCATCTAGGCTGGACCTGAAAATAATTGCTATATTGTTACTATGTGCAATCGTGAGTTTTAATAAAGAAACGCGCGCCGGACGAAAGTTTCTTATTATAATATTTTATATTTCGTCGAGTTCTGTATTCCTGCTAATTACAATCACTTCAGAATGCAAATTTGTCAACTGTCATTCTGTCAACCGCGTCAAAACCTTATCAAATCACAATTAAAAAAAAAAACAAAATAACGAACAGCATATCTTCACGTACCGTTCTGGTAAATTTGAAGAACCGCGGTAACTTCACATCACTCTGCACCCAGGCGAAGAGTGAAGCTTCTTCAGAAGGAATTGATCATCGGTTATGAATAAACTTTGCATGTTTTTACTTTTTAAATGTCTCAAAAATGCATCCCGTGCCTTGCATAACAATTGCACAACCGCCGAAAATTAGAATTTCTTATGAGGATCACGCATAAACCGACGGCGGGAAAGCAGCAATAACGATCGAATTTAATTTTTCGAAGATGGTTACCGGTGGAAGTTTTTTGATTTTTTTTTTTAAATTTAAATTAAAATTTTTTCGACAATTAATTAAAAAATAATTTATGGTGATTCCGTTGCGATTCTGATCTTGTTTACATTATCGGTGGGTGTTTACATCAATCGATGCTTTCTGCGTGCATCCGTTAAGCGCATGAATCTGTGCGGCTATAAATAAGCGATTGCGCGCCTGTAATAAAGCAGTCAAGTCGTCAACTTAAGGAAGGGAAGTGATGAATGTCGTAAATAACGATTCCAGTATGCCGAGGATAACGAATATTCTCGCATGATTCTGAAACATTATCACAACTTTTTGCACAAAGACATCACAAACTGTGTGTAGCCTCCCAGCTCGCTGGAATGGTCTTGAGAACTACAGGAAGAAGTCCCACTTTTTTCCCCTTCGCAGAGGAGGAGGGGGGTGGTGGGCAAAAGGGTCTCGCTTGGGGCTTGGGGCATATTTCCATCCACACATGGAGAATCTCGGCTCTCTTTTATTTTCATTGTGATCCGTCGTTTTGTACGTTTTGTCCGTTACAAGATTCAGAGCATTGCATTTCCTCCTCTGTTCGCGCCCTGGGAGATTCTTGGTCTTGTGCCCGTCCGCCCCGGCTGCGTCGCCCGCCCGCGAATGGATGTTTTGTTTGTTTACACCGCGACGTCTCACAGCATCCCAAACATAGGAATTATGTTGAGATCAGCAGTTAGCTTCGTTACTGGTTGCTGCCTTTATGCTCTCCGTGTCGTCGTTATGTTCGGCGTTACGTTATGCTGCCTTTGCTCATGTATGTTGAACTCGGGGGAACATATAACTACAGGACTTTATATGCCAGAGATGGTATACGATTTTGAAGAACTGAAATTATGCGAGGAGCAGTCAGCTTGTGTGGGTGCTGGTGCTGCTGGTGCGGCGCTACGTTCGATATCAAAGAAAGTCTGGAACATAAAATTCGTTTATGGGTGTTAGGACGGAAATTTCTGGTAATCGCTAACGGTCGTGATAAGATCGTTACTGTGAAGTTATATTGAACTTGAAGCGTTTTCCTGTATTGTTTGATGTTTCAGGTACTGCTGGGATGACCTTTTCAATTATTCTCTCCTCGAAGTTATACATTTAGTATATTATTTACAAGTCCACTAATTTTGGTCAACTAGTTTTTAACGGATAGAATTGGGCTGTGTTAATGGCCATGAAATAGGGATATGACTAAAACGAGTACGAAATTGTGGAAGATTCCCATACTGAGCAGATAATTCTGGCTGCAGCGGCTCGGGTGACATGCTAGAGCCTGTAATTGAACTACGAACTTGTCAGCTTAACGTGCTTCTGATGCGTTGCCGAAATTGTGACATTAAAATAAACTATAACCCGTAAACTGGGTCAGATTTGGTCTGAAACAATATTGGAAAATGCCTTGAAACTATAGATTAAAATATGCGAGTTCAATTTATACAGCGAGGTGCCGACGTCGTTCAGCACGATAATGCAGGTTTTTTTGGAGAGCCACGAATACCATGCACAATTCATGTTCAGAGCTAATCACGGGCTTTATCCCACCGAAAATATTGTCAAAAAGACGGCTAATACGAGAATGGTTTTGGGCCTCATTGGACAAATGGCGAAAAAGTTTTACTCGTCATTGTTATACTTCTGTTGTCGTTTATTTGAGATCGCAAATTCACCGATGGCATCGAAGTTATCCTATTCCGATGAATTTAACACTTAGTGGAAAACTAATTCCAAAATCGCCAGGAACGAAATGCTCTATCATTTCAATTTGACCTACGTATTTTTTGCAGAAAGATGTATAGGTGATATTTTGTTAAAAAGAACCCCAAAACTTAGACTCACAACTCCAAATGTTGGTAAGATAAGACCATCGTTTTTATTATTATAGATAGGTGGAGGAATTCTGCGTTCATTAGTAGCTATCTATTCATAGAAATAGTTTAAACGATAACAAAAATACAGGGTGATGTGTAAAACTCTATCTTTTTTACAGTTCTGACCATATTACTCAGAATGGACAAAAATTTCGAACTGGGCGCTATAGTAACTATTATATTAAGCTCAATAAGACCTATCCAACAATGTATTATACATAGCTATTGGAGATGGGTACCAAAATTTGCATTCTCCTTTAGTTAAAAATTCATCACTGAAGCCACTGACACGGAAAGCTACGGTGTGCGCCGTAACGGATATGTGTAGATCTACTTTCTTCTTCTTCGATGGCTCTACGGCCCAATTCGAGCCTTGGCCTCCTTCAGCTTCTTCCTCCAGACGTCTCTCTGCTCCGCAGCTTGTCTCCAATTTCTCGTGTTGAGCAGTTTCGCTGCATCGGTCTTAACATTATCTTCCCATCTTGACCGTGGTTTGCCAACTGGTCTTTTACCATCTGGTAGTAGATACAGGGATTTTTTTGGTATCCTTGAGTCATCCATTCTTTGGACATGACCGGCCCAACGTAAACGCAGTAGCTTGGCATGGGTCGAAAGTTTACATTCTTTGTATAAGTCGTACAATTCGTGATTGTAGCGTATTCTCCATGCATTGTCTTCATTAATTGGGCCGTATATCCTTCGGAGAACCTTCCTCTCAAATATATCCAACTTGTCGGCGGATTTTTGGGAGATACTCCATGCTTCACAACCATACGTAGCTACTGTACGTATGATGGTTTTGTAGACTCTTATTTTTGTTTTTCTGTGGATGTCTCTGGATTTCATTACTGGCAGTAGTGAGAAGTATGTTCTGCTTGCGGCGTTTATTCTTCTTTGTACGTCTATCGTTTCATCGTTGTCTTCACTGACTGTGGACCCCAGGTAGTTAAATTGGCTTACCCGTTCGAAGTTATATTCCCCCCAGGTGGTGTTGTGGTTTCTTCTTCTACTTTCCTCCCTTGACTGAATTAGAATCTTGCTCTTGTCTGCATTTATTTGCAGCCCTATATGTTTAGCTCCATCTTCTAATTCTGTGAATACTTCTCTAAGGTATGACAGTGATCTGGCAAGGCAGTTTATGTCGTCGGCATATCCTGCCAACTGTTTTGGTGTGTTAAGCAGGGTTGCGTTCGCATCAATGTTTACTTTGCGAATTACTCCTTCAAGGCAGAGAGTAAATAGCATGGGTGCCAGCCCATCGCCCTGCTTTAAGCCTTGCTTGACTGGGAAGGACTCCGTCAATTCTCCTTGTATTCTGACTGCACACCTTGTATTTTCCATTGTCATTTTAGTCAGTTTCACTATCTTTAGGGGTATGTTTAGGTCCAGCATTGTCGCATACATTTTTTCCCTGTCGATGCTGTCGTATGCTTGTTTAAAGTCGTTGAAAAGTTGATACACGTCGATGTTGTATTCCCAGCATTTTCGGAGGATTTGCCTTATTGAAAAAGTTGATCCATCGTTGACCTATTTCTTCTGAATCCAGCTTGGTATTCACTTATTACGGCTTCTGCATAAGGTTCCAGTCTGGCCTTAATTATATTGGTCATTATTTTATACACTGTGCTTAAAAGAGATATGCCTCCAGAGTGGGTAGATCTACTTTAATAACTCAATTTTACGACCGATTTGATGGAAGACGATGAAAGGAAAGCCGATCAAACATTTTTTTTCCTGTCGTCTTCACCAGACTCGGCTTTTGGTTTATTACCGAGAAAATCGCTCTAAATGCTTGGATTTTTGTCTCTCAACCAATGTCAATTTTATCTTTCAACTAATACTAATATAATGAAGAGGTTGCAAGAGTTGCAAGGAGTAATTGCCCGCCGCCATGTTTCCGATGTTTTTTTAAAAATCCGAAGTCAAAAAAATTTTTTTTTTTTGGGAAATTGTACTAATGATGCTTTGTTGCAGCAATTGTACTAATGATGCAGTGTTTCCCAAACTTTTGACATCTGTGTATTCCAACTATAATTTTCGTAATGCTGAGAACCCCTAGTCAAAAAAAATGTATATACTTAAACAATTGAAATACACTGCGCAACAAAAGTTTGAATTAAGGTAGAAAAATGGCAAGCACTTAAGGTGACGCCTGCTGATTACATTGTAATTAATTTTGTAGAATTCAGAGTTGATTTTATGAGATATTGATGAATTGTTCAAAAGAAAACCGCGACAAAAGTTTGACCTCACCAGTGTTAAAACTTAAAACACTTCTCTTAAGACTAAGTTAGTGATTTTTTAAAATAAATCGGTACAAATCAAGAAATCGAGCTAATTAAATCGTTGAAAAAAGAAGGCTACTCTAACAGGCAAAACGCCCCCATCAATAACCTGCTTAAGAACTTCGAAAATTAAAGTAGGAAGTCGATACCATGGAGACCAAGGGGAACAACAGAGAGAAAGATAGGAGTAGGATCCTGAGAACAGCGTCAAATTCACCCATGACTGCCAGGGAAACTGGAGCTGAAGTCGAAGGAGTCCAGTTCTACAACGTTCCGACTTAAGAAAAAGCAGATATTACCTAGTCACAAAGAAAACACCTGAAATTCGCTCGGGCGCACATGGTCTGGAAAGAAGAAGAGAACCAAGGTATCTTTTCAGGCGAAAAACGATTCCGAATTGGTAGAGCTGACAGATACATATATTATTTTCATGACTTATGGAAGGAAGAGAGGTTACTGACTCGCAATCAACGCCGGAAAGGAGGAATAATGAAATGTGAGCCATTTCAGTTAGATGACTAGTGAAGCTCAAATTTATCGAGGGGATCTACAAGGGAGTACGGCACTGTGACATGTTAAAAGAGGTTGAGCTGGTGATGGAAGAAATAAAGGAAGGTCAACCTTGGATGGATATTCCAGCAAGTCCATGCAGCAGTGCACACCGCTAGGGTGGTCAAGGAGTGGTTTAGGCCCAATAACGTGGTGGAACTGGAGTGGCTCTGAGTGTCTCTAGACCTTAACATGAGGCTGGCTCAAGAGGATAGTCTACCGATCAATGTTTCGTCGATAAACTGTATTATTTGAGAGCGAAACGAGGTCAAAAGTTGGATTCGCATTATCTATTATCCTTACTTCTCCCATTATCGAAGCACCTAGGAATTTTTGATTTTCACCTCTGTCGAATCGACATTGATCCTCAAGTTTGTTTTGAAAAAAAAAAAAAAAAAAAAAAATCGGTGGATTTCATCTTTGTATCAAATAACGCAAAGTAGAATAGGCTCATTTTCATCTCCAGCCCACGTAATTCCAAAATTAAGATATTTTTTTCGTACCTATTTGCGAGTTTCCTTGTTTTTCCTTACCAGGTTCCTTCAGAATTGAATGTTTTTCGCCATCTTTAATTTCATTATTTTCAGTCTTCTTTCGGTTTAGAAGTTTCAGATTTCATATTAGGGATAAAAATTATATTTTGTAGAAATAATCAAAATCAATGGGACTTACTAACAAACCTTTTCTATTAGAAAAATCGCCCAAAAGCTAATGTACATACCCAGTAAAAAATTCTGGAGACCTCCCTAGGGGATGAATAAAGAAGCCATCCCAAATATGTTTTTAGTCATTGATTAGAGAGTTTATACCGTGACTACGTTTATGTTTCATTAGGTGATGAGTTCTCTTTTTGCTTTTTTACTATTTCTTACACGTGAGTACTCTGACTTCTGCTTTATTCGGATTGCGTTATTCTCCATCTATCCGCATCGCGTAGTGCAGTGAAAAAAGTACTTACACCCGTCCAGAAATAATTGAAAGCTAAAGAGGAGACTTCCTTTTTATAGTACCTTGGAACTCAAGATGAGATCTCTAATTTCAGTCTACAGCTAGTTTTACGGGAGTAGTCCAACTCAACTCTATTGGGAGTACTGTAGGAATACTCTCTTTA
Source organism: Thereva unica (assembly GCA_949987705.1). Classification (NCBI taxonomy): domain Eukaryota; kingdom Metazoa; phylum Arthropoda; class Insecta; order Diptera; family Therevidae; genus Thereva; species Thereva unica. The sequence goes on from OX465283.1 coordinate 147,393,724, forward strand.
GGCTTTTTGGAGGTCAGAAGGAGCCCTCTCTTCCAATGACATGCTAAAGTTAAATTCATTGCAAAGGGAGACATTTCGGAGGTATTAATACGTATCGTAGGAGACATCCAAGATTGCTCCAGGAGGCCTCTTTTTCCTGCTGAGCAGATACTGGACGTTTTTGTGTGATACCGTTGTATGGGTGGAGGAATGTATAACAAATAACGAAGTTTTTTTTATTATTTTTCTATATTTTTAATCGAAAAAAAGTAAAGTGCTTATGGCACCAGGCGCAGCTAAAGTGTGGTACGCATTCCCCCAGTAAATTGTTCCCGTACCCTTGGGAGTAAGGCTACCACATTTTGGGAAACACCGGTATTCACTTTATTTATCAAAGTGAAATTCTTTAAAAATATTCCGTCGATGAAATTTGCAGAATTTAGTGTCAAATTAGGATAAATAATATAATGGAATATAATACCTTGCAGTATACAAAAAGCCGCAAAAGTCAGATTTTATGTCACATTTTTGGGTTATCTATAATTTAAAAATCTCAAAAGAAAACATACCTTTTTTCACTTGATGTAATTTCACCGTCACTTTTTACATAAATATCATCTTCAATATCGTCTAGTAATAATCTAAAAAGCAATAAAATAATCGATTAAAACAAAACTATCAAAAAGAGTTCTTTAAGTAAATTAAGACATCAAAAAGGACATTCCCTCCCTCGCAAATACAAAATCACCTTACAAAATTTCATACAAATTTTAAGCAATTACAATTACAAGTAAAATGTAGGAAATTCCCATTCTTCTAAACAAAATCCCTTATAACATGCGGACCTACTCCAACAATTGCATCCTAAGGAATTGCAATATCCTCAAATGAAGCGTATCTCCTTGGTCCGTAGTCGTATTTCCTATTGATCTAATTCTTAAGAAAATTTCGCATGCTCTTTAGCAGCAGATAAATGAAGACGTATCCCCGAAAAGAAGCCACCAAGAATCCACCCTGTTGTCCATTTGACATCTTCAGCTCCTGGGAATTCAATCTTTCCTTATGTGAGAAGACAATAAATAAAAATTCTGAAATTCTTCTTTATTTGAGGAAAAATGTCGCCAGCAAGGTGCAATAATCACGGAAACGTCTTCTCTGTCCGTCATTTCATTGAAGAAAAAAAAAGGGAGCAGCGATTTAATAGAAATAATAAAAGGAATCCTTCAGACAGTTAAATCCTGTTATCAGGCCAGGCGTAAGAAGATTCGAGTAGAGATCCTGATAAGGATCGCACAAAATTCGTGACTACAAGGATATGAGTGATAAAATATACTTTTCTGGGATTATAATCCTTAGAATTGCCTTGTTAGAAATTTGACAGGACTAATAATGTAATTCCAGGGATAAGATGTTGTCGGATTAGGATTCCTGTGGTTATTGGAATGCTTTTGATCCTCTATCGGCAGATTTTGTTTGAGTTTTTCTCAAAATTTTTAATAGTTATTAATTTCGTTCTGGGTGTGTTTTTTTAGTATATAGACAAGGCTAATTTGTTTTGAAAATATAGGATGATTTCCAAACATAGTGATCTCAAATTTAATAATATTTTCAAGTTTCTATGCTTATTTAAAATATTAACTCCGAAAATTATTGAAATCAATAACAATTTTTTTGTAGGGGTTTTTGTCACTTATAAGTGGGCTTGTACGAAGCTGTTTTTGTGTCACAGTTCTTGTAAGAGATCAATTTGCCATCTCCTGTTATTAATCGTAACGGTTTAGCCAATAGGGCGTTTTGAATTTTTTTTGGTAAAGATTTACATATCACCCTGTATTTTTGTAACTCTAAAACCTATTTTTATGAATCTCCGTTGCAATAAGGTTAAAAGGAGTATTATAACCGCAAGCTTGATCCCACTTTAAACTCCAAAAAACTCTGATCTATCTAATCTTCGTTCAAGCTTCTATGGCTATCCCCTTGATGTAAACCTTCTTAATGTGTCTTTTATTCAATATCCTCCTGATCCCACCTCTTTCAGCCTTTCTAATTTTCTCTCGTTAGGTTCCTTTAGTTCTGATGGCTTTTGTTTCCGTTGCGTTGACTCAGTTGAAGTCCTAGAAATATTGCTGTCCATTTCCTCTAACAGAGCTGAATGCTAGAATTTGTACCCTTTTCCTCATATTCCCATATTTTCAATTACTGTCTGACAACTTCCCAAGTTATCTTGCTTTGGAAATATGCATCGTGATTCCCTTACCAAAATAATTCTCTCCTGATGGCATATCTGATTTTCGTACTATCAGTATTCTTCCTTTCCTTGCCAAAGCCTTTAAGAAAATTCTTTTTATCCAAGTTCTGCGATATCTCGAATCTAATATGTAACTTCCTTTCTAAATTCCAATCTCGCTTCCGTAAATCTCATAGTCGTGAAACTGCTGTACCAAAGGTAATGACAGACCCGCGTGCTGCGCTTGACCATGGTGACACTGCGATTTTAGTTCTGATTGATTTTTCTAAGGCATTCGATTCTATGGTTCACTCGCTTCTGCTATTCAAACGTAGCCAATTCTACCACTGTTCGTCTGCCGCTACTCGGTAGTTCTCTTCTCTTCTTTCTAATAAGGTCCAATGTCTTGCTACTTGTCCCCTTGACAGTGCCACAAGGTTCAATTCTGAGTCCTTGAATCATGTATTGCAGCAAAAATGTCTTATCTCATATAAATGAATGCAGTTCTGCCAATTTCCTTAAACTAAATCTTAATAAATCCCAAGTACTCCTTCTTAATGTGACTCCAAAGCGGGTCAACCTCCAGTATTTTAAAGTATGGAGTGGCACCGCTTTTGAACTCAACGACAAATTTGTTACGAGAGGCCAGGATCGGATCCCAGTTGTAGATCCTTTAAAGAAGCCTTATTAATCGTTGTCCTTTGTCCGTCCCACAGGGGCGAGATATTTGATGTTCCACCCAAATTACTCTAGAGGTCGTAATTTTTAAGTTATTGACAAACATTTTTTTTAAATGTTCATATTGATTTTACCTATCGATCCCCCTAGCCGATCAATTTTTTTAATTCCATTTATTCTAACGGGACGAAAATTTGAGTTATCGTAACCATTTTTTTTAAATCTTCGTCTTTTAATCATCTATTAATCTGTCTAGATGAATTTTTGATTTATTTGTTGAAAACTGTTAAAATTACTGTCAAATATCAAATCATTCAGTTTGAAATTTTTTGTTAGAGGTTTACATATCACCCTGTATTTTTGTAACTATATGAGATATTTTCTTGCCCCAATCTACGCAGAATACTCCCGCCTATGTGAAACGGTAAAAGCCAAGGCTTCAACCCACCAACTTCCAGAGTAATGTGTCGTCAAAGTCAATATTTTGTTTTTTTCTTCACTAAAATTTCAACTTCAACCTCCTTTTCCTCCAAAAAATACATAGTTAATTGAAATTTTTTTTACAAAATTGGAAAGCTTGGACAATTTCCTATGAATAATGTTCGACAACTTTTACGGTACGACCTATAGTTTTGAAGCTATAAGCAATTTTCATGTTAAATCGCCATTTTTAAGATTAAAATTGCTAAAAAGAAAGCTTTGGTTTATCTGAAAGACTAGAGTCTCAGGAAAGGGCCTTTACACTGTGTCGACAATCTACTTTCTTTATATAGAGTGCAATGTCGAACAGCAGCTCTAGTCGGTCTAGTTCCGAGAAAGAACTCGCTGGAGTGTTATGAATCCTGAAACGAGTTGAATCTCATCAACCAACCGATGAATGTGTGCGGATGTTAAGAGAGCAGAAGAAAGAAGGAAAATTATGTAGGTAGGAAAGTGAAGAAGGCGAAGGACCGTAGAGCTGCCGGGATTCGGGCGCCGGGACCTCTGGATGGTAGCCAGACGCCTTACTCCCTAGGGACTAGGCTAAAGAGGCTCATGTAAAATATATATGTTTAGAATTCAGGCTCCAAACCAAAATCGCCCCCAAAAAAAATTTCAGGATTCAGAGTGATTTTTGAGTGCTGACATATTGAATGTTTATCAATTTTAGTGTTACGCCCAGTTCGGGCGACAGCGGCGAGCGGATAAATTACTCAAAATACATCAAAAAATTTAGCCTGGAATCCGAAGTCGCAACCCGCAAATTACTATTGGAGCACTCAAAAATCACTTTGAATACCTAACAAATTTTTGCAATATAAAGCGGCTTTAAAGCTTGGTCTTGCAGACGAAGAGGTTGTCGTAATATTGCACAGATTGAATGTTGTGCACTTATCCCTATTCGATTTAGGCACACCCCTGCTTACGTTACAAATTATAATTTTCTTCCAGGATTCACGACAGCTAGCGATATTACTCCAACTACGTACTCCTATTGCTGACAGATCGTCTTCCACAGCTTTAGAACGTCTTTTCCTAGATTTTCCGATCTTTCAATATCCCTGGCTTGGTACTCTCGAGTTCGGCGTTCTTAGCGTATGACCAAGCCATCGTAATTTCTGAGACTTGATAAACCTCACGACGTTCTCATAGTTTACCAGTTGCTCTAATTCATTGTTGTGTTTACATCTATATGTCTCGTTCTCTACTAGGTCAAATATTTGCTCCATGTCACATGCGTATAGGGTCCAGATTTCACATCCGTGTAAGTGGGAATTGGTCTAATTGTGCTTCTGTAGATCTTCAGTTTCATTCTTCTTAATAGTACTTTTAAACTTAGTAGCTTTATATGTGTAAATGCCCACTGTTCTACTGATATTTTTTTGTTTGCATTGTATATAGTTCCTAAGTATTTAAATTCTGCTACTCCCTAAGTATTATTGATAAATAACTGAATTTAACGTTACGTGTCACTACTCTTTCAACTTTCTTCCCGAAATTCTACAACGTGGGAAAAGCCGTTAAGTGCCTATCAAATCCATTTCATCGTGTAAACTAAAAAATAAAAGTTATCTTCTAAAATCAGCAATAAATTGACTTCTTAAGTAAAGTATAAAAAAGAAATCCCGCCGCACAATAGTTGACACATATACTTTTCGGAAGCCCTTTACACTCGCTTTAATCCGCACCGATAGACATTTTCTCACTGTGGAAGCATCCTGATTGCAGGTATATAACCGATAGCAAGAAATTCATTCATGCTCTATTTAAGGAAGGAAATAGCGATTTATCAGATCCTTTTTTAAAGTCCACATACGGGACGACACGGGAAAAAAATATCAAAATCAAGACAAGTGCTGAAGGGGCTCTTTTTTGTGGTGTAGTTGATATCACATCCGCCCTCCATTCGGTGGACTCGAGACCATCGCAAAGGAACCTCAGCCATACTGCCAATAGTAGTCCTTTGGCGAATGAACAGTGGTGAACTCGTGGAATTCTTGATCAATACACGATTTCCAAGAATTTGATTCTTCTTTCGGCTGCAAGAAGAAATCCCATGCCATTGAAGGAGGAGGAATTTTTTGGTAAATTAAGGCCAGAACTGAGACTACTTGAATTTTATTCTTAGAACTCTTATGGGAATCATACTTGGCGAAATTGAAGCATAATTGAAGCAGATCAGGAATGCAATTATATGCTATAGGATTTCCCGTAAGGCATTGTCTATTTGTCCATTCATCGCAGATGTTGTTGTTCTTGACATTTTATTCCGACTTCCTTTCAGCATAAAAATTTGCATCAAATGCCCCATTAAATGTTATGACAATGTAAATACCCAAAAATTAGGATTCATATGGCCGAAAGAATGAAACCGTCGTTACTGCTTCGAAAAAAAGAAAGAAACACTAATCGAAAGCTCAAAGAAGATTCGTTTCAAGAAACGAGAAAATCACCATCTCTCCTCATCCAACAATCCGCCATTAATCAAGCCGGGACCGACGTTATCCATTATCATGCATGGAACGTCCTCCGAGATAATTTTAAAGAGAAGGACTGCCTGCACCTACAGCATGCTAATGTCCGTCCACATTCTCCTCATCCTGATGGGAAGCTCTTCTTATTCTTGGTCAATCAGCGCTTCGGTTCATATCAAAGCTGCGCACACCAGCCACACCACATCGAGACGGGAGGTGTTCACTTTTGAGCAATAATTTGGACATTTTCAACGTCCTGCACGCAATCGTCCAGGACTTTTCAATTTCGCAGTGAAAACTTTTAATACAATGTAGAGCCGATAATTGAACAATTATTGGTTTACTTTTGGCTCATTTGGGTTTGAGCGTTAATGGATTTTAGATTTGAGTTGTTAACGAAGTTTGTGATATGAAAGATTCAGGAAGGATTTGATTGACAGGTGTTTCTGTGTATGACATGAATGAATGTCTGGCTCTGGGCAATATGTCGAGGTAAACACGATATGATTTTTGGATGCATTGTAGTGTGAAAGATCGGTTAAAACTAGATACGATATTTCACGGTTCATCTATATATCATTCAGTAACAGATAAAGACATCATACTAGGAATCAGGAATTACTATTGTTATCAAGAAGAATATAATGCAGTACGGAAGGGGCTGCTTAAAGGTACGAAATGAATGATGATCTTCCACATTCTATTCCATTTTGAAAGATGTCCGTTTTAACTAATAGAGCTTAGCCTCAAAAAATCGACTGACGGAACTAAAAAAGTTTTAGTAGCAATGTTCTTGTGTATCAAACAGACCACTTCACAATCAGAGAATTAATGGCTTTGGTGAGGTTTTCCGGCAGGTTTAGAAACTTCAAGAGTTTTGGCAGTGCATGATACCTCATCCAGCCAAAAGCCTTGGCTTCCTAATAAAAAACAGTGGCCCCGGCATCTGACGACACTGTTGTTGAAATACTAACTGCCAAGGTTGTCGAAATGACATAGTAGCCTAGTAGGAAAATATCGGGTGCTACCAAGAGAAGGAGGGCCAAGGCAAGGAACGCCGCAACCGAATTGGGGATCCGCACCGAGCATACTCGAGTGCCACATTTGCAACTTCCTTCCCAACAGACCAAAGGCAGGAGAGTGGTCTGCAAGAAGTGGACCCAGACAGCCGCTGTACTACCAGAAATTGGAAGCACCAACTCCTACATCTTCTAGGGGGAAATGTCGCATGCCGGACCCAACGATGCATTGCCAAAACGGCAGCGGTCAAAGGATTCTCCGGCTGGGCATGGACCCCAGAAGAAAAGAGGCGCAGTCGCAAGAACCCTCATGCCTGGACAAGCTGGCTGGGATCACCATGGCAAGCGTCCTTGACAGAGGAGGAATTCTCCTCTATTTACAATTCTATCTTGACTGAGATGGACAAAAGTCTTAAAAGCGATTGCCACCTCAGTTTTTAGGTGTAAGAGCGGCAGCGGAGGTCCCATTATGATCACCTGCGCTGACGAATGCTAGCCAGGCTGCAAGTTTTGGTAAGGGTGCAACCTCAAAGTAATCGAAGAGAAAAACCTTCTAAAATTCCAGCGAATGGCATTCTGGGTTTCTAATGATGTTAAGAAACCGCAACAGGTGCTCCGCACGATAGAAATATAAAACTAGCCAATTGAGGTGACCTCTTGCAAATGATGGGTAGGAAGGTGGACCAGGGAGATCAAACTCTTAGTATTGACGAGAACAGTAAAAAGAGCAGGGTATATCCCTATTCTATGGCTTCGGCCGAATCAAAGTCAAGGAGATTGGCTTAAAAACTGAGACTTCTGCTGGCTCGCAGGATGCGTATGGTACAGTGCAACCTGCAACACAGTAGGACTGCCTCGACAGTCCTTTACAGAGTTCTGGTCACCCAAGCGGTTGACGTGGCTCTTGTACAGGAAGCATGGGTAAGTAAAGGTGCTATACAGGGCCGGCTACAACATTACAGGCAATGAGTATATGCGGACCTGTGTAGTTTACAATAAAAACCCTGCTTTGTTCTTATAGATAAATCGTCGAGAGACGTGGCCAGCAAGCGCATAACTATTTTATGCTCAGCCTTCCTCCCCTACGATTTCGATAGGAAACTGTACAGACTTTCGAGGCGTATTGAAGGGTTCCATGCAATCAAGCAGAGGTGTACGTTATAATGGAACGCGCTCATGAGAACTTAAGAAGGGCCTACCAAATTAAACGAATTTTTATCTTCTCTGATAGCCAAGCGTAAATCAGGGCGATAAGGTCCCGTAGGACCAAGTCTAAATTAGTTTGGGACTGCTAACGTGCCCTTTGTGAGCTGGGTGTTCTCGATTAAGTTACTCTTGTTTGGGTCCCGTGTCGTCGGGGCATTACACGCACAGCAAAAGCGGATGCCCTAGCTAAACAGGGCTCTGACATTGCATTCATCGGTCCAGAGCTGGCTATCGGAGCACCTACCAGCTTGATGCAAAGGGCCTAACCCGATCGGACTTTGATGAAACATACTGAACGCTGGAGAGCGGCGCCTGGACTGGCCAACGCCAAGGGGTCCTTCCTGGGCCGTCTCGTAACAAGGCCAAGGAATTGTTAGGGCGCATTAGAAACGATTTCAGGACACTGGTTGGCTTAATTACCGGACACTGCGCCCTAAATTATCACTTATGGAGGATAGGAAAGGCGGAAGATCCCAGCGGCCAGCTTTGCCTGGAGGAGGATTAGTCTGCTCTCCACGCCCTCTGTGAATACCCCGATATAGCGACAGCAGAGATTATTTATTAGAGGAGTCCCCGCCCGAACATTCAAGTCGAAGCGACAAGCCACTAGGCAAAGTGCTGAACTTGTTCAAACGGTCTGGCCTAAAAACATGAAGTAAAGGAGTCTAGTACAATTTGCCAAATTAATGGCCGCAGTACTTTTGGACCCAATACCTCACAAAAAAATGGTATGTTTTATTTATTTTGGCTAAGCTTCAAGGTTGTATGACTCACTTCCAAAGAACTAGCTCTTCAATCAAGGTGGTAATGAATTGCAACGACTCTGAATCTTAAACCGATTATGTTGATGTCCTTAACTGGCCTCCTCTCGCGTTAGAGTTTCCCTAATGACGGTACCCTACGTGGTTCCTTTGCCTTCGATAGTGTAAGCTAAGTACGTGCAAAACATAGTTTCAATATGGGTGTTTCTCTGTAAACTGGTAAATTTTTGCAAGAAATCTGTCCCAGTAACTTTTTTACGTGAATATGAAAAAAAAATATACAATTAAATAGATATCTATCTGGTGGATAATAAACAGTAAGGGACCCAAATATATTTGTTTTATTTTAGGACTTATTGAGTAAATTTAAAAAATTCATATGTCAGAGGACTGTTGCATATGTCAGAGGACTGTATATATAAGTGAAATGAGCATTTATTAGTAGTATATATACTTTAAAAACATTCCTCATGACGCATATATATAAAAATAAAACAGTCTTCTTTGGTAGTTCCAAGTTCTCTGTGTAGTTCCAAGTAAACTTGTGAACTTTTATTTCTTCCTTAGACACTTTCTTCTTTCTCGCGCCATGATTAAAAGATGGTTATAGACCTAAAACAAAGGCAAAAGTACAATAACAGTGCCCTAATAAATGAAACAGTCTCCTGTTTCTGTATGTAGCGGGGGACTGTTGACGGGGACTGTTGGCAGGGGACTGTTTAATTTGTGTAATTGGTACGGTACCATAAAATTCCTTCATTATGACTTTATTTTGTTATATAGAAACAATATAAGCCATCTTATTTAAAACTATGCACAATAGAGAAAACTGGAACACTTTAAAAAAAGAAAAATAACACTTAGCAGAGGACTGTCGAATGTTGCGTACCGATACGCGCATGTGCCCCTCTAACTCTTGTAACACTAAACAAAATGAGGTATAGCTACTTTTGGGGGTAACAAAGCTAATTTCATGTCGTTCACGTTTCGTTATGCCCATTAACAAGTCTGTTTTTACTGTAGATGGCCTGATGCGTAACTCGAAACTTTGGCAGGGGACTGTTCATGAAATTCGGGGACCAACTTTAGGTTAAATTAAACTAATCAAAAAATAGTTTAAATAAATTGATATTAGAGTCTAATAGCATATCATTTCATATTGATTAGATTGTGTTATATACAGTGGCTCGCACGAATAATGTGACAAGCTAAGCTCGTACATTAAAACAGTTGTATTAAGCGAAATAATAAATTGTTCCCAATATGTGACACATCAAATTTTTTGGTATTTAACGTATTTTTAAAATTTATCATCACATTTACAAAAACTAATACCGTTAAAAAATTATTCATTAAAAAACGAAACTAAGTCCAATTCCTGGTTCGCACGAATAATGGGACAGAAGAAAAAATTAAACAAATTCTTGTTATAACTAATGATTTCCTACAATATTGACTCTGAGTGCCTTATGATAAGCTCAGTTGAGTATTCCACATCAATTTGTAAAGTCAATTATCAATATGGCTCCTAAAGGAAAGCAAACTACTTTTGAAGAAACGCAACTAATAAATTAAGTGTCATGGCAATGGGCAAAACGTTCGGGAAATTGGAAAATTTGTAGGTAGAAGTCATTCCACGGTCCACAATATTATAAAAAAGTATAGAAACGAAAATAGAATCAAAAATAAATTCGAGAAGGGCAAGGAAAGTTGTTAACTGATCAGGAAGAAAGAAATTTAGTGCGAAAAATTAAAGAGGATCCGTTCCAAACAGCTAAAGAACTTAATTTTTATGTGAAGCAAACTACAGGCAAAAATGTGAGTGATGACACTATTCGAAGGGCCTTACAAAGAAACGAATTTCATGGAAGAATTTCTCGGAAAAAGCCATTTATTAGTCCGAAAAACAGAAAATTTCGTTTGAAATTTTCCAAAGAATATTTATTAAAACCAAGGGAATTTTGGCATACTGTAAGTTGTTCCGTAAAGGTATATATTGATATGTTTGAAGTGCTGAATTGATTAATTATAGACGGACGAAAGTAAATTTAACCTTCACGGCTCGGATGGAAGACGTTATGTATGGCGAAGGGCAAATACAGAGTTTGAATATAAAAACACACGCGCTACCGTAAAACATGGGGGTGGGCACTGACATATAGAATGGACTGCTTATGAGAAATTTTTCATGGCACCAATTTGTTCCATAGGCTACAAACCTTTTTTCACTCCATGTAAACACCGGAATCACTTTTGAAATTTACATTTTTTTAAATACGTACTTAAAACATTAAAACAACACAAATATTTTGTTTAAAAAAATTAATAAACACTATTTTCACTTTTTCACCTTTTAAAATGCCTTTTTTTCATTAATTTGCAAATTTTATGTGTATCTGATTTAAGTTCTCAACGCCTGTCTTAGCAACTGACATTCTCACCGGGGGCTTATGGGGAAAAGAGCAAAAGATATAAACATCACTATACCCGTCTATTTTTTTCTAAGTGATTTAACGCAAAAGATATAAACATCACTATACCCGTCTATTTTTTTCTAATTGATTTTATTTCTGAGTGCTTCTGTCAGTTTGGGGGCTTATGGATGAGCGAGCGACTATACCTTTTTGGTGCCATCGGTTTGTATGGGAATAATTGCTGATGAGCAGTCCATTATTATATGTCAGTGGGGGTGGGTCTTTAATGATTTAGGGCTGCATGTCTAGTGCTGGGGTGAGCAATGTTCATTTTATTGAAGGTCAGATGGACAGGTTTGTCTACTTAAATATTCTAAAGGAGGACATAAAGCAAAGTGCAGAGAAATTAGGGATTCTTAATAATTTTGCCTACTATCAAGATAATGACCCTAAACATAAATTGGAAGTTGCAATGCTATGGCTTATCCACAGTCGCCCCAAATTATTGGAACCACCCCCACAGTCACCGGACTTAAACGTCATAGAGCACCTGAGGGAGGAGCTTGCTCGCAGAGTGTACCGCATGTCCTTCAAGAGCCTTAATGAATTAAAATTGAATTGACAAATATATGGAATAGTATTGGGCCAGATTTTTGTAAAAAATTAGTAAATTCATTGTGTTCGCGTTTAATTGCTGTTATTGAATCAAAGGGTTATGCTACTAAGAATTAGTAAAAAGAAAAAAAATTCTCAAAATTGTCAATTACAACAGGAATTTAATTTGTTTTTTCTTCTGTCCCATTATTTGTGCGAACTAGGAATTGGACTTAGTTTCGTTTTTTAATGAATAATTTTTTAACGGTATTAGTTTTTGTAAATGTGATGATAAATTTTAAAAATACGTTAAATACCAAAAAATTTGATGTGTCACATATTGGGAACAATTTATTATTTCGCTTAATACAACTGTTTTAATGTACGAGTTTAGCTTGTCCCATTATTCGTGCGAACCACTGTAAGTTAATTGTTTTTAAAATATTAGTTCAATTAATGAACTCAATAGAAAATATTTTGGTTTGGGGACCGGCTAGGGGACTGTTTTTAGACCTAAAAAATACGTTATTGAAACCATATAGGTTTTTAAGTGAGATATTTTCTATATTGTATACTGTAGTTTAGATAGTTATAAATTGAAATTTGCAGAAATATAAATATTTCTCACCATAGTTTACGTAATATTTGCCAAGGACAGCGATTTTACCACTTTGGTGAGAAACACCCATATACATATGTCCAATTCAATCAAAGGGAGCATCGAGCAAGAATCATCTTGGAATCAACGCATCTTAAACGAAGTACTACCACATCTCTAGTAAATCCTCCATCAAGCTTTCTTTCGTTATAGTGGCCGATGTAAAAAGAATGGTTTATCAATCGTTAACATAAGTAAACGTAATATTAACCTATTATGTCTAGGCACACTCCGAACCCCTTTTCGAACTACTATTTGAAATTTCGTTTGACTTTTTCCATCATTGTCTATCCTTTCTAACTAAATTACTTCACAGAAACCAGACAAACTATGACTAAAACACCATAATCAGCGTTTTAGATTTTCTAACGGATACAGAAAAAAACACCGACTCATAAAGATAGAAAAAATGTGCATCGAATAAGACAAAACTAAAATTGTTAGAATAATTCAATGGTGCTTGAAGAGTGAGTGGAATATAAAAATGTGATAATTCTTGTGAAAATTCGCAGTAATATTGCCAAATGTTCATTAACTACATCATCATTCTTACACAAAAATATTTCCCCACGATTTTCTCCATCTTTCCCATATTTTTTCTCAATTTAAACACCACCCAAATAGCAGGTGTAAAAACGTAATCAATCTCCAATTTCCACCTTGTTTCATAATTTCTGTCAATCTAAAAAAAATACGTTAAAAATCTTGCGGCAAATCAAAGCAAAAACGATTGCATAAAATCCAATCCGGAAACCGAAATAATATGATATGATTGTTTGACCATAACTGAAACTTGCTCACATCCTCGTCAAGTATTTAAAGAACGGAATCTCTGTTTTGGAAAAAAATCTCAAGTGCAGAATAAACAAAACCAAAAAATTGTCCAGTGGGGTCAGCTTTCGGCTAGTTGCAAAAAACACACACGATCTGGATGGGATCGAATGTCGTTCCTATACGGTTTATTTCAAACCTTCGGAATCTTGAGATCTGTTGAGCTACTACTACTCAAGTACTTCCGAGAACCTCAAAAAATATTCAAACTACGCTTGAATGGCTCAGAAATGGAAGGAGCAAGGGAGCAGAAAGGGAAGAGGCACTATGGGAACTGATAACGTTTCTTGAGGTAGTAGTAAAGATCCATTCTCAACAGATGACAGAAAATCATTTGAAATTTTTTTAATCAAAAATAAATATTTCTCAATTTAAAATTGAATACAAACAAAATCCCTCAAAAAACAATTTTTTTGCTGATTTTGTAGCTCAAAGTTGTTGATAACTTCGTTCGCACTGGGAGTGGCTCAACACCGGACCAAACCAGCAACTCGACGGAGCCCTACTTCGGATAAGGGGAACTTATCAACTTACACATTCGGACGTTATGAAATTTCAGCCGTTAAGAACTGATTCAAGGTTAGGGGCTCAATGATGCAATCTTCGGCTCGACAACGTCTTGCAAGACGCGGGGTTTAAGTGCCCGTATTCGAAAATGAATTCCTCATGCAAGAGGAGGGAATCAGCTGAGTGACGAGACTGGATCAATTGAGTTAATTTGACAGTGCGAAAAAAATCTGAGAATAACGACCGAACGGCTGACTTATGTGTGTTTTCAATATAGACGCTGTTCAGTGTTTGATATAATTGGCGTCAATTAATTCGTTAGGGAAAATATTTTTGGCAAGTGATTTTCTTGATTTTAGTGCAAAATCTATATATAAAAAATGAATCCCTGTTTAGAAAGTTCTTACGGAAAGAAAAATTAAGAAAATTGGTCTTTGATAATTTCAGAAAACTTAGCGACTTATGTGTGTGCCTATGTCCGTATGTTCGCAATAGGCTCCACACCGTGCAACCGATCTTAATGAAATTTTAACCATGTGCTATTTACATTGAAAGAAAGGGGTCGTCCATTAATTACGTGAGGCGTTTAAGGGCGGAGGGAGTCGAGCCGAATCTCATTCAATCTCACGTGGAGGAGAGGGGGTCTCGGCAAATATCACGATTTTTTTTTCTCAAGACACAGTGTAAAATTTGTTTCCGCAAGAAAGACCTCCATTCACTTATAGGACGCCGGCAGGCCAGGTCGGCAGGCACGGCCCGATGAAGGCCTCACAATACTCAGTCTGACTGAGGGAAGAGGACTTCAGGTATCTGCCTGACAGACCGTGGTATGCAGGTGACGTCATGAGTTTAGCATAGCAGGTTGTTAATTCAAGTGCAAATATGTTCATGGCCTCAACGAAAACTTTAAAGGCACCCACAGAGTGGCGCGGCGACCTCTGTGACCGTGACTGGAAAACCGGTTAAAATACATAGGGGCCACCATATTTGATGACGCAATGGGCAGGCGGCACAGAGAAATAAAATGTATCTAAGGGAAATTCTCTTGCAGGCGACCGCCGTCACCGCCAATCTGTTTGTGCCTTATGGTGGCTCCAGACTCGGGACGTGAACACCCGCGGACAAGCGCAAACGCGAGTGTGGATGGTTTCCGCGCTTGCACCGCGCTTTCTCGTACCGTAAATTCACGGCTTGAGGCTGAAAAGTTCAGATCTTCAGGCAGAAACTGACGACAATTGCCCACAAACGTAAAGATTTTTGTTAGTTTTCTTGGACTCCAGGCCCCATACAGTTGGTGGCCTGGGACGTGTGTGGTGATACTTTCCTTTAAGGCAAAAACTTGCGGGCTTTCTTTATTTCAGTGGAGCAGTGACTGTGATAATAGCGGTAAAACTTGCTGAGCGCAGCCACATTCCTTCGGTGACTTAAAGGGTCGATGGAGGAACAAAGTGTGCTATCCCCAATGAGTTTGGCCCGGTTTGGCACCAGATATACGAGTTGTATTCAAGATGGGATCGAATGTAGGATTGTAGATTTTAGCTAGGGCAGCTGGCTAAAGGAGAAACTTGCATCTCTTACGAAATCCGAGGCATTGATACGCTTGTTTGGCAGTTTGGAATATGTAGCTATTCCATTGCATATCATTGGATAGAGTTACGCCCAGGATATAAAGAGATGGGATAGCTGTTAGGGTATCCGCGCGCACTGAAATAGAGCGAAGTTCGGTACACGTTTTGGTGGAGATAAGGCAGTACTTTGTTTTTGATGCGTTGAATTCGACCCGATTCTTGCGGCCCCAGTAATGTTTAGTTTAATGACCGCGTTAAGAGAGTTGGGCATGAGTTCACGTTGTAAGAAACAAGGTCTGGCACATTTGGGATAAACTCCGGAGAAGTATGGCAAGGCAAAAACTTTGCGCAGAGGTTTAGCTAAAGGTAAGGCACATTTTTTTGAGTACCATAGGGGGAATATTGTCTGGACGAGTGGATTTATTGGCATCGAGCTCATTGCGACATTTATACACCTCTCGTGTCCTGAAGATAATTCCGTCAATTGAATGGGCGTTGCAATCGAGGACCGGTGATGACGTATCAGCTTCGGGTAAAGAAGAATTTGAGGCGAATAGAGATGCCAATAAATCGGCCTTGGATTTGGTTTCTGTTATCACCTCTTTCTCATTAATGAATGAAGGGGTTGAGCAAGGGTAAAATTCTTCTAGATAGAAGTTACCAAGAACCAGAAGTTAAGTGCTCCAGAGGTGCTTAAATCTCGCCTACAACGATTCAAACGCTTTAACTGTTTAGAAACTAAAAACTTGGGTTTACAGTGATATCAATATAAACTGCTGAATTTTAGAGACAAATTTTGTGTACCGACGAGTTAGAATTTTCTGTGGACAAATTCAGGGAAAAAAATCAAATAATCGAAAAGCGACATTCAATGAAATCGGGTCTCTAAAGATACTTCCTGAGAAAGTGACATCCAGAGATGGAGATTTTAAACAAGCGTGTTTTCATTGCTGGTAATAATCTAATAGGCCCAGGTTTCGTCTTTTCGGAACATTTTACTCTGCACAAATAATTTTGAAAAATACTGTATATCAATAAAATAAAAAAGATAATTTTACTAAAATAAATTCTCATCAACATATTTTGATTTAAAAAAAAAAACCGGAAATAAATTCTTGTTTCAAAATCACGGTTTTCAGCATCACCTGCCAACACGGAAATACCGGCACCTTTCCCGTTTGCATAAGACGGCATCCACCAGAGCGGAAATAAATCTTTAAATAAAAATCATTCAAAAAAATTGTGATTCTCCCAAGAAAAACAAACAGATGACCACAAGAAATTCATTTTCGGATTTGAGAAACTGGTCTCTGCTACTTAAGGCTTTTTTTGTAAATAATTTTGCTCCTTTAAGCATTTTATAGCCGCGATTTTAGCATTCCTCACCTTCACCTCGAATACTTCGGGAGTTTCTTCCAAGGATATATGCGAGAAATTCATTCCCCCTGGGTTGCTGCGGCTGCGATAAATTTATCGTGAGAAAGAATAACAATTTAGGACTTTAAAAAAAAAATAATGGAACCGAAACTAAGAAAAAAGTTACAGAAAATAAATGCGACCAATCCACACCACTAAATACAAACCAGTCAGCTGATTTCTACCTTACTCAGGTAGACGTACCACACTTAAAAAACCAAGGATTATCTTTACCTTTCCAAGGCAATAAACAGCCGAAAAATATGACTCTAATTCCCTGAACCTTTTTGGGTTTGATGGGAAATCAGCTGATTTGGAGAATTCTTTCGATATTTTTTTCTTATTATTATTATTGTTGTGATCAATGCCGATCGCATGAATCTTTCTGCGGCGGGCATCTTGGCAACAACAAAGTCTTACCGAGAAAACACGTTTCCAATAAGATAAAAATTTGAGGGAGATAAAAAAAAGAAATATCAGAATCGATCCTCAATTATTGGTAGATGTTATTAACCGCATTAATCGCAGGATTGAGGATAAGTTTGGCTGCAGATAAAAGGATTATTAGAATGGGCATTTGTAAAACAAAAATATTTTAATCTATAAAAAATCTCCTAATAACTGATAATCGTTCTTTTGCACCTGAAAGTAACTTTAATTCATATCAACAACTGCAGCTCTGAAACAACGATCTTAAGATGTTGAAATTGTCAATGACTTTTGGCCTAAATTCCATTAACAAAACTAGTTCTTTAGTTCTGGAATTACCATTTGACCAAATTCCAGAGTTAAGATTCGTTAAATTCAAAATTTTGGTTTTTTGATGTGAAACATCTTTGGCGCGCCGTGGGTTAAAACCAACTAGGAAGACGTGACGATATGTGGTAATATTTGTCCTGAGATGAGTAACGAGTTGGTTTATGAGTTGCGCTAAGGGTTCAGTTAAGAGCTAAGTTACGGGTTAAGGTACGAGTTGAGCTAAGGGTTAAGTTTAGATAAGTCGAGTTGAGTTAAGTTGAGGTAAGAGAATGTAAGCGATGAGTGTAAAGTCAAGTTTAAAGAAGTAAAGTTGAGTTAAAGGTTGAGTTTAAAGAAGTAGAGGAGAATTAAGACTTGGTTTAAGAGTTGCGCTAACAGTTAGGTTAAGAATTGACTTTAGAGTTGTGTGAAAACTAGAGTAAAGCATTAAGTTAAGTTTAGATAAGTTGGGTTGAGTTAAGAGTTGGATTAAAAGTTGAGTAAATAGTTTAGTTTAGTTGTGTTAAGAGAAAGGTTTAAAATTCAATAAAGACTTGAGCTCAATCGAGTTCAGGTAAGTGTTTGGTTGAGTTAAATTAAGTTAAGTGCGGAGTTAAATAAAAAAGTAAAATTTTAACTGCAGTTTGTTAGTGCTGCTGATGAACAAGGAGAAGTAGGTTTAGCTAGATGTAAGCCCGACCTAAGAGGAACTTGGCTGACCGGTCATTAATCCGTTAACCCGACGAAGAGAGCTACTTAAAGCTACTCTAAAACACAACTCTACATATCGATGGCTTAATCTAGAAAGGCCCTAACATCAAATTTTTCAAAATTGAAATTTTGATGGTAAATTATAACCTGTACGTAGCTAAACATTTTCCAGAAATTTGGGAGATCTGCAACTGCAACAACTTGTCATGCTTCATTTTGTAAGTGATGCGAAATTTAACGCAAAACTGTGAAAACTCTCTAATTTTAAACGTTTTTCGGCTTTCCTGTGAACTTCGCAAAATGCGTGTTAGGGCCTTTCTAGATTAAGCCATCGATATACAAAATTTCCTAATTTTTGTCTTCCCATTTTTCAGTAATATCCTTGCCTTTTCTCCTACCATCACCTGTAAACATCTAAGCAAGGAGGCCCTCTATCAACCAAGTCAGCATTGGAATTCCTTTAACTCTTCTCTCTACCATCTTTCCGACTCGAGTTTGCTGCCCGGCCTTGTGGTCAATGATAGAACCGTGACGATACAAAAGTTTTGACTTTAGAGAGCTAGTCTTCTAAAAATTTGTTCGCTAGAAGCATGCAGGCACAAAAATCTAAAAATTCCCGCTACAGCCATGAACATTTATAAATGCATCCGCATTGACAAAAACTATTCCAAATTCCAGTGTTGTCCCCCAGCTAAATACTAACCACGTCCAGTACTACTTGACCTACGCAATCGAACGAGAAACGTTCCACTGAATATGCTATTGGCATCCTTTATGGTGACCAAGATAATTGCTCGTTTTCTTCGCCCTATACATTTTTTTAAAGCCCCAATTTTTCTCCCTTAAGTCTAGAATTAATGTATGCCTGTGGCAATAGTGTGCATGCCTGTGGAGGGAGAGTGCATGCCTCTTTCGGGAACGGGCAGGTTTCTCGAGTAAAAACGAAACTCGCCCGCAGCTAGCATGCACGCTCGATTAAAAATAGGACTCGCTCGTGTCAATTGACACTGTTCGTACGTGCCTGCTCCAAGCTGGGTAATGGCGAAGAGGTTTCTAAATACACAGGGTCTGATATTGACCAGGGCCGGAAAGCCAAATAGAAAGTGTTCGGTTGTTCCACAGTCCTGGTTCTCTCCACAACTATGAGTGTGGATGTTGTTTGGAATTCTCAAACTGGCAGCAATTTGGGCATTATGCAATATGCTGTAATTACATCATGGCCAGTATGCTGTAATTACCGCTACGATTCGGGCGATGCCCTTAGGAGACAACTCCAAGAATTCTTGCGATCTCTGATTGCTATAACAAGGCCAAGTCTGCGTAGTCTTGACGCAGCCAGCCAGTAACTGAAAGAAACCGCTTGGAGATCATTTTCTATAGCACCCACAGCAGTTTCTGTTACATTCCCCAGCAGTGTGCGCACCGTTTAACGAATTCATCTGACTTCTCGTTCTCATCGATGTTAGTGTGATTCGGAATCCGCTGTATCTCCCGGCCCAGGGGAAGAAGAGGAAGAAGAGCTCCTTGTATCAGTTTTCGACCAGCTTGGACGCTATATGTGTTTTGTCTGGAAAACACTGGCAGGCGGTATCATTTTCGAAGATTAAGCTGGGAGTAGGGAGAGGGCGCTCTAGTTCTACAGTCTACTCTGATTTTAATGCGTCTGTGTACAGGGCAACGTCATGATCCTTGTGGGATTGGAAATTTTCCGATTCTTCTCTGATAGAAATCTAGACCTCCGCGAAATTTAATTTTGCGCCCATGTAATTTTTAGGCCATTGTTCTACCACTCTTGTTGAAAATAGTCCCGTAGTTCTTGGCCCAGCAACCCGCTTATCGCAGTCTTAAGGCCGCCTAGGCCGAATGCTACTTGATGCAAAAATCATGGTAAAAGAATGAGAATTAGTTTTGTCTTTTGCGGGTTGACTGATTGCCGCAGCACGTCGACTCCATCACTCTGATTCCATAAATGATTGTAGTTTTCAGCTTGTGAAGGATTCATTGACTTGATTCCATTATAGAGCCCGATGCAGAGCGGCTTTGGAGCTTGACCAGCCAAGATAAGGAGGTTCCGACCATAAGCTTTCAAATTGCGGCCACCCGGAATAATGGCAATGATGTCTATAATTCCAAAAAATTCCAGACACTACGATGTTAAGGGATTTGAAATGGTCATCGCAGATCATCGGGTTATTTCACGCCTATAATATTGAGACCGAGTCAGTCGTTAGATCCAGATCGTCCATTCAAACTGAAAGTATGGCGGAGCAGTTTTTTTGGAGATAAGATAGTGGCTCATTTTGGAAGCCTACAACTCGACTCTCTTATTGCGGCCCTACTCAAGAATGAGTTATACGTCTCAAGAGTTCATGATCGAAACCGAGAATGTCAGGCAAGTTCTTGACTAACACTATTGACGGCATAAGAAGGCTCCTTTTTTGTTGGTCCAACCAAACCCTACCCACAGCCGACCACTTTGCAACATTAGTGGGTACACCCGGTATAGGTATTGAATATTTATATTTTTGAAAATATTTCGAATTTGTGATTACAATTTTAGATTTAACATTATGTGAAAGAACATAAAACTTTTTAAGGATGACGGGATTTTCCTAAATTCTAGCTCAAAAATGAAACTACTATATGTAGTAATAAAATTCTGATCATCTCTGTATATTCACATAACGTCTAAATCATTGCATAATTTAGCTGTAAATCTTGCAGAAACGCTATGTATTAGGGCATATACCTACATATCCAAAAAACCATAAAAGACACAAGCATCAAAAACATTTTAGAATATGAACATCCTTTTCATTAATCACAGATTGCAAATCAATGACAGGATATAAATTTTAATAATTTGCCTTTTTATTTCGCGTCCATTCTCTAAGAATTATAACGAAACACATCAGATTAGTTTTCTGAACCCTCTATCATATGTCATTCTAGTTAACATAAAAGTCACATTCGCCAAAAAAAAAATGAACAGAAACCGTCCAGACTTAATATAAAACCCGCGATGACATAACCACTAAGAAATGCTCCGAGAAGAACATAAGAACAGTACAAAAAAATGCGGTTAATGAGCGCTTCCAAAGTGATAACAATTTTAACATAAACTGACAGGTATGTAATCATCCTTGATAAATTCAAAATAAATGATAACAACCATATCTAGACCTCAATAAACTCTCTGCATCATTGGAGCTGATGACTGGGAAAGGTCTGTTCGGTTAACAACCAAAAAATTCCCAACCCCCAACGGATTCCTTCAAGGAATAAGACTTCGGGGTCTCTTGTGAAATTAGAAACCAATTTATAACCAGGCTCTGGGATGAAGTACCACCACCACCACCGCCGCCGGAGTCAGGATGCATCTAGTGCAATATTTCTCTCGAATTTGTTTGTACTCGGGTCCATTAGGACCAGAAGTGGAAGTGTCGGCAATCTTTGTCCATCATTCGACTTCATCTTTAGACCATCCCAATCTGGACGTCTTTACGGCACGAATTTGTATATTATACAGGCGCCCGCTCAGCTCTTTACACTGTTTTTTTTTATTGGACTGTTAAGGCAACAAGTTGACTCTGATGATGAGAATCCTCAGAACTGGTTGAACGGGAATTTTTGGCGCGAAAATGTTCCACTGACTTACAGCAGTAGAAGCCAAGGTTGTGCGATCTACACGTCTTGACAGAGACTCCGCGCACATACACCTCAAGACACCAGGCACAGAACTTCGCCGGGTACTTCTTTATTTTTTTGGATGCCTTAGAATTGTGTCCAGATTCCGATTTTATCAACCACGAAAAATGAAAGAAAAAAACCCCGAAGTAAAAAAACCACTTTTATCGCCTTGGCCTTTGTTGCGGAAGTGGTGGTGGTCCTGAGCTGAATGTTAAGAACTCTCCGAGCTCCGGAGGATTCATTCCCAGAATTTGTTTATTTCCAAACAAGACATTTTCACGTGAAATTTATCGATATGAGAACGAAGGTGGTTTTATGGTCGCGATTTCAGGTGATGAAGAAGTAAAAGGGTGCCGTGCCAGTTCATTAGGTAGAGATGGCGAGTAAAATTCATTAGAGGATAATGTCCTTTAAGAAATCAAAGCTTATTTTAACGATGGCGTAATGGATATTATCCGATCCAATTTCTTTTTCGTAATGTTTTAAAAAAATGTCAATGTCAAATTTTTTTTGGCAAGCACACGAGAGAGTAAGCTGATATTGGGATTGGAGGAAATTAGTTGGAGATAAAGAGGGATTCTTAAAATCTTCGAGACATCGGAATGTTTAACCATCGTATTCTTACATTTACAGAGGGTGTCTTGCATACAGTAACAAAGCGGCCGACTGTGTGGATAGGTTTTGGATAGACCTTTACAATCAAAATTATTTTTTACTTTTTACTTCATTTTAAGGTAAAAGCGCATTTTCTAGTTTTCAGTCTATTATATTTTTTCCGCCATACGTCACACAGCTAACTCGATTCTACGCATCATACCCATGCATTTGATATCCATATCGAAGGGGTTGTAAGGAAAAATGTCATCCGCCATTTTGCGTTGGCCGCCATTTTGAATTTGGAATGACACCATACAGCTAATTGTATTGTACCATGCCATATCCTTTCATTTGATACCCATGGGCGGTCGGGTGCACCAAATTCTAAAATTCGTCCGCCATCTTGATTTTTTATAAAAAAAAGTCAGATTGCATTGTCACGTCCGCTACAGTAAAATAGGTCGAAATCAAGTTGCAAGATTTGTTGACATAGAACATAAAACATAGAACATACAACATATAGGTGAAACTAATATAAAGCGTATAAATAATGCTGGATTCTGCAGCCTATTGTTTACATATTCTCCAATACCAAAAATATGCAAGTAGCCCTTTGAACATCACGGCTGTATACCCCAATAAGGTAACCGTTAGTTGTAAGTTTAACATGAACAGCCTAGTCCACTTCGCATAAAATTCAAGATCGGAGGTAATTTGCTAACCGTTCACCGTCTTTGCCGAGATACTCCGAAAGCGTAATCTGAGAGTTTTTTTGTTAAATTAGAAATTTTACAAACCCACTTCGTCTAATTTCAAGTTAGATATTTTGCTGCCGCAAAAGAAGTAAGAAATGTCTAACTACTAAGTTATTTACAATCACACGTCGTCAGAAATTATTTTTGAACCGGGACATTTAAAAAAATAGCGGCCTCAGTACAATTCATCAGCGTGTAAGGGAAAAATGTACTGCCTCGTGTAAGTCCGGCACAACTCTAATTTATGATGCCAAAGAAACGAAAAGAGTCAATTCTCTTATTACTTATTCTTCCAAGTAAAAATAACTTAGTTGGCTAATTTTTTGAAATGCAGAGCGCTACCAGCACGCATAACAAAGCCATTTCTCAATTCACGAAACTACATCTTCGTTTACTGCACAACCCTTCACTTTGGAAGACATTACCACAAGCAGCAAAAGCGGTGCAGTTGGCAACCAGTACCCGCAGTTTGAGTCGCGATTTGTAAGCCAAAGGGTAAAGGTACCGTGCCGAAGGCTGAATGATCAACCAGTGGGTATAAACAGGCTGGTTTCAAAAGGATGCCTGAATGAGCAAGGTAGGTGTGTACAAGTGCCTTACTCTATGCGGCACTGCCAAGGCGGACTTCATTTCCGGCTTTACTCGTGGGAACAACAAGAAAAAAAATAATAATGAAATGAAACCAAAACTTACAGATGAACAGACGACCCGAACCAGCAACGTAACAGGACTTGGATCAAGGACTACGAGCCTTTCCGCTCGGGGGAGTCTCAGCTTGCTCCAAGTGGGGCAATCGTCAACTCTGGCTTTGTGAGTACCAACCACAGTACATCAAAGTTAGGCAACATAACCACAGGCGGCCCAAGAGTGACCAGCCACAGTGACAATGGCACATCTGAGAAACAGACATTACGTACATATGTACGTCAAAGGTGCAATCGCGAACTCTTCGTTCTCGGTAGAATTTCAGAGAATGAGGCCGCCGGTACCATCAAGAAGGACAAAAACGACAAAATTAAATTTCAATCATGGACAACTGGAAGGTGCTCAAGGCCGAGGAGCCCCAGCGAAATAGTGGAGCCCTGGCACTGCTGATCAACGACGAGTGGCTAGAGGGGCTCGAAAGAGTTGACTATAAACTCCATTTTGGACTGAGGAAGGCATGGATAAAGGTTTTCAAAACGGCTTCATCTAACATAGAGGCTGATTCCGATGAAGAGCTCAGGGAGCTAACAGCTATCAAGGTTAAGAGGGAGTTAGCATCTACCAGCTCAGATGCAGCGGTTGCGTGAAGCGGGTTACTGGGTCGAGAAGACTTATAGGCACAGTAATATCTTGCGCTCTCTACGACAGGAATTGGCATAGAACCAACCGACTACATGGCCGCAAAATTCAATTTCGGCCGTGACCATAATATCCGAATCCCTACCAGAGAGGAATGGGAAGATTTCCAGCCTGACAAGGACCATGACGTTGTATTGTACATAGAGAGATCCAAATCAGAGTCGGGTGTAGGAGCTGGAGATGTTTCCCTATTAATTAATTGCAAAAAGCTTCCGCTCGCCTATTTTCACCGTCATTTTGCAGTCACAGCTTTTGATAATTTTTTATGCCTTCCTAGCAATGCGGTCAAACCCAAGGCCGGAGCGGCGAGCCAAGGAGCCACATGAGGTTGCCGACTAACATGTTAGGCCTATGGCCAAAGTCAGCATTCTCTCACGGTACGAATAGGACCAGGTAGAGTGAAACTGCGAGTTTTTTATGTGAAAGACTAGTGCTCAAAGGTAGAGCCTTAATTTGTACTGTCAGCAGTTCTATTGTTGAGTGCAATGTCAGACAGCAAGCCCTACTCGAAAAGATAGTAGACAAAAGAATGAAAGAACTGACAACACCTAACGTGACAGAACGATGACTTTGATGATCGACCAGGAGACGGCTTCCTCGCTTATTATGTTAAAAGGTGAACTGCTGTATAGAGGAAGGACACGAAAACAGGAAAGTTATTCAAGTTGGAAAAATAGAAAGGCGAAGCACCATGCAATGGAGTGAATTCGAACAGACTCTGTCTACAGCTTGCGTTCATTCCTTTTGGTCTAGAGCAGCGGTCGGCAACCTATGGTACCTTTTCATATTCATGCACGACCATAGAAGCATGCACACTTGCTACTCTGATACTTAAGGAATATATGTTACCGAAGCCGCCTGTTCACTCGAACGTTCATAAAAGAACCCCATTCAGTCATTCACATGCAGGCCGCCGGTTTATCGCCTTGAGGCCAAGTATCAACACACCGGTCGCCAACTGGATGGCGCCTGCAGTCCCGAAAAACTGTCAGAAATCATGTTGGCTGTGGGTATTTATCGTCAGTCCGGGCCTGAAGATCCAAACTTCTTTTCAGTCTGAAGGTTTCGTTGAGGCCATGAACATTTTTTCGCTTGAATTAACAACCTACCACACTAAACTGTCGTCTTCGCCTGTGTATGTAGCTAATCATGAGGTTACCTGCAGTCCACGGCCTATCAGACGGATGCTTCAAGGCCTCATCCCCCAGGTAGATTGAGTGGCCTTTATCGGGCCGTTCTTGCCGATCTGCTTTGAACGACTACGGCCTGCCGAATACAATGATTTTTGTGGCACGCTTAATGTGCAGTAGTACTAATTATCTGTTTTGTGGCACGGCAATGCATTTAAGTGGCCGGCCTAGGCTAGTCTAGACCTTACTATTCGATATTGGACTCTATTGTAGAATCATCTGGAGCACAAGATAGTTGCAACTCTGACCTTTAGGTCTTTTTTTTTATGTGACACACTAGAGACTTAGGAAGGCCCCTTTGTACTGTCGACCATGTATTTTATTTTTGAAATGTCCAACAGCAGCTCTAGTCGGAAGATAGAGAGAGAAGTGAAGGAAAGAACTGTCATAACCTAGCTGCGGTATTTTCTTTTTATTTTCACCTACTCCCAACCATTTGCGACTCTGACATCGGGGTATCGAGAACAACTCGCTGGAGTGTTATGCCTCCTGAAACGAGTTGAATCTCATCAACCAACCGATGACATGCGCTTGGTGGATCGGGGAACCACTAGTGAAGGCTATGACAGGAGGAATCTGGAATGAAAAGAGGGAAGAAGAAAGAAGGAAAGTTATGTAAGTGGGAAATTGGGAAAGGCTAGGACCGTGGCACCGCCGGGAATCGAACCCGGGACCTCTGGGATAGTAGTCAGGCGCCTTACCCCTAGACTACCGAGGCCGTCTCATTGACTCCGGTGGTTGATCGATGAACTAAGTTTTGCCATTTTAGTGATCCTTAAATTTTGCAAAAAATAAGGAACAAGAAGTTACGATCTTTCAATTAGCTCTAAAGTGCATTTTGGTTTGCAAAACATCACAGGAATGGACCACATGCTAATCTGATGGATTCGTCATTTCTCAATAGTTCTATGTTGAAAAAACCAAAACAAAAATTTGACCTGCTTTCAAAAAACAAAAAATTTTCAAGGAGGATGCCATACACGAGTCTTTAACATCATTTACAGGTTTCCCTCCATTACCGCATTGTTATTTACCTTCTCATAAAAATGCAATCACAGCAAGGAGCAAGGTTGATTCCGTGTTGTTGTTATTATATTTTTCCTCTCTTATACGTATATTATTCAAAAAGTCTCCTTTTTCGGTCAACTTCATTTGTTACCAGTGGATACTAACTAAAAAAAAATATAGGTTTTCATCTCTCAAGATTTTCCCATGATCATGCCCAGCCAGCAACCAACCACCTATATAGCTTGCAGTCTCGGCTATCCTTTAGCATTGCTATATAGCGCGCACAGACTCATAGTAGTCTTTTGTCTGTCTCTCAAGATCGTGGACAATAAGTCGTTTTCTTATCTTTTATTCATCCTTTTGTGTTCATCATTGAAGCATGTAAAAGAAGGTTTGAGTTTAAATGGATGAAGGAAGAAGGAAGGGCATCAATATGTACAAAACTTCCAGTGGATTTCTCTTTGTTCCATTCGAGGAGCATTTATTTGTACTAATGATCTTGTGACTATGTTGCAAATAATTTTTTATGATCTCTAATAGTTTTGTCGGTGCGTTTTTTTCTGGTCTTATTTGTTGGTGTTGTTGAGTTACTTAAAAATGGAACTTTATGATCTAGTAAAAGAACCTGTTTTTTAATGAGGAAGAAGTCAAGGATGTTGTCGAATTTTTTGTATAGAATCTGAAGGAATTTTAATAGAATGTCCTTAAGCAGACGAAGCGCTTCTGAATCAGCTTATAATTTGGTGGGACCTGTTATCTTGTTTCTTAAAAATTCAATTTTATCAACCAGAAGTGCCGATCATATGTTTCAATCTGGCTACTTATTAATCACCTACAAACCAGCAACAGCAATACAGTACGCATTCCGCTTAGCTTGCATCTGACGACGAAAACGACGACAACGATGACGACGGCGGCTTTGCAAAATTTTTAAGCGGGAATCTAAACTCCAGTTTAACGACTTTAACCGACCGACAAGAATGAGAATGTGAGTTCCGAGAAAACCCCAGCAGGGTCTTCAATACTCCCGGACCGTCAGCGCCGCAATATGATCATGGGGCGAAAAAAACATATGATCGCCAGCATCTTGAGAGGGAACTGGCCCCGTCTTTTGCTGCAGAATACCATGAGAGCTGATCATGTGTTTTGAGACGAGATCGTGCCTAGAATGAAGATAAAAGTGGATACACGATTTGCGAGGTGGGTCTTTAGCTCGGGCGAACATGAGCCGGTTGCATTTACGGATGGATACTCTTGCAGTTCAAATGGTAACTATGTATGATTGTTGCAGAGCAGTGAGGAGATCAATTGAGGATCGTTAAGTTGGATACGTTATTTTTTTTTTCTTATTTCGTTATTCGTCTCTCGGCTTCTTCTAACTTTGTGTTTACACTTCTGAAAATGTTTGTTATCAGTTTCAAAACAAACAAATGAACGACAAATCGGGCGGGAAACACACAGCCGCAACACAATCAAGCACCGATCTTGCCAACGGTTTTCTAAATATAGCAGACATCTCTTCACACACGACGAAGCCAAAAAAAACATAAACTCTCCTTCTTCGTTTAGTGGTCCACAAAAAGAAAACAACATAAAAAATTATGTGCGAATCACAAAAAAAAGGAGAGAGAAGAAGAATAACCAAAATAAAAAATAAAAAAAAGGATTTTAATGTGAATTCCAAAAACGGCCAAAGAATAAGCAAAGAGCGGTTAGAGGAACGATGATTACCGCGCATCTTTTTTTATTCGTGTCTTTTTAAATGCGCGTGCGCGAATGTCTTATGTGAATCAGAATTTGAAGAAATTTTAATGAGAAATCTCACGAACACATTCACGAAACGAAACACAGCCGACAGGCAAGAGAGAGATAAGGCACTGCGCCGGCGCGGAGAAGACGGACGTGATCAGTTCATTCAGAAAAAAGGCGGGAAAATTTCAAGGCGCCAAAAAATGAATGAAGCGAGAGAAAAAAAAAGAGAGAGAGAATTTTTGTAGACAGTTACATAATTCCGGATGAAAGTGAATTATTGTGAGAGTCGTGATTATTGGAGCGATTGGTGGCTTATTATCAGCGGTGAGATAAGGAAATTATGGGAAAATGGTTTGATTTTTTTAATAATTATTAATTTTTGTTTTTCTAGAAATAAACAAAATCCGGAAAACAGTATAAAAATATGATTGAAAGTGTGAAGGTGATGGATATGTCCGTCCCAACAAGCCATTGACTTGTGTGTGCGAGAGAAATGTTGCTAAGCTGATTGTTCTATGAAGTGTGAAATGAATTTTAAAACAACAAGTTGGACATTTTTTTTATTTTTTTATTTTTTCTATTGCAGTTTTGTTTTTTCGTAAAAGGTAAATGCACTGCAGCAATATCTGTGGAATATTTAATGGAACATTTAAAACATACATAAATTTATATTTTTAAAACAAAAATGCAGATCAATATCTGAAAATGTATTGTTCAGACAAAAAAAATATTAACAATGAATGAATGACTAGTTTGAATGAATACCAATTTGATTTTTAAGGATATATCTAATACGTTTAGAGATTATTGAAAACGATTTTAATATACTGCAGTATCTTGATAACCCCGCTTGAAGTGAACACATTACCATATATTTAGTCGAGCTAGTATTTATTACTATTATTACTAGCCAGTACTACATACATATATGTCTTATTACACAAATATTAGGAGTTATCTCACACAAAATTAGTATAATTCAGTAAAAACTGGAAATAGCATTGAACGTGATTTTAAAAATTATTCAAGTATGATTTGCAGTCATTTGACAATGAACTCTTACAAAAATATTTCCTTTCTTTCATCAGAATAAAATTGTTAAATATAAAGGAATATTTCCTATTATGAAGGACTCATTGAAGCAGCAATAATAGAATCAATACCACATGCGTTGAAATTGAAGATGTCTACATCGATCTTCCTCATATTACATTTTGTTGTTTGCGTTACTTGGTTTTATATCTGCGAAGATGTTCAGTGGTTGGATGAAATTTAATATTTGCAAAAATCTTCGGAACAAGTATCAAAAAAAATAAAAATAAGAAGAAATAAATTTAAACTTAGTTTACATACTAACTATGTACATAGAAAAATGTTAGTTATTCCTACATACGCCATATTGTTTTAAAATATAATGCCTCTGCTCGATTCTGTTAGTATAGGGTTCAAGTGTCGCATCTACCACCAGACATATCTCGGAGTTCGATTCCCACCACGAGACAATATCGTTCGCTTTTTAACATTTCATTCACAATTGTCTTTCTTCTTCACAGTAATTTTCTTGCTTACTTATCTCTTTTGGCGTTATCTACAATGTAGCGAAGAAACCGGGTCCTATTCGTTCAGCAAAAAACCGACAATTTTTGAGGTATTATGTGATGCGATGTAACGTACGAAATTGGCTTATCTCTCTCTGTCTACTTTCTTATGATAAGAGATTGAATTTTATGACAAAGCAGGCGGGGCGGTAGTATGGATCTCTGCTCTCTTGGATGAAAAAAAAAATATTTATATACTACAGATTTAATGGTCTAACTCTTTTCAATTTGATACCACACTCCACCTTGAAAACGAAAGCGGCTGAAAACGAAAGGGTACTTCTTAAGTGCTGGTCTTGAACGAGGACATTTTAGAACAGTCAACCTTAGAGAACAGTGGTGGCGAACCTTCTTTTATTTTGAGGACAAACTCTGCATTTTGGTGAAAATGTCAACAGAGCATATCAACAAATTTTTTCTTCACTGTTTTGTCGAATTCCACATAGTTTCGCCACTATCGGTCGTTTTGCGTATTTTTTTTAGATTTTGAGCTAAAATTATGAATTTGTATTAAAAATTAAATAAGATCCAAGTAGCATGTATTTGCACTTTTTCAACGGCCTTTCTTTGGACGCTTTGATTTATCAACAGAATCTAAAATATGCAGAGTTTCTCCTCAAAATAAAAAATGGCGGAAAAAGACAAAAAAGCGCCTATTAAAAAATAACCTTGAACATATTTCATTAGGCAACCCTTCGCCTTTACATTTGTTACCATATCTTTTATCATAGAAATTCGGTTACTCGATCGGTGAAGGTCGTTCTTCTACGGATCTTAGACTGTATTGGGTCTAGGAGCGCCTGAACTTTAAATACGGCCGTGGGTGCAGCGTTTACATTAGCAGATGCACACGAGCATATTTCGTCCGCAGAAAAAGAAAAACGTCGACATAGCACTCCTATAATATGGAATATATGAAAGTGCGACAGTTTCTAGAGGAGAAGTGGGGCGCTTATAAACGGACTGAAGGTAAACAAACATGCCCCATTTAAATCTCCTCATTCACAAAGCACACAGTTACACCTTTATTCAATATTGTAATATTACTAATATCTTGGCATGCTATCAAATTTATAAAAATAGATTGTATTTTTTTGGCCCGCATATTCAAAAAGGTTCGCCACCCCTGTTATAGAAGATATTCCGGAAGTATAACAATGCTATCGGACTGCAAAAATTAGAGACACCTTCCGTGGACATACAAGACAGGCTAATCTGGACTTTTACTACAGTACCGCACAGTGGACTAGTATGGTGCACGGATAGTTCTCAAAGCAGGACAGGTATGGGCGTCGCAATCTGGAATGAAACCAGATTCGAAAGAGAAATGAGCCTAGGTACCCTAGCAACGGTCTTTTAAGCAGAGGTGGCAATTTAAGAAGAGCTTACAAAAATAAACGGAGCTTGGTCGTCTCTGACAGTCAGGCTGAAATCAGGGCGATAAGAGCCCGTAAGGCGAAGTCAAAATTGGGGACTGGGACTGCGAATGTGCTGGCCTGTTACTTCCTGGGCCGTTTCTAAGAAATTTTTGAGGCGGAGTAGAAAGGATGTCAGGACACTAGATGGCTTGATTATGTTCATCGAAGATAGGAAGGACAAAAGACCCCATCTACAGGCTTTGCCTTGAGGCGGGTTAGTCTGCTCGTCATGTTCTCTGAGAGTGACCCGTAATAGTGAGGAGCAGGGTCTCGGCGAACAGCAGCCAAACCTAAGCAAAAAAACCCTAGACAGATTGGAGAGCCTGTTCAAGCGGTCAGACCTACAAATATGATATACAATGGACCTAGTCCAATAGGCCAAACTACCCAGTACCAAAGGACAAAAACAGACCTAATCACTAGACAACGGCATTATTAACTTCCCAGTTTATAGGGAAGTATTTGTAATCGGTCCGAAAATCGAAATCGCAATTTTCAATGTACATACTTTCATTTTTCAAGGCCCTAACAGTATTTTAAGCATGTGAACTGAAAATTTTTCATAACATT
Organism: Thereva unica; assembly: GCA_949987705.1. Classification (NCBI taxonomy): domain Eukaryota; kingdom Metazoa; phylum Arthropoda; class Insecta; order Diptera; family Therevidae; genus Thereva; species Thereva unica. The sequence continues at coordinate 147,425,907 of OX465283.1, forward strand.
CGGTCGAACCGTTTTTTTTACAACGTACGTGATTTTGTACCTGTTCGATATTGAACCGAGAATGATACCAATGAAAATGAACATTCAAAGTTTATTGATAAAAATATGATCTAAAAAAATTTTCATAAAATTCGGTTAGACCGTTTTTATGTTTATTCAGCCAACTTGTTTGCGTGAACTGGCAGAGGCAAAGTAAGGTCTGTACGGAAAAAATTCTAAGTCGTGTGGACCCACCATAAGCTCTAGACTTTTTACAGCAAGCCTTATACTTAGCGGTACGTGGATAGTCGGATAAACTGGATGCATAGATTCTTACGAGCTTGGCGCCGAGTGTGTAGATTCAAACAAGGTCTACAACCAAAAACAAGAACTAAATATACAGCACCATCTTTAAAGTATTATGGGGACACATAATCATGGATTAAAAATGAAACACAACCAAGATTAATAACTTTCACCACGAAGTAAGGATATTTGCTGTACCATCCACTTGGGAGAGAGAGGAGAGTGTGCCGCTACTATGCTACCGAACTTAATGTCTGTGAAGATCTTAATATTTAAACCCCTTGATCCTCAGGCTCATATGGTATACGAACGACTCCAAGGCAAAGGCAGATATGGGTACCAGGTTCATTTAAGATTAAATCCAAACTAGTTTGGGGAGTCAATGAAATGGGGTCACCCAGCTTTGGTCCCACTTCAGCAACATTTCGAAGGTAATGATAAAACGTCCACTCTGACCAGACAAGGCTCGAGTATTATATTAAATTCCCCCGGAATAGGTCTATTAGTTTGGTAAAATAATCGAACTATGATAAAATATACCGAACGGTGGAGGGCTTATACCACTGGCCTAGTCACCTTGAAGCAACTTTTTCTTGTGCCGTCTCTCCGCCAGAAAACCATTTGGACTCAATAAGAAAGAAGTCCGAGCACTTGTTGGATTGATTACCGGACGTAGTGCCGTAAATTACCACCTATGGCGCCTGTGGTTTGAGAAGGATGAGTGTGTCCTTCAGTTCAGTGCTATTGTCCTGCGAAAGCGTGCAGACCATTTTCGTGGTTTAACGGAACCTAGCTCGAATAGACAAGTATCCATCACTAGCATACCAGTATCCATCACTAGCCTGGCCTGGCATACAAATCCAAGATATAGAGATTGCTTCTAGGTCCAAAAAGTGGCCGAAGTAATTTCAGATCCAAAACAAAGAAAGAATGAAAAAGAAATAAACTCCTTTTAACCAGAATGAATAATCTGAGACTTTCTCATCCGAAAGAACTTTTTTTTTCAAACGTAGGTCACCAAATTTTGGACCCTCAGTGGGATTTTTCATTCTCCTGTAATAAACACGTCATCAGAATGTGTTATTATAAGAACCCGACGATCTGTAGAGCGAATGTAAAAAACATCAATTAGTAGAAAATGTTTCTTGACATTTACGCAATTTATTTTCTCGTCCTGGACTACTCCAATTACCGAGAACTCATTAAAGGATAAAATTTCTTCTTCCCTGTTGGTCTGAAAGATAATTTTTTTTTTGTTTTTACTTTTTTGGCATTTTTTTTCACTTCTTCCCAAAATCTGAAGATTTCCTGAACTTTATTCCTTTCGGCAGAAAAAAAAATTGAGAAAATCAAGACTGGTTCTTGTCGGTCATATGGTTTTTGCCATTCTTTATCTCAAGAGGCTCTCCTCATCCCACAAAAGGCGAAACCCATAACGAAATGTATAGTAGTAAATGACCTGCTAGGATGGTGAAAAAAAAACTACAAGACAGCAGCCAGCAGGACAGTAAAAGGACTCCCGGCCAATGTAGAAAGGACTAAGGATCTCTTGCAGATTCCCACGATAAATCGGAATTTCACTTTGTTTTGCACTTGCCCCAGACATAAATTTCGTTATAGCCTGTCGGCTCCCTTTTTTGCTGATAGCTGAATGTGAGGTGAATTTTTTCGGCTGGGAAACAGCTGATTTTTCCTTTTGACAGTTATTCTTTATCACATCGGGAAGATTGTATGTTTTAGTTTTCTTCGATGTTATCTTAAGTGAATCGTGGAAGGAACAAGTAACGATCGTGAGTTTGACTTGTAGTCAAGTGGATGGCTGCAGTGATAACTATAATTAAATATTGTGAATAATGCATATCTGCCAATCGACTATGTCGTTAATAATAGCTTGTAGGAGAGGCTGACAGATTTTTACGCAAATTGGTACTATTCCAAATTTGACTTTTGAGGCCATGACAATTTTAATGTTTTAGTATTATGCGATTTTGTCAGAAAACTACTCATGAGCTCTGGCACAAATTATTCTGACGAAAAAAAGCCCACTAGCAGGGTTAGTGAGATGCAATTTCTTAACAACTTTCATCTGACAATTTGGTATAGCGCAATTGTAAAGTGGTTTTAGTTGACAATGAATCTAATTGAAGTTTGAGAGATTTCTGGTAGATCCCGCTGCAGGCGCCCAGGAGGTCACGAAAGTTCCATCCGATATTTTGATGTTGTCGTTTGTTAATGCGGCCTAAACGCCGGGTTTTCTGATAGAGAGTCCGATACTGGTGCCGCGACCCCGTTTTTTCCATTAAAGTCCGATTTCATTTTCTGTCGAACTTCTTTGTTCAATCATTGATATTGCTCGAAATCGATCTGTTTCATTCGTTTCCGCTGATCTAGGAGGTTCAGACATTTGTCCGAGATCCATGGCTGTGTCCGTTTATGGATAGGTGGATGTTCACAAAAGCAGGTTAAACCTTAAAATCTTCGCAGACATGAAGTTCGACAACATTCTTGATTCTGGCATCTCTTCCATAATACTGGCAATTTAAAAGTGCTTCCTCTGAAGATAAACCGGGTGGGTTCTATAGCAGATTCCCTGACTTCGTGGTGGTAGTTATTAATCTTTGTTGAATGTTACTTTTAATCCATGGTTGTATGCACTCATAATATTCCAAAGATGGTGTTCAGTTCATTATTTTTGGCTGTAGAATTCGTTTAGATCTACACACTCTGCGGTAAGTGCGTAAAGGTATGTGCATCCAGTTTATCAGATTATCCATGCACTGGTTCCAATGGAGTTGCCACCGCTAAGTATTTAGCTTGCTATGAGAAAATTTAGAGCAGCGGTCGTCAACCTAAATTCATTGGCGAGCCACAAAACAGATAATTAGAGCTACTGCACATAAAAAGTGCCACCAAAAGTTAGTTAATCGCAGACTACTTTGGAAGCTAAAGGCACAAACAGGCCGCCGGCAGGCTGTGGCCTCTAAACCAGGTAGGGTCCGATGAAGGCCACACTTTGAGGTACCCCCATCCACATACAGGCCGTGGCCTTTAGGCCAGGTTGGCAGGCACGGCCCGATGAAGGCCATACATTATTCAGTCTGAGTGAGCGATAAGGATTTGAGGTATCGTATGACAGGCCGTGGATTGCAGGTGACCTCAGGATTCCTTGGACACACTGGCGAAGACGACAGTTAACGTAGCAGTTGTTAGTTAATGTGTTAATGTGTGTTAGCGTTAAAATTTTCATAGCCTCAACGAAATTTTCAGACTGAATAGAAGTTCATATTTTCATGCCCGGACTATCGATAAATACCCATAGACATAAGGATTTTTGGACTGCAGGTCCCATCCAATTGACGGCCGGTGAGTCTGTGATTATGCTTGGTGAGTAACCTGCCGGCGGCCCGTAAGTGAATAGCCCTAGCAATTTTAATTTAATGGACATTTCCAAGTTGTCTTGGTGCCACCAGCGATCTTCTCACGTGCCATAGGTTGCAAACCACTAGTCTAGAGCTTATGGTGGGTCCACACAACTAAGACTTGTCCGTACAGACTTTTGTCTTTTAAAAAGTCACGCAAATTGGTCGGCGGAATGTCTGTGCGGACTTTTCATTACTATAGATTCTGTAGTTAGGCACACATCAAGACATTCATGCGTACTTTCAACTCCCATGCCAATAGTCGGTGTCGTGTGTGGACCCAAGGGGCGTTGGCATTTTATTGTTTGATGGAACAAGAACATATACCAATCTGACAAGATTAATGTCACAGTATAACTTACCAGTCCAGATGAGAGATCATTTCCTTTTTTTGGTTAAGATGTTGTAAAACCAAAACAGCATTGGTTCAGTAAATTTAGTCTGATCTGAAAAGGCTTGTTAGAATTGTTCTTTCGGCCGAAGTACACCTAACAAAATGGAAATAATTCTGTGTGGTCAGATTTTTTCTTGGCCATTCAGCCGAATCGGAATCTTTCAACTACCTCGTAGTCTTATGGCTTAGATCATTGAATATATTTTTCTTTTGTATTTATAATAGATCTCCACTCAATCGCCGTCAATCTAATACACAACTTGGTTGACGGCTTAGTTGCAATTCCTCCCCTGTTTGCAAAGCCTATAGGTGGTGGGGTCTTCCGCCCTTCCTATTTTCCTTAAGTATAATCACGCCATCAACAGTTCTGACATTCTTTCTATTCCGCCCTAACAGTTACTTGGCCGCCTTGTAAAACGGCTCAGGCAAGAACCGCTTAGAATTGGCTAGTCCCCCAGCGTTGGGTGCGTTTCATTAAAGTCCGATCGACAAGGCTCTCTTCAGGAAACTGCTGGGTTCTCCAATAGTCAAGTAAGTTCGTGACTTTGTGATCCACAAAAACTAGACGGTGTCTAAAATATGTTTAACTCTATCTTCTATAAAATTCGCTGTGGTCCCCACAATAATTCCTAACAGCAGCAGAACAAGCTAAGTATTTTTCTTAATCCTCAATAACAAAACGAGATCCTCGAACCGTTTAAATTAAAATTCCAAAGAGAAAACTAGAAATTATTCTCAGTCAATCATAGATCATTGTTAACTGTCAAAAAAATTGTTGTTTCCTCTCCAACATTACTCTACAACCCTGAGACATGTTTTGATGATAACTCGCATAGTTTCAAGAATTATTCGGGCTTTAGCCAAAGGGGATTCCACAGAACCAATCAGCCCCATTCATAAGTGACTAGAAAAACGATAGACGGACCGGAAATTTGTCAGGAATGATGTAAGTGAGAAACGCTCCTTACGTGAGCGCACTCCTCAATACCCAGAACACATTTGTCGTTATTAAAAAGTCGGAATGTTGTTTGTTATCAAATCAGTTAATATATATTCATAAATAGATTCCGAAACTAGTTTCAAAACCGAGATTTTCAGCTTTCTTGTTAAATGATCCAATCAGTAGCAGCAGCAACATAGCAGGGAGGGAGAAGACACATAGCGTAAACTGGCCGACATTAAGTGGCGGCAACACTGGGCTGCTTGGGCCTCATGCAAGAGAATAACAATTTATGCAAATTTAATGTCGCACCGCAATATAAACACTCCCAGAAGAATCACTCAGTCGAAACTGACACACGGCTTCAACTAAAATCGTCCCTTTTAACAAAAACTCCAAAGAAACGTCCTGGATTCCTCAAGGATTGAATCAAAAGGTGTCCTGTTTAAGGATGATTTGAGAGGAAGAAGCTTCATGAAAGGAACAAAACCCTTTCGGGTCATGTACGACTATGGAATGAGAAAAAGGAGGTCATTAGACGAAAAGACGTTACGAGGTTTTAGTTAATGCCAAGACGCATGTAGACTGCCATGTAAGTCATTACCAAGGAAACCATAAGTGCCTGTGCACATGGCAAACTGGGGCCCCGTTCGGGAATATTCCAGTTGCGATGAGAAATGATTTTTGATTATTATAGAAACTTGAAAGCAAGAGGATCTGAACTAGTTTCTAAAGGTGGCTCTGCAACATCCATGTGAGGGGGATGTCGTCGTTGGGAATTTTTTAAGTTAAAATTATTCTGAGTAATTTCTCTTTTATTTTACTGACACATGCAGGCCGGTTTTAGTGACAAATTAAGGAATGATTTGATTCAAATTGAGAATGAGGTTCCATGATAAATTCCTTTCACACACAAAAAAAGAATTCACACTGAAGGATTATGAAACTGACTTCATGATGCATAACAGAATTACCAAAAACTTGTCACCTTCTCAGAAATACTCTCATAAGAGATTTTAGAATCATTCAACAGGTTTAATACTAGTGATTTCAGAAGAACTAAATGTTTTTTTCCTTTGCTTTTTTCAATAAAAGAAAATCTGAGGAAGAAAAACCCACCCTGGTACCCAGACGCGGTACCCAGACGTGCTTCCGCAAAAGTTCGTCTCACCAATTTATTGGTTCTTCGAACGTTTGTTTTCCTTTTTTTGTTTTTTTACCACTATTAGGCGAAATATACATAGATAGGCTGGAAAAATAAAATGGCTCATGGATCATGCATCGTTCCCCGACTTATCACGCATCCTGAATACCAAGCGACAGAAGGTCGAAACGAGATGGTTTTTTCAAGCGTCAGCTCCCCTACTAAACGGGGAGTTCAATGCAACTCGATGGAATCTGTCGCGTGGCCAAAGGCTACCAAGGGTCAATGAACCTGTAGACTCATACAAAATGTAGAGAATTGGGTTGCTCGCTACTAGCGCGGTGGACGACAAAGATGTTCTTTTTAATTGCACGAGGTTTGTGCAGCACAAGATTATGGTGGAAACAGCCGCCGAGGTGGAGCTAACAGAACATCGTAGACCTGATGAGGTCGGATGATGTATGGAGAATGGTGGAGCCCCGTGACGCAATAGAGTAAGTCCGTCAAGCGGGGAGAAGGAGAGTGAAGAAGAAGGTGGTTCTTTTCTTAGGCCGAGCTAGAGACCCATAGAATCGAGAGACAAGAGCTGCACGATAGAATATTGCCCACCTTCCAAGACCCACTGCGCGGCTTTAGTGAGCACTTTCGAAGGACCCCTTCTAAGGTTCACATCGATGACGCCTGGTCGAAGTAGTCCGCTTGTATGGGTCTGGGCAAGAACGTCATGCATAAGAGTAGGTTAGTTCCGTCAGAGGACATCTGATACTACCGCCTGCGTTGGAATGGGGACCCCAGTGGTGCCTCTTTCTTAGGCGTGGGCCTTAGAGAGGCGGTCGCACACATTCTCTGTTGCTAGAGCGATGTACGGTCCTCATGACTCCCTCGTAAAAAAAATTTGGTATCATACTCCGCATGACCAGTCAGATATCCCACCAACACCCTAAGATCCGACCTTTTTAGAGTGAAAAAGCTCTTTACGACAAATGGTATACTTGGTATGGTATACTTTAGCCCGTCTAAGCCCTGAGATTGAGTCCCAATAGGTTAAGTTCAGTCCCGTAACCCAGTCATTCTATTAGGAACTTCAAGGTGGACCATGCGAAGTTACAGAAGGTGCCTGGGCCCTGACCAACGTCTAAGACTCGTCAAATCCCGAGTTTATCGGCCCTCGATAGCCCAGTGTCCGAGACCCCAGCAGAACGAAACCCTACGATGAGAGTGGCTTGATGTGAGTGAGTACCTTCTGTTGGCGCCTTTCTCAAACTTTAACCTAGTGCGGTCCCAATGGCAAGTATTGTAGTTTGGAAAACAAAACAAACAGAGAGAGAGAGAGAGTTCGATCAAAAGCAATTTCGAAAAAAAAATGGAATCTTACATTCACGAGAAGCACTATTCCAAAAATCTCAAACCCGACGAAACAAATTAGTTTTTTCTTCTAAAATAAAATTCACAACAATGAAAACTCACAATAATTTCCTTAATATTGCTTCACATATAAATATTTCATGAAAAAAGTCAAAAGGATGACACGTTTCAGAAGTGTGCACACCATAACAATACACCGACTTCGATTATCTCCTTCGGTCAGGACATTCACTATTCAATGTGGGTGCAAAAAGGGAATCCCTTAAGTACCCGCAATAGCAAATTCGATACGGACTACGAGAAAAAGGAAACCATCCTTCGAAGGATGAAGAAAAAAATGCACACACTAAAAATCCTCCGAACAAAGAGCTCTCAGCTGATCGTCAACAACAACAACACCAACAAAAAAATCCGAAATGGTCCTTCCAGAGAATTTGCCGGTATTTTTCCCTTTTTTCCTTGTTTGATTTTTCTTTCTCATCCTTGTTAAGGTCTGGAATGCAAGGGTAAACGACGTTTGATCAGAAATGATTAAAAACAGATCCTTGGTATGTTGAAGGAGCGAGTGGTTCAGGTATAGTCATATATCCTTTGGCGCTAGTAGTGTTGTCGTTGCTATTTTTTGTGTCGAAAGAAGGAAAAGGCGCGAAAAGTTCCGACTAGATCAAATTCCTTCACAATCAAAAAGGATATTTCGAATGTGGAATTGTTATTAATGGCAACTTTTCGACATATTAATAAATGGTTTTGGGGTCATTGAGAACAGGTCAGAAGGACTCCGATGGCTATGAGGATGCAGGTTTATCGCATTTGGTGGCCAAATCGCCTATAATGACATGAACTTTGGAGAAATCATAACAAAAAGTCACAAGATAAATGCACCTTGCACATTTTTTTTTTAAGACAAGATTTTGTGTCCTTAAGAAGAATAAGAAGGTCCTGAGAAAATAATTTTTATAAAAAGATATTTCTTTCAATGCTGTATGTATGTTTAGCGAGGTCCTTAAGAGGTTTGATTCCTTTCAGCTCCTTTGTCCGGTCCCTGTTTGCTGTAATATATTTTTCTTCGTCATTCGATGTGTATGTGCCATGGTACGCCAGTGCGACAAAGCAATTAGGAAATGGGTTCGTATCAATAAAGATGATTTGTTGAATTTGCCGTGTGAACTACTTTTGGCGGATTTTTACACTGAGGTCAGGTAGAGGCACAAAGGAAGTAATGATTGTAGTTAGGACGAGAAAAGGGGAAACGATTTGTGGATAGTGAATAGAGGCTCAGGAAAAGCCCTTATACTGTCGACTGTGCATGTCCACCATGCGGTTATTTGAATTAAAAGCCTTTTTTAGCTTATTGTTATTTAACACTTTATTAAATCAATTGTTTTTATAACTAAATCTTATTACAACTTGAAATTATTTTATATGGTTATATATATGTCTTTAATATAATTATTTGTGTGTTTTTAGTTTTGGGAGCGCGGAACCGTGAGCTTCGCTACAGAGGAACTTTCGGATAGCTGTGTTAAAAACGGAGATGCCGGAAATTGGATCTCGATATGGAACCGGCAAGATCACTGAACTTTCGTTCGGTGATCGATGGAGTGTTCCGACTGATCGTTTTGATCGTGTCGGGGTTGCCGTGTGACATTGCGTAAAGTTTGGTAATTAAACTTTACGCGGTCACTACATACTCCCCCCCCAGCGTAGCGTTAACGGAATGTTACCGCTTTAGACGGCTTAGCTTCGTTGTCGCGGTCACAACCGAAGGCTGGCTTTAGCCTGTCAATGGATATTGACTTGGTTGTGCCGTTCAATTTGACGACGAAGTGTTTTCGTAATCGTTTGATTACTTCATATGGGCCCTCGTATGGAGGTTCGAAAGGTTTTCGAACTCTGTCGACACGTATGAAAACGTAGTCGGCGTTCTCCAGGGCTTCTGGCACATAGACATCCTTTTGGACGGGTTGCCGAGGATGTATTGCCTTAATGTTCTGCATATGAGAACGAAGGCGAGAGAGGAATTCTGATTCTTCAATTGGATTCTCATCCGTTGGGATAGAAATCGAATTGGGAAGTCTCAGATTCTGACCGTATACGAGCTCGGCTGGTGAGCATTGTAAGTCGGTCTTAATTGCCGTGCGTATGCCTAACAAGACAAAGGGCAAGTCTTCACTCCAATGAGTAGTGTTGTCCCTTGCCATTAAGGCTGCTTTAAGTTGCCTGTGGAACCGTTCAACCATCCCGTTTGCTTGTGGATGGTAGGCGGTGGTCCGGATTCTATGAGTGCCGAGTAATTTGGCAACTTCATTGAATAGTTTCGATTCGAACTGCGTACCTTGATCGGTTGTGATCTCGAGAGGTACGCCGAATCGTGGGACAAATTCAGTGACGAATTTCTTTGCCACTGTTGAAGCTGAGATATCCCGAATTGGGTATGCTTCAGGCCATCGCGTGAATCTATCGACTATCGTTAAGATATAAGAGTATCCACGAGATGGGGGTAGGGGTCCCACTATATCCATATGGATATGGTCAAATCTATTATTTGGAAGTTTGAAAGCTTCCAATGGAGATTTGGTATGTCGTGAAACTTTGGACTTTTGGCAACCTAGGCATGATCGAGACCACTCATTGCAGTCTTTATTGATCGATGGCCAGAAGTATTTCTTGGTAACGGCTCGTCTTGTAGCGCGAATACCAGGATGAGAGAGACTATGTTCGGAGTTGAACGCTAGTCTCCGTAAGGAAGTGGGTATGTAAGGCCTAGGAATGCCTGTGCTAGTTTCACACCATACCTGATGGGCGGTGAATGGTATTGGTGTGAGAACTAATTTTACCCGTGAGCCGTTGCTGGGGTGCTCTTGTAGAGACTTCAACTCTGTGTCACCTTGTTGAGCCTGAGCCAGTGTAGGCAGGTCGAAGGTGACCGAGTCGACGTTGTCGGTTGCTAGTGAGCGCGACAAGTAGTCGGCGACAACGTTTTGTTTACCCGACACATGTCTGATGTCTGTGGTAAACTGAGAGATTAGACCCAAATGTCTGGTCTGTCGAGGGGATCGTTCGGTCTTTGTGTGAAGGGCGCGAACCAGTGGTTTGTGATCAGTATAGACCACGAAATTGCGTCCTTCAACGAAGTAACGGAAGTGTTTGATCGCTGCATAGATTGCAAGAAGTTCGCGATCGAATGCAGAGTACTTCCGTTCTGTTGGTGACAGCTTTTTGGAATAAAAAGCTAGAGGTTGCCACCGATGACCGTTGAATTGTTCCAAAACGCCTCCGATTGCATAATCAGAGGCGTCAGTCGTAAGACTGTATTTTGCATCCTCGATTGGATGGTTCAGCAGAGTTGCTTCAGCCATCGAGGTTTTCACCTTGAGGAATGCCGCCTGACATTCTGCTGGCCAGTCAAAAACTTTATTGGCACGTGAGCGGTTGAGAAGGTCTCTCAAATGCTCGTTTATAGGCACCAACTGTTCAGCCAATTTTGGGATAAATCGGTTATAAAAGCGCGTGTGGCTGTCGGGATCACCAATGTGCATGTCCACCATGCGGTTATTTGAATTAAAAGCCTTTTTTAGCTTATTGTTATTTAACACTTTATTAAATCAATTGTTTTTATAACTAAATCTTATTACAACTTGAAATTATTTTATATGGTTATATATATGTCTTTAATATAATTATTTGTGTGTTTTTAGTTTTGGGAGCGCGGAACCGTGAGCTTCGCTACAGAGGAACTTTCGGATAGCTGTGTTAAAAACGGAGATGCCGGAAATTGGATCTCGATATGGAACCGGCAAGATCACTGAACTTTCGTTCGGTGATCGATGGAGTGTTCCGACTGATCGTTTTGATCGTGTCGGGGTTGCCGTGTGACATTGCGTAAAGTTTGGTAATTAAACTTTACGCGGTCACTATTTTCTTCGTATAGAGTGCAATGCCTAACAACAGATCTAGTCGGGAAGGAAGGAACTCCACAACCTACCCGCGATATTCTTATTCCACCTACTTCCAAATAGCGACTCTGACATCGGGTCATCGAGAAACAGCTCGCTGGAGTGAAACGAATTGAATCTCATCAACCAATCGATGACATGCACTTTTGGTGGAGCGGGAGGGGCTAAGGAGGCTATGACAGGAGTAATCAAGAATGTAAAGAGGGAAGAAGAAAGCAGGAAAGTTATGTAGGTGGGAAAGTTGAAGCGAAGGACCGTGGCTCTACCGGGATTCGAACCCGGCACCTCTGGGATGGTAGCCAGGCGCCTTACTCCCTAGGCTACCGAGGATACTACAATAGGGGGAAATGACGACGTCCTCCACGTATGCTTCCACGAGCCCATCACGCTGGTTCAGCCAGGGCAATGCGTTCTTGAACGTAGCGGAAAATCGTCCTCCCCACCATATGTTCCTCTCCTTGTTACCTTGCTACCCATCCGTAACCCGCAATTCTCTAGGTCGGATCAAGGTGTAACGCGAATCGTGCCGATGATCAGCTGGGCTGCGGACCCAGATTAAAAATAGCTCAGTCGTGAACGGTGTGCTCCGGTGTGCGACTCCCGGTTCTAACTAGCCTTACCCGGGTACTGCGGATCTCTGCCTGGGTGGACCTCGTTTCTGCGCTACTCGTGGGGGTAATTATGGATACATCTAAAAAAAATGTCAACAAAAAAGGGTCCGGTTCCCCTAAACGAAAACAGGAAGGGACCACAAATCCTGTAAATAACAAGTCTACGGCACCCCCGACCCAACTCAAACCAAGCGGAACTGGAGCCACAAGCTCCCCTCTCAAAAAAGACCCCCCAAACGTCCACTAAAAGACCTGCTCCTCCTTGCGGCTCCGTCGGTGCCCAGCGCACACTTGCTGGGGCGTGGCTGCTGCGGGGGATCGGGGAAGCGAATAGTCTGCGGAAGGCCCAAGCACCTGAAAAGACCGAACCCGGCAAAGGAAATTCATCAAGAACTCCGCGTAGCCATCAGAATCCTTCGCCCCTTGGCCAACAACCTGATCAGGGAAGACCAAGTGTCGAAGGGGACTACACCAAAGTACCTACTGAATGACATTGCTTGGCCAAAGCAAGTCATGCCAAATTTTACCCTAGAGCGGTTTAGAGGTGCCCAGCCACTAAACCCCAACGATCTGTGGAGGAACCAATCACCCACAGTCTAGTTCCGCACGGAACCAAATCGATATCCTTTGCAGAGATAACGAAGGATCGCAAAATAATCCGCGTCCTGAACGAAAACGACGAAAATGGGAACACCAATGGCGTTGAGTACAAGTCGCCCTCGCTAAAGTGAGAGACAACCCGGGACCTTCCCCACATGCCTTGCATAAAAATTACGGCCTGCGACAACACCGGATTCGCAGAAATATATAAACCTGCGGTAGCTAGAAACAGTTTACCCAGGCGCTCGACTCAAGACAGTTAATTACCCCGTTTATGACTAGGTTGAAAAGTTGAGTCGAGGTTGAGTTGAAATTTCGACCACCGTATATGATATCAAGTTGAGTTCACTTTGGGTTGAAATAGGGTTGAACTGAAAGCAAACCTCAAATTTTTGTGTGAAATTCTAATCTATAGATAAGTAAAAATTCAGAACGAAATAATTTTTATTGCTTTAATACCGAACACAAAACGAACGGCGAAGGCGGACTTCACGGATAGTAAACAAACAAAACAAATATCACTTCAACCCAATTACAAGTCAGCCCGCGTATATGAGCGAAATATCAACTCGATCCAGGTAGGAGAGCTGAGTTGGGATGAGTGGACCCAGTTTGAACTCGACCCCCGTTAATGACTAGGTTGAATCTGGGACACACTTCGGTTGAACCTAGTTATAAACGGGGTACAATTCAATTTTGCGAAAGAAACGGTATAATCTTAGTGGTGTTATACCCTACCGCCACTCATCTACTACAGTCAATAGATGTCGCCGTTTTTAAAACTCTTAAGAAAGGAGAAGAGCGCAGCAATAGAGAATAGAAAACCTAAAGAAAGAAGAGTCTCCTGTTCAGACATCTTTTAATGACAATGCTAGTACAAAAAACAAGCTGTTAGATTATATGTCCGCCTACTTTCAGAGGAGCCGGTAGTCAGTACTTCCGTACTTCTACAAGAGTTCAAATACCGGGTTCATCGCCACCTTCTTCAACACCCTTTAACTTATTACCCCTCCCCGTATTAAGCTTGCTGCTAGACATTGCACCATGACGTGACAAACGAAATGACAGACTGGAGGTACAAAGGGTGATTACTGAGCCGCTATTGTCGGCTGCTACTATTGACCCAAGGTAGGTAAATGATTTTACCACGTCAAACTCGTGTTCCTCTACCTTGATTGTGGGACCAATGTTAGGTGTTTTTGTAGGCGACGCCACCATGTACTTTGTTTTGCTTTCGTTAATGTGCACATCCCACATTTCCTGCCGCCTGCTCAACCTGAGTGAAAGGTTCTTGTACTGCTGTTGATGTTCTTCCAATGATGTCAATATCGTCTGCATAAGCCAGTAATTGGGTGGATTTGTGGAGGATTGTGCCCCCTGATGTCACGCCCGAATCTCGGATCACTTTCTCCGACGCCAGGTTGAAAAGGAGACAGCCCAGAACGTCCCCTTTCGAAGTCCATTATAGTTGTTGATTGGTCTGGACAGTGTTCCGGATACCTTTACTTGGCTTGTCACATTGGTCACGGTCAACCTACACAGTTTTGTCAGTTTGTTGGGGATGCCGAATTCTCTCATGGCTTTGTAGAGTTCTACTTGGGCTATGTTGTCATAGGCGGCTTTAAAGTCTATGAAGATGTGTTGAACTGAATTTTTGGAACTGACATTTTTCCATAGCCTGCGTCAAGGTGAAAATCTGATCAGTTGTTGATTTGCCTGGGCTGAAGCCACACTGGTAATGGGCTATGATGTTTATGGCGTATGGGGCCATCCTGTTTTGTAGGATAGCGGAGAATAACTTATACACGGTACTGAACAAAAATTAGTGCACGCTGTGATATCTCCTTTTTTATGGACCGGGCAGAGGATCCTTTTTCTCCACTACTCTCATACTTGCTCAATTTATTCATGAATCGCTTGGTGTAATGTAGGCCCTCCATATTAACCAGCTTTGCTGGGATGCCGTCTGCACCCGAGGCCTAGTTGTTTTTGAGCCGGGTTATGGCTCTGCTAACTTCTTCCAAGCTTGGTGGTGGCAGCATGGCACTATCATCAGATATTGGTGGAGCTTCCGAATCCTCAGTTAGCTCGCCATTTAGCAATTCATGAAAGTGCTCTTCCCATCGCTCGAAGATGCCTTTAGGATCAGTAATCAGATTCCCGATGTGCAAAATGGTGTGAATTGCGTCATACTGCGGATTCTTCGGTCGAACTCTTGCCTTCACCTTATGTAATACCACAATAATTTTTTGTTACAATACATTTCCGCCTATTTATTTACGACCTGACGTAAAAAACGCCACATGTAATCTCTTTGGTCTAGTTTATTAAAAATATAAGGAATGATCTGTTTTGACCTCTAATAAACCAAAAAACTCTGTATTTTTTTTTATTAATTTTTATTTAATTTATAATTAACATTTCCGTTACTTTTCATAAAAATATTATCAAAATTCGTCTCGGCCTCGACTAAATTTTTTGTGCAAATAGCACGCGACTGCATAATTTTATTTCCAGATATTTACTGACCTTAGCCGAGGGCAAAGTAAACAGCGAATTTCTTATCAATTTTCTCGGCCAGCTTGACTTCTTCTATTGAGAGAGTAGCGGCAAAAGATAAAATCCTTATCTTCGAATTTTTTTTTTTTCGAATACATTTGCAAATAGCGAAAATATTCATTCAGAATTTCTCTTTACAACAAAATTGTTTTTTTAAGGAAGGCACGACGGTTGCTGGTGGCCAGCTGATTTTTATTTATTTTTTATGCTCACTGCAGAGAACGGAAGGATTTCTTATCGTGTTTGGGGCTGATTGAATGAGCTTCGTGCTATCAGGAATACTTCATGCAAATTATTCTAAGAAACTGTTTCATAAGTTCTAGGAATATTTGAGGTATATGGAAATGCGGTGGGGCTTTGCACTTGGAAAATGTTTTTAGATATAAAAATCATAAACAAATAATATATTTTTTAAAGGTACGCATTGTTGCCTAAGCGATGAATGCTGTTTATGCATTATTTAAGACATTATAAAGACCGTGTACAGTGACGGACAACGTGCTAATCAGTTTGCCATACAAAAAATCATATTTCTCAAGAAAGGGCTGAATTGTAAATAGACCTGGCAATCTTCTTACCATACATATGATAACGAACCACTGTATATTCATAGACAGAAGGGTAGATATTGCACTGCGATAAAAAATAGTAGGATAAAAATCGGTAAAGTAAATTGCGCAGGCATGGTTGGTAGTACATACTCTGACATCTACGTCAAATTTCATGGCAATATCTTCACTTAAGAAATGCTTGTTTACTATTATGGCGGCAACAGCTCGATAAAATCAGATCCAAGAAAGTAACCACGTACCAAGGATCCCACCATGATAAGACAAACAGATCTCTGTTATCACGGTCTAGAATATTCAGGATGAGAAAAATGTTTCAAGTACCATTGAGTCAGTTGTCGCCGGCACTTCACAAAAGATGCCCAGTATAATCTACACGAAGGCAAGTGCGAAGGAGATCCACACTATCATCTTAAAAAACGTTTGTCTAGTAAAAAGCTCAGCAAAAGTTGTGCGCAATAAACTTTGCTTCAAAAATGCTCTTTCTGGTTTCGCAACTTTGGAAATGTTGAAAAGTGCTTTTGATGGCCGAGCCAATATTTTTTTTTGGTACATATAAGTTGTTCAAAGAAGGCAGTGAACGTTCTAGCCGTCCGTCACCTTGCGGGGCCTGGGGCTGCATATGTTTGGGAGCCCTTTAAGGATATTGAACCTTGAAAAAAAAGGTAAGAATAAGTTCACCGATAGAAAGCATTAAATATAGCCGATTCTTTATTAGCGGATGAACCTAAAGTTACTTAGTGCAGCCTAGAATGAAACAGGTCCTCTCTTTTGGCAGAATCAATCCAGAAGCTATCTAACTCAGCGAGAAAAATTCGAAGCGCTACTGAAGGGAGCGAATTTGGAGCGATATCAATATGCTCCGATTGCAGCTTTCAGAAATTGTATGAGACGAAGAAAGCGGGCTAACATAGACCGGTTCTCGTTCGATGCGGTGGTCAAGCAGCATATGGTGCTTGGTTAGGGGACCGATTGGTAAAACCGCTGTAGAGACTCACGTTTGGAAGGGATAAAAGGTGATTGCAACATTATAAAGCTTTTCGGCACTGCAGTTGTTTCATATATAACACAAATTGGAGAGTTTCAAAGTATTTTCTACTTTTGTGACTGCTCCAAAAACGCTTCTTAAAAAGCAGCAGTAAAAGAAATGCTCTCTAGAACGATAATGCAAGGTTAAAAACGATATAGAGCTGCCCCAAGCTTTTTAAGGAGCGTTCTAGCATTAATAATGCACCAGTCCATTTCCCGATTTTACTTATACTGCTTCAGTGGCAGTAAACTGATGAACAAGACTGGTCTTGCAGCCTTGCTTGGTCTTGCAAATTTAGCAAGACCAAGATAAGACGGGGCAAGACAAGACTGCAATATCAAGCTAGCTAGACTCTTTGCTCATCACTAAGCGCCAAAACTCTTGCACTGATGAGCAAAAAGTCTTGCAGGAAGTCTTACAAAAAGTCTTGCAGTCTTGTGTTGGTCTTGATAAATGTGCAAGACAATACTTTTTACTCATCACTGTCACCAGTACCAGGGAGGCCTTGGACGACCATAAGGCTACTAGCAGCAGGTTGTTCAATGGGGAAGGTGTATTTAGATCGTTGAGTTTATCTGAAGCTTTACGTTTTTCTGTTTACAAGCTTGATGGCAGTTTTTCTTGGCATTATGTGTACTTCGGGCTGTATGAATAAGTATTGTTCTTCTTCGATGACTGTACAGCCCAATTCCAGCCTTGGCCTCCATCAGGTTCTTCCACCAGACATCTCTCTGCTCCGCAGCTTGTCTGCAGTTTCTGAATAAGTATTATTAGTAATTTTTAATTTTTGTATTCCTCCATAATACACAATTGAATCGTATACTTGTCTTTGTACAATGAGAAATTATTTACTCGGATAGGTTGTATATAACAATATTCTTTATTTATTGAAAATCCTTTCTCAGAGGAAGCACTTCCATTTTTTTGAAAATTCAAGTTAAGGGAATAAGCAATTAGGAATTGGAGTCATTTTGGCTAAATAATTTTTCCGGCAGTCATTTAAAATGTGGCAAACATCCATCGGGTTCAGTCGCTCAGAGCCACCCTGTAAAGTAGAGAAAAGATTGATCTTTTTGTGACTACAATTAGTATCCTTAGCTCAACTTTCTGTTGTTGAGTCAATCCCAACTCTTCATTTTTTTGCCTAATTCCTCATATCCTATTGCATACAAATCTAAAAGTCCCTTGAAGATGCTTTCGGAAATTTGCACATTGTTAATGTCTTTCATGTGGTTCGCATCTTCTGGTTTGAAATATGTCCCACTTACAAACGTTTTTGTCCTTCTTTTGCTCAAACCATAACTAGGCAAAAATTTGCAAGTTTTTTTTAAGTGAGGATATAGAATGGTGTATGTAATTCAATGACTTTTGTCACCTTATTGAAAACTACTTCAAAAGTGTAACAACCTAAACTGAAAAGTAATTGTAGGTTTTTGAGGGGTTTTCTTTTATCATTTTTTATGACAAAAGTCCTTTTTCCAAATGCAAAAAATCTGCGTAAAGATTTGTTTTTTTTGAAGGTTTTTTAACGATCTTCTTCAATAAGAAATAGAATGGGATAAATGCAACAAGAACAGAAAAATACAATGACTGTAACACTCACAATAATAATAATGATTGCAATATCCTGCAGTGATTTGTGGCTTCTTTATTTGAAAAATATTTAAATTCCAACATAGAATTACCTTTTTAACCTTGAACTTCGACCAAAGGACTTAAGTAAACACCGAGCGCGGAATCCTTCCAATAATTTCAACAATCATAAAACTGCAGTCAAATTTTATTAATGTGTGAAAAATAAAAATTTCGAAATTTCGGACTTCAACGTTCACCAATTCTAACTCGTAAATTTTATTAAAAACGTTTACTACAAAGAATAGGTCAAGGATGTAATTTTGAGTTTTGTAAAGGATCACCACAAGCATCGTCCTGTTTTGCTGCCAGTTAATCCAACTGAGTTTGTATCATGCTGAGTGTATTGCATACGGCTGTGAAATGATAAAATTTCTGGCAAAGTGACAAGGATGTTCGACTTTGTTACTAGAGATAAAAACATCTGTTAAAAGGATGCGTTTATGAAAGAATTGATTTTATTGTACGATCCTTGAGAGTACATAGTAAAACCCCTTGAGTTTCATTCATGAATATTATGCAACTTTCTCGAGTATGTTTTTGGATATTTTTGTCAATGGATGGGGTTTTTTCGTCCTTTTTTAAAAGGGGTTTTTGTTTTGTGCTCATTCAAGAAAATTTAAAGGATTTTTTTTTGGAAAATTTCTGTTAAAGAAACGAGTCGAAAGAAATTTTATTTTTTTTCTAAATTTTTTCAAAGCTTCTCTTCAGTACTTATAACTACAATTTATGAACAAGAAAAAACAAAATAACCCCAAGAATCATAATTTTTTTATGATCATTCTCAAATAAAAAAAAATGATGTTCCAAACATGAAATTCCACTTTATCATCATGATGACTACAATATTTTATACGTCGTTGTTGTAGCTCATCCGTCTAGAAGAACCAAAAAAAATGCCTTTCCTAATCAGACATAAACCTAGGACACGTAGGACCCATAGAAGCACATTAATTACGAAATCCTGTCTTTTTTTGGTTTCTTTCCAAGAATCATTTGATCACGTGCATTAACCTGCGTGTGATAGACATCCACAAGAAGGATGACAATAAAAGACCAGAAAGGAAAAGCAGTGATTTAGAAAAAAAAATTGTTGATGGAAAAGGTTTTCTCATGCCATTAAAAGTTCAAAAGGTAGTGATTTTCGGGGTTTTAGAGCTGTGTTTCGAGTCTAGCTGGACGTTGTAAAGCAATTAATTCGGGAAATTTTTATTTGGAAAGTAATTTGGGTGAGGGTTAAGTGTAAAATGAATATTTTGTTGTCTGTAAAATTATGTAGCATCTCTTTTCCCAATCGACTAACTGGGACTTGTACTTCCGTAGTAAAAACGTCAAAACCGCTTCTCTCCGTGCAAACTATACAGAGAGGAATGAATTTATTTATTCCTTGCTCCACAAAATGTTCAGGACCTAGGTCGGATCAATGACTTAATCTGGAAGATTTAACCGCGATTTAAAATAAGGAAGCTGCCTCCAGAGCAAACCCAAGTGTTCAACAATAGTTTATCAACGAGTTAATTACGTCCTGGTCAAAAAAGTCTGCTGCTAGTATTTTACAGAACCTACATATGCAGTGGCAGAATTTTGCTTTTCATTTTTAACTCCTTCTTTACACCCCAACCCCCTATCTGGGTTTTACTGGAAATCTGTATCTATAATGTTACTTACAATAGGTTTTGTTTACTTCTTCCCGATAACATAAGGTTTTCAGTGGTCGGCTCTCAGACTATTACTTCCTTCCCTCGTTCTTAAGTAACCCCTTTTGCTATTTGGACAGCCCTGGACCAAGAACTTCTCCTCACTTCATGCACTATTTTCTCAGCCTCCATTTCGAATACAATAAAAGGACGACCGGAGTGGGAAAACATTTTGTATTAATGAGAACATTATGGTGCGCATTAATTTCCCTAAATATTTTCCTTTATTCTAAGTTCTACGCCAGGTATGATATAAAAGTAATTATAGAAGGCGCTAACGCAAAAGTAGGGCAGGAACAAATCTATTACCCAACCATTGGAAAGCACAGTATACATCCTGATGATGTATGATAATGGTCGTATATTAGTGGACTTCACTGCTGGAGCAAATACATGACAGTGGCTAGCACGAAATTCGAACACAGAAGAATACACAGACTAACCTGGAAATCGAATGAGAAGACGGTCAGTGCAATATACTGATTAGTACAAGGTACAGCTCTATTAGAACGTACGGTAGAGCAAACGAGGACTCAGACCATTTTCTGGTGAGTGCTAAGATGAGAGATAGGATATCATTCGTCACGACAGGAGGAAGGAGAGAAGGCCCTCAAAGAAGAACAAATTAGGGAAAAATACGCAGCAGAGCTAAAAAGAAGGTTCGGTGCATCGGATAATAAAGCCGCAAGTATCCATACTAATATTGACGAGGAGTGGTCTAAACTAAGGACCATACAAAAGAAACCGCAGCGAATAAGCTAGGCTATGAAGTACAATCAAGGCGTCAAAACTGGTAACGTAACGCTAGAGTAACGGTAGATAATAATGAAGCATATGCTAAAATGACGAATTGAAAAATGTACGCCCAAAAGAAAAAGAAGACGTGGCTGGAGGAATAAATTGCAGAGATAAACGAACTTGGGGTTAACAAGGAAGTGAGAAAGTGAACAAGCAACGTAAAGAGTTTAAACCCTGAATATCGATGTGTAAGGACAAAAACGGTAATATCGTGAGCCAAAAACAAGAAGAAGACGGGATCCATCTTTCACAAGTCAACACAGACAATGGCTTACGCTGATGACCGCGCTCTAATATACAGCAGGTCTTTTGCAAGTGTGAAAGAAGCCTTCATGAAACTGGAAACAGCTGCGAAAAGAATGGGATTACTCATCAACGAAGCAAAAACTAAGTATCTTTACAATTCAAAAAGATACACAACTCCAAGGCAAAACCTTACCATAGATTCATATAACACAGAAACTGTTAAAGAATTTACGAATCTTGGAACAGTATTGCAAGCTTACAGTGGCGAGACAACGGAGATCACTAGGAGGTTTATTCTAACATCTTACATCACGCATTTTGTCTAGAGGAATGAAGTGTAAACTATATAGCACCCTAATCAAGCCTGTTCTGTTGTTTGGATGTGATGTGATATGTTCTGGACTTTGAAAGTGGCTAATGATACTATTCTAGGCACTTTTGAAAGAAAAATTATACGCATATTTGGCGGTGTCTGCGGAAACGGCCAATGGAGAAGCAGATATCATGAATTATACCAACTGTACCAGGGACCCGACTTTGTTGATGGGTAGCACACGTACAAAAGGCTTGACGATAGCGACTGATGGAAAGCGAAATTCAGATCGGTCAAAAAGCGATACATGGTCTCCGTTGAGGAAGATTTAGTAAAGTTAGACGTACGTAATTGGAAGGCATTAGCCAGGAACCGAACGGCATGGAGAGAAATGTGAGCAGCTTATAATACGGACATGTCCCACAGTTGGGATGAAGGCAATCATTGGATTAACTCCATTGCACATCTCCATATTGAAATCCGCTGCCACAAATATATTGAGATCTTAGCGGTTCCAAAGAAAACTCAATATTTCGAAATTCTCTGAGTGTGAGAAATCCATCCTGCCGAAACCTCTACTGGTTTACCGATGGGTCAAATATGGAACAGACAGGGTACAGAGACTGGTGTCGCAAGACCAAAATCCAAGATTTCGATTGCAATAGGTAAATGGTCCTCTATTTTCCAAACCGAAATATACGCCATTGAAAAGTTAGGCTCAGCCTTGAAAAGGTTTGAAAAGCGTCAACATTCGATTTTTTCGGACAGTGAAGAGTCAAGCTGCCAGAGATAATAGTTGCAGGGTGCTTTTACGTATTCCAGAAACTGGAGAGAGAGAAAATAGTAACTCGCTCTGCTGTTTCCTTGGACACTGAGCTCTCGCAGAAATTATTATGAACGAAATAATTTTCCGTCACTAAATAATTAAAAACTGTTATCTTTCATCATTTCAAATAATTTCACTTGATAAAACTTTCTTATTGATACGATACAGCGCCAAAACGTCAATATATGTAAGTAAATGGCTGAACCAAATTTTATGGCACTAATATATATATAAAAGTTTGGATTCAAATGTAGATTTCTTTGTAATAAAGTTGTTTATTGTTTCCCAATCAATCAAATCATACGAGAACAAGATATAAAAACTAAAAAAAAATCCCAGGTAATCCAAAAAATCTCTTCTTTATCTCTAATAAAAGGTCTCACTAGACTTTACAACAATTCATTCAATCAAGGTAAGTTTTTTGTTATCAAAATTTTCTCTCCTTCTCATATATAAATCCAAATCCTTATAAAAGGCAATCAAGGCTGGTATCATTAACACCAAGATGATTTGTATTATTTATTCAGGTTACCTTTTTGACGGTGGTCATAAAGGTCACTACATCAATAATCCAACAGAGAGAGGAGCATCCATCAAATTAAAAACACAATATCAAGAGGAAAAAAAAACAGAATTAAACACGGGGGAAAATTGATGTTTCCCAAGCATTTCAAGCGTATCCAAAAAAAAATTGAAACAAATTCTTTTTCGGGTATCCAAGGGCCAGAGTACAAAAAATGAAGGACCCAAGGGCTAAAAAATCAGATCAAAAGGAAAGAAACTCATCTTCCTTGGGTTTATTATCACTGTCTGGACCCCAACCAACAAT
Source organism: Thereva unica (assembly GCA_949987705.1). Lineage (NCBI taxonomy): Eukaryota > Metazoa > Arthropoda > Insecta > Diptera > Therevidae > Thereva > Thereva unica. Next base: position 147,449,120 of record OX465283.1, read on the forward strand.
CATAAAGGTAAAAGCTACCACCGCAGTCATTTTCCCCGCCGCGATTCGAATTTGAATGTGGTAAACCAAGCCCTGGCACCACGACGGTGGTGGTTATGTGAAATGGTCGTAAATTGTTTCTAAGGTGCAAAACTTTATGGCTATGCTGTACGTGTCATAAAATTTCACTCCACGGATTGTGGAAATGGCTTCCATGATACTTTTTGTGCACGTTTAAAGATTTATAATAATAATTAGATAAATTTTCGTTTTTGAAGATATAATAGAATATGATTATCTTGCTGGCACCTTTGAACGTGCATTTGTTTACCTCAAGTTATTGGATCTGCAAGGAATTCGCACCTGATATATACGACTGGACGATGCGACGAGGGAACGTGATAACGAGAACCCCGAGCAGTGTTAACAACTTGACTAGTTGTCATAACTTTGAAATTTTATACTCTTGAGAGTTTCGGTTAAGGAAAGGTAAGTTTTCGTCTGGGTTTTCTGCAGTTTTACACAAAAAAAAATTGTTTTTTTTTGTATTATTTAATTTCAGTAAACATCTCTGATAAACATGGGAATATAATTTTTTTTATCTTATTTTGAAGATAAGAACTTCGGTACATGTTTTAAAATCTGCAAAATTAGATAAGAAATTGAAAATTTGGTATTAAAAAAAAAAAACAAAATAAAATAAAATAAAATATATGGTTGGAATGCGCAGCACTAAACAAAGGAGTTGCGGTGACAGCCTTCCTCGATATCAAGTAGCCTTTGGCAATCCTTTGATACGTAGTCTAAATAGCAATTTCTGCAACTGGATTAACTCTATGCTGATGTTTTTAGCACAGCAGCTCCCGAATGACGAACCCAAAAAAATGAAGTAAAAAATCTTGCGGGCCCTCACTATAATATTAGTTGAAAGATAAAAATCCAAGCAATTGGAGCGATTTTCTCGGTAAGATTGGGTTTGCTGGAAACGAAACAAACATTGTTTTTCCGCCAAATCGGTCATAAAATTTAGTCGATTCTCACATATCCCTGACGGCATGCCACCGACGCCTTCCACGTCAGTGGCTTCCGTGATAAATTTGTCACTGACATCCACACAGCATCGCTTTTTTCGTATCAATGTTCAATAGCATATTTTTAGTTTTGAAATTTGGACAGTGATCACAAGTGCATTATGCAATTAAGCGTTTTATATCTTGCTGCAATTGTATTACTCGAGGAGGAAAAGAATAAAAAAGAGAGCGAGTACATCTCATGTGGGATCTTCGGGAAATGGAAGGAGACTTCACAAGTTTATATAGAGGATTGGTGGACCACGAAACTAAATTCTACGAATAATTTGGAATTGATTTATAGATTTGCTTAAAAAATCGAGTAGTTGGTGAGATGAGATGTACATTTACATTGTAGTAGCAGAGGGGCACCGAGAGTGGGGCAGCCGGGGCAATTTGCCTCGGGTCCCGTCGTCGAGGGAGCTCCCAACGGTGGGAAGACTATTTTCTGAAATTCAGTTTTACATGGCTACAGTGGGAGAATGGCTAACAAAGACATCGGAAGGTGGTGGCCCCTGATTTGTCCCTTCCGACAAAACCCTGCAGATGAACACCTAGCAGCTCTGTTAGCAAGTCTCAATCCTACCTCCCAGCGGTGTGGAGTACTTCTTCGGAAGGAGCTAACGGGAAACGGGCGTATGGAGAGTTTTTTGCGCCATAAAAAAGAATTTTAAGTTGGTTGGGCTGAGGGTTGACCACCCGCTCCTAAAAAAACACCAATGCTACGAATCGGAAAACAATGGGCGCATCCAGCGCACTCAGCGGCTGAGTAGCCGCTAAGTGCTGAGCTCGTTGGATGGCTAGCTGAACTAAGCAGCTTAGCTCAGCGGCTGGCAAATTTCTCAGCGTAAAAATTTTATGCTAAGTAGGTCAGCGATAGTGAATTGATGTTATTTAAAATAGGAAAAAAAATTTAGCTCTCAAAATAAATTTTAACTTAGCTACCCATCCAGCCGACACATATCGCTGAGTTACTTTTTACGCTGTGCTGTTCAGCTAAGCGGCTTATCCGCTGAGTGCGCTGGATGCACCCAATGTCTCGGAACCGGATGGACAACACGACGCCGACCTCTGCTTTTCGAGCCAGGACACGAATCGTATCATGGAATGTGAGAACACTGCTTGCTGATGAACGGCTAGTAGTCCATTCAAAACGCGGGGGGGGGGTGTTCCAAAATAACACCGTTAAGAAAATCGAACCCTAAAGGTTTTTGGGGTCGTTGATCACGAAAATCGAGGTCCCGCGGTCCTAAAATTAGGGCGTCACCCCTAAAAATGCAAAAACACCCCTTTTTAGGGGGTTTTCGCGGTTATTTCAGTAATATTGAAAACTAATGCGATGAAATGCACTTTTTTTAATATTTATTTGCGAAGGGGGTTGATTTATCCTAAATTAAGGCGAACTTAATGGTAAGGGGTACTCCTAAAGGGTTGAAAGTACCCCTAAATTGGCGTAAATGGCAAAAATTGTAAAAAAAAATTTTCCCTAGTTTATGCTTCAAATTCGATTGTGGGCGTACTGTCAGGCAAAATTAAATTATTTTCAACCCTTAAGGGGTTAAAACTACCCCTACAATATAGTTCATTGAAAACTAAGGGGGGGGGGGGGGTGTTCCAAAATAACACCGTTAAGAAAATCGAACACTAAACATTTTTGGGGCCGTTGATCACGAAAATCGAGGTCCCGCGGTCCTAAAACTAGGGCGTCACCCCTAAAAATGCAAAAAACACCCCTTTTTAGGGGGTTTTCGCGGTTATTTCAGTAATATTGAAAACTAATACGATGAAATGCACTTTTTTTAATATTTATTTGCGAAGGGGGTTGATTTATACTAAATTAAGGCGAACTTAATGGTAAGGGGTACTCCTAAAGGGTTGAAAGTACCCCTAAATTGGCGTAAATGACAAAAATTGTAAAAAAAAATTTTCCCTAGTTTATGCTTCAAATTCGATTGTGGGCGTACTGTCAGGCAAAATTAAATTATTTTCAACCCTTAAGGGGTTAAAACTACCCCTACTATAATAAAAACAACTTTATATAAAAAAAATTGCAAACATTTATCAATTTATATTTTCTAATAAAAAGAATTTTTATTCAAACAATTCATTAAAAAAATTTAATTAAATTATTAATTAATTTTCAATTTACCCCTAAGGTTTAACTCCTTAAGAGGGTTAAAAATTTTCCAAATGTTTTAATAATATTTCATCAAATATAACATTTTAATGCAAAACAATAAATTTCAATTTGTTCCAATTACAATTTTAATGTGGGGGTAGTTTTACCCCCTTAAGAACCAAATTTTGAACCAAATTTCAAACAAAAAGCAAAAAAAAATTTTGCCTGACAGTACGCCCACAATCGAATTTGAAGCATAAACTTGAAAAACCAAATTTTTTTTACAATTTTTGTCATTTTCGCCAATTTAGGGGTACTTTCAACCCTTTAGGACTACCCCTTATCATTAAGTTCGCCTTAATTTAGTATAAATCAACCCCCTTCGCAAATAAATATTAAAAAAAGTGCATTTCATCGCATTAGTTTTCATTATTATTGAAATAACCGCGAAAACCCCCAAAAAGGGGTGTTTTTTGCATTTTTAGGGGTGACGCCCTAGTTTTAGGACCGCGGGACCTCGATTTTCGTGATCAACGACCCCAAAAACGTTTAGTGTTCGATTTTCTTAACGGTGTTATTTTGGAACACCCCCCCCTTAGTTTTCAATGAACTATATTGTAGGCGTAGTTTTAACCCCTTAAGGGTTGAAAATAATTTAATTTTGCCTGACAGTACGCCCACAATTGAATTTGAAGTATAAACTTGGGAAATTTTTTTTTACAATTTTTGCCATTTTTCGCCAATTTAGGGGTACTTTCAACCCTTTAGGAGTACCCCTTACCATTAAGTTCGCCTTAATTTAGTATAAATCAACCCCCTTCGCAAATAAATATTAAAAAAACTGCATTTCATCGCATTAGTTTTCAATATTACTGAAATAACCGCGAAAACCCCCTAAAAAGGGGTGTTTTTTGCATTTTTAGGGGCGACGCCCTAATTTTAGGACCGCGGGACCTCGATTTTCGTGATCAGCGACCCCAAAAACCTTTAGGGTTCGATTTTCTTAACGGTGTTATTTTGGAACACCATAACGCGCGTTTTGAATGGACTATAGATGAATCGATATAAAATCAAGCTCATGGGACTCAGCGAGACCAGATGGCCTGATGCGGGGGAACATATCTGCCAAAACGGTGAGTCCTTCTTATATTCTGGGAGAAACGAAAGCCGTAGGGGTGGCGTTGGCGTATTACAGGCAGGTCCAGTATCATTAGCTGGTCACCAATTTCATAGAGGATTATTACCGTTCGCCTGCGTACCAGACTAAGAAGTACTACGGTAGTCCAATGATATGCTCCAACTGAAGAGCTAAAAACTTCAACGATGGAGAGATTACACCTTGCGAATCATAGTGGAGCAGTCTACTGAATTCCGATTCCCCTTTACCATGCTTTCGTAGAGTATGAGAAAGCGTTCAACTCGGTCAATAGGAGCTTTATATGGCAGGCACTAAGGCGACGTGGACTGCCTGATAAAATAATAGAATTGATAAAATCCCTATATAGCAATTCCAAATGCAGAGTTCTCCATAATGGAAAATTATCCGGCACCTATGAGGTAAGCTCAGGAGTACGACAAGGATGCCTACTTTCGCCTTTACTATTTCTTATAGTGATAAATGACTTCCTTGTCGGCGCTCTAGATAGTAGAACAGGCGCATACAATGGGGTTTGGTAGACCGCCTTAAGGATCTCGACTACGCGGATGATATCTGTTTGCTGGCCCACAGACACCAGGACCTCAAAAACATGATCAACAATTTGGCAACAGAAAGTAGTCCAACAGGCTTAAGGCTAAATCCGACTAAAACCAAAGAAATGCAGATTAATGCATATACTATTGAACGGACAGCGCGACGTGGAACTGGTAAATGAATTCTGCTACCTCGGTAGTATTATTACCGAAAATGGCGGTACAGAAAAAGACGTGAGTTCCAGAATAAATAAAGCACGAAGCGCCTATGCATGCCTGTTCCGCAAACGGAGACCAATGGAGATCTCAACTAACACCAAATTGTGGCTGTTCAACTCTAACGTTAAGGCAGTTCTTTTGTTCGGTTGCAAAACATGAAAATTGATCCACAAGGCGCCTACAAGTATTCAGCAACAGATGCCTACGTCATATCCTAAAAATCCGCTGGCAAGATATAGAATTTCAAATGAAGAACTATGGCGCTCTGCCGGTCAAGAAAGGATACACGACCAAATCAGGCGAAGGAAATGGAATTGGGTTGGCCACAAAACGAAAATCTAGCCAAACAGGCCCTAGACTGGAATCCGCAAGGGTGGACCCTACTAACAGAGGCCGCAACAACTGGGAGATCCTGGTCGGAACTGAGAGCTATCGCGCAAAACAGAATCCGCTGGAGGGCAACTGTTTCCACCCTATGCCCCATGAGGGATTAAAGGAGCATAAAGAAGAAAGAAGACGCTAGCAACTGTCTCTCAAGCGGACCAGTACGGTATACTGGCATGCACTAATGAGAACTTAAGAAGGGCCTACTATAACAAATGGATCTTTATCTTCTCTGATAGTCTAGCGGCAATTAGGGCGATAAGGTCCCGTAGGAATAATTCGAAATTAGTTTGAGACTGTCAACGTGTTCTTGGTAAGTTGGATGTTCTCAAACAAGTTACATTTGTACGAGTGTCGGATCATCTGGGCTTCAAAGGCAACGAAAGTGCGAATGCCCTGGTTAAACAAGGCTTTGATATTGCGCTGATCGTCGGTCCAGAGCCGGCTATAGGAAGGGCGGAGGACCCCAGCTGCAGGCTTTGCCTGGAGGAATATGAGTGCCATCACGTTCTCTGTGAGTAGCCCCGCAATAGCGAGGAGCAGGGTTTCATTATTCAAGAAGTCTCTGCTCAAACACTACAAAAATACATTGTTTAAGAAACGTGTGTACTAAACTATAAGTATCCAAAATCAACCTAATGGGCTAAAACTTTAAAAAAATCCCTAAACAATTCTTATCACCAGAAAAATGTCTTTCTAAACACACCATTCACAAAAACGAAGCTATTCTTCAACGAACTTCCCTAGTCCATCACCCACATTCCTTCCGTATCCTATTTCAGCAGCATTCCTCGAGCCCAGCGAAAATCTCCTATTTATTTTCTCACGTGCTAACGTGCAAATGATAATATCACAAATAATCGGTCCCGTTCATTATCATCCCTGGTGTTTCCCACACAAACAAATAATAGCCGGTTGGCGATTCCTAAGGACTCTATTAGACCTCCAGCCAAGATTTCACATGCCTCGTATTTGCCCTTTAGATAGCCGGGATAATCCCTTTGGCGGTGCAACGTCGTGAACATTTTTCATGAATGAAAGCAGGTCCGCTCCCAAACGAGACTAGGATCTTTCCGAATAAGTAGAGCAGCAGGAAGGTCCAGCTTTCTCTCCTGTTTTTCTATAGGACAAAAATTCACTTGCAGTCACGTCTTAACTTGTCTTCCTCCATTCTAATTTGATTTCCGTGAATTCGGTGCCGACTTCGAAAAAAAAAATATTCTCAAGGTTAAGTGATCTCAGGAATATTCTCATAAACGTTTTTTCTAGGATAATAACAATTACAGGAAAAAATCTCGATGTCCTAAGGATATTTTTCAAAATAGGGCAAGAGAATCTTTCAGGAAGAGACACAGGTCCTAAAGAATTTCGGCACTTTTAAATGTTGATTCACCGCACATTTGGTATCCTTATACCGGGATTATCTGGAACAGCACAATAACAGGACATTCGGTGGATTAAACTCCTAAAGGATACTCAACAATTGATTCAAACATTTTCGAAGGAATTTTCCCTTCATCACTTTTTTTGTTCGATTGGCCATTGTGGGTGATGTGCGAAGAAGTGTGGCGCCGAATGTGGAATCTTTGTTGCAAAAAAAAACTATTTGGAAAATGTTTCGTTTTTTTGGACATAAATTTTATAATTGGAAAATCAGTTTGATGGGAAAAATTGACGAAGTGCTTTTGTGTGTATGTATGTATGTACATAAGAAAAAGGATCTTCAACAAGTTTATAGAATTATCAACAATAGACCAACAAACAACTTTAGTTCTCAGTGCCAGTAATAAATACTTCAAATAATATGGCAGTGATTTTTTTATCCGAAAATAGATAATAGTCTACGATGTTTTTTTAACATCATAATGAACTACACACATATATTATTTACATTCAATGTGAACATTTTAATTTTAAGAAACCAGCAAACCGTTAAACCTTTATGTATGAACAGCAAACAAAACCTCGGAAGGTGGTGGTCCGAGTAAAATAAAAAAATACGAGTGTGCGTAGGACCACACTTTAGAAGTGTTAACTTCTATGGCTAGTCTAAATGTCCAAATCAATCTTATTACAAGACGATAAGGATTAATATATTTTATTTATGAATATTCTGTTAAAGTTTATTTAATTGTTACTTATATATGCACCCCCTCCAAAATGTGTTGCAATGTTTGGAAATTAAACAATTTATCTTAAACTTATCACACAAAGATCGGACGATGGATGACTGGTATAATGTAGTTTTTGGTAAAAATAGTAGATAATACATATATAGTAATAAATACATAGTACATAGTTCATAGGAAAAATGTAGTACATAGTACTTGTCTTCGGGTTGATGCAATAGTCACGAAACAGAAATTTTTGCTATTTTAAACATTGTGCAAATATGCAAAAAAGTCATATTATATTCAGCCAAAGTCACGGATCTAAATTTTTATGGGAATCCACTGGATTCATTTTCAATTCTTTCAGAACATAGTACATAATATGCAGTACATTGTATATAGTACGTAATAGATAATATATAATACATAGAAAATAATATAACATAGGGAAGTTAGGGAATGGAATTACTGGAAAAACTACTTCTACAGAAGCAGTTCAGTACTTCCACCCAGTACAAAAAAGGAATTACATTAACACGGCGATGGCCTAGGCTGGGAAGTACTTCTTTTTTCCCTTCCATTTGGAAGTACTTATACTACATTTATTACTAAACTCATAATGCAAAGTTATTATACTGTAAATTTTTATAATGTAATTTAGTTGGCGTAGGCGTGAAGGGGTGGGGTAGCTTGAAGTAAAATTAAGCGATTTATATTTATATCATAAACATAAATTCAAATATACATATGTTTATACATTAAAGACATAAAACTTAATGGCTGAGACAACTGTGATGATTAACAAAGAAAACGAGCAGCTACGAAGTTTTTCAACACGCTTTTTGGGCGAAATCAAACGCTTGGTCACCAAACCCATTCTCCTCTGCATTACTTATAAGTCATTACAGAGAACACTAATTAAAGAAGTACTTCCAAATTGACTTCCCACAGTAAATACTTGCGATTTTCCCTACTGGGATACTACCTCAGATATGTACGTAAAATACAGATGCCCAGTCGAATAGGCGAAACGCCGAATTAATCCAAGCAAAAGATTTAAATATTGCAGCCATTTAGTTGGCTAGAGCATGGCAACTTTTAGTCGAGGTCCAGCAACAGACATCAGCGATGGTGACGCGCATTTTTGGTTCGCACCCGTTTCTGGGCACTTGTGCCTATGCAGCTGGCTAGAGCATGGCAACTTTTGGTTTAGCTCCACATAGAAACAGCAGCGTATAATTCTATGTGTGCGAGGAAAAATAGCCCGCGCTTGGTGAGAGGGATTCAAAATTCATGTCATATTCTCGCACGCCATCGCACACAGCAGCGAATGTATGAATGTATGCAGACCCGCTCTCAAAATCCATGGCATATTCTCGCACCCATTCACTTCATATTTTCGCAATGCAGACGCCGCCGCTCTTAGCATTCATTTCATCCTCTCGCATACATTCGCTGCTGTTTGCGATGGCGTGCGAGAATATGACATGAATTTTGAGAGCGGCGCGAGAATATAAAACGAATGCTGAGAGCAGCCTCTGTATTGCAACATTCAAACACAATCCCTCTCACCAAGCGCGGGCTATTTTGCCTCACACACTTATAATTATACGCTGCTGTTTGTAAGTGGAGCTCAACTAAAAGTTTCCATGCTCTAGCCAGCTGCATAGGCACAAGTGCCCAGAAACGCGTGTAGCAACAAAATGCGCGTGTCGCCATCATTGCAGCAAGTGTCCAGAAACGCGTGTAGCAACAAAATGCGCGTGTCGCGAATTCTTTGTTTTACCCCCAGCGAAAAAGTGCCAAACGCGCCTAAAGAAGTTAACACTTCAAAAATTGCCTTACAACGGCCAAACACAGGCCGCTTGGCTTTTTAAAGGGCATATGATGGCCGTAGAATTTTTAACCATTTTTAAAAGGATCGCATGGCCGAGGACCATGTTTCAATCTCTGCCGGTGTTCGCCCATTGTAAGGCCATATTTTATTTTCACCCGATTTGTCATTTCTATAAAAATCCGGCGACCGGCCACGTTATCCCAGGATGCGGAACAATTACATACATATATCCGAAAATGGCTTATGATATCAGAAATTTCGGGAAATAGACCAGTGCAAACCCCGGAGGAGATGGATGAACTCTGCAACGGCTGACGCAGAAACAAAGCTCAACTTCGGGAACGGGAGACATGCCGTCAAATTTGCAGAAAGGCTCGATTTGATCTGTAGCGCCATTGGATGGATGAGTTTTTGAGCTAAGACACGAATTGGAACATGGAAACACTGCTTTCTGATGGACTTCTGGCTGAAGTTCTCAACGATATGGACCGATATTGAATAACTGGCTCGATGCAGCGGAGCATATATACCCAAACGGTGAGTCCTCCTTATATTCTGGCAGAAATGAAGCTGAAAACCGTAGTTATGGCGTTGGCGTAATATTCACCAGGGAAGCAAGGTCTATCCTCATTACCTGGTCACCAGTTTCCGAGAGGAGTATTACCATGCACCTGCGTACCAGACTAAGAAGTACTACGGAGCCCAATGCTACGTTCTAACTGAAGACGCAGACGATGAAATCGAGAGTTTTATACGCGGCTGAAAGAAATTTTTCGCTCTATTCCTTGGAGACATCATTGCTTTAATGAATGACTTAAACGCATAGATCGGCTCTAGCAACAACGACTTCGAAGATACAATTGAAAATCAAGGCCTAAACGAAGTTAATAATAACAATGGTGAGATTTTCGTTAACTTCTAAAATTCCCACCAATTTATGGTCACAAGCAAATACATAAGAAGATTTGATGGTAGAATGAGAAATCCCAAAAATCCCGTGGCCGTCAGGCGCAGAAGAACTATTGTGTAGGATGTTAAGAGGTTTAGAGCAGCCATTTGGTAGTACCAACTATTCTATGAAACAAGTAAAGCGTTTCTGATTAAACAAATATTGAAGATCTGTGCAGTACTACAAAGGACGTTACATTGATTGCAAGGGAAATGAGCATTGATTATGTTCAAAGAAACTGACAATATTAGATTTCGGACACAGTCAGGCAAAAAATAGAACGCAGGAGGACCCTAAATACAAGCTGAACTCTACCAGCGATTAGGAAAAAGTCTTCAACTAGAATGGCAATACTCCCTGTCGCACTCGATAGTGTAAAGAAGTGTCCGACATGATTAAAAGCGGCAGATAAGCGAACTCGCAGAAAAAGCATAAAACGCGGTAAACTAAAAGGTATTGTAACAAATTACTGAACAGATCTCGCAAAAGCACTCTACTAAAAAGCACGGTGTAAAGTGTGCGGATGGTTGGGCCGCGACGAGAAGCAGATCCAAAGATGGAGATTTCTTCAAGTAGTTCAGCAGCAGTTTCGTCTCCTCTAAGAGCTTAATTATTGTTATTGAGCTTATTTATGGCTTTTTAATCTCGTTCAGGGTTGGGCTCCTTATTATTATATGGCCCTCTGCTATGTCTTTTCTTGTTGATACTGGAGCATATTGGTTAAGCAGGTCTTCAAATTAGTTTTTCCATATATTTTGGACTTCCCTTAAGTTAATAATACCCCCCTTTTCGTCTTTGCACCTACAAGTTCTGGTCTGGTTTGGTTAAAATTGTCAGTAATCGACCCTATATCCTTATACGCTTGCCTGATGTTTTTGTCCAGGATTCTGGCATTTTGTTGTTCCTTCTTCTTTTTCCTTAGCAATCGATCTGCATATCGTCGTTTTGCTTCGAATAGTTTTCCCTCTAGTCCTGGCCGATCTGGCGATATACTACCTATGACTATTATTTCTTCCTTCTAATGCTGTTTTACATTCTTCGTCAAACCAATCGGTCCTGCTTCTTCTTCATACCAATCCGATAGCGTCTTCTTCGACAGGGGCCTTTGAACTGTCTTTTATGCATTCCCATATTTCATTCATACTGTCTGACTGTTGCTCCAGCCTTTCTGAGATTCTTCTTTGCGTCAATTCCTTATATCTCGTTCGTGTTTCTTCCAATTTTAAATCTTCAAGATTGATTTTTGACATCCTGGCCGTCTTTTGAATCATTTGTGTTTCTATTCGCTCTCTATACCAGATTTAAACCAATCGCTGTAGCTTTTTTTTATGTGGTAGTGCTAAGCTTAGGAGTCACCCTTTGTACTACTAGTCCGTCATGTCATTTGTCACGTCATGGTGCAATGTCTAGCAGTAAGCTTAGTACGGGGGAGGGATGAGGGGGGGTATAGGTTAAGGATTAAAGGGTACGGGGAGGGGTATTGAAGAAGGTGGTGATGAACCCTGCGTTTGAACTCTTGGATGTTATAGGAGTTCGGAAATACTGACTGCGAGAGGTTATTCAACAGTCGAGTTGTTCTATTAACAAACGAATTCATATCTTGTTGAGTGCGTGAAAAGGGGAGTTGCAGGTGAAGGGAATGAGACGAGTGGGCTAATCTGTTGTTGCGGGTATAAGATTGCCGTGGAGGCAGGAGAGCGTTTAACTCGGAGGAACAGTCACTATGATAGTAGCGATAAAATTTTGTCAGTGCTGCTACATTTCTACGGTGGCTCAAGGGGTCGATGGTGGAGCAGGCGGTGTCGTCATCAATTAATTTGAGCGCCCTTTTTTGCACTTTATCTAACCAGTGGTTATTGGGGCGCCGCCCCAAACGAGGGAGTTGTATTCGAGAAGAGGCCGAATGTAGGATTTATAAATAACAGCACGGGCCGATGGCTGGAGGAGGAACTTGCACCTCTTATGAAATCCCAAGCACTGGGATGCTTGTTTGGCGATTTGGAATATGTGGTCATTCCATCGCAAGTCTTTCGCTAATGTCACGCCTAAGATGTGCAAGGATGGGTCGGCCATTAGTTTAACTCCATCCACTCTCAAGGGTGGAGAGGTGTTGAGCTTCTTTTTGGAGATAAGACAGTACTTGGTTTTGGAGGGGTTGAATTTGACACGATTCTTTTTTCCCCACTCTATAATAAGTTCAATGTCGTTATTAATAGAGTTGAACATTAGTTCGCGATCATCAAGACAGGATCTGGCATGAGTCTGTCTTGTATCGAAGCTGTACGAGTAACGTAGAGTACCGTCGTCAGCGAAGCTGACAAGTGGGTTGGAGGGGATTGAAAGAAGGTCATTTATAAATATGAGAAATAGGGCCGGTGATAAAATTGACCCCTGGGGTACCCCCGCAGAGATCGTGTGGGATGCGGATTTGACACCATCCAATACTACTATCGCTGTTCCCCGGTAGGATCTGACATCTAATACAGTGTTTGCGATTCTTCTCTCTACTAGGACGTGCTCAATCTGGTTCTTCGTAATCCCATCGGGTGATATCCACGTCTTTATGTGGGAAAAAGGTGGACGTAATGACCATTCCGCGAGATGTGGCAAAATCAATTAGACGAGTACCATTGTTGTTAGTGCGGTTGTATAAGGCTATATTCCTATTTTCGCATTAGCGTCTCCCACCATAATCTTAATGTCCTTTGATGGAGTTTGATTAAAAGCTCTTAGCAGGATATCGTAGAACTCATCTTTTTATTCGTCTGGCTTGTCTTCTGTTGGGGCGTGTAAGTTTATTATGGACAAATTGTGGAATCGCGTCCTGAGTCTTAGTAAGCATATTCCACTGATACCTTTAAAATCGATGAAAAAAAATGCCAGTCCAAATTCTTTGCCCGTTGATGCTAAGATTTTTTACGAACCATGAGCTCTAAACAGCAATAGCCGGCGTAGATTCGGGCCTCATATATCGCTTAAAAGTAATTTTGGGAGCTATGACTAGCAGTCACAATATAGACAAAACAATTTTAATTTTTCCGTTCAGGTACAGTGAAATTGTATGTGGAACTTATGTATATCCCTGGTATCCCATGACTCCCCCTCTCCACAAAATACCCTTTCATGGATCCATTACAATTGAAAAAGCAAAGAGTTTTTAACTATTTCTAATGGGAGCACTTACGGCCTCTCGACAGCCAACTAGACCACACCACCGTACAGTCCTGCAAAGAAGGCAAACAAAACCTATCCGATAACCCAAAAGCTGTCACCTAACTCCGAGTAATTACACAGTCGTTAGGGCTTTTAATTTGCAATTTTTCATATTAACACAGCAGCAGCTTAACCTTTTCTTATTGCTGTTTTTAGGGGAAAAATCTGCTTTATTTGAGTAATGTAACCCACTTCAGGTTGCCACTTCATGACTTTCTGTTATCACAGAAGAAAGTTACTTTGTTAGATTTCTTATCAAATAATTTCTTTCTACGTTTCGAATAAACCATTGAACACGACTAAAGAGATCAACGACTTTATAAATAGAAACTATCTACCCACCGAAAAGGGTTAATGCACTTAGCATAGTATTTACATGGTAAACAAGAAAACTCAGCATTCTTGCGCAGCCCAGGAAGACGTATACGTAGGGAGCAGCACTGAGATGGAGATATCTCCTCTAGACAGAAGGAGACTTAATGTAAATGCATACAGAATGCATAAATTACAGAAACTCGTAGTTACGGGGACATTTTCAATGCGCGCATATATGAATAGCATAGAAAACTGTGTATGAATTTAGCCGCCAGCATTATTTCTGAATCATTCAATTCTTTATCGCCCCTTTTTTTCTTACACTCTGACGCCGCCGTCCCGGGTGTTCTATTACTAAAAGGAATTCTAAGTAACATTGAATGCCTGATTGCTTATTAGTGATTAGAAATGACACGCATTGATTAAGCTATGCTAATCGAAAAGGTATATCGGGACAGAAGAGAGAGTGCTACAGCTACTCCCGTGGGGCTCCGGCTGATACGCAACGAAGTCAATTTGTCGTTGGGATTTGCCTGGATTTTATGTATGGCTATACCACGTGCTGCATAACTGATGGTATATATATGTATATCTGTGACAGGAATACAGACTGCGTCAAAGGGAAAGGCATTCATTGGGCTGGCATACACGGATCGTAATATCAACACCAAAAAACCGGTTTTTTATGATACTCTCGGCGTACATGGGTATTTATTTTACCGAGAGTAACTTTATTATCCCTACACGGAATATCTATGTGTGCACAACCCGAGCGCGAATAACAAAGAGATATGTCAATATCAGACCCAAAGAAGAAGAAGATAAGAAGAAACATTTGTGCATGTGTTAGTTTTCTCGCCCAAAATTTCTGTTCAAAAAGTTGCAACAACTTTCTCTCTTCCTTTTGCCCCTCTGTCCAGGAAACCGGTTTTTTAGTCTTGACGTTATGATCCGTGTATGCCACCCCATTCATATGGTAATTATAGGTGTAATCAAACGTGGATGTACCCACATTCTCTGCTCTGAAGAAAGAGAAGAATAACAGGGCGTAGGATTGTTGCGCTAAACGTCGCCGAGAACTAATCGATGCACCGCCGCCGTTAACCCAGCTCAGAGCGACGACGACGACAACGACAACAACGACGACGACGAGTTTCCTTCTTGGATTGTTCATGCCCTACGCCCAGGCTACGTGGTGGTGGGAACAAGCCCAAAGGTGATTGAACTTTTTCTAACGTCATAGCCGAGACGCATTACATATATATAGGTATATCCGAATGGAGCGGTAAGCCTGCATTGAACATCATCGACTAAATGCACGGAGGAGAGATTTACGATTGGAGATGAGCCTTCGCGTTCTGGAGCACACACAATAAACGAACAACAACAGCAACAACAAGCGGCATTATAAAGGATTGATACCAAAGCGAATGGGTTATGTCCGTTGCATTCAGAGAAGCCATTCGAATGCGACTGGAACTGAAGAACAACAATCCACCGAAGAAGGTATCTTCAATTACCCGCCGACCATACCGGAAACCCGACTCCGAATCTGAATCCCAATCAGGCATCTTTACTCAACTCGAAAATCTTCCCCCCATTTGAATTTTCAAACCCAACGGTCGCCCAGAACAGGTTCTTCACCATCATCATCATAATTTTACTGGCTGGTCTCGCGCAGCTTCTATGTGGGCTATTATTGCACAATATCTAGGCAATACCCGGAATGGAAGATAAAACCGAGCCCAATTCAGGTAACCCCCGGTATACTGGGCTTACAACCAAGGTGAGATGGTGCCTTCTAGGATTAATGGAATCTCTCTTTCCTCCAGTGGTTATCTCGCACGCAGCAGCCTACGCTGCCAGACGCAAATTGCTCGTTTCTTTTTCTAATAATCCCAAGAGCTAGGTGGCATCTTAGATATATCTGAAGGATTGCGTCGTAGGAATCTGGACCGATTTAAATGTCAATCACCTGTGTGCGTTGATTATGGAAAATGTACGCACCGCGCACCGGGGAGGGTTGGGCTCTCATTAAAATAGTTTACCTCTCGTTTTTTTCAGGCTGGATCCGATTTGAGTGGATTATTTGTGTGCGTGTCAGCGTGATTAATGAGGTTTTAAAATTATTTTATGATTAGCTTTTCTAATGCTATGTTGTGGTGGAGTTTTAACATGACTATGTCATCGAGTTAAATTGGGTTTTATTTATACCGGAATGTTCTGAAATTGTTTTATGCGGAACGGAAACGGTTTAAGCTTTGAGGAAGATTAATATTTTATGGAATTGAACCAACTTTATTTGACATTAAATTGAGAGCAGAGACTATGAACAAGTTTGCATTTATTTAGAGATAACAAAAAAACATAGAAGAGTTTCTGTGTTACGAAAAAAGCATAGACGAGTTTCAAGACTCATCTTGCTTTCATTTGACAGAAAGATAAGACACGATCGTAATATATCTTTGATACAAGATCCAAAGTTAAATATATAGTGGGGAGATATCAGCGGAAAATTAAAGTTTTATTCACTTGTAAAATTTCCTCTTGAAGATTTTGAAAAAAAGTATCCTAGGCAATTTATGACAATTGTCAGAGATTGGTCAAAATGGCAGCACGGCTCCTCTTTAATGGAATAAAGCCTTTTCGATATTACGGAAAATGTGTGCCCAGAGTTGTATTAATAGAGCTCCAAATAGGTCTTTTTCTTAGACAGTCAAGTTGCTCTTACATCTAGGATCTTACATCGGTCACACACACATGCCCACTAGGTCTCCATCCACGTAGTAATGGCAGATTCCTGCTAACTAAACTCACCAACCCTTTTGTATCACTTGGAGTCCACGACAGTTCGAGCCATAAAGACATTACTTCGACCTGGGTGTCATCAACGCAAAAAGAGCAAAATTCGACCTTTAAGAAATTGTTTAGGACACAGAAAACGGGCAATAATCTTGGCGACCATTGAAGGTGCCATTAAGCATACCCAGTACACCGGTTTTCGTTCGATTGCGAAGGTCAAGCAGCATTGGATGTTCTTAGTACTTAGTCGAGAGACCGCTTGATAAAACTACACTTCTGTTTGGAATGGTCGATTAGATCGATCGATCTACTACCAGACGGGTAAGGACCAGTTGTAAAACCACGGGCAAGATGGGGAAACGGTGTTAAGGTTGCAGCAGGAATACTCCTCAACCCAAGAAACTGCGGCAAACTGCAGAGCAGAGAAACGCAGAGCATCGTTTCTCAACCTTTTGAGTTTCGCGACCTCCTGAAAAGTCAAAACATGAATTAAAAAATCCTGAGACCCCTTACTATAATATTGGTTGTAAGGCAAAAATCCAAGCCTTTGGAGCAATTTACTCAACAAGAAATCAAAAGTTGAGTCTGATGAGGACAGCAGGAAAGCCAAACATGTTTGATCCGGGAAAATCGTGGCCAAATTATTACATTTTATACGGTTGTTAGCTTAAGCTTCCCGTTGTTACTATCAGTGCAATTGAATTGTCTTGTGGTGCACTGGTTGTTAGTCCTAACAAGATCCAACCAAATACTTTGAGATGTCTTTGTTGCCTTTACTATGTCTTCTAGTGGGATCTTTGAGTACGCGTTCGCTCCTAACATAACAGAAAGACAATTATGAACGACGACCTCCTGACTTGATGGGGTTGAGCTTTGTTAGCGGACTCACCTTCTTGTAGACAGAACACTTTTCAACATAATACTTCATTTCGTAGGCAGCACATCTATCTCTTCTTATAATGTGGTATGATGCTACCTTTACCTTGGCAGTTGCAGATACGTTCTTGG
This sequence comes from Thereva unica, assembly GCA_949987705.1. Lineage (NCBI taxonomy): Eukaryota > Metazoa > Arthropoda > Insecta > Diptera > Therevidae > Thereva > Thereva unica. Next base: position 147,466,818 of record OX465283.1, read on the forward strand.
GGTGCTTGTGTCTGCAACGGATTCTAAAACCTTCAGCTGAGTATTTGGAAATGACATGAATTGTGTGAGTTTCGGTAGCTCCCTTTGTGGACCGAATTCGTCCCCCTATTGTCTAAAGGTTATGAAGGGGAGCCTTTGGAGCAAGATGTGGAGAAGTAGCACATCCCACGACAGATTGAGACCCCCTTTATATCTAATTCCGATCCCCTTGAGGGCCGCGACCCCCAGGTTTGGAAACAATGGTCTAGAGGAATAAGCTGCAGAAGTCGACGGTTCGAATTTGGCTGTATAACCATCGACGAGGAAGAAGAACATTCTCTATAATTTACTAATTAAATTGTGGTCGCCCCCTTTCCCAATAAGTAATGAGCGTCTGCCTTGATAGCGTAGGCGGTTGTGGCACTAACTACCGTTCCAGAGGTTCGTGGTTCGATTACATGCAGAGGTATGATTTTTTTTCCATTTTTCCACGATATTGCTCTAGTTACTTGGTGCCCGACATTGCACTCAAAGACAAAAAATTCGAAAATACAGGGTTTCCGTTGCGGATTTAGGATTTGAAATTCGAATATTTGTAGAATAGTTGCGCGGAGAAACGTGAGCCCAACATAGTTCGGCACAGCATGCTTGCGGATTGTTTAAACATGTTACAACAGTTTTGGTTCATCACCGAATGAAGATATACATTTAAATGGGTTTGTCAATAAACGAAACTGCCGATATTGAGCCCCAAAAGGAACAAACCTGCGATTAAACCACCAGAAAGTTATGCACAGCTGCCTGAGATAAACTCTGAATCACTATATTTACTATCAGTTCTTATGCCCTTGAAGTCATGGTGCAATGTTAAGCGCATTGGAAGCCGCCTTGTTGGAGTGTTATGCCTGCTTAAACAAAACGGCTCCCACCAGTGACCAACGTAGGCTAACAAACCAGCGTGATCAATGCTTAATATTGCGATATATACAAGCCAAGAACGAATCGTACTTTATTAATCTTTATTCGATATAATATTACAGGTTGCATGTATACAGCCCACAGGATTCTAGTCATTGCTGTTAGCTCATCAACTGCTAGCACCAAGTTCTAGAGAAGATCAGTCAGAATCCGAACAAAATTTAAACCAAATGTGAATTATTTGTCGTAGTCCTCCTTTATTTTCTTCTTCAGTTCAATTTACGAAAAAGGAATTTAAGAAGCATTGAAATGAACATGAAACAACATGCAAGAAAATGCCAAAAACCCAACTTAAACATAACCTTAAAAAACTGCAAACAAAAGCCACAATCCATTTAGCAAAATTTCTCCGAACTTATAAGATTCAATCGGTTAGAAAAACGTTATGCCGCCTTTATTATTATAGAACGTAATCTACATACAATAAACAAAACCAGGATGATCCCCAGCACCCACAAAAGGTTTTCACACATTTCCTTCCAAATAACTAGACAAGCCAAAACTAACTAAAAACCAGGATCCTACTTCAATTTCGAGTGACGAAATTTGTCTTATCTCTCATCAGTGCACATCCTTTATGATTATTGCCGTTGAATAAATTTAAACCTTAACAATTGCCTCTCCTTCAAAGGAGCTCCTTGGAGATAAGACGTCCACGTCGCAGATCTTTTGCCAGTGAAAATCTTTTCATTTGCAGCGGCTTCTGTTATCACAATAATATGCAAAGGAACCTTTCAATACTTGACCACAAGCTTAAATCTGGTTAGAAGGACAAAAGCTTAAAGGAAGAACTTTTTTTTGTTTGTGCAAAGGACGTGGTCATAAATTTTCGTCTTTAAACAAGACATCAAAAAAATTTTGAGGAACATATTCAATGTTTACTCTTCTAATGGAGATAAAGGAATTGGATTCGTCTTGGAGACACCCACTTCGTCATCTTAAGGAGCTGGATTAGGAAAGAGGACGAGTTTCTTAAAGGAACTCTTTTTACGGACTAAGACGCTGGAGGATGTCTTAAGCCTGATTAACAGGAAAGACGTCGTACTGTGATGTTTGGAAATTTTAAATTTTTTACTTTTTTTTAAATCCTCTCAAAAAAGAGATATTTTTTTGGGAAATGGAATTTGCTGGAACTAGGGTCTTTGTTTTTTTTCTTCATTGAAAAGAGGAAATTATGATTTTAAATTTCGATGTTGAAGATTTCGCCATATTAGTAACTTTTTCTTGGCATTCTTTCTATTTTTCATTTATGTATAAACAATTCCATAAACACATTAACATTTCGCATATGTATAAGACCCAAGCGTATACATGTATTCCCCTTCGAAATTCTTTTTTGATTTTCCCAGTTGATTTGGCGCACACTATAACAATCGAAACGTAGAAGAGGATTACAACGTTAGACGGAGATTAGAAAAAAAGGACATAAATGAAAGAAAAAAGAATACAAAAAGCGCAAGATAGAAGAACGAGGAAGAAATAAGGCAATTCTACAAAAAAAAATAAGCTAGGGCAGAAAAGAATTTAAACCCAAAGTCTGAACCAAATATGGCGTGCCGTGCCCTAGCCGTACGTTCGAATATAACGATCGAGTATACATATGCAAGTTCATTAAGTTAATTAAGGTCGGTGCCATATGAACACTGTCATGTTCGTACGTTAGGGTAGGTACGGCTATCTGGCTATCTTAAGATTCTTCCTTGCGAGTCTATCACGAAATTCACCTGTTTAACCAGTAGTAGATTCGTTGCTGTCCATAGGTGGCTCAAATTTCAGGTCGCTTGGCAGCCGGATAGGTATATGTATCTTCCAAAAATCACACTAGAAGGGGTTTGTCCTGTGGAAATATGATCTGCTGTCCGATAGGCCATTAGAACAATTGGGAAGTAACTGTCCCAGCCGCGCTGATGCTCGCTAACAACTTTTCTTAGGTGCTCTAGCATTGTCCTGTTGAATCGTTCTACCATTCAATCAGACTGTGGGTGAAGGGGCATCTTCCGTGTCCTCTTCACTCCGAGTATCTTACATACATTCTTGAAAAACTTGAGATTCAAAGTTTCTCCCTTGGTCAGAATTAAGCTCATGCGAAACACCCAATATGCAGATCCAATTGGTTACTAGCTCCTCGGCAACAGTGATTGCTTCCTGGTTTGGAATGGCATAGGCTTTGGGGTAGAAGTAGGCCATGACCACCAAAATGTAACGATTTCCTCGGTCTGACGCTGGAAAAGGTCCCGGCACATCGATTGCGATTCTTGAAAATGGGGCTCCACGTAGTATTGCTGCATTTCTGCTTTTGTTCTTACTCGACGACCCTTGCTGCTGGCACAAACTGTGCATTTACGACACCAGTCTGCAACATTGTCCAGCATGTGAAGCCATTAGAATCTTTCTCTTATTTTTGCCAAAGTTTTGTTGACTTCTAGATATCCTCCTGATGCGCCATTATGATACTCCTCTAGAATATCTCTTATTCTAACGCGACGGACTGTACTCGATATGAGGTGCCGTCAGCGGTTTCCCATTTGCCCTTGAATACTCCCCGCTCGATGTGCAATGAATCCCATTGAGTCCAATAGCTCTTCAGGGTTTCGCTTCTCTCTGCAATATCCTTCCATTCAGGCTTTCAATCGTATTCCTTCCACGTCAGAATCAGGCAAATATCTGGGTCGTCGCGTTGAGCGTCTCGGAGTTCCTGATCATTCCATCCTGTCGTTGGCACAATTGTCGTGCTTTGACTCTTTTCGTCGATACGCCCACAATGTTTGCAATCGGGTGCGCATGGTCGCCAGGAGAGCTCATCTGCATTTCCATGGTTTCTTTCCTCTCTGTGGTCTATATTGAAATCGTAGGTCTGAAGTCTCTCGATCCATCTTTACCACTTTTCTTTCAGGATTTTTGAATTGCATCAACTATTTTAATGTGGGCTGTATTTGCCCATATAATAGATATACTTGTGGAAATGCTTAGCCGAGTCCACGATTGCCAATAGTTCTCTTCTCGTGACACAGTAATTCCTCTCCGATTTTGACAGCGCTCTACTGTAGTAAGCTATAACCTTTTCCTGTCCTTCGATGTGTTGTGACAGCACTGCAACAATACCGACATAACTCGCGTCTGTGTCCAATATACATTTTTGCCTAGCTTCGGATATGTGAGTCCGCGTCTGAGCCATATCCCACATCTTTTCTCAATTTTGAATCCTGTTTTTTTTTTTTTTTTTAGATTCCCTTCGATGGTATTGCTCCGATTCAATGATTGCTTGCTAGTGATGAGCAAGACTGGTCTTGCACATTTAGCAAAACCAAAGCAAAACCAAGACAAGATAGAACAAGGTCAAGTCAAGATTGCAAGATCAGCTTTTTGCTCATCACTAGGGTTTTTCAGAACTGTTTAACAGTAACAGTAAAACAGCTGTTTTTTGGCTAAAATCGAAAAACAGCAAGCAGCTGTTATTTCTTAACTGTTTTTACTGTTTTTGAAATTTTGCGAAAAGAATTGAAGAAAACCGAGACGACCAAATCTTAGATAGCTGTGAAGTTGAAGAAATTGATTATTTTGAAGATGGACATGGGAGTGTTAAGCAAGGATGTAATAGAAGAAGAAAAAGTAGATTATCATGACCAGCTAGAGAAGTCAAGAAAACTCGTTAAATTCATTTAGAACCCAACAGTTCGCAATATGTAGTGTCTTTATGACTAAAGACGAATTCGGTCACGAGATAGAGCTGCATCCTGAAGTTAAAAGCCGGTGGAATTCTATTCCATCAATGATTGAGCCACAGGTCAAGACCGAAAAAGCAATTCGCGAGACATTAAGAGAATTTAATTCGTTGAATATGTTAGAAGAATCGGACTTTTCTGGTCTAAAGATTCTTGTCAAGGCAATGGAAACCGCTGTCGCAAATCTTAGCCCCGAGGGCGCAACGTTAGTGAGCGCTGAAAAAATTGTACAATTCATGTTTATAAAGCTTTCTGAAATCAATAGTGAAATTCGTAATAAGCTGATCCAAAAGTAAAAAATTGGTATAAATGACCGAATGAACGAGGATGTTATGAAATTATTGCAAAGCCTCATGGATCCTACAGTCACACCATCAAAATCCACACTAAATTGTGCACACTAAAATCTAGCGTCTGGTCTTTTTGGTGTCACTGATGTAGGGGTAAACAATGTAACTCAACAGAGCCGGAATACTACTGAAAACGAAAATTTGTCGCTGCAAGATGAATTAGACATGCTTCTTCAAAAAGATTAACCGGCAGTACAATTTAGAGAATCAGATTTGAAGTGGCTCAAATCGGAATTTTCACTTTTCAAAAAACAGGTCAACGCAGACGCAGATGCAGAGTTTCTCTGCAAAATTATGAAACGCAATTCTTTCCATCAAATCAACATCGGCCGATGTTGAACGCGTGTTTTCGGTATGCACTAATTTTTTCACCAAAGTAAGATCACGTCTTTCGGATAAATCCCTTCAAACGCTTGTCTTGCAGTAATGAGCAAAAATCCTGTTTTGCACATTTAGCAGGACAAAGACAAGATTTCTGATGACTTCTTGCAAGACTTTTTGCAAGGCTTTTTGCAAGATTTATGGAACTTTGTTATGAGCAAAAAGTCTTGCTATCTTGATCTTGCAGTCTTGTCTTGGCCTTGCGTTGGTCTTGCTAAATGTGCAAGAAAAGGCAAGACCAGTCTTGCTCATCACTATTGCCTGCCTATTTCTTTGTGGACCTTTGTCTAACTACTTAATTTTTATCCGTAGTTAGTGTTTTTTTATTTACAATCTTGGGAAAAGATTCACGTAAAACCAGTGCTCATCGCCAAATAGCTGCCTATTTTGAAGACCTTCCATAATCCTATCTTTTGGATGGCTTAAAAATGTTTGAAAAGCGCTGGGTCGATCAAGGTAGATTATATTGACAAAAAAATTACCCAAAATAATTTCTATATTTTTCGAAGGAGTTTTGAAATGTTTCAAATTAAGATCGTTTACTTCGACAATTAAATGAAAATCGATTAAGGTTCGACTTACAATCACAAAAGTATCAAAACTATGCAAATTACACTGTTCTTATCAATCAAAGTTCAACCAGCAACACATTTCTACTTATTCCTCGCTAAGGCCTGCCCTCGAGTTAACGAACTTTCCACAAAGAATCTGAACTGTAAATAAGTAGAATAATTAGTTCACGCTCGTAAATGGAAAGTCATAACAGAGAAATTTCCATATTTTTCTGGCACAAAACATAATCCATAATTACCTGTTTAACCTGCTAATAGCCAAGCCATATCAAAGGTTCTTAATAGCCTGCGTTGATAAATTCCCTTTTTATCGCTCAGTGGCTGCACGCGGGGCGGGGGGGGGGGGCATGGCGAGAGAAACTCCCTGCAATCTTCTAAGTAACTGAAAAATAACGAAAAAAATTCCTCGCATATCTGAAGGCTAAAACGACCGTTTTTATACCGTTAGATGCCAAGAATATAAACACAAGAAGAAATATAACCAGCCGCCGCCTCTTGAACCAGCATTCACCACCACCACCAGCAGAACACCGAGGAGGAAGAGAGCATTCCCGCATTTATCCAGCGGGCAAGTTTCCCCTTCTGGGGCCTTTGTGGGGCTTTGCATGGGTCCCACAAACATTGGGGCCATTCGAGGCTCGGTCGGTCTGCGCCGTGTCGTGCACATGCGGAGGACAGAGGACTCGATACATAGAGACCCTCTAGTGGGAGCCCCCCGTGCGAATCTCGGGCCGTTATCATGATTCTACACCTATGCACCCTATTGTGGCAGTTAGTTGCATATGAATTACTTTGTCGTCGCCATTGTTGTCGTCCAGCTCAATGGCTGTGTTTGCTCGATCAGTTTCCTCAGCCTCAGGTGAGTTTCTGTTGACCTGTCGAGACCAGGTCCTTCTCGGTATATAGTACGACATCGGAACCTGTACTTGTTTGTTGGCATCTTTGTCTGTCTGTCTCTGGCGATTCTTTCGACATCCGCCGAACGTTCGTCATAGTATTACTCTGCGAAAATCATATGGCTGCACCGGATGTCATTCATTCTTAAGGGCATGCAGTTTCTGGTTTTTTGTTCCTGGGTCCAACCTTTGGGAGATATACTCGGAAAGCAGGACCCAAAATAGATTTGACCTCAAGTGTATGAAGACGGTTTATTGCTCTTTGTTAGATTCCTTGAAGATAAGTATTTTTTTTATCTTAATTTGTTGTTATCCTTGTTCAAACAGGAATTTTCCTTTTATTCCGTGGGTGTTCCTGCAAATCAAACTGACGTTTATGCCTTTGGCCAGGACTTGTTGCAGGCCGGAAAAAAATTTACCAATAAAACCTTTTTGGACAGGATTTGAAGTGGTGGCTACAAGGTCTATGGGAGATTAGCAGTGTTACTTCTCACACATGTAATACGTCAAATGATCTAGTTTTCACAAAGGATCCTAAACTCGTAACTCTGTTTTCAACTACACAGAAACAAAGGGCAAGGAGAAATAAATCAGTCACGATTTTTCATCTTTCCAGATTTGAAGATTTCTTCTCCTTTGTTGCTCACTTCATCCATTTTCTTGTAGCTTCTCTCTCGATAAAGTTCTGATTGCGTTCAGCATTTATGTTCGTCGGAAACTAATCAAGCCGAAGAAGCCATGTAACCCTTTAGTTCCAGAAAATTACATCCAGGTACGTTCTGACAAGAATTTCCAATAATTACGTGCCCGTAGTGGAATTGAAATGCGTCGTAAAATACTTTAACCATAAGAAGCCGGCTGATCCTTTTGTATCGTTGCGCTGTCCAATAGAGCAGCGAAGAAAGAAAATCTGAAGAAGAATTCCTGTAACGGGCTGGAGCAGAGGGCCCCAACCACGCAGGGCAGGCACTTGCTCCCCGCGCCGCGGATGATATCGAACCTTGAAGTCCCAGCAGAATTACCAGATGAAGGTTAATGACACCGTGGAAAAGGGATGATGGTGGATATTTGTTTACTTCTGATAGTCATCATCGGACCAAGTCATTCAGGTCCACAGCGAACATCAACAGCCGACCATAATAGGAAAACGCATAGGAAAACTCGTTATGCAACCGTCGTCTTTCTGCCCGGACCCGGAGGGCCTTCCTTCTTCTGCTCCTAGGCATGCATCTCTGATTATGTAATTACTTTGGGTGCTGTTTTATCTTCGATGGATCGTGGTGATTCTTCTTTTTATAGTCGCTTGTATGTTGTGCATTGATTATGCTTAAGGATGCTGCATCGCAAATGAATCTAGAAAAGTTGCTCGACCAGTCTTAGGTGTTCTTGCTGTGAGGAGAGAGAGCGAGATCGGCTCGAGATGTAAAAACAAAAGTAGCCTAGAGATTAATGGAGGATGGGTTCGTCTTTGTTTTGAAAAGGGGCGATTCGCTTCGAGGAATCCATACAAAGGAAGAGTGTTGGGGATCGGTTTTTTCTTGCCAACAGGAAGAAGCTATTTAGAACAGGCGAAGAACATAATTAAAGATTTATGTCTTATATGGAAAATCGTTACGAAAATATTGTCTGTCACGGATGCGATTTTATCAAAGCAAAAAACTTATGAATTGAGGAAGATGTTGACGGTTTTTAATTGGACTTGATAACAGACCGTTGGCATCATTCTTAAACCTTTTTGTACATAATGTATAAAAGCTTTTAGTATATGATTGTTGAAAAGGTCGTTGTCGAACCGAAGATACTAATGTTGCGTCAACGATTTCAACTCCATTTCAACAAAGCCGATCGATTGAAATATCTTCAGAGAGTGACTTCTTACCGCTCAAACAGATTGTTTAACAATGAAATATTCTATGTGTTTTGTAAATTTGGAGCTCTATTATAGCAAAGAAATTTGTATGCTTTTCTATCTGTTGCACTAGAACGTAGATTTCAGACAGAGAGAAATACATACAAATTTCTGTGCGATAAAAAAGCTCCAGTTTACATTTGCGATGTAAACGGGCTTTTATAGATTTGAATTTATATCGCGTACCGAGTAAAAATCAGACTCGCCCGTTCTTAACCAGCAACAGGCACAGACATCATCTCGTTCGATTACGTAGGTTAAGCAGCTTTGGACGCGATGAGTACTTAGTTAGGGGACCGCTTGGTAAAGGCCCACTCGCGTTTAGAATGGTCGATTACGAATAAATTTATATCAGTAACAGAAATGTCCATTTCCCTAGCGGGCGCTATTTTTGGATTTTCTTGCCTGTAGCGAGAGCCGGAAGATAGTGAAGAGAAGGAGAAGTGAAGGAATGAACCATTACTATCGCGACTCTGACATCGCGGCATCGAGAAACAACTCGCTGGAGTGTTATGCCTCCTGAAACGAGTTGAATCTCATCAACCAACCGATGACATAGGCTTTGGTGGAGCGGGAAGGGCTAAGGAAGGCTATAGCAGGAGAAATCAGGAATGTAAAGAGGGAAGAAGAAAGAAGGAAAGTTATATAGGTGGAAAAATGGAAAAGGCGAAGGATCGTGGTGCGCCCGGGATTTGAACCCCGGACCTCTGGGATGTCTTACTCCCTAAGCTACCGTGGCCTCCAAAGGGATGTAAGCTACATGAGTATTTATAATCTGTCGAAGTCGTAATGCATATGCTAAGGTAGTTCGCAGAAATGTCAAAAAAGTCCTCACCGATTCTCAAGGAATCGAGTACTTGGGAACGAGTAAACATTACTCATTGAGTAATTTTGTTTCGATTTTACTCATGAGTATTTAATCGTGTACTCCCCACCGATTTCCAATCCCTATACTACGCTGCTGTTCGGCACCGAACTCTAGAACGGGTTAGTTTGGATTATATCTTCTACTTTGTCCGATATTGCGCTTTTGTCCGACAATAACGAACAGAAACGTCTATAGTAGCAAGGGGATTCAAAAGAAGATCTTGGAAAGCCTTCTGTGAAGAAATATACAAGCTTCCAGCCTCCATGAGATTACAAAAAGTCTTGTCTAAGGAACACTACAATTGCATTGTCTCCCTCAAGACTCCTGAAGAGTCCTCCTTTATGGAGCTATAAATGGGCAACCATTTCCCGAGTTCTTAAGTATCTGACCCTGAATTGGCTTTAGAACTTAACACTGGATCAGAAGTTGTACTTGTTCACCGGCCCTGCAATAAGAACAAAGGCCTGGCAAACAGTATTTTCACTGCGAGTAAGATTGAATGGGTCATTGGCACCTTCAAGCCTTTCAAGTCTTCTTTTCACCTCTTCAGAGAGGCTTACCAATCCTATTGCCAATAGTTCGGGGTAGCTTTGTACGGGGAGAAGATCGTAAAGGGAAGCCAAATCCTATCGCCCTATCAGCCTCTCCTCTTTGATCCTGAAAACGATGGAGAAGGGTTTAGACAGGTATATTAGAGAGGGTCTACAGCGAACCCCCTTAAATGTCTGCAATTTGCTTACTAACCAGGCTAAGTTTTGGTTATATTCGACAGCCATACCATGACTATAGCCCATTGTCATCACGTATGCATCCATTACATGCTGGGACAAGTCCAAACAAAAGGTTGCTGTGATTAAGCTGTCCAAGGTGCAAAAATATATGTACTGGCATGTCTTGGTATGATAAAAGCCCTATACAACAATTCCAAATGCAGAGTTCTCCATAACGGAAAATTATCCAATAGCTTTGAGGTGAGTTCAGGAGTACGACAAGGATGCTTACTATCCCCATTACTATTTCTTATAGTAATAAATTACATTCTTGTTGGCGCTCTAGATAGTAGAACAGGCGGCATACAGTGGGGTTTGCTAGATCGCCTTAAGGACCTCGACTACGCAGATGATATCTGTTTGCTGGCCCACAGACATCAGGAGCTAAAAAACATGTTAAACAATTTGGCAACAGAAAGTAGTCTAGCAGGCTTAAGGCTGAATCCGAATAAAACCAAAGAAATGCGGATAAATGCAAACACACTTGAACGAACTGCGCTGAATAACCGTGACGTGGAACTGGTAGATAAATTCTGCTACCTCGGTAGTATTATTACCGAAAATGGTGGTGCAGAAGAAGACGTCAGTTCCAGAATAAATAAAGCACGAAGCGCATATGCATGCTTGTTCCGCATATGGAGATCAACGGAGATCTCAACCAACACCAAATTGCGGCTGTTCAACTCCAACGTTAAGGCAGTTCTTTTATACGGTTGCGAAACATGGAAAGTCACCCAATTTATCACAGGGCGCCTACAAGTCTTCATAAACAGATGCCTACGTCGTATCCTAAAAATCCGCTGGCAAGATAGAATTTCAAACGAAGACCTATGGCGCCGTGCCGGCCAAGAAAGGATAGACGACCAAATCAGGCGAAGGAAATGGAATTGGGTTGGCCACACCTTGCGACGCGAAAACGAAAATCTAGCCAAACAGGCCCTTGACTGGAACCCGCAAGGATCCCGTCGAGTTGGAAGACCTAGAACAACGTGGAGGAGAACCCTACTAGCAGAGGCCGCAACTACTGGGAGATCCTGGTCAGAGCTAAGAGCTGTCGCGCAAAACAGAGTCCGCTGGAGGGCAACTGTTTCCGCCCTATGTCCCACAAGGGATTAAGGGGCACATAGATAGATGTCTTGGTATCACGGGAGCTAAAAGCACCTGTCCGGCTGCGGCCATGGATACCTAGGGCGCTGCATCTACAGAGGCTGTTCTCCTTTAACGTTCTGGATCATTTATAGATCCTCCTGTCCTATACCATTCCTGCCATTCTTGACTTCGACAAATCGATAATAGGGTACGACTGAGCGGATATGACCCAAGGAGTGAAATATCTATGGCTCTGGGCACAACCCCCTCTGTTCTTCGAGCTGAGGTGCTCGCCATTAAGGTGTACTTGTATTAATAGACCTCCAAATAGCTCTAACATTGTTATCGAAGACAGTCCTGGATTGTCTCCTATCTCTGGAATCCCGCAGCAGGAACAACAATGTTACGCTGATGAAGTAGAGGCAAACTAATCACTTGTCGGTCCGGAACCTTTCCGCATTTATACGGCCATCAAGAATTTGGTCGACCAGGTGTTTCTTCATAGCTGGCAGGGTTGTGCCTGGGTATATGGCAACACCATATAAAGAAAAAAAGGTATTAGAAAGAGGTAGAGAATAGAGAGAGGTATAAGAGAATAGGGAATAACATTTATGAATCACGTTAACAAGCCATGAGTATAATACAATGTGCGACATGATTGAACAAATAACAAATTGCAATGTAAGCGGAGCCTATGTAAGATTTGGTCTTTCAGACGAATAGGTTGCCTTTGTTTTTACGCAAGAACAAAACCAAGAATGCAAGAGCAAGGCCACTTCACTAAATAAAACTCTGAATGTTATTCACTTAAGGTCGATCCACACATATCCGTGACGTGGCAGCGATTTCAGTGCAGTAACGGGAACGGAATCAGTGAAAAAAATTATCGGCTCGAAATAATTCCATGCAAACAAATTGAGAACGGAGCGACATGTTCCCAGATATCCGATGCAGTGGGGCCCCGACGATCTCAGTACCCTTCAGGCATCAGTGAAAAAACATAAACTACGTTGCCACCGATATTTTTAATTTATCCCAGACATGAAACAATTATCTTTTAAATTCAACTGAAAATTTTATAAGAATTCAACAGAAATTTAGGTAATGTTTATTTGAAATGCACTCAAATTTGTTTCTGTGCGACCACTTCCCTGGGACCGACCCACTCTCTCCACCTTAAATTCCATGAACAAGTTCATCACTGTCCAAGTTTCAAAACTAAAATGTCAGATGGTATTGAACATTGAGCACTGATACGGAAAAGGGCGCTGCTATGTCAGTGAAAAATTTATCACGGAAGCCACTGACACGAAAGCATCGGCGCCGTGCTGTTACGGATATGCGTGGATCGACATTTATCTGTATTCGTCGCGTGTTCCTTGGGGACTTAGCCCCCTTTTATTTTGGCCGCCTGCGTGCTGCGGACGCAATGATCGCTGGCGAGGCACGGCCCTGATAGCTGGATATGGACAAAGGGCGCTCGTCAAGCTATAAGATTCATTTAAATCGATAAATCTAAAGTGGGTAAACATTTAAATCTCAAGAGGTGGAGCTAAAAATAATAACAGAGCTCCTGACGGGCCACTGCTCGCTCAGTTATCATCTAAGTAGAATAGGGCTGGTAGTTGATTGTAGATGTCAATTCTGCGGGGGCAACTCCCAAAACTGCGGAGCACTTGCTGTTCCACTGTGACCTATGAGGCTACAACGAGAAGATTGAGTCTTTTAAGAAATTCGACTTTGAGAAATTTCAGATGCAATAGCAAAAGCGCAGCTACCAACTAAAAAATAGAATCCTTCAATAGACTGTAAAGCAATGTGATATCTGCTTACTTCAGTTCGAGAATGACTAGTAGGGTACTGATTTAATTTTCTCTATGTCAAAGGATCAACGAAACCAACACCGAAGCAATCGTATCATTTTTGTTTTTTGTAGACTTTAACATTCTTGTTCGGTACCAGTATATTCCTTGTACGGTATTGCAAAATTCTAGAATTCAGTGGGAATACTAGGTTTCAATCTCAGGTTTTTATAGCAAATTGCTTGTTTCACTCAACCGAAGGTACCTGTCCTGATATCCCAAACACATTTCTTCTCCGAGTTCATTCAACTTAATACATTAACGCACGGGTTTTGATTGCCCTATTAAACAAGTTCCAATAAAATGTAAGTCATAACCACGTATGTCATAACCAAACAGCCATTGACGGGCAACAGAATTGCCTGTTTATAGCTGAACTTTTTAACCTCAATATCTGGGCAAGTTCCCGCGATATTCAAACGAATGAAACTTTATTTTTTTTATTTTTCAATTAAAACACGTGTCATCTAAGCAAGTGAGTTATTACTTTCACGTATCTGGTTCGTCCACTTTCATACAAGAACGGCAGGTTTCATCCCTTCGGCAAGTCATAACCCATCGTGCGTTCGGATTATTCACTTCATATTCCATAATGTAACCCCAGGATCTATAAAGTAACTACTACATATATTAGAGCTGATAAACTGGTTTCATATAATTTCATCGTGACATCAAAACGGCAGATGTTTGATTATCGCCAGATTTATTCGAGGGGCGTACACCCGGATTTGCTGTAGTCAAGGAATACGAAACAGATTCTCTCTACAGAATGACACACTTGAACGGGGCGCGTTCATAAATGTAATGAGACCTCGTCTAGAATCACTCTGCATACTATCAGCTTTGGCTATGATAATTAATGCTGGAGAGTAAAGAGAGATTATAGACCTAGCTGGCGCGTACATATCTAAAGACCATAAGGACCATCGGTTTAGGACTTAAAATACCAATGAAGTAAACAAAAAACACCGAAAAATTCTGCAGTTTCATTTAACCGTGGAAATTGATTTGTATCTAAAGAGATTCGCTACAACCGACCGACAGCAATTGCTAGCAAAGAAAGTTCCGACAGGACATCATTAATTACCTAAAAAGGATCTGAGCAATTTTTATCTTAAAAGAAAGTAACCTGCCGCTTTGCTGTGTCCTGCAGAATGGTCAAGTGATTTTCCAGACATTATCGGAGACGTTCGTTGTTGAGATGAGGGAAGTTCTTAGAATTTTTCTTACAAATCTTTTATTAACATATGGTGAAGGAAAATATTGTATGTATAGAATAGGTAAGTGACGAGCACATTTCATTGCGGCAATAATATTGTTTAATAAATAGTTTTTATAGAAAAATCAGCAATCAAGCGTTGCTGTACACAATAGCAGAATAGTTGGTACACAAATTGTTGCAGCATTTTGGCCCATAACAATTCATCTGGTACAAAACTTGTCAACTGTAACAAGGTTTTTGGAAAAATTTATGAGAAAGCATTTGATAACGAACGAACCCTGATTGTAGACAGTTTTTTTTAGTAAAAATTGTGAAGCTGAAGAAGGAAAAACCAACAAAACCCTAGGCAGCTAATTCACACAGCACGGCATCGGATCTCGAGCCACCTGAAGGGCTAATTCGTGAGAGGGAGCCAGTGAAGTAGCTCCCCAATGCCATCATTAAATCGTGCCGGCTATGCGGACCGGACTACTAGAGGAAGTGCTAGTAACCACCATCGAGAAGCTAATCAGTTTATTGTATATTAAATGTAATAGGTATTAATTCATTACGCCTACACCAAACTGTGGTATTGTATTTACACTAATGAATTGACAGCCAATTGATTTTATTTTTAGATTATGCAGGCTTAGATTTTGATTGAAAAAAAAAATATTTCTTTTTTTAGCTATAAGGTTTTGTGATTTTTGAACATCTGTTTTCTCATTCAATTTTATTTATTTATCGTTTGTTTTTTTTTCTTGTTAACATTGATTGTATTGATTAACTTTTGGGTGTGTCACTAATGTTTTGTTGTTGTTCCATACACCACCTATTCATCTTGTCAACGTGTAGTGATAATTAGAGGTCGAACATGTAAGAAAAGAAAACGTCGTGGTACCAGAGCGGGTTTTTTTTATGTTTTTTTTTTGTTTTTTTCAAATGCAATGTTGATATCACCTATTTTCCATACTTTACTTGCTCAAAACGCCCTCTAGCGGCGAACTATGCGGAATTCGAAAGAAAGTGGAGCAAAAATTGATAGGGAATTTTATGCCTGCAACATTGATCTTTCGATATTTTGACTAAAATGTATAGTTTCTCCTCAAAATAGAGAAAAAGGTGCAAAAACTCTAAGATCCACATATTTCTCAAAACCGACCTTTTTTTGAACTGCGGATTGTGAAAATCGTGTTTCGACAATCCCTACTGAGCTGCTATTCTTTCTTTTCATCCGTAATAAAAAATACTTGGGATTTTTCTGCAACACTTTGACTTTATCCGCTCTTTTGAACACGAACTATCATTTTTTTAAATCCTCCTGAATTAAAAAGCTTTGTTTAAATGGTACGAAGCTGCTTTAGGGTTGATCTTGTTAGGTTTATTTTTGAATTCCATTACAAATTCATATACTTTGACTTTTTCCTGCTTATCAATGAAGAATTCCCCTAGCAAGCTGAACGACGATTTAAGAACCAATTCTGCAAGGGTTTCCCATATGGCTTAATTGCTGTTCGTAATCTTAACAGTATTAATGGCAATACTGCATACCAGTCTTTTGTTTGGTAGCACATGATCGTTGGTCTTGGAGTTCAGTCGTTTACTTATCTTGTCGGATGAGCTAGACAGTGTAGTGTATTTTATGACAAATTGTGGGAGTGGTTCAGGAACGTAAGGTCGAATTTTGTCTTTGACTGTCTTTGCAGCAGATTCTCCACGATCTATTGGAAACAGGAAACTACTTGAGCAACAAGACGCGCTATCTTTTGGTCTCGTAAGAAATCCCTAATTCGTCGTCATTGCAGTCATTACTGCGAATTTCTTGAAAACGGTTGTCTCTGTTGTTATTTCCTTAATTCTGGATAATCTGATCTGCTACATTGTTGGACTTTCTTTTAATAAAACGTTTATCCGTTGAAAACTGGCCGATAATAGAAATCGAGCTGTCGAAGTTGACGAGGTGATGCTATTTCGGATTCTCGTTTAAAATCGAAGCTAAGCGGTTTGTGGAATATATTAAATTCTCGTTCTTACAAAAAATGGCGAAAGTGTTCCACTCCTTGATGCATCGTCAGAAGTTCTCTGTAAAACTCAATCGATTTCGCTAGGCTGAACTCATCGAGCGAATGCCCGAAGAAAGAGCAGCAAAGAAGGTCTTCACTGGCATCATCGAAGAAGAAAGACCAGTAGGCAGGCCGAAAAAAATGAACGGATGCCCAAGGTTCGCGTTAGGCTGTGTAGTCACGAGAAGAAGAGTTCTTTCGGTGTGGCCATAGCATCTGATATCTTTCCAGCCTAGATTCGACGATTTTCAAGAACCATTTGGTGGATATTTTAGATATTATCAGTGGTCGTCGCAGTTCTTGTCCATCCCTTTGGCGAATCACCAGCCATGGTGGTACCATAACGTTTAAAGTCAATAGTTCATCTCACGGTGGCAAATGATGTTGCAGAGTGCCTGTAAATAGCGTCGTACTCACCTTTAATGCAGGTTTTCCATTTTCTTTATAAAACGTTGATAGATACAGTCAAACAATAACTGAGGCTCAAAAAACCAAAGTTTTCACAGGCATATATTGTTGTCCTACCAAAATAAATTTCAACTATTCAATTTTCACCTCAAAGTCTTCGGTGCCGTAGCAGTGACCGACAAGCAATGGGGACCAAAAATCTTTAAAATAAGTATGAAGATGTGGTAGAATGTGCCTAACAACACAATCGGGGCTTGAATAATTTACTAATATTCATCAAATGATTGTATGCTTCCCGCTTAGATCGTGTCTTCACCTAGCATACTCCTCCTTGTTCACACAGTAATCTAGTATTACCGACGTCGCCACCTTAATCGGCTGGTTAGCAGGCTTCCTCCTGCTAATCCCGACAGTTGCGTGTCTGGCTCAGTCTGCTCCTATTGAGGATATCATCTTTACGAAATCAAATGCCTGTTACAAAAATTGCTTGTTTTGATTTTTGTTACATTGGGCTTCTTGCAAAATTCACCTCTTTGGTGTGATCTTCCACAACATACAGTAGTCCATTTTCTCCTTCTTTAGCATCTTCCAGATTAATCTTTCCTGTTCTGTATTTCAAATTTCAAGCCAAGCTTATAACTTATAATGAAAACCATTTTTTTGAACACACAGGAGAAGATAGTAGTAATATGTTACATCTTCATATACGTTCCCGCCAAAACAAAATATGAAGTTTCGTCTGTCCATTGAATTTCTCATTAAAAATCCTTTGTACTGATTGATGGACTCGAAAAATGACCCGTGCCACCCGCAACAAAAGAATTAATCCTTCCATTTATTTTCTAACAAAAAAGGGCTTAAAAAGAGTTGACAACTAACGGCCAAAAGGCGTAGTAGGCATACGTTATAAGCAAAGAAAGCAACCAACAAAGGTCTGGTCTGTGTCCAAAAGACGAGAAAAAAACACAATTTCGTTGCAAAAAGATCGTTTTTGAACCAAGTCAAATCAAGCAGAATAATTGAAAGTCCTTGGTTAATTTGGCATAGAATGACCCTAAGCCAGAATGAGTTCAATTTCCAGCTTGGAATAGTTTGGCCGGTGTAAACGATATTGAAATTTTACCTGCTGCCTGAATTTTAAGGATGGAAATTTTGCAATTTATCCAGGACTAAGATAATTATCAGTTATGGTAAGCTGAGACCAGAAAAAAAATTGGGAGTTGCAAGGTAAGATTTAGGTTGAGAAAAAGTAATTAGTGTTTAGACAACAGATGATGTTACATCAGGGATGGAGATCTGAGATTTTTTGTAGATTTTTAAAAAGAAAAAAAAGGGTCCATCTATGCACCATGTTTAGAAAGTTGTAATATAATCAATAACAATATTTTTCACAACAAACTTTCCTCTCACGAAATGCTAATCAAGATCGGAGTCTGTAATAAAACGAAAGAACAATATCAAAATTTTTCATATAACAACGGATAAAAATATACAAATAAACCTCATAAAAATACCTCCCTGATGGGGAACCCCTACAATGATGGCATCGCCTGCACCATCGAGCGAGACTCCTTTTCATAAATCTCAACATATGACAACAATCATCGAGTCTGGTGTTTACTTCTTCAGCCCAAAAAAAGGAAGATAACCGAAGGAGGAAATCTTAAGACCTCTAAAGAATGTGGGCTGAAGAAACACCAAGAATAGAAGAGTCTTTTGAGTACAGAATGTTTGCGGCTATTTACCACTACAACCACCACCACCCCACATATCAAACTATCAAACATATCTCTGATGTGCGGTGTATATCGGTGCGGGCTCTTTCAAGCCCTTATATACCGGGAACTTCTTACTCGTACATGTGGATAACAGTCGCCGAGAGCGCTTCAGTAAAATAAGAACGCCTTGAAGGAATCACCAACAAACAACATGAAGATATTATTCTTCGTACATTTTGGAGGGAAACTGGGCTTTGGTAAAGATCGTGACGTGACAAAACGATCGTCGACTGGACACGGACATAGCCGCGCATTCCAGAGGTTTGCTTTGAATGTCAATAGTTTCTATGGGCTGCCCTTGCAGAGAGGAAGGAATACAGGAGTTGCAAATCCTCCGCATTTCATCCGAGCCAATCTGTTTTCGTCGTAAATTTTAATGACAGCTCTGTATGAGACAAAGAACGTCAAATGAACATGAGCAACAACAACGAGAATAATGCTTGACGAATTAGGACGACCCGCCCGGATGTTGAGGATCAATGCCGAAGGGATTTTCGGAGAATCGATCGGTAAACAATCATGCAGTGATTTTTTGGTGTAATTTGTTAAGTTTTGTTTAATCGAAAAGTGATCATAAAATATTTATGAAAGGAAAACATATAGGTCGAGAACAAATTTGTTTATTTAATTTGATTCGTCTTGATCAATTATCGGATGAACTTTGATGGATATCGAACAACAAATAATTAGTAATCAAGATGAAATGAACTGACACCAAAAAAAATTTGTCATACAAATAGATGAAGAAGGCTAGAGCTATTCTTATGTTAAATTAAGGCTGTGAAAGCAGGCCATGAAAATGCAGGCGATCGAGTTTGTATGATTGGTCAGTTCTAACTTGTTAAGATGATACTTATCAGAACAATGGCCAGAGGTGAGTCTATAAAGATTTTGATTCCGGATCTCCTTAATGACTATGCAAAGACGATCTTATGTGATATTGACATCGAAGACACTAGGTCTCGTTCAAATCGGTAAATAATGCGGAAATCTGCGAATATCGTGTCGCCAATGATCCACCCTTATGGTGCCCCTACAGCAGCCGAACTTTCTGAATGGATAGTAATTGTAGAGCCACTTATGCATTTGGGAATACAATCTTCCGCAAATTCTTCTATGACCAAGACCTCTCCTCTAAGAATTGTTCATGAGTGACTTAATGCCTTGGAAAAGACAGTTGGAACCATAGACGGCTTATTCAATTCAAAATTTGTAAAGCGAGAAACATACAGAAAATGAAGATGGGTTAGACTTCCATTTCTCGCGGCTTTCGATATCCACTACAAATGATTTGTCAAAGCCTAATTTAGGTTCATCGAATCAAAGTTCGTCGGGAGTATGAGACTACCAAATAAACAAGGAAGAATCGTCCGCTAGGTGAAGACCTGACTAGGTTAAGCCGGTTAAGTTACGGCATCTCAACCAACTTTGAAAATCCAGGTGTGGTTGGAGCCCTCACTAATGTTAACAAGTTTTTAAGATGTGATGTTTTCCAACTTCTGTACTTCAGGAATCTACCAAAAATAAAGTGTCGAATCAAAAATATACAGAAGGACATGGCAGAATGCCCCGAAAATTAAGCATTGCATTCAACAATGTTTTTTTTTGTCTGGAGTTCAGTGCGATAAAAGAACTCCAATTTGATGTTGCGATGTACACGTGCTTTTATAGATAAGAGGAAAAATCAGTCTCCATTCTTAGCCTAAAACAGGCACGCCCAACGTCAAAACCCCTTCATAGCACCTGAAACCCCTCCATGGCACCATGGTGCGTTCACTAAATTGGGTCATCTTGATAACCATAAAGGGTATACTTAGTATACTCAGTAGACTGGTTCTCGTTCGATTGCGTAGGATCCATCCATCCAATGGCGCTACAGCCCAAATCGAGCCTTGGCCTCCTCTAGGGCATTTTTCTAAGTTTGACGGTCCCTTGCAGCATGTCTCCAGTTCCGGATATTGAGCATTGACTCTGCGTCAGCCGTCACAGAGTCTATCCATCTCCTCCTGGGTCTACCTACTGGCCTACTTCCCGAAATTTCTGATGTCATAAGCCGTTTTGGGATGCGATTGTCCTCCATCCTGATCACGTGGCCGGCTAGTCTCAATCTGTTGATTTTTATGAAAGTTGAGAGTTGTGGGTCGTCAAAAATTTCATACAACTCGTTCTTGTTTCTTCTTCGCCATATTCCATCCTCTCTGATTAGGCCTATTATGCATCTGAGAATTTTCCTCTCGAACCTGTTGACTCGTTCCTCTATGTCCTGGGTCATAGTCCAAGTCTCGCTACCATAACACAGTACTGGTCGTATTACTGTTTTGTAGAGTGAGAGTTTCGTTTTCCTGTGCAAAAATCTTGAGTGCAGGATTTGTTTTTGGGCATAAAAGGCTCTATTTGCCAGTAGTATTCGTCTGGTTATTTCTTCTTTTTCTTCGTTTCTTTTTGTGATAGTAGACCCAAGGTAGACTGTTTTATCGACTACTTCTAGGTTATGTTCGTCGATGGTTATATTTCTTCCCATTCTAAATCGTCCTGCTCTGGATTGTTGCATAACCTTCGTTTTTTCTTCGTTAATCTTCAGGCCTATGTCCTTTGCCGCCTCTTTTAATTCAACATAGACTTCTTTTGCTGCCAAAAAGGACCTTCCCACGATGTTTACGTCATCCACATATCCAAGTAATTGTACCGACTGGGTAGCTATTGATGCACTTCTCTGGACTGACGTTTTCCTTATCACACATTCTAGGGCCAGGTTGAAAAGCATGGGGGCCAGCCCATCTCCTTGTCTAAGCCCTTGACGTACTTCGAACTCCTCTGTTACAACATTTTGGATCCTTACTTTCGCTAGTGAGCTGTTTGTGGCGCATTTGATTAGTTGTACCAACTTTGAGGGGACTCCTATTTCCGATAAGATCTCGTATAGCCTCTCTCTGTTTATTGAGTCATATGCCTGTTGAAAGTCGACAAATATCTGGTATACATCTACATTCCTTTCCCAAGTTTTCTCCAGAATTTGCCTTAAGGTCAGTAGTTGGTCCGATGTTGACCTGTTTGTCCTAAAACCAGCTTGATATTCTCCTATAAGACTTTCCGCTATAGGTTCCAGTTTTTGTTTCACAAGGATTGTGAAGATTTTGTAGCTGGTGCTGAGGAGTGAGATGCCTCTGTAGTTTTTGCAGTTTAGTTTATCTCCTTTCTTGTATATTGGACATATAATGGCTTTCTTCCAGTCCTCTGGTATAACTTCTTCCTCCCAGATGGTGCATACGAGTTCGTGTAATGTTCGTAATAGTTGGGGTCCTCCTTCCTTTAGCAGCTCAGCTGCTATTCCATCGGCGCCAGGCGATTTGTTGCTGTTCTGCCTTTTTCCAGCTTCCCGCACCTCATCCAGTGTTGGTGGTTCTATTGAGATGTTATCTTGGGGAATTACAAATGCCTCTGTCTGCATTCTCGTTTGATATGGAGATAGGGTTCAATAGGTTCTGAAAATACTCTTTCCACCTATTAGGATCTGCCAACAAGTTCCCATCTATGTCCTTGCAGATGTCCGTTCTTGGCTGGAATTTATTGGTGATCTGGCGAGTTCCTTTGTACGCTTGTCTAATTCTCCCTTCATTGAAGTCTTCCTGTATCTGTAAGATTTTCCTATTTAGATATTCCCTCTTCTTCTTTCTGCACAGCTTGTCTGCGATTTTTCTTTTTTCCTTGAAGACTTCCATCCTTGCTCTTGTTGGCCTTGCGATGTACTTTCGGTGGCTCTGGTTTCTTTCTTCAATTGCGGTTCTACAGTCTTGGTTAAACCAATCAATTCTAGTCTGTCTGGGGGCCCAGCCTAGTGCCTCTTCTGCTGCCCCCTTTATGCTGCTTTTGACCTGTTCCCATTTATCGTTGATGTTGGGCTGCTCATCTACCCCTCTCAAGTTTTGTACGACAGCATGTTGGTAGGCAGCGTGTGGGTTTTTAGATCCATTATACCACTGTGGGTCCATTTTGTTTCTTGAAGGGCTGTGATCTTTATGTTATATTTTTTTAGAAGTAATAAAAGCGAACGCAGAGCGCCCGTTCTGTTGAGCGTCCTGACGTTCCATGTTCCAAAATCGAATTCCATATTCCGTTGCCTGAGTCGTTGCCGTTGAGTCCGTCCTGTCCGAGGCCTGCCTTGAGGATTCGTGACGGGTAGGTTTTTACGGTGGAAGGTTGTCAGCCTGCCGCCCAACCCCCAACCTGGAGGACCAGTCCGGTATTTGCTTCGTTTTGAGGCGCGAAGCACTCGCCTTTCACCCTCCTCAGTCTGTTACTCTTGTGTAGACAAGAGCATCCAGGGGACACCCGATGTAAAATCTACATCTTCGTGGAGGTTGAGGTAGGATTCGGTAGCATATCGGAAAATCTTAGATCGTGAAGACCTTAGATCGCAGGTGGCGTTACCCAGGATTTATCTCTTTGATGTACCGGCACCATCAAAGGTCCCTGAGGCCACTGCTACAATTTGACCCCATTGCGTAGGATCAGTAGTCTCCAAACTTCCGAGAACGGTGTTGGCATATCAGTTTCGAAGAAGCATTTGAATCGAACAGATGTGTTAATTAATCGGCAATAGCTTTGCTTTTTGGTATCTCCGCTCCATTATAAATGATAGAAGGTGTTTTAGAAGAGATAAAATTCTGCTTGATGAAAGTTATCAAAAACCAAAGGACGTAGAGAGGAGGGTTTTTTTGGGGCTTAACCCCGGGATTTTTGCTTTCCCTTGGCTACATAAGCAGTTGAGCGACCACTTTGTTTAACTTCTGAATGGCCGGTATCATAATGACTACTTCCCAACATTCATTGATGCTTTCAACGACCCTCATGCAAGATTGCCAAAACAAGAAAAGTGCATGGCTCTGTATAGTAAAGGACATGAGATTAACCTGAAAGATTTGAGATACAGATAATATGTATATTAATCGTACAAAACTAAAACGAACATTGCCCCACCAACCCCCAAAATTGCTGCCCGGCAACATTCACTTAGCTTAGAGTATACTTTCAGATACAACAGTGGTTTTACAGTAATGCCAAAAAACAAGGGGTGATCTCGTACCAGTTGCAACCACTTTGAACCCTATGCCGGACTCGACACTATAGCACAATCCAGGCTTCATTGCTCCCCAATATGAACATCGTGTGAAGGATTGTGTGATAACGTCCAGCCCGACAGTAAGACAGCATTGCCATAGAGTCATAGACGATCATCTCTCCATAGAATTTTATACACGTAATATTAAATGGCTTGGTCATGTCGAACGAGATGTAGAAACGTACCTGGCAAGGATAGTGCTCAGGAAAGTACCAAGAGGCAAGATCATATTAAAACCTGTTTGAAATGATGGAAAAGTTCTTAAAAACGTATTGTGATGATTTATGCGCCATCTGCTAGAAATTGAATCAATCATTAATCAATCAACGGTTATTGGTAACGACTTTGTTAGGATTTGAATTTACGATTAATCCACTATACTAACATGGCGCCATCTATTATACTCTAGATCTATTGAAAAGGACGATAATTGAATATAAAGCTTCTCAAAGCTTTCCACCACGGACTAGAAAATGGGCGAAAGTTCTAGAAGTTAGACAAAGACGGAGCTTTGATGTATAAATGTTGTGGAAACGGCATTTGGGAGTCAGTTTGATTTGAAAAGCGACGAAAGTGTTCTAAAGTAATAAAATTGACCTAATGCGAAAGTGGTGATTGAAAAGTTAATCAAAAGGCGATAAGTAGAATTTAATAATGTGCGATATTAAATTGCAAGTGATAATAGTGAAGAACTTTAAGGCTGGTGGTTTTAAAGAAAGTGTTGACGGTTATTTGCCGTTTTTGTTCCTCTTACTGTTTATATCTGTTAGTTTAGTATTTATATAAAAACTGTTTAATTTTTCCTTTTCTTCAAAAATACAAGTTAAAAAATAAAAAAACGCAAGAGTAGGAATATCTTAGAAAAGGAGAGGTCATAAAGTACTTGGAAGAGAAATTTGGCCTAGAATTTTCTGCGTTCCCTTCATTCACCACCCACTTTCGAAGCCACTGCGTAAGTCAAGCAGCATTGGACGTAGATAGTACTTAGTTGGAGGACCGAAGTAAATTGACACTTGCGTTTGGAATGGTCGAGTATAAATATATTCATATCTGTAATAGTGTTGTGCCTACCTTTGGCGGAGCGTTTTTAGATTTTCATACCTGTAGCGGGAGTCTGCATACTCGCAGGGCAAGCGCACTTGTTCACTAGGCGTGAATTAACCCTACTAAATTATTCAAGGCAGTGTTAGAAGATATCCTCATTCTGGTACCACTATACCTTGAGAAATCCGCCATAAAAACTCGACGCTGCAGTGAAAGCGAATGGTTACGTGATGATGATCTTAGGCGAGGACTTTTTATAATAGTCAAGCTTATAGAAACGATACCAAAAGCGAAAATGCGATTCGACTGCATGTCCTTTAAAATCTCAAAATTTGAAACTTCATCCATGCACATAATAGATAAACTAACCTGGCCTTTTCCTTAGGTATCGCTGGGTGGACTAGTATGGTACATGGATGGCTCCAAAAAATTTGTGGGCGTCGAAACCACAATATCTATGCGATGCAATGGAACGAGTTGCATATCTAAGCAAGACCAACTGTCTATGTATTAAAAATAAAATATGAAAACGTTATGTATTTTAGCATATACTTATCTTCACATAAATCAATATTTATTTCAAAACATCAAACATATTCCCTTGATGTTCTGACTACCTTATAATTCCTTGTCACCCTTTAAACGAGATAAAATCTCCCAACCCCAACCCTTGAACCTCACTACATTTAGAAGCCATAACCGAACCTTTCTTATTGATTCTTTACTAAAAAGGTGAAATAAAATCTACCTTTACAGAAAAAACCGTTGAATTGTAGAAATTCATAATTTATCACTCCCCTTTTTCTAAGAAATTGAAAGAAAACCAATGAAAAGATATAAAAAAAATGAAAACTTGACGGTTTTCCTGATTTTTATATTTTTAGGGATTTTCCGTTAAAATCGGAAATTGCGTATAAAAACCGTAAAATAAATTTTATAGAAGAGAGATAACGATAGTAAAAGACAAAGCCCCGATAGTGGCTCTTTGATGTCACACAAAAAAAATAGGGGAAAGACAATAGGACTTTTTAGGGGTAATAAAATTGAACATTACCCCGATGAATTATGATCGGTCTTCTAGTAGCCCCAAGAAAAAAAACAATTAGTCTATCCGTAAATAACAACGCATTGTTCTCCAGTGGTGATTTCATGGCAACCAAGAATTGGTACGTGTTACTTTCAAGGCGAGATTTATTGCGGCGTCTAAGAAGCTTACCTGCTAGTGAGGTGTCACCTGGAAATTATTTTGGAATTTTTCTTATTCTATTCAAGTACGTATTCGTATACTACATATTTTAACCTGTTCACAGAAAGTACCTACTAAAAATATTTCATTTATTTTAACAGCAAAAATCAACGTGTGCCAAATAGATTTCCCTCGAGATAAGATTGAGACCACATTTTGGCAAATCAGCGTGAGCCTTGCGAGTGATCGATTGTTTTTCTGGCCTATTTCTGCCTCACAAGGATTTTATCTCTTCAGAGGGTTTTTCACAATAATTGTCGAAAATCAACCTGAACAATTTTTTTTGGTATACCTTCATAGGTAAGAACAAAAGGACAAGTCAGAACGGAACAAAAGGAGAGGAGAGTTTACAGATGATTTTTTGAGATTCGTTGACCTTAAAACTTTAGAAAACCTGGCGCCAGTATTGTTATCGTTTTTACCAGAACTTTTGTTTAAACTTACCTTGGCTCCTTATTACCTTTACAAATATGCGATCGTAAAGGTGTTGATTTTAAAGTTGGCTTTTCTGTAAGAGAAAGAGAAAAAATGCGTGAAAAAAAATTTTAAATTTTAATACAATATTCTAGTTTTAGTATTGTAGTAGTTAGCACCAATCGATTTTATATACATAATTTATTTTTATTGCACCATCTTAATATACAAAAATCACAAGTTAATATTCGAAACGGCCCAACCAATTTCAATGAAATTTTTGGGAATGTGTATGGTTGGTTCCAGTCGGCAAGATAGGATAGTTTTGGACTCGATAAATGTAGAGATCTAAAAATTTGTTTTTAATTTTACCTACGAACATTTATTTTTTCAGATGTGAACAAATAATTAAACATCTGAACCAATTTGCTAATTTTTTTTTAAAAAACTTTTCGTAAAGGTCCAAACAAGGGAAAGAAAATTTTACAATTTGGGAAAACTGCATATTTTTTTCTATGGTATTTTTGTATGAGATGAAGACCATAACTGACGATTCAAGCGACATATTAGGTTGATTCTTTTTTTCGTTTTGTTCATTATTCTCTAGATATTCAGTATTCAATGTAGTTATTTTATTTCTATTCCAATTTATTTCGTTAGGTACACAAATGTCGTTTGACAGCTGATTGTCAATGCAATTTGTTGGCAGATTGCAATGATTTTGTTGGCAGATAATTTTCGCCAATATTGCCAATGATTCCACGGTCAACACAAGCCAATGAGCTTAAGGGGAAACTCTATTTAAACGAGTAAAAACATAATTTGACCTTACAACGGGCGAACACCGACCGTGATTGAAACATAGTCCTTAATCATATGACGAGCATTAGAAGATTGGTAATAATTTGTTTTAAACTTTTACAGTATACTAAGGGTTGTTTAATTAAAAAAATTAATTTTTAATTTTGAAAAATATTTCTTTTTGTTGGAGAAATACATGTTTCAATGTCACCACCTCGCGCGGTTGCTCCTAATTGGCGGACACGCTTATGTCTCTAGTTTTTATTTGAAGCGATATATCGAACCCGTTTATTATTCTTAATGGTTTTTTATAGGCGATAAGCCTAAAACATTGCGTATAAAGTGTAATTTTAGTTGTCTTACGAAACAGAAAAAAACTTCACAAGTTACAACAAGCTTCGCCTATTATTAATTTTTCCACAGTTTTTAAGGTTCATCCACGACAGTTTTGATTTATATATTAAAGTTTAAAGTCGATAGGATACTTTGGTATCATGTAAGCAAATTCTAAAAACATGGTTTTGAGAAAAACGCGTTTAAACACTTTGTGAAGAATCTAAACAGTTATTGCCTACTTACAGGGTTTTTACGATTATCAGGCAAAAACAAGTAAAACCGGTAAAACAAGTGAGGTTAAATATAAATAAAGGAAAAGCAGATCAAACGGGTTTCTACTATACTCTCACATTGGCATGTACACGCAGCGACATCGACTAAAATTTTCAACATCAAAAATCAATTTCGATTTTATTCCCGCAAAAAGGGGGTAGTTGGGTTCAAATGACTGTATCTTGTAACCTTTCTAAATTCACCTTGATATTTTATAGGCATATAAAATACAATAAACATATATAATGTTACGTTTTTACGGCTTAACGTATTCGTAGGATTAATTAAGGAATACACTTTTTAATTATCCAATTTAATAACAAACACAATTCTTAGAGTTCACTATTATCACTTGCAAATTAATATCTCACACTATTAAATTCTATTTATTGCTTTTGAACTCACTTTTCAATTACCCCGTTTCGTTTTAGGTCACTTTCATCGCTTTTTAAATCAAACTGACTTTCAAATGCCGTTTCTACCGATTTATATATCCAAGCTCCTCCTTTATTTAATTTCTGAAACTTTCGCCCATTTTCTAGTCAACGGTGGAATATTCTGTCCTTCCGGCAACTTTGAGAAGCTTTGTCTTCAATTATCGTCCGTTCCATTGTAGTCCAATTTTAGTTTAGTACATAAATCGTTAATTCAAACTCCAAACAAATAACAGTTCATTAAATTTCCAACAGATGGCGCATAAATCATCGCAATGTACTACAATACTATATAAATCCGATTCTTTTATTAGATTCTCGTTATCCTGATTCGGTTTAGCAATGTCATTGAACAGTTTCGATTTGGGTTATCTTGTTCGGGTGTGATCTCAAGAGGTACGCCGAAGCGTGAGACAAATTCAGTAACGAATATTTTTGCCGCTGTTGAAGGTCAGATAACCCGATCTGAATACACTTTAGGTCACCTCGTGAATCTATTTACTATAGTAGTTGTGGTCCAACTACGTTCATATGAATATGACCAAATCTATTATTTGAAAGCTTGAAGGCTTGCCTTGAAACTTTGGGGTTTTGCAATTCAGGTACGACCGAGACCACTCATTGCAGTCTGTATTGGTCTATGGCCTGAAGAAGTTTGATAACGGCTTGTCTTGCAGCAGAAGTATGAGGATGAGACCGGCTGTGTTCGGATTGAAAATTTGGTAAATATCTCAGTAATGACCCCTTTTAGAGAAAAATTATGCAATTTGCAATTTGCTCTAAAAGACATTTCATTACTTTTTCCTGTACGAGTATCCGTTTTTAAAATATTTTAAATTACAGAGTTGTAACCTTTATGTTTTTCATGAAACGGGCAGTCACTCACGACTCACGTCCCCTTCGAGGCAGAGTACAAGGTGTGTTTCTCTTCACATGGTGTGGTAGGCCTAATCCACAAATAATCATTATGGTAGGTCCACACGGCTTGTATGCAGAGACTTTTCTAAAGCGAAATCTCCTCGGACTTTTCATTACTACAGACATTGAGAAAAAATCAATTTTCTTTCAAAAGTCCGCAGAAAATTATCGTGTAGATGCATTTCTGTCAGTGGAGCCAAAAAAATCTCTACGGACAAACGTAAACGTGTAAGATCCTTCTGTACTATCGACTGATGTTTTATTTTTTGTATCTAGAATAAAATGTCTGACTGAAAGATTTAAATGAAAGAATTGTGCTGAAAAAAAGGACCCAATAAATACAAAAATCGATGAGTTGGTCGAGCTGGAAGTCACAGTCGTAATCGTTAGAATGATAATAAGGACGGTCTATCGTTAGGCTAAAAAATCAGCTAGCAACTGCACATTGTTTCGCTTGAAGTGGGAAGGACGAAACACGTAAAACAATATCTTTTCTTAGATGGTTGCGGCCTTATTTGTTTTCACTTTTAATACCTCATAAGTCTATCCTTTGAATAAGTCGATTCAAATACAAATGTAATCTACAATCTTCAACAAAAATGAAATGAACCCATCACTTTCTTCTTTATCCTTCAAAAAAATAAATTCCAGACAAACTGCTGGCTGCCCCATTCCAACACAAAAATTTGTATGTAAATGGCTATTCTTAAGGATATCTTTGTTACTATTATACGAATCCCACCTACTTCGTGCATTGTTCCTTCTAAACACGTGCGGATTACAATAGACGAAACCAGAGACTACATTGAATAAATTAAGGAGCATTCGCCTTGAAATATCCTCGTGCCACATGTGACAGCAACAACGTGAGTTATAATGCAAATTTTTTCATAGCCAGAAAATATCCTTGCTACAGGAAGTGAAATTGCTCACTTCCACTCGGAAGCTGGATTTTGGTTTAGACACCGGCCTTCAAATATCCTTTTGAAATATGTTACCTAAGCACCTTTTGAGGAGGGAGTTAAATGGCGGCAAGCGGAAATCCATTACCGGGAGAGCACCCTTTTTTTAGCTCTATGTGCGTTTGTTGACCCCGCGAAGTAGCGTGAACTCTTAGAGCTAGGAAACAACCTGTTCCTTCTTAAGTCTCTCCTATTAGGGTGCGGCGATCCGATATGGAAATTATCAAAATTGAAATGATATCAGCCGTCATTGCGTGGCCCGTTGCCGCAGGAATCGTTAGCATATAGTCTCACTCGAGTGGCTATGGTATCGCCGCCAACTGTACTTGTACAACCGCGCAAGTGTCAAGGGGCTACGCAAGCGCAAGGAAGTGTGCGCCACACATTGTCTTGCTAGGAAATGCTGACGCGTTTCTTTCGCTATGGTGGAGGACTTGGAAATTTCAAACTCCATTGATTTTGGCGCATTGGAAGGACGTTGGTAGCAGGGAAATTATGATGACGACAGGTTGAAGTAATTCTATGCTTGGCAAGGCAGGTTACTAGGGTCGCTACTCGACTGTGGAGGTGGATTGGTTGACTGAACTCTTAGGGGAGCAGGTTGTTGGTTTTTTTTTTGTGGATATTGTAATTTTTATTTTGTGTCAAGCGTAAACAAAAATTTTAATGAAAAGAAATTCCTAGTGAGGTTTTGTTTCTTGTTGATATTCGTGCACGTTTAAGTTTTCCTTGAAAAGGCTTCGGGGAGATTACCCTAGTAAGTACTGTACGCACATGATTTCTTATTATTTTCCCTTATTTTTTTTAGTTTGATACATCTGCAAATAACGAGTTTAGCTAGGCTTGCAGATTATGGTAAAATTGAATCAAAATATTGAACGATCTAATCCAGTGATTCTCAACCTATGTGCCGCGGCACTTTTGTGTGCCGCCAAATTCCTGAAGTGTGCCGCCAAATTCAGGAAACAAAAGTCCACAAACCATCACATATTCGCTTTAAGACAGGTAATTGAAAAGACGAAAGAGTTTAATATTAAGAGTTTAATACTTTTTCATTGAGTTTAAGACAGATGATCTTGCGCTACGTTCAAAAATCTACGAAGCAATGGTGGAACTGAACTTTCCAGACCAATTAATTCAAATCACTAAAACTTCATCGAATGATAAACGGAGTGAGAATAAAGGGCAATTTTTCGGTGCGAACAGAGGCCTCAGGTAAGGAGACTCTCTATCCTGCTTACAACTCAACATAATATTAGCAAAAACGGTCCGGTAGGAACGTTTTGAAACTAGAGGGACAATTCTAAACAAGTCTATTCAGCTAATGGCATATGCAGATGATATAGACGTCATAGGCAAGTCAATGACTGCAGCGAAGGAAGCAGATGTAGCGTTAGGCAAAGCAGCATCAAAGAGCAGAAGAAGAAGAAGAATACTACTAGCGAAGAGGGGCGGCGGAGCATAATCATTGTAGGTGGGGAGCACGCGAATAGGTAACCGTTAAAATATTATTCGGTCAATTGAATTACGAGCTGGCTTTAAATTCTTTGGTTATGGGGTTATGTCCGGAAATGCCTCATTTGGCCCTCGGAAAAAAATCATTGCTCCTCGATTCCGAGTGGAAAAGGGATTCCGAAAAGTTTGCGAAGTTCATGAAGCAATACATGAAGCAATACATGAAGCAATACATCAACAAAAACTAAAGCTTTGTATGAGTTAAACTAAAGCTTAATGGCTCGGCTTCACCGACCTCAGTTCAATAATGTTCAGTTCAATCCACGTAAGTGGCTTCACCGGCTAAAGTCCAGTTTATGTTCAGTTCGTGCAAATTGTTGCTTTTCCGCCAGAAATCAGAAATACGAGAGCCCACTGGAATGGCATTCCACTATTCTAGTTGATTACTATCTTTTGAGCGAGCTTTTACATTCAACTTCAGTTCGGGACCCATTGTGCCAACTGGGGTTTGTTTTTCCTCAGTTGTATATGTTTAAACTATATGCGAACTGAACTGAGGTTAGAAGTTCAGTTCGCCAATTTGCTTGTTCAGTCTGTGAAACCGGGATATTTTTTGAAGGTTTTCGAAAGGTTTTTTGAATATGTAAGGCAGATTTCGCCCCACTTAATTTGAAATAAGGTTTGCCTACTAGGGCCATTATAAAAAACTGATAATGCATACCTCACTTCAGTATCGCTGGTTTTTTTTGAGTGGTGTTTTTGAGGAAACTATTTTGGAATGCCCCTCATTTGCGCTACATGGAGTTCTCATTAAGGCGCCGCTTCTGGGAATAACGTAACGTAACGTATTTTTCGTAACAGAAATAAGAGACGTATTCTGCCCATATTTTCACGCTAGCAAAGTTTACACATGATTTTTGAATGGAAACTGGCTCCCGAAAAGTGAAGGCTTGAGCGTAATTGATGGATGAAGGATGGAAACAAGGGCGTCATAATTAATCGAGAATTTGACTGATATTCTAATACAAGCCCATCGAAAGTGTGAAAACATTCATCGTTACCATTCCTATTGGCGTGAAAACATGGATGGGAGAAATACGCCTCTTATTTCTGTTACGAAAAATACGTTACGTTACGTTAAACCCAGGAGCGGCACCTAAATTTGACTTTTTCCAACTCAACATCGATCTACCTTTCAACCCACTTCGAGGCTACCTTTCAACCCAATGGGGCACCTAAATCTTTCACTAGCTGACGGTCTGTAAGTAAAATTCTTTTAAATTTATTGTATTGTTAGTGTGCCGCCAAAATTTTGAAATTGTTAAAAGTGTGCCGCAACAAAAAAAGGTTGAGAATCACTGATCTAATCCTATCACCCACGTTCCAAAAAGCTTGCCTATTCAAACCGCAAGTGAATTTAAAATCGTACGAATTTGAAATTGGGATTTCAAAGTTTGTACTGGGGTGGTAGCACGTAAGTTGTTTCAATCGACCTCTTCATACAAAAATTCAAAATTTTCGTATGAAAAGGTCGATTGAAACAACTTACGTGCTACCACCCCTGTTTTGCTAATTTCAAAAGGGAATTCAATTAAATTTCACTTCTTTGTCAATCAGCGCTTTCCGGTATGAGTGGAGCTTGTATGGATGGTACATTAGGACTATCAATAGTGCTTGCTGGCTATTTGAAGATAGGTAGGTAGGTAGTACTACTCTGATTGTAACGCGTGCGGACTCTGAAAAATACATCCAACATTGGACATCCTTCACTCTACTACCTATGCGGATCGGAGAGGTATACTCCAATTGTATCCCAAGTAAAAACAAAAAAACGGCCTTACAACGGGCGAAAACCGACCGTGATTGAAACATAGTCCTCGCCCATTTTACGGGCATCAGAAGGTTATTTGCAGAACTGTACGGCCGTATACCACATACACACCGACGAATTATTCTCCAGTTGTTTATATATGACGTGATAAAATAAACTCTTTTAAATACACATCTAGTGTGACTTTCGGTTCCCAACAAAAATCAAAACTCACCGCGTATTTATTGAGAAAATCATCATGAAATCCGGTGCCCATATCTTTAAGTAAGATAAATCGAAAGGACCATTGTACATAATGAAAATGATCAAGTTCCCATAAAACACATTCAACAATAAATACATTTGGTGCATTTTTTTGGCTCAAATTTCCCGTCGTATGCCCGTTTGCACAGCTCAGTACTTAGCCATTTAAATCTTTTGATCTAGTTTGGTCATCGTGAGTCCGTATGGGCTCCCATTAGAAATAGGGTGTGTTTCAAGTTTCATCACAATCAGTAATTAATCAGAAATCAGTGATGAAAGTTAATCCTAATCATTGATGAACAACTGTTCGAATCAGTCAAAAAATGATAGAATATGGGACATACATACATATGTGATGTTGACAAGATGGAGTGATTGCAATAATTGATGGAACTTGAAACACACCCATAGTTAAAAACTCGATGGCCATCATATGCCCATTAAAAAGGCAAGCGGCCGATGTTCGCCCGTCTTAAAGCCAAATTTATTATTTTCAGTCGGGATGGTCTGTTCTTTGCCTTTTCTGTCACTGAACTGCACTCACGAGTAGGATTTAGTTGTTTAGTGTGACCTGCCTGGAACAGCAAAACATTACTGCATTTTGTAGGCATTTTTTTTCATCTACTTATACTAAATATTATTGCCCAAAAAAGACAATTTTCGAAAAACAGTTTTTGAGTAATTTTTTGGCCAAAAAGTGATTTTTGCTCACTTTGACCTTGAATAATTTCGAAAGGGTTAAGTTTTCGAAAAAATGATGCAAGGACTTTTTGTTAGGTAATAACGTTTCGTATTGACTAATCAAAAAAAAAATCGAAAATACCAAGTTTTGAGTGAAATTTTGGCTAAAAAGTGATTTTTGACAAGGTCAACTTTTAAAGGTTGATCGGGTAAATATTTTTGTAAGAACTTACCACTGGCACCATTTTGGGCCCTCGCACAGGGTTGTATGAGCTATAGAAACCGAGATACATGGAAAACTCGGGAAAAGGCGATATCTACTTCGGCCATGTTTTTTTGGACTCCGAGATTGTGTTCTTAAAAAGTCACAAGGAAGCTGTGGACCAATTTTCAGCCATTTTGGAGTTTTGTCTCCTTAAAATGCAAATTTCACAGGACTATCATACCTGGCGGTAATGTCAGCTTTATATTTTGACAGGGTATCAGCTAGATGTTGTGCAGCTCGAGTTCTGTATAGAGTGCGTAAGTTCCATGAGAAAATTCTTAAATCGTTTTGCCTTTTTCGTTGCCGTGGTCCTCGTCGTTTTTCCCAGTATCCGCGGCATGTTGTTCGCTCCGTAATGTTTATTATTTACGAGTGAGGTAGGTTATTAGCCTCAAGCAAACCTTACTTAGAAGTTCCTAGCCCGATCATATTGGCCTACCGCCTCTTATAAGATAGTTAAAGGTGAAGGTTGGATAGCCACCGCTAGGAGGTTATGATCGGACTTCCATCAGTCCGGAATAGTTGCGGCACGTGCATTTATTAATATGCTAGATGTTATTCCCCCTATTCCCCTGATGACTGAGCCTGTTTAAGTAGCTTACCACAAAATAAAGGTAAAAAGCTGTGAAAGAGTACAATAGGTGCAAGTGGCGGATGCAGTACTTTGGCGCCTGCTACCGCATTAAAAAAAGAAAGAATGAAAATTGCCTGAGAATAGATAAATCCTAGCAGGTGATTGCACACAAAACAGCAACGAAAGGCAACACATACATAACTAACTTGACAGAGAACTGAAGAAAGACCATTGTATGAAACCATATCAACTATAATTATGAAAAGTAAAATTCAATCCAACTAACCTACTAACAACTAACAAGGGGCACTTCCGTGTTGACT
This sequence comes from Thereva unica, assembly GCA_949987705.1. Taxonomy (NCBI): domain Eukaryota; kingdom Metazoa; phylum Arthropoda; class Insecta; order Diptera; family Therevidae; genus Thereva; species Thereva unica. Next base: position 147,502,563 of record OX465283.1, read on the forward strand.
TTGGGTTGTAAACTGAGCTTTAAAGTTTCAAATTACTAATGTATATTTTTAGTTTGATTACTAGAACAGATTTCTGCAACAAAATCTAATAGAACAAACTTAACAACATCTTACCGGACTTTTCAAAATTCAATTCCATTATCATTGCACTTTTGAAATTGGTGGATGATCAAAGAAGAATTTTCGATCTAATAAATTTATTAATAGCCTTGGAATTCCATTATAACAAAATGATTAAAACTAAATTAAGTCCTTTATACAACCTAACGCCGCACGATTAGTGTTGCCCGGAGCATATTTAACTCGACTTCCGTCAAAAAAACCTATGATCGAAAATTATAACTATCCCTAAGCCCAAATGATAATCCCCTTTTATCAAATGTTTTGTTTCTTCTATTCACCTCAGGTCATCCACCCCTAGACGAAAAAAATAGTCAAAAGGTGGCACGAGCCAAGCCCGCCAACTGCAGTATCACATATGTCGCAATTACCGCGCACCTTATCTAACAGTCCTTACAACTTCTACTGGTGTCGTTCAATGCTCTGTTTGATATGCGTAACCACCGTAGCGCGACCAAAACATACTTAGCATCTACGAATTCCATATCTTGACTTTAATCAATCCAAAGTCCGCCATAATTTGCCGTAATTACCTTCCAGTTGCGGCCAAGGAATGCAAGAAGATGAATTTATTAAGATGAAGTCGATTTCGAAAAAGAAACAACAAAAAACGATTTTTTTTTTGGTTGGATTTGCATGCACTTCCCGCGGGGATCCCTTTTGTTTCGCACTTCCTTAAGGCCCTTTGGAATGTCCTGGCTCGTGCTGGTTCCAAGTAGACTTGCCCTGTAGGTAGAACTTCACCGGTCCAACCAATTTAATCAGGTCATTGTTTTAGGCAGAGCGCGGGAACACAACCATATGGTCGAGTCCTTAATATACAAAATTCACCCTTATTTTTCATGGTGGATATTTATGGAGTTTTTTCCCCCGGGAACGAATAATTTCATGCAACTTCAATTTTTATGGTCTACGTCGTTTCTTGAAATGCGCCAATGTGTCGTATGTGTTTAATCTACTACACGCGGTGTATTTTTTCTGCACATTTGGCGCAATTTCAGAGAAAGTTTCCATATAACACGCATAGAAGGCTGCCAGCGACTCCGGTCTGTTTCTGGTGTGACCATGAAACAAAGGTCCTGGTGTAGGGTTAGTTCGATGCCCTCGTTTTAATTTTGGATCTTAGGGGTGTCGAGCAGTATTTATTGGTGCTGAAAGGTAGTAGTTGTACAAAACGGAAAGTATGCACCTGGTGGGTCTATACCAAGAGCTATATTGAGCACGGTGAAAATTGTATCCTTGGAAATTATATTTTATTGCAATAGTCACATGTCTATTGATCGGTCTACTGAAGGAGCAATAAATTTATATGAACGTGGTAGCAATTCGTTCGATGGAAGTTGTATTTGGTGCTTTTGTTTTATTTTACAACTCGATGAACACGTTTTGTACAATTTTAGAATCTGGCAAAAAAAAGAACACTCAATAACTTGAAATTCGGAGACTTTTCATATAGGATAAGTTTGCATATTCTGATAGTACCTAGTTACGCAGGGTTAAAAGTTGAAGGTAGTATAGGCGAGGGACCCCTCAATGCTTGAGTGCTGGCCAGAATGAAAAACTTCTAAACATTGCGTCTTTGCCGAAACGAAGATTTGATGTTGAAGTTCAGACATTCTTGTATTGATCGAATCAATGAAACGTGGGTGTCAGCTACTTTGAGCCGGGGTTAAAATCAAAGTCTAAAAAGGATAGTTCCAACTTCCGTATTACCAAAAAAGTTCGGCATGCTCAATAAAAGCTCAAACTAATGATTATCGAGGTCTCTAGAATCATCATGGCAGATCGAGTTTCATAGGTATGAAGCATAAATATGGTGTGTGCTATCAAGTTAAGCATAAAAATTCAAAAAAGGCAACCTTGACCAGTATGCTTGTATTGATATTTTCGCCCACGCCCAAGCTCTACCATGGGTGAAAAGGTGCGCGAATTCGGCTGGTAATTATAATCTCTGCCTTCACCCATACAGTCGGCACTCGAGTAATCACACTAACGTTTTCCTTCCTCGACGAGCTTTCTGCTGACGCTGCCCAACGTATTTGCCAGACGTATAGAAATGTTTGGTATTAGATAGAATAGTCAAGCTTCTCTCGTGTTGGAACTCAGTCGGCCAGAAAGTACCGAAGACATGAAGGTATGCATACACAAGCTTTATATGTTACCAAGATGTACTGTATCCTTAGGACTGGAAAACCAGGCAGACCAAAGTTATAATCTAGCTCCAGGGAAGAGGAAAACAGGATTCCCCTGACCAACCATAGTACACCTGCACAAATACCACCTTCAACCTCGTCAGAGGAAAAGTTACTCGCCTCTAGTTTGGAGACGGTAATTGCGAAGACCACCAAGCAATAGTAGACCCGTTTTGGACAAACCAAATCCCGGAAAGCACAGGTCAGATGGTATGCGCAGGCAGAGCCAGTACCGGAGAGCCCTTTTCATTCTTGACAAGGTTGCTAATAATGAGAAGGCCGGTACTTTACATGAGCGAGATCAGTCTGACAACATCAGTTCCAGTCGATTGTTGAAAATTATAACAAACGGCTTGTACAAAACCAAACCAACCATCCTGAGTCGCGGGAGGTACAGAAAAGATCTCGATCCTCTCCTAAAGCGGCTATACACGATCCGGTGAACGTTCATGCAAATGATGGCTTCCAATGTTTGATTCAATGCCGACAACAGCCCGAACGTGTCTAAACATCAACATTGGACGCATGACATTGGACACTCGTAGCTCGAGCGTCGGCCACACGATGCATCCTACCATCAACCGCCCAACGTTGGAGGATATTCATAGCATCGTATAGAGCCAGCTTAAAGGGAAGACCGAGCGAGATGACAAAAAGCCAAAGGGTCCCCCAAAAAGCCTGCTGCCTGCGAGTACAGCAACGACAGGTGGATCACAGCCGGGCCCAGAAATGCAACTGAGCGAGATGGTCAAAGATCGCCTGCAAGTATCCTTAATGCACGAGGGGGCTTTGGGGGACGCACCAGCCAGGAAAACTTGGGTGGAGATGGAAGCCAAACTATTGGAGTTGGTGTTGGACCACATCCTCTCAGGCAAGGGAGCAACAACGGCCTGCTATGACTCCTCGGGGGTAGTCAAAGATTTCAGGGTAATCAAATTTGAAGACCATGTCTCAAGGAACTTCCTAGGCAACATTTGAAATAGAAAGCTGTAAGGTATCGCATCAAGGGTGTTTCTCGGATCAGCGATATACACTCTTCAGGGTAAACCTACAGGTTTAAGTTCCTCAACAGCCCAGAAACCAAAGACGGACGGTTGAAGTCTGGTCAGGTCCTGAGAACGAGGCTCTCTAAAGAATGCCCACAGGAAAGGATAGAGAAATACGAAGATAGGGTCAATACTTGCGAAAACACTATCCACTCAGCGTATAAAGTATCCTGCCTATTAAGACGGAGCAAAAAAACATTTCCGCCATGATGGAATAAAGATCTCTCGAAACTGAGGAAGTTAACACGAGAAATCTTCAATAGCCGTTACAATGTTGTTGGTATTGCCAATTTATCGAGAGTCGAGGAGACTCTGCCAGACTACATATGCAGGATCCTTTCCAAAGAACATTCCGTCCGTCCTTTAGAAAAAAGGAGATTGGATCTTCGACAGAATCGCGGGCCGAGTCTATAGAGCTCAAGATTAGCATTGATGTTCTAAGTACAGTTCTCAACCAAACCAATAGGACTTTTCAATTAAATTTGGACATCATCTCCATACATGTGCCGCATACAGTTTGTCACGATATCGCTGAGATCATTAATGTACATATTGAAAAAAGCGGCCCTAGTATGGAACCTTGTGGAACACCGCACACATTTGGCAAAGAATCTGAATTTGAATTTTGTAGCCATACTTTTTGAGAACGATTATGCAAGTAACTCCGAATTAAGGAGACCGGAGAGAATGCAATTTTCATGTGGTCTATTAGCTTACTTTCTAGAAGCGTATGTCCAACACTGTCGAATGATTTAGTAAAATTGAGTATCACAAGAAAAGCAATGTGATCAGAATCGAAAGAGCCATTCACAGATTGGTGGTCACTTTCAGCAATGCAGTTTCACAACTTCTGCTTATGCGGAAATCACACGAGTATGCATGCGACACCAGGGACTTATAGGACTATAATCAGCGGGGCTATTTGCACTAAAATATGCGATAACTTTTGCTGAGAAGGTTGACAAGTGTTACCTAGACTGAGATGGAGATCGAGATGAACGGTGTAGTGCATCTTATAAATACGGAAAACAATAATATGTTGGAGCATATTATCCTTTTCTCTATCCTTCAAATCTTACTACTAGCCATTGCACCATGAACTGAACAACATGGTTGGTAGTAAAAGGATGATTGCTAAACTTGATTTGGTCACATAAAAATACAGCTTGAGCTTAAAAGTACCAGAAGGGTCAAAAAATTCATAGAATAGGATATGGGTCGACAAACATGCATAAAAGAACTCCTTATAGGCTTTTTGGTGTTCACCTTCACTTACTTGCAAAGCTTACACCTTACTAACTTGGAAAAAGTTTATTACTTGTATATTAATTAACATTTGTATTAAAAAATCACAATATTTAAAAATATTCCCTTGAAAATATATAGTTGAAACATGGCAGTAATTTTTAACTGCTCACAAAAGGCAAAATTTATAAATATTCCCCGATAAAAGTGCACTACACTCCGGATAGCAATAAAATGCATACAAACTAACCAGATTGGGTAAACACTTTTCAAAATTACATTCCCAAGAAAATACGTGATCACATATAGTCTTTTTTCTGTTTATGAATCAATCAAAATCAAGTGGCGGAAATTAAGGCATTGTAAGATAAAACCAGCATCACAGCCCGCACACATTAAGTGGAAAACAGCTGGGAAACAGACCTAGAAGCCAAATCAAGTGCGCCAGTGATTTTTATCCAGTCGCAATCATTTGTTTCATTTGACATGGCCCCAAAAATATCATTTTCACATGTAATTTTATCCAAAACAGAGCTGGGCCCCACCTCAGCGCAGAGCAGCATATGCGCGTCCGTCAATACAGGGCCCGATGTGATTCAGTTTCAGACAAGCCAACTTCCTCAGATTGGATTCTGTCAGTGGTTTCCGTTAAAGGGTTACAAGGCTGCAATAAGTATAAGAAAAAACAAAGGGCTTCCTTTTTAGTGCTCGTGCATAAAAACAGAATCTTCGGTACGTGTCATATAACGAACTGCTTGCAGCAGTGATATTGGATCATAACGTACTCTCGGCAGGATGATTACATGTGGTGAGAAGTGATTATCCATGTATGAAGAAAACGCAAGAAACAATTAAGAAATCAATTTTATGATGGACTACAATATTATTGTGTTATGGCGGACTTGTAAACAAAAAATTATTTAATGATTTATTGGTAGAATGTAAATGGATAATCTGCAGGGGATTTGCAAAATAATTATGTACATCTTTTCCAATCTTGTCTCTGTAAAGGGAGCAAGAACACCTGTCTTTAACATCTATCGCAATTTATAGCCTTAATTTAATTAACCCACACTTAATAGAAAATTCTATAATTCAGTAATTTTGTTCAATTGCTCAAATCCTGAAATAATGCACTGTACTATCTCACTTACTCAAGCAAGAAGTTAAGATTTTAAATAATATTAAACACTGCATAGCCCAGTTATCTAGTATCTATGTCAATTGTTCAATTCGGAGAGTTCTTAAAATAATGCGGCCAAAATAAAAGGCGTCTAAATCGGTAAGAAAAATGCGACGAATACGGATAAAGGTCGATCCACAAATATCCGTATCGCCACGGCACCGATGCTTTCCGTATCAGTGGCTTCCGTGATGAATTTTTCACTGACATTCATACAGCACCTCCTTTTTCCGTATCAATGGTAAATGTTCAATGGCATCTGACATTTTAGTTTTGAAATCTGAGCAGTGATCTCAATTGAGCACTGAAGCGTGGAGAGAGTAGGTTCGTCCCAAGTGAATCTTTGGGAAGTGGTCGTACAAAAACAATTTTGAGTGTATTTCAAATAAACTTTTCCTAAATTTCTGTTGAATTCTTATAAAATTTTCTGTTGAATTTTAAAAATATTTTTAAAATATTTGGCAATGTATTTTTTTCACGGATGCCTGAAGGGAACTGAGATCGTAGATGCCCCACTGCATCGGATGTCTGGGAACACGTCGTGCATTTCTCAATTTGTTTGCATGGTTTTATATCGGACCAATAATTTTTTTTCACTATACTGCACTGAAGTAAATTTGTGAATTTTTTATACATTCAATCATGTCCCATATTATAACATACCCATGTAATAGTAACGTGATGCATAAATTTTAATTTGTATATTAATTAGAAATACCTTTGTTTTTAATATGATGTTAGTGGCAGCTATATGAACTGGCACGCAGTCGGCCTTATCTTCAGGCTTGCCCCTGGGGCCGTTACAAGAACATTGTAAGACTATTCTGAAAGCCATCCATCGAAGCATATGGATTAAAGTATCCGATAATCATGGGAGAGATTGAGGCTCAATTCAACGTCGTCTGAAGGCATAAGCGAAGAAGCAATCTTCTGTTCGATCGTCGAAGCAGAGTTCTGTCACGGTAGTATTGGAAAGAAGATGCTAGAGTAAGAACGACTGTTGACGTTGGCTATTTTTTCATCACTTTGCAAACAGAGGGTCTTGTTATTTTTGTTCGTGGAAGTCTAAGTTCAGGTGTCACCCAGTCCGTCATGTCGTACTGACTGTGGAAGGTTGTTCCACTAGGTTAGGTTAGGTATAGGGCTGCCTTCTCGACCGGGGGCCCAATTAGCTTTTTAGTGACTATTACGAATGTGTAAGCCATCACGTGGAGTTTAGAAAGCTATCAGACTCTCTCAGAGCCGGGCATTTTCACAAGAAGTGAACGTTTTTTCCCTCTCGCTTGTGTCACTGCAACTACTGCAACAGATGTGTGGGATACCAAGGCTTCTTAGCGAAATCCCTATGGACCAACGACCCATGATGATTACTGTAATTCTGGCAGTATCTCTGTTTAGGATGTTCTGTTCTTTTTTTGTTGCATGTGGGCCAAGTCGTCCCAGATGTAATATAGATCTTCAGTGCGGGTTGCAGCATATGGTAGATGTAGGGGTGCCTTCAGTGCGACCAGAGGCTCAAATAGTGCTCCTTTGAAATTAAGGAAGGATGCAGGCCGAATATAGGGCTTGTAGATTGTAGCTCTGGCTGCTGGTAGAAGAAGAAATTTACATCTCTTAAGAAATCCTAGGCATTGGGAAGCTTGTTTGGCGATTTGGAATATGTGACCATTCCATAGCAAGTCCTCAGAGAAAATTATACCCAAGATGCTAAGAGAAGGATCAGCTGTAAGATTTGTTTTGCCCACTGACACAGAAGGAAGGTCGGTGCCGGTTTTATAAGTAATGAGACAGTACTTCGTTTTGGAGGGGCTGAACTCAACACGATATTTGCGGCCCCAAGCAAGAATGTGTTTGATGTCCCTGTTGATAGAGTTGAACATGAGTTCACGACGGTGAAGACAAGGTGTGGCTCGTGCTTGTCTTATATTGTCGAAAGCGTAAGAATAACGCAGGGTACTGTCATCAGCAAAGCTGAGCAGTGGGTTGAAAGAGATTAAGAGCAGATCATTTATGAATGTTAGGAAAAGAGCGGGTGAAGGAATTGATCCTTGAGGAACTCCGACCAGAGCTGGTTGGATACCAATAACTTGGAATTTGGACAACAGATCAGAGTCTCAAAGGTTTTGGACATATGTATCTAAAGCAACCAGAGCAGGCTCACCAAAGCGATGGATGTGTTGGTGGAAGTGCTCTGCTAGACATACAAGGAGGTCGCCAGTAGATCTTTTGGATCTAAAGCCGTACACACTGTCATGAAGAATTTTGTTAATTTCCAGATATTCCATTAGTTTTTGTTGATTAGTATCTCCATGACTTTGGAGAGAACAGAAGTTATCGCTAATGGACGGTAGTTTTTCGGCACGCACATCGACTCACTCAAACGACTGTCAAATAACAATTGCGCGTCCAAAATGACTGAAACTTGGGTGAGTAACTGTCAAAAGATGCGCAACTATATTCAGTAGCTTTTATTGACGAGTGCTGGCATCTTCACGTTGAAATCGGAAGCTTTTCAGACCACCCTCGTAAGTCGGCCAAGTTGCCCTAGAGATAGTGTAGATCTTCAGGGTTCTCCACTCTTTGCTGGCTAGCAGCAGGTGGTACTCATGGTATTTTTGACTCGGGCTATTGGGCTACCGGCCGTCTCAGACTCCCTGCTTGCCTAGGCAGTCAGCTTTCTCATTCCCATCTATGTTCCAATGACCTATGAAACCCAGACGAGAGTCACGTTATGCTTTCCATCAAGCCTATCTAGTTCAGCTCTGCATCGCTCCACTTGCTTAGAGCGCATTCTTACTGAATCCATAGCTTTTATAGACGCTTGACTATCAATGAAAATTCCAAAACTACAACCTTGTGTAGGTTCAGAAGCATATGGTAGTAAAAAATAGTGTTTTCAACCTCGCCTGTTGGGCTGCCAGCCTTGCCGACATCCGAGCCCCGGAATTAGTTGCTTGACCATGCTTCTAGTGCATAAACAAGTTCTTTCCACAAAATAACACTTGTGACAATTAAAACCAACATTGAATAAATTTTTAAAAAAATCGGTTGGAAGTCTGCTAGTTATTATCAAAATAAATAAAATAATTCCCGTGCTTGTGTGGCGGCTTCTCTTTTGACACAATGAAAAATCCGGAATTATACATCAGTCACAGCCCATAAAAACGTATCAAACAAAAACTAAAATGGCTTTACAACTCCCTAAATTCGATAACAACAACAGCAGTAAATTGAACCCCTAATCACCTTACGTAAGACGTTGCAAATTCTTATTCTTCCCAAGAGAAACGCATTTTCCCTATTAATTCTGTAATTCATACCTTCATGTTGGGGTAGATTTACAGCCAGCACAAATCCTCTATTCTCGCTACACCGAAACTATAATTTAAAATTTTTGGATGTTTAATTTCGCCATGTTAGAATTACTCAAAAAAAATGTTGAAGTGGGGTTAAAAAATAATTCGAAAAAAGAATTTCGACAAAATATATTCCAAGAACTTTTTCACATTCCGATTTTTTTATTTATTCATTTTTTTTATTTTTCTTTTAGTCTTCTATGAAAAAAAATCCGAAAAAGGTTTGTTTTGGATTGATGAATGGTCGTGACAGAAGAAATAAAAAAAAGCAAAGAGTTATTCTTCTTTAACGAAGAAAAAACGAAGAAGGCATTTCGTCAAGTGTTTCTGAGCCTTTCAAAATTTCAACAAGGTGAGAAATTTGTTGTTTCTGTGGCCCGATCGGTGTGAGACCAACCGCAAATATTTACACAGCTTTAATTCTCCTTTAAATCGATATTTCGTGTCACGATTGCAGCAAATAAACTGCACTTGCACTGATGCATTTTCGATGGCTCGAATGGAACGGAATGCATCTGACAAGAATCCATCCGGCGAGAAATAGCACTGTTTGTCACGGTTCCGATGCTGATATTTTATATGTAGCTGCAAATGTCATCGGAGTTCTCGTTACAAAATAACACAAATTGACGGCGATTCTTTTTATGGACAAACAGACGCGAACTGTTAACCTTTTAAGTGCTGATTAAAGATAAATTTGGGTCGCGGTTTGGGCTATTTTTCGCTGTGTTTCTTTTCCTTAGTAGCTGCTGCTCCATGAATGATGGGGATGTGATGAGCTGACAAATGCGTCCCCTCGAAGCCAGTGAGAAGATTTCTCTATTAGAGCTGATATGCTAAGTAGGTTATTGTGGCAGTCTTTTTGTTAAGACTGATTTGAGTAGAGCATATCAGCATTTCAATAAAAAACTTAGCATAAACATTGTATATGATATGAGGAATTAACATCTTGAATACAAGCTGCTCGATTGACCTAGTTTAGAGCGGTTGAAATTATTATTTTTTGTTTAGTGTTTGGCTACAGTTGGAAGCAATTTTGTGTTATGAGTTTTGTATATAGTACGTGTGAACACAGCGCTGAAGAAAATATGAAATAAATTCTTCCAAAAATAAACTAAATTCCCAAAGATTTTTAAGACGTTTCTAATATAAACGATTATAAGATTATCCATTCTTATTGTCAGTACGGTGTCAGTACACTACCTAGTTTCTAACTTTGCTTAATGATGCGAAATAGCAGAAAAAAGTTCATATTCAAAATAAGGACATTCGGTTTCAGTGACACCCGAAGCTTTTAAATTTTATATGTATGTACAATAGTTGGTGTAAGTTGACTACTTGGAACAATGATATTGAAAGTAATTTTTTTATCAACATTTGTTTTTTGTCCGAAGTCACCAAGGCGTACGTGAGAGGATTTTTAATTAACAAGCTTGATTGTACCCAAACCGACAGATAATTTACGTAAACAAGTAGTTTTACCTGTCTGGCTATAAGTTGGATATAAAATTTCTAAAATCATATATAAGTAGCTCTAGAATTGTGTAGACTGTGAAGTAATCATCATCACAATTCAACTCTTATTTCAGCTACAGGTATTGAAGATGAATGGCACATTACATCACCATCATCACTAATTCCATGAAAGAACGATCGAAAGGTAATATTCAACTGTGAGCATTTCCCTCTTTCTCAAGGGTTTTCAAGTTATCCTGGACACGGATCACAGAAAAATACAAAAATAATGCCTTCAGTGATAGTAATTTTTACTGGCAGTTAGAAAATTCCCTTTAGTTGCTCTTACCAAGGGTGAAAAAGTAGACATGTTTTAGCAAATATGAACACAATAATCTTCACTGAACTGCGGAGTAGGTGGCGGGGTCTTTTCTGAATCATGTAGCAGGGCCCAAAAAATACGGCTCCTAGACGGATCCAGTGTCTTTCAAACAGCCAGTCAACTATGAGATTTCCAAGTTGCAAGCTTCAAACATCACAAATTAGGATTATAGGTTTTAAGTACAGTGATTCACATTCACAGCTTCAAGCTGCAGGCTCAAATAAAGCAAGTCAGCTTAAACTTGAAGTTTGAAGCTCGATGCTATCATTGTGAGTCGGCCTTAAGAGGGTTCAAACATGGGTACGTATTCAGCGAAAGAGGTAAACCTTCCAATCAATACGGTTAAATCAATCCTTGGCCAATGCAAGAAGGGAAGAATTAACAACATGCAACACAGTCAAGACAACAAGAACCGATCTATTGAGTATACTAGATAACAACTTTCGCGTACCTCAAAATAATCGCCTGAAAAATGAAGCAAGACAACAGCAAAAACTAAAGCTTTGTATGAGTAAAACTAAAGCTTAAGGTACATTTCCAATGCTGGGGTGAGCTTAAGCTGAAACTATACGGAGATTGGCCCTATTTCCAATATTTTAGTGGTAATGACAAGAATTTAATTTAATGAATGCACAAAATTAAAAAAAATCGAGTATCAGAAACTGGTAGCTTGAATATAAACAAACTGTCAGCTGTTCTTTGTTTACTTTGTTTCAGCATATTCGAATCAGAATTTCACACACGCGAACACCACCATTTGTCTCAATATTTTAAAAGCATTTTTAATAACTAATTTCCCACGTGTTTTCGCCAAAAGGTTATACAACCCCTTACCAGAATAGTTCGCCCAAACGCTTTTGAACGAAAGTAAAAATAATTCTGAAACAATTAAACCGTTACTTGAAGGGGTGATTAGATAGTTTTATGAATGAAAAATAATATTTATTGTATAACAAATAAAATATTCTTTATTCGGTTCGAATATGTTTAATAATAGTAACGCCCAACGGTTTTTCGTATCAAAATAGTTCGCCCACTGCAGTTTTAGCCAGTTTATAACGGCGCCCTTGGACTTGATAACATCGGACATCCTTCATGGCATCGTGGCGACTAAATTTTCGCATTCCTGTGGGGTGATGGAGATCCAGATGTCCCTTAGAGTGGTTTTCAGGCTTACCACAGTCCTAACGGGTTCCTTCTTAAGAATTTTCTTCATTTTCCCCATAAGGATTCTATGGGTGACAAATCTAGACTGTTGGAAGGCCAGTCCATCGTGGGGATATTGGTATTCTTGGCTGTGTAACAGGAGGCACCATCCTGTTGGAAAATATACTCCCCTTCAGGAATTGCAAAGCTGCAATTGAGAGTAGTAGTGCATTTTCTAAGATATTCTGATATTTCACAGCATTGACAGTACCATCAATAATGTGAAACTCTCCTGTACCCCTTGCGGACATACATCCCTACAAAAGCAGCCTGGATTAGGAGGAGAGATGTATATGTAAAACTGCACGAGTGTGAAAGGGAACACAAATATGCACAACAAAATAGACTCTGCCAGCCTTAAGCTTAAAGCTTTTCTAAATACGCTAGGCAAATATTGGGATTTCTCTATGTATTTTGTAATGAGGGTCCATAGGGCCTTTATGAGAAACTACACAATAAAGTACAAGGCCGTCACCTATTGAACTAGAGATTTGCGGCCAGACCGCTTGAATAAGGTCAAGCAACATGAAGAGCAAACTCATCCTCTTCGAAGCAGATGGAGCTCTCAAACCTCTCCATCTTACATAGATGGTAATGAAGGGTGCAATGTACTGCAATTAAGCCAACTATATTGTGCTGTACTGTACCTCAATAGATCTTGGCCGCGTTGCGAGATGACACAAATGTATACCACTTAGAGTTGACCAAACCAGCTGCGTACTTCCAGTGCTCGATATATTTCATCAGAGTGCGATCGTCTACAAACCGGTAAAGCGATTCCAGATCAATTAAAGCAGTGCCAGTGTAGCAACAGCTACAAAAACTTACACCTCATAACTCCAACTAACCATTGCACTGCGATTCGTCACCAGGCAAAATACGTCCTTACATTATATAGCAAAGGTACGAAGTCTGGAGGTATTCAATATGGTGCATAACTTATCCCATCGCAGAGTGAAGAGGACGGCACAATTTCTAATCGAGAGGTTTGTCTAGCCTAACATCAAAGAACACAGTGTTAGATGGACACAGGCCTGTATAGATGTCAGAGGAGCAAGGTACAAACCTACAAGATTACTCCAATTGCTGATTTCCCTATACCTAAAGGACGATTTGCAAGAAATAAGAGCATTAATGCACAAGGATATTAAAGCATCACCAGCCGAACTAATATATGGGGGAAAATTGCAAATCCCTGGAGAATTTTTTATCTCAAAAGCTATACGAGCAGTTCCGAAGCTGTGCAATTCCAAAGTATTTACACTAGTTAAATAAATATACATTTACTTTCCTACACTACTGTTTTTCGGGACAATCCGGGACAAATGCAATAAATTCGGGTCCAAAAAACGAGTTGTGCAAAATCGGGACAGGGATTGAAAATTCGGAACGTATGGTCATCTTACTACAAAGTCATGAGAGAATTGGGCATCCCCCCATAAGCCGAAACAATTACATAGATTGATAAGTAAAAAAAAATTCCGGAACACTGTCCAAACCAATCAACATACATAGTGGGCTCAGTCAAGGGGACAATCTGGCCTGCCTCCTTTTCAACCTATCGTTAGAGAAAATGATCCGAGATTCGGGGGCAGCAAGGGGCACAATCCTCCACAAGTCCACTCAATTACTGGCTTATGCAGACGACATTGGAAGAACATCCGGAGCTGCACACCAAGCTTTTACCCAGATTGAGCGGGCGGCATGAAAGGTGGGACTGCATATCAATGAAATCAAAACAAAGTGCATGCAAGAACACCTTACTTTGGTTCCTCAATCAAGGTAGAGGATAGCGAATTTGAAGTAGTCAAAGAACAAAAATAGCACACTCCAAAACGTAATTCAATACCTCTAAAAAAAGTGTTTTCCCATTTTACGCACTTAACTTTATGCACTTTTAACACTATTTCTACCACGATTTTGTGTATACCTATTTCGACCAAAAGGTGTCTTTTTGACACCTTTGTATTTGAATGCAAATAACTGTGGAAATAATTTAATTATTTAAATATAGCATGAGCTGAAGGAAAATTATACTGCCAAATAAATTAAAAACTTATTATATGGAAAGCCAAAACATGAATTGAGAAAATTGATTACACTTACAGAATAATACCAAGGTAAAATTTGAAAGGTGTCTTTTTGACACCCTTGGTAGAAATAGTGTTAAACCGTTAAAAAGCATGTCGATTGTTGGCTATTCATTATCATAAAATTATAAGGTTACAGGTAAAAAATACCTAATTCTTTAATTGTAACTTTATTCAAAACCCTTTCAACCATAAACATAAATCTGAGCCTTTTTGACCGTTTTGGATTAAATTCCTTTCAAATATCCCAAAAAGGTCCCCAGATGTTTTATATAGAATAGCAATAAAATTAAAATAAAAAAAGTGCTTAACTATTAAATCGCGGATAAAAACGCGGTCTTTAATACCATGGATTTGGATGAAAACAAGCCCTTAACAATGACTTTTAACTTTTATATTAGCTGCGGTGGTTCGTACCTGGTGAATATGCACTTTTATTGTTATTTCAAATAATTACAGCCACGTAAATCATTTATCAAAAGCCAAAAACTTAACCCTTTCTGTAAGGATTAAAGGTAGTTTTGAGGAGTCGCGCTCGCTGCACCCATTTTAAGTGACCACCGGTCAAATTGTTCATGCCTGAAGACAAAAGCCCGAGACCACATGTGAAATCAACGCCGCCCCGGAGAAGGAATTATTCGGTATATCACATGCACACCGGGCTGAAAGTATCTTGACTCTCGACAAGATACCGTCAACAATCGATTAATAGCAGGGAAAAGGTAACAGTCACTTTAGAACAAAAATAGGGAATTTCCTTAGGTTGTGTGTGCCGCCTTGAGTCGTCAGTCACGTCAAGGTGTTTCTTGTTCAGGTATCAATCGAAGGAGAAATTATCGTTACCGACGACTGCCAACAATAACGGACTAATAATCAAAGAAGTCTTTCAAGGCCCGTGCTATATGTGGTTCAAGGGATATACAGCATTATTACACCCTTATCTTGTGACATATGTGCGAGTACTTTTTGAGAAGCCAAGGAAAATATTATATATAGAGGGAGAGGGTGATCTCTTATTAGAAGAGGCCCAGTCAACGTCTTATGAGGAATTTTCAAAAACGAATTTTTCCTTACTGGCAGCTACTAGTCAACACAGTCCCCATTCCCTTCAACGGTAAAGACAGTGGAAAATGTGCTGCTATGCTGCCAGGAGGCAGATGCGAAAATGCGTTACTTACAGTACCCCGAAACATACAGTACACAAACTCAACACCGGTCTCTCTAAGGTGAATTAAAGAATTTTTACTTTAAGACCTTGTGTATATATATACGGAGCACCCCTCGTTGGCACGGAATTATAGGGGGTCCAAGAAGTTTGATTGGACCTAAGTGTACGGTTTGTTAAGGCAGTTTATGCGTGTTTTGTTAAAAAAAATACCTCATCAGGGACCCATATGTCACATATGTCCCATGGAAAGTTACCTTCTGCGAGACGGAGAGAGAAGCCTTGATTTGATGTTGATATTAAAAAAAGAAACTAGTCCAGCGCTTACTGGCTTCCTGTGGATATAAGTCGGCAGGTAGTTGCTCCTCACTGAGAGCTTGATGATATATATCATATATGCATAAAATTATATAAAAAGTTTAGTCTGAACAGAACTAAAATAAGTTGTTTACGTCCTCCCTTAGTATGGGGGAAACATAAGTTTTTATCACGTGTCAGAACCTATGACAGCAATAAATTTATCTACCCCTTCTGTTTTTAGTTAAAACTCAAGTCTCTTGCAGCATTTTAGGTGGTATGTTATAAAAATAGCAGCTAAATGCATTGAAATGCATTTAGGGGATTTTCTAATTTTAAATTTTAAACGAAGACTGCAGACGTTTGAAAATCTAATGATAGTTTCCCATCGTGGGGGTGTTGATCTTAATAAGAAGGAAAATCATAAAATTTCAATAGAATATCTTCAGGAAAATTTATCCACCTTTCTTAGTTTTATTTTAAATCAAATATACGTTTGCAGATTTTTATAGAGTTGGGTTTCCTATTCTTTTTCTGATTGAGGGGCGCCTTGGCGGGCACTGCGACCTATTTTATTTGGTCTATTGTGCTATCTCCGTATTTAAAAATCATATAGGTTAAGGCTTCTAAAATAACCTAAAACTGATTTAGAGTTCCTCTCCCTGGGAGTAGGGAAGTCACGATGGAAAAGGCTCAATCTCTTCCAATCTGTAGCCTCACAGTCACACAGCAAGTGCTCCGCAGTTTTGGAAGCTGCCCCCCCGGAACCGACAGCTACAATCGGCTACCAGTCATATTTTGTTTAGATCGTAGTTAAGCGAACAGTGGCCAGTCAGGAGTTCTGTTATTATTTTAGCTCCCACCTGCTAAGATTTAAAAGTTTGTCCGCTTTAGCTTTATCGATTTGAATGAATTTTTTAGATTCACGAGCATCCTGGGTCCTTGTCCCGCTATGAAGAAACAGCTGGTTGACCCAATTTTTGATGGCCGTTCTTACGTGGCAGCTTGCTAAGCTACAGAAAGGTTCCGGACTGATAGGTGATGAGTTTGCCCCTGGTCTAGCCAGGCTGTCGGCAATTTCATTAGCAATATGACCTTCGTGACCCGGAATCCACATCAGCGTGGCCCTGTTGTTCCTGCTGAGGGATTTCAGGAACAGGAGACAATCCAGGACAGTCTATGATGACATCCTGTGAGATTTAATGGCCCACAGCGGAGCTTGTCTAAGAAAATAACAATGTTAGAGCTATTTGGAGCTTTATTAATACAAGTCTGAGCACATAACTGGATGGCGAGTACCTCAGCCTGAAAAACAGTGGGGGTAGTGCACACAGCCATGGATATTTTGCTCCTAGGGCCCTACCGCTACCCTAAAGAGAGATTGCCACTCTGACCAACTTCCTACCTCGCCGTAAACGGTTTGTTGAAGTCAAGAGTAGCAGGAATAGTATCGGACAATGATATCATTGGCTCCAGGTTTAGCTCCTTGAGGATCGATAAATTAATGATCCAGAAGGTCTCCTGGCTTAAAGGAGAATAGTTCCCATAGACGCCCGGAGAGCCCGGTAAATGAGTGCTCATTCATAGGTTCATGCTATCCTTGGTTTTCTCCGTAAAGAACCCTTCAGGAGTCTTGAGAGAGACAATGCCATTGGAGCGATCCTTAGACAGAATTTTGTGTAACCTCGTGGAGGCTGGAAGCTTGTCTTTTCTTCGAAGAAGGCTTTCCATGACCTTCGTTTGAGTCTTCTCAAATCTTTGTAATAAGTGGTGAGGGCTTTCTTGTAGAGGTGCCATTTGCACGAGATCTAAGCCTCATTTAAATAATTTCCTGACTTCTTTCCTTTGCCTGCACTACCTCGGTTGGTACTTCGACTTTCGCAGGGCAGCTACGATGATCGTCTCCTGCAGATTGGTAGAATCAAGATCCAACTCGCCCTCAGTGATAAAATTATTATCAACATGGCTGAATCGTAACCTGAGGGCTGTCTGATAGACCGCCAAGTCAGTCTCCCGTGGAATCCTAAACGCTTCCAAGGATATTGCAGAAGCTCTGTAGTTAAATCTTATATGTCTATGATCAGAAATTAATGGCTCGCTTGAGACGTGGCAGTTCATTATTCTGGAACTGACAAATGTGCTAGCAAAAGGCAAGTTAATCACCTCTTGCCTAGTCACATTAGAAAATATAAGTTCGTGCCCCTTGTTCATAACCTGTTGGGTTTCCTAGCAATCTTGTTTTCAACTTTTATCTTGTAAGCATTGTGAAGAGTTATCATGGTTGTTGTAATTCGGTTTAGGCACCATTTAAAATTGTCCTACAATAAAAAAAATACATATGTATTATTACGAACTGAACTAATTATATCTTGCTTACCTTTCTTGTCCACGAACTTCACAGCATTGAGCTTACAATTATCAAATTTTTCTCCATTGGCCCATGTATTGAATTTCCAGGTAAATGCTTTAGACAGTGTATTCCTAAGATATCTCTCGATTAGGGCTATCACAATAACTTTCCATTATCTCCAATATTTCGGAGCTATTAGCTTCTGCGGGTTTGTCATCTTGAACAGTTTACATTTCTAGGATTCAAATAATTTTTTTAACGAACAGCTTTAGCACATAGAATCGATGGCACATTCCCCATACTTCTTTTGCGTCTAAGCTTCATTGTACGTAAAACATAGCAAAAAACTACACGCAATTTTGCGATACAAGCCCTTAAAGCGTTTACACAGGGCGAACATTCGCTTCAATTTACTAAAAAATAATGAAAGATAATAAATGTACATGTTCCACAAAATCTTATTCAAACTGAATAGGAAATGCAAATTTCATGCATTCTCTTAATCGCATTCCATTATTTATAATAATCTGCATTTTCTAATATCTTTGACATATCCAATTTTACGAACAATAAAATATCAAAGAAGATCCACAATTGCCGGCTATGCATTTTGATCGAGAAAGCATCTTTGCCATTTTAATGCAAATGGCAAAATTATCAAGCCAAAGTGCATCAAAAGATCCTTTTTAATCTCCCAATCGTGTAGTTCCTTCCGATCGAGCACAACCGAATAAATCAAATTTCACATATCGATTGGCGCCAAATTACCCTCCTTATGGTAACGGTCTTAAAGTTCGCTGACATTCGCAAAAAAACGTTCGAGCCCTTTTGGTCAGATAGCCAGGTTTCCTTGACGGATACCCTCGCAGAATGCACAAGATCGCTTGATCACTCTCCCTTTTGCATTCGGGGTGGGTAATCACAATTTTTTTCTTCATGTGTTGTCAAAAAGGGCGGGAAAGGGAAAACTTTGCCCGTCAGTTTTGTTTAAGGAAAAGTGATACGTAAGCAAAGCAGTGATACACACAAGGATCCAGGTAGATATACACGATTTACTTACAGGATCATGCGCTTCCACCTTAAGGATCTTCCCTGAATCTTAAACGTGAAAAGTGAAATATATGTACCCCAAAAAAAAATCAGGGAACTCTTCGCAGACATCAGATTACGGCAATGGAATCAATTAATAATAGCGGAACATATCCAGTATATGAAAGCGGTAGCTGTCAGGTAAAATCAAGATTTTTCTCGGTTCGTTCCTGTTATATTTTCCGTGATTTAAGGATGGGTCGCTGTCACCTCATCTCAGGGAAAAAGCGGCTATGTGAGAAGTTAGTAATTTAAGATTTTCTTTCTGGGAATATAATTTAGATCAAAGAACACCCTTTTTGTAGTAGTGTGTGACCTGATCTGATTTTTATATTAAATCTTAGTTACATGGGGGGTGAGATATGACAAGCAACTCGGAGTTGCGGATCGGAGTCTGCACTCATAAATAACTTTTCAACCTGGTTGCTATTCACCTATTCCAGTCGTTCGCGAGCCTCATGTGGGTCATTTGGCCCGGTAAGCGTAGCTCTTCCAGGTTGTAGATATTAGCGACAGTCCCATCCAAGTCGTAGGCTGGGACACAATTGGAGCTAAGATGCCCCGGTTTGTAGCCGTACTGATGAAAACCTTTGCGTGAAAGGAGCAGTAAGCTAGGGATTTAGAGCCATCCCATCAGGTACCGGATCAAATCTGCTATTTTAAGTTTCGAATTATTCCCCAAATCATTTAAGGAGAGGCTTTCAAATACACGGTATCTGATATTGGCCAGAGCTGGGCATTCGCAAGAAAATGTTGGGTTGTCTTATTATCCTGTTCCTCTCCGCAGCTGCTGCAGTGGGTCTTATGCGGAATTCTAAATCTAGCTGCATGTTGCCCAATTGGCCAGTGACTCGTTATTATTGATACGATTCTGGTAATATTCTTACGTTGCATTATGCAGTCTTCCTAGACTTGCCACATGATTATAGGCGCCTCCATCTGGTGCCAGCTACTGAGAAAAAGTACATGAAGATGTCTCTTTTTAGCACGCACAGGGGCTTCTGTACATTCTCCACCGGTGTGCCTGCGAATGTTGACCCTAGTTTCGCCAATTCATCTGCCTGCCCTTCTCGTTGCCTCAGGCACTGTTGTGGTTGATAAGCAACACCAGGCTTCTACTTTTTCGCTGGGGTTCCTCGGCCTGAGCACCTTCCAGTTGTCCATAGGGATGTCCCTGTTATGGCGCCGAAGATACTCGATCAATTTGCCCCATCACGAACTCCGTGATCATCATTGATATTTTGGCCTTAATAAGGTCCGGGAGTCTGCCGGTACTAAAATTGGCATCGATTAGAGCCACTACAGTTCTTCACTATTTCGCTCAATGGCATGTTACTTGTTGCGCCTGATTGTTGGGCTCTTGAAGTAGACGCCCGAATATGAGAGTCTTGAGAGCTTTTTCCTTGTTGGTCATTATTTGTAGGCCCTGAGCTGTACTTGCGTTCTGGAGCGCTTTCCACTCCACAACGACTGCTTGAAATGTTGCTTTGTTTTGTCTTTCTCCAAGATGGTACCGCCGACCTCACTCTCTGCAATTCTGCCGAGCGCGAAGAGGGCGCGATTTTACATTCTCTTGCGGATGGACACTCGTGATCTCTGTTTCTCAGATGAGCCATTGTCACTTTGGCTGGTGACTCCTGGCACGCTTTTGGTTACGTTGTCTGATTTTGAAGTACTATAGTTGGTACTCGCAAAGCCAGAGCTGGCGATTGCCCCACTTGGAGTAAGCTGAGGCTCCCCGAAGGGTAATGGTTCGTAGTCCTTGGTCCTAGTTCTTGTACGTCGGGTCGTCTGTTTATTTTGGTTTCTTTTCATAATAATTTTTGTTATTTTTGTTAATGTTGTTACCGCGAATAAAGCCGGAAATGAAGTCCGCCTAGGCAGAGCCGTATACCAGAATAAGGCACTTGTACACAACCACCTTGCCCGGTCATCGACTGGGACCCCTTTCGACCATTTGGCCCGTTTATGCCCACTGGTTAGCTGTTCAGGCTTCGGCGCGGTACAGACTACGGGAACTCGTTGCCAACCGCACCGCTTTTGCCGAAGCGTTGTGTAGGGAACGAAGATGTATTTTCCTGAATTAAGAAATGTATATAGAGATGGTTTGGACATATACAGAGGATGAATGAAAAGAGATAGATAAAACATGTATACAAAACGAGTGCGGATGGGACAGTTGTAAGAGGTTGCCCTCAGTGTACATACCTCAATTAGATTGGAGAAGTTTTAAGCAAAAGCCAGCTTAGGATTACCTTAATTAAGTTAATAACAATATACCTATATAGTTAATGTTTGACAAATTTGGCTGTCAAAATCAATTTCAATCATTGTGCTGCTGATATTTGGCTCTTTTGACTAATGAGTTTACCGATCACTGGTATAGCTGTACGAAATCGATGTCTTGTCTGGTGTTCTTTTTCACAAAAGGGCTCATAGATCTTCGATTTGGTAGGCTTCGGAATCATCCTGCCACACATGCGGGCTCATTTATTAACGAAAAACTTTACTCTCTTAATTTACTCTCTCTTTTTAAGATTGGGTGCTTCTTTGAAGAAGTAAATAAGGCCAATCCTTTTTCAGACTTTATTATAGATATTAAATAATTTAAATAGTATAACTAGGCCCGCCACAAAGGGAAAAACTGGTTCGAATTGCCCCGGGCCCCGAAAATATATTGAAACCTAAAAAGTTGAAACCCAGGATATCTGGATTCTGAACCTCGAGCAGGCAGGGTTTGAAACCCAAGTATGCAGCAGTCTAAAATAAAATGAATCAACTTATTCTTAGCACAGAGTTTAAAAGGTACGAGTATTAATTATTATTTTTTAGTAATCGATTTCTCCTACCATGACAGCAACACTGTTGATTCCTTCCAGCCGTTGCGGAAATTTCCCTGGTGGAACGACTGGCTGCAATACGGATGAAAATGAGTAGATTGTTCAATAGGGCACAATATGCTGGACAAAAGGAAGGTTACAATAAGGAGAGGAAACGTTCCAAAAGGACTGCCTGGAAAAAGCATTGTAAGAGCCTGCAGACTACCACAGGCAACTAGACTCCAAAAGCTCCTCTCCAAAGGTTCCTTCATCAAAATGGGCCTTCTTAAAAAGGAAGGTGATTCATACGCCTCTAACGTCTCCACCTCTATGAGCCTTAAGGTGCCTGCTGCGAGCACTTTTCAGGATCAATTCTCGAGACCGCTTATTCCCGGTATGCTAGGCCATGAAACCCTTCCAGACCGTTATTCCCGAATCCTTTCTGGGAACACCTTCGACCTGGACAGGGTTAAATGAACATTTACCTCTTTTCAGCCCGGAGGAGATAACATTTTCCGAAGTTCCGAGATCTGATTCTTGACAATCTTCTCTATAACTTTACAGCCAGCTTCACTTGGGGATGCATTTCAGGCTTTGGCTGTTGGTGAGATATTTGACCGGCCATTTATCGCTACGCTACAGAGTACCGACTCTGCATGAAAGACGAAAAGACTTACACACATGTGCTCTGTGAATGTCCTACTCTGATCTGGATTAGAAGAAGAACGTTTATCAGAGAGCTTATGAGCCCAGTGTTCAAGTCCGGTCACTAAAGATCTTCTTACCTTCGTTCGGAGGGCAGACGGTCTTTTCCGTTCCTGAAATAGGTGGACAATATGCCTACCTTGACAAGAATAGCTAGAAAATTTGTATTTTCATATTCCAGATACCGGCCCCTGTGCTGAAAGTCGAGTCGTGGGGGCTAGGGTGGAAATACTAAGTAGAATTTAAGCCCCTATACTCAAAGTCGTGATTCGACACTTTCGTCAACTCAAACGACTTTGTCGTGTCGTGACGACTCGACTTTCAGCACAGGGGCCACCATAACGTTAAATGCAAGAACCAGAGAACCATCTATATCTATAGCTGCATTATTATGGAGAGTATAAAACGAGAACAGCATAATTACTGTTCTGTGCACCTTTTACATAAATTAAAGGAAACCAGTTCAACTTTATAGATTAACAAAGCTAATTTTTAGGTTTAATAAATTCAAAATTGTGAGTTTCGTATGCACTTTCTAAAATCTGGTTGTGACAAAACATTATTACGTTTATCGACATTAAATATTATTGATAATCACAAACTTATAAAAAAAATGCACTTAAAAACTGTCTGAAAAATATGACGAATGGATTTTTAATCTCAATAGCAACAAAAACAACATAAACCCCAAGGCAACCAAAAGACGAAGGTCTTCAGACATTCAAGGAGCGACGACCCCTCCGAATGTCAGTATAAATCCCAACTACTGAAATAATTGAACTGGTCTCGAATTTGCGCGGGCTATCTGCAACCCTTTTCCCTGTAGCAACGCCGCCAAAAAAACGCAGCATGCAACCCCACATGTGTGTGCCTACCTGAATGTCGACGTCATAACGAAAATCCAGTTTGAATATCACCGAGATCAGCTCCTTCAGCTCAGGGTGAACTATATTTAATAAAAGAAAAACACGTAACCTTGCTAGACGACATATATATAGTTTGAAAAAAAAGGTAGACAGAGCACAATAAAAATGTATGTGTGCGCGCGCAAATCCTTAGAACAGGTATAATTGCAAATTGCAATCTGGTATCCTATAAAAAGGATATATAGCTGATGTCGAAAAAAAATTGCCCACGAGATGTCTAGAGGAGGGAAAAACTTGACTCCCAAGATCTTCGAAGTCATTCAGCTTCTTATATGTACGTCTGCAACGGGCAGTCTCTTGAAGGGGATCGAACTCGGCTGGGTTCCAGGATATCAGCGTGAAACTTAACCCTTATCACAGGCTCCAAAAATTTTAAAACACAGCAAAAAACAGGGAAAACTTCACCAATTGTCAAATCGATTTCTTTATATTTTTTTGATAAATCTGGAAAGGTGTTATCCATGTGCCACGTTGCTGTCCACAATGGCCCAGGATGCATGGGCACCTAAATGAAAAGGATCCCACTGTGCAATTTTTGTTCCTTTAGCATTGTTCATGCGCGATAAAAGAATGTCACTGCGCAGATCTCTTTCTTGAGCCAATGACCAAATACAATGAAGCAATTTCGGAAATCTTGACTGTCTTAAGGCACTCAACCTTGATTCCTTGCTGTTGTTGCAACCTGGGACTTCTCTGGACAATCAATGTGAATATAGTCTAACTCTTAAAGACAATAATGTTTGAGAGGGTTGCGTATTTAAGAGTCCGGAACTTAATTAGAGTTTTTGGTCACTTTTGTAATTAGTCTAGCCAAAAAGACGGATCTGAAATTTCTTTGACTGCACGCAACAATAATTTTTAAAGGTGGAGGGACAAACCTTATGTATTTATTTTTCCTTTTCTGGGGAAAGAAAAATTCAGTTGCAGTCGACTTGCGTTCATTGACTGTAACTTTCTTTGACGGTTAGATGTAGGGCTTATTGTTCGTGTGGCACGGGCCATAAAAGGGACACACCTGGATAAGAAACGGAAGTAAATCTGAAGTAATAATGCAGTTCACATTCTGGTAGCAGATTTTAATCAGAAAAAAATTCTTCAGTTTCAAAATAAACAGACTAAGAATTTAACTTATCCTATTTAAATAGCTGGCGCTTGGTTCCAGGGGTGCTGGTGGGAAGCAGGTTACTGGCCGAAGACCCAAATTAGTCACACCGAAAATGGATATTCAATTCGCTAATTCACATTGACGATCGTGCCGCCAATAAACGACGAAATGATCATGCTTTACTATTCCGGTGGTGAGAAACGAGAAACTGGCGTCGGGTTTATGGTCTATCGCCAGCAGCATTATCGCATTCCAACCGATATCCGAACAATTGGCGGTTATAACCATCAATGGAATTCGTTTATGCGCCAACCGAGACCAGCCCGAACGCGAACAAGGACGAATTTTACGATCAGCTTCAACAGACCCTAGATACGATACCTCGAACCGAATAAATCATACTCGCGGGAGACTTTAATGCACATTCAGGTGAAGATCAAATCGGCTTGGAAGGAATCGAACGAAATTCGGATACGGAGAAATTAACGATCAACGCAAGATTACGATCGGACCATTATCTTGTTCGAGCGAAATTACAGATTCGATAACAAAAAGCGAAGAAAACGGCCCCACCACAAGGCAAGAAGAATAGGCCGTGCCTACGGGACCCGGACATCGGGTGAAAGTTTTTTGTAATAGATTTGATAATAGATTTTTGTTTCTAATACAGAAGGTGCACTTCTTAGCTGAACCAAGAAAGGTTAACCTACTCAGCACAACCAAGCGCTGAGATGAGGCTCAACACTAAGCATGCAAACATAAAAATTAGTAAATTAAATTAACATGTAACCAATGCAAGCATCAGGAAACATAAGTGGTCACATGAGATTTAAAAGACTCTCTTTTACCCCGTTAATGACTAGGTTCAACCCAGGTTCAACCCAGTCATAAACAGATGTCGAGTTGAAACTTTGTCCACTCAACCCAACTCAGCTTTCCTACCTCGATCGAGTTGATATTTCGCCTCATATTCGCGGGTTGAGTTGAAATTGGGTTGAAGTGACATTTGTTGTGTTTATTTATCGTCCGTGTAGTCCGCTTTAGGCGTTAATTGTGTATTCGGTGTATTTTCTAGCACAGGAACAAAAAATTATTTCCTTCTGAATTATTACGTATTTATAAATGAGAATTTCACACAAAAATTTGAGGTTATGTTTTTATATCAATTCAACTACATTTCAACCCAAAGTGAACTCAACTCAACATCATGGTGCTCGAAATTTTAACTCAATCTCAACTCAACTTTTCGACCTAGTCATAAACGGGGTATTTAAGGACATCTTTACCAATGCTCACGCTAAAGACATTAATATTATTATTAACATTAATGAACATACGGTTTACAGGTTCAAATCTGCTGTAATTCGTGTTAGAGGAGTTGATTTGTAAAAGAGGTGGTCCTCTCAGGTTATAACGACTCTCTCTAAACGATGCATGGCGACCTAGAAAACCTGAATCAACCTTTCCATTAAGGAGCTGAAGTACAAATAGAACACCGGCCACCTCACGACGCTTATGAAGAGAGCTTAAGTTAAGTAACTTAAGCCGAGCTTCATATGATGAAAGAACTAATGAGGTTTCTCAATGAAGATGATTCAGTGCAAATCTAACGAACCTTCGTTTAACCGGTTCAATAGTTCTAACATGCACAGAGTAGTAAGGCGACCAAACCTGGGACGCATATTCGAGTAATGGTCTGACAAGGGAAATGTATAGGTGTTTAATAATCAAAGGTTTGTTAAATCCTATCAGCGAAGCGAGTATTAGACGATCCACGGCTGTCTAAATCCACAAGTCCAAAACTTTTACAGGCTAAGAAAGCTATACTGTGCAGGCTTTCTTTACGTTTTCCTCGATGTTCGACTTCCAGTTAAGTTTTTGGTCCAATATTTGACCCGGGAATTTCACCCTAGAGTATAAAGCAAGGTTGTGCCCATCCAATATGTGGCGGTTGAAGGAGAACAATTTTCAATTTTTCTGTGAATAGCATTAGTTCAGATTTTCCTGGGCCAACTTTATTCAGGTATCCTTGTATAATTTCATGAATCACAGTTGGAAACATTCCTGACACCATTATCAATAAGTAGTATGCTATTATCGTCTTTAACTACAGTAGCACTCTTCCTTATGGTGTACATGTGTAGGCATGTTTGATTTATTTACAACTAAGCGACTCGACACATTTCCAAGCAACCTTGTATTGAAGTTAATACTCAGTTATGTTTCAGTGGTTATTCAAGTAAGCCTAAAAATCTTCCTAATATCATTGAAGACAAAGTTTGACACATTAAGCTTTGAATAATTAACAAGAATTAGTCTAACTTGCGTTCCTACTGTGACAATAACATTTGCAATCCTGCCACAGTAAACCAACATCAGTAGGAACTCTAATCCCAAAAAATGAATCTCTCACCAACATATCCCTTATCACCAAACGAATATTAATTTTTACTGCAACCTTTCTTCAACAACTCTCGGTTTTCATTCATCGCCATCGCATAAAGGGTTAATTCTCAAGGAAAACAATTAATCAAAGAGTCCTCTCCTGCGCCAAGATCCTTAAAACTTTTTGTAAACATTTGAAATAACGCACCTTTACCAATCTTTTTGGA
Organism: Thereva unica; assembly: GCA_949987705.1. NCBI lineage: Eukaryota > Metazoa > Arthropoda > Insecta > Diptera > Therevidae > Thereva > Thereva unica. The sequence continues at coordinate 147,529,906 of OX465283.1, forward strand.
GGATTTCCTTAGACTGCAATCATCAGAGTCTGCGCATGCATAGTTAAGGATCAACCGAACGACGAATGAACAGTTGTTCGAATTTTTTTTAGACGTGGTGATCACCCCTACTAGCGAGGATAACAGTTTTCTTTCTATTGGGGGAAAAATTCAACGGACGAAAAACGAAATTTTTCTATTTACTTTTTGGCGCGTGCTGCACACTCAGC